>JBBCAQ010000002.1:0-1232969 GCA_038050395.1 Parthenolecanium corni
GTCTCTTATTCGTATTTTTGTAATTCACTAAAATTTGATAAATTTTTCTTGCAGTTTAAATGATGTTAGCGGTTTTGCTCTGCGAGATATGGCCGGAAAAGATGAAAAATGGTCGAAAATGGACTTGAATCGCGGGGTAGAGTGAAATGGGCTGCAGATTCGGATTGGCGTGAAAAAATACATACTGTGCACACGTCTTCTGGAAAATTTCGAGAATCGTCATTTTTTGTAAAAATGAAAAGTGAGTGTTTTTTCGATTTTTTTTCAAAAAATTTTTTTCGAGATTGGCTTCGATATAAGGGTTTTCGAGGTCGCTGGACACGATTCCGGCAGCCATTTTTGGCGGTGGCTCTCGCCTAGCGAGATATGGCCGAAAAGAGATGACCGGAAAAAATGAAAAATGGTCAGAAATGGACTTAAATTGCGACGTAGAGGAAAATGGGCTGCAAATTCGGATTCAGCATGCAAAAGTACATACTGTGCATTCTGTATTTCGTGTTATTAAGTTAGTTTTCAGTCTCTTATTCGTAATTTTGTAATTCACTAAAATTTGATAAATTTTTCTTGCAGTTTAAATGATGTTAGCGGTTTTGCTCTGCGAGATATGGCCGGAAAAGATGAAAAATGGTCGAAAATGGACTTGAATCGCGGGGTAGAGTGAAATGGGCTGCAGATTCGGATTCGGCGTGAAAAAATACATATTGTGTACACGTCTTCTGGAAAATTTCGAGAATCGTCATTTTTTGTAAAAATGAAAAGTGAGTGTTTTTTCGATTTTTTTTCAAAAAATTTTTTTCGAGATTGGCTTCGATATAAGGGTTTTCGAGGTCGCTGGACACGATTCCGGCAGCCATTTTTGGCGGTGGCTCTCGCCTAGCGAGATATGGCCGAAAAGAGATGACCGGAAAAAATGAAAAATGGTCAGAAATGGACTTAAATTGCGACGTAGAGGAAAATGGGCTGCAAATTCGGATTCAGCATGCAAAAGTACATACTGTGCATTCTGTATTTCGTGTTATTAAGTTAGTTTTCAGTCTCTTATTCGTATTTTTGTAATTCACTAAAATTTGATAAATTTTTCTTGCAGTTTAAATGATGTTAGCGGTTTTGCTCTGCGAGATATGGCCGGAAAAGATGAAAAATGGTCGAAAATGGACTTGAATCGCGGGGTAGAGTGAAATGGGCTGCAGATTCGGATTCGGCGTGAAAAAATACATATTGTGTACACGTCTTCTGGAAAATTTCGAGAATCGTCATTTTTTGTAAAAATGAAAAGTGAGTGTTTTTTCGATTTTTTTTCAAAAAATTTTTTTCGAGATTGGCTTCGATATAAGGGTTTTCGAGGTCGCTGGACACGATTCCGGCAGCCATTTTTGGCGGTGGCTCTCGCCTAGCGAGATATGGCCGAAAAGAGATGACCGGAAAAAATGAAAAATGGTCAGAAATGGACTTAAATTGCGACGTAGAGGAAAATGGGCTGCAAATTCGGATTCAGCATGCAAAAGTACATACTGTGCATTCTGTATTTCGTGTTATTAAGTTAGTTTTCAGTCTCTTATTCGTATTTTTGTAATTCACTAAAATTTGATAAATTTTTCTTGCAGTTTAAATGATGTTAGCGGTTTTGCTCTGCGAGATATGGCCGGAAAAGATGAAAAATGGTCGAAAATGGACTTGAATCGCGGGGTAGAGTGAACTGGGCTGCAGATTCGGATTCGGCGTGAAAAAATACATACTGTGAACACGTCTTCTGGAAAATTTCGAGAATCGTCATTTTTTGTAAAAATGAAAAGTGAGTGTTTTTTCGATTTTTTTTCAAAAAATTTTTTTCGAGATTGGCTTCGATATAAGGGTTTTCGAGGTCGCTTGACACGATTCCGGCAGCCATTTTTGGCGGTGGCTCTCGCCTAGCGAGATATGGCCGAAAAGAGATGACCGGAAAAAATGAAAAATGGTCAGAAATGGACTTAAATTGCGACGTAGAGGAAAATGGGCTGCAAATTCGGATTCAGCATGCAAAAGTACATACTGTGCATTCTGTATTTCGTGTTATTAAGTTAGTTTTCAGTCTCTTATTCGTATTTTTGTAATTCACTAAAATTTGATAAATTTTTCTTGCAGTTTAAATGATGTTAGCGGTTTTGCTCTGCGAGATATGGCCGGAAAAGATGAAAAATGGTCGAAAATGGACTTGAATCGCGGGGTAGAGTGAACTGGGCTGCAGATTCGGATTCGGCGTGAAAAAATACATACTGTGAACACGTCTTCTGGAAAATTTCGAGAATCGTCATTTTTTGTAAAAATGAAAAGTGAGTGTTTTTTCGATTTTTTTTCAAAAAATTTTTTTCGAGATTGGCTTCGATATAAGGGTTTTCGAGGTCGCTTGACACGATTCCGGCAGCCATTTTTGGCGGTGGCTCTCGCCTAGCGAGATATGGCCGAAAAGAGATGACCGGAAAAAATGAAAAATGGTCAGAAATGGACTTAAATTGCGACGTAGAGGAAAATGGGCTGCAAATTCGGATTCAGCATGCAAAAGTACATACTGTGCATTCTGTATTTCGTGTTATTAAGTTAGTTTTCAGTCTCTTATTCGTATTTTTGTAATTCACTAAAATTTGATAAATTTTTCTTGCAGTTTAAATGATGTTAGCGGTTTTGCTCTGCGAGATATGGCCGGAAAAGATGAAAAATGGTCGAAAATGGACTTGAATCGCGGGGTAGAGTGAAATGGGCTGCAGATTCGGATTCGGCGTGAAAAAATACATACTGTGCACACGTCTTCTGGAAAATTTCGAGAATCGTCATTTTTTGTAAAAATGAAAAGTGAGTGTTTTTTCGATTTTTTTTCAAAAAATTTTTTTCGAGATTGGCTTCGATATAAGGGTTTTCGAGGTCGCTGGACACGATTCCGGCAGCCATTTTTGGCGGTGGCTCTCGCCTAGCGAGATATGGCCGAAAAGAGATGACCGGAAAAAATGAAAAATGGTCAGAAATGGACTTAAATTGCGACGTAGAGGAAAATGGGCTGCAAATTCGGATTCAGCATGCAAAAGTACATACTGTGCATTCTGTATTTCGTGTTATTAAGTTAGTTTTCAGTCTCTTATTCGTAATTTTGTAATTCACTAAAATTTGATAAATTTTTCTTGCAGTTTAAATGATGTTAGCGGTTTTGCTCTGCGAGATATGGCCGGAAAAGATGAAAAATGGTCGAAAATGGACTTGAATCGCGGGGTAGAGTGAAATGGGCTGCAGATTCGGATTCGGCGTGAAAAAATACATATTGTGTACACGTCTTCTGGAAAATTTCGAGAATCGTCATTTTTTGTAAAAATGAAAAGTGAGTGTTTTTTCGATTTTTTTTCAAAAAATTTTTTTCGAGATTGGCTTCGATATAAGGGTTTTCGAGGTCGCTGGACACGATTCCGGCAGCCATTTTTGGCGGTGGCTCTCGCCTAGCGAGATATGGCCGAAAAGAGATGACCGGAAAAAATGAAAAATGGTCAGAAATGGACTTAAATTGCGACGTAGAGGAAAATGGGCTGCAAATTCGGATTCAGCATGCAAAAGTACATACTGTGCATTCTGTATTTCGTGTTATTAAGTTAGTTTTCAGTCTCTTATTCGTATTTTTGTAATTCACTAAAATTTGATAAATTTTTCTTGCAGTTTAAATGATGTTAGCGGTTTTGCTCTGCGAGATATGGCCGGAAAAGATGAAAAATGGTCGAAAATGGACTTGAATCGCGGGGTAGAGTGAAATGGGCTGCAGATTCGGATTCGGCGTGAAAAAATACATATTGTGTACACGTCTTCTGGAAAATTTCGAGAATCGTCATTTTTTGTAAAAATGAAAAGTGAGTGTTTTTTCGATTTTTTTTCAAAAAATTTTTTTCGAGATTGGCTTCGATATAAGGGTTTTCGAGGTCGCTGGACACGATTCCGGCAGCCATTTTTGGCGGTGGCTCTCGCCTAGCGAGATATGGCCGAAAAGAGATGACCGGAAAAAATGAAAAATGGTCAGAAATGGACTTAAATTGCGACGTAGAGGAAAATGGGCTGCAAATTCGGATTCAGCATGCAAAAGTACATACTGTGCATTCTGTATTTCGTGTTATTAAGTTAGTTTTCAGTCTCTTATTCGTATTTTTGTAATTCACTAAAATTTGATAAATTTTTCTTGCAGTTTAAATGATGTTAGCGGTTTTGCTCTGCGAGATATGGCCGGAAAAGATGAAAAATGGTCGAAAATGGACTTGAATCGTGGGGTAGAGTGAACTGGGCTGCAGATTCGGATTCGGCGTGAAAAAATACATACTGTGAACACGTCTTCTGGAAAATTTCGAGAATCGTCATTTTTTGTAAAAATGAAAAGTGAGTGTTTTTTCGATTTTTTTTCAAAAAATTTTTTTCGAGATTGGCTTCGATATAAGGGTTTTCGAGGTCGCTTGACACGATTCCGGCAGCCATTTTTGGCGGTGGCTCTCGCCTAGCGAGATATGGCCGAAAAGAGATGACCGGAAAAAATGAAAAATGGTCAGAAATGGACTTAAATTGCGACGTAGAGGAAAATGGGCTGCAAATTCGGATTCAGCATGCAAAAGTACATACTGTGCATTCTGTATTTCGTGTTATTAAGTTAGTTTTCAGTCTCTTATTCGTATTTTTGTAATTCACTAAAATTTGATAAATTTTTCTTGCAGTTTAAATGATGTTAGCGGTTTTGCTCTGCGAGATATGGCCGGAAAAGATGAAAAATGGTCGAAAATGGACTTGAATCATGGGGTAGAGTGAAATGGGCTGCAGATTCGGATTCGGCGTGAAAAAATACATACTGTGCACACGTCTTCTGGAAAATTTCGAGAATCGTCATTTTTTGTAAAAATGAAAAGTGAGTGTTTTTTCGATTTTTTTTCAAAAAATTTTTTTCGAGATTGGCTTCGATATAAGGGTTTTCGAGGTCGCTGGACACGATTCCGGCAGCCATTTTTGGCGGTGGCTCTCGCCTAGCGAGATATGGCCGAAAAGAGATGACCGGAAAAAATGAAAAATGGTCAGAAATGGACTTAAATTGCGACGTAGAGGAAAATGGGCTGCAAATTCGGATTCAGCATGCAAAAGTACATACTGTGCATTCTGTATTTCGTGTTATTAAGTTAGTTTTCAGTCTCTTATTCGTAATTTTGTAATTCACTAAAATTTGATAAATTTTTCTTGCAGTTTAAATGATGTTAGCGGTTTTGCTCTGCGAGATATGGCCGGAAAAGATGAAAAATGGTCGAAAATGGACTTGAATCGCGGGGTAGAGTGAAATGGGCTGCAGATTCGGATTCGGCGTGAAAAAATACATATTGTGTACACGTCTTCTGGAAAATTTCGAGAATCGTCATTTTTTGTAAAAATGAAAAGTGAGTGTTTTTTCGATTTTTTTTCAAAAAATTTTTTTCGAGATTGGCTTCGATATAAGGGTTTTCGAGGTCGCTGGACACGATTCCGGCAGCCATTTTTGGCGGTGGCTCTCGCCTAGCGAGATATGGCCGAAAAGAGATGACCGGAAAAAATGAAAAATGGTCAGAAATGGACTTAAATTGCGACGTAGAGGAAAATGGGCTGCAAATTCGGATTCAGCATGCAAAAGTACATACTGTGCATTCTGTATTTCGTGTTATTAAGTTAGTTTTCAGTCTCTTATTCGTATTTTTGTAATTCACTAAAATTTGATAAATTTTTCTTGCAGTTTAAATGATGTTAGCGGTTTTGCTCTGCGAGATATGGCCGGAAAAGATGAAAAATGGTCGAAAATGGACTTGAATCGCGGGGTAGAGTGAACTGGGCTGCAGATTCGGATTCGGCGTGAAAAAATACATACTGTGCACACGTCTTCTGGAAAATTTCGAGAATCGTCATTTTTTGTAAAAATGAAAAGTGAGTGTTTTTTTGATTTTTTTTCAAAGAATTTTTTTCGAGATTGGCTTCGATATAAGGGTTTTTGAGGTCGCTTGACACGATTCCGGCAGCCATTTTTGGCGGTGGCTCTCGCCTAGCGAGATATGGCCGAAAAGAGATGACCGGAAAAAATGAAAAATGGTCAGAAATGGACTTAAATTGCGACGTAGAGGAAAATGGGCTGCAAATTCGGATTCAGCATGCAAAAGTACATACTGTGCATTCTGTATTTCGTGTTATTAAGTTAGTTTTCAGTCTCTTATTCGTATTTTTGTAATTCACTAAAATTTGATAAATTTTTCTTGCAGTTTAAATGATGTTAGCGGTTTTGCTCTGCGAGACATGGCCGGAAAAGATGAAAAATGGTCGAAAATGGAATGGAATCGCGGGGTAGAGTGAAATGGGCTGCAGATTCGGATTCGGCGTGAAAAAATACATATTGTGTACACGTCTTCTGGAAAATTTCGAGAATCGTCATTTTTTGTAAAAATGAAAAGTGATTGTTTTTTCGATTTTTTTTCAAAAAATTTTTTTCGAGATTGGCTTCGATATAAGGGTTTTCGAGGTCGCTGGACACGATTCCGGCAGCCATTTTTGGCGGTGGCTCTCGCCTAGCGAGATATGGCCGAAAAGAGATGACCGGAAAAAATGAAAAATGGTCAGAAATGGACTTAAATTGCGACGTAGAGGAAAATGGGCTGCAAATTCGGATTCAGCATGCAAAAGTACATACTGTGCATTCTGTATTTCGTGTTATTAAGTTAGTTTTCAGTCTCTTATTCGTATTTTTGTAATTCACTAAAATTTGATAAATTTTTCTTGCAGTTTAAATGATGTTAGCGGTTTTGCTCTGCGAGATATGGCCGGAAAAGATGAAAAATGGTCGAAAATGGACTTGAATCGCGGGGTAGAGTGAAATGGGCTGCAGATTCGGATTCGGCGTGAAAAAATACATACTGTGCACACGTCTTCTGGAAAATTTCGAGAATCGTCATTTTTTGTAAAAATGAAAAGTGAGTGTTTTTTCGATTTTTTTTCAAAAAATTTTTTTCGAGATTGGCTTCGATATAAGGGTTTTCGAGGTCGCTGGACACGATTCCGGCAGCCATTTTTGGCGGTGGCTCTCGCCTAGCGAGATATGGCCGAAAAGAGATGACCGGAAAAAATGAAAAATGGTCAGAAATGGACTTAAATTGCGACGTAGAGGAAAATGGGCTGCAAATTCGGATTCAGCATGCAAAAGTACATACTGTGCATTCTGTATTTCGTGTTATTAAGTTAGTTTTCAGTCTCTTATTCGTAATTTTGTAATTCACTAAAATTTGATAAATTTTTCTTGCAGTTTAAATGATGTTAGCGGTTTTGCTCTGCGAGATATGGCCGGAAAAGATGAAAAATGGTCGAAAATGGACTTGAATCGCGGGGTAGAGTGAAATGGGCTGCAGATTCGGATTCGGCGTGAAAAAATACATATTGTGTACACGTCTTCTGGAAAATTTCGAGAATCGTCATTTTTTGTAAAAATGAAAAGTGAGTGTTTTTTCGATTTTTTTTCAAAAAATTTTTTTCGAGATTGGCTTCGATATAAGGGTTTTCGAGGTCGCTGGACACGATTCCGGCAGCCATTTTTGGCGGTGGCTCTCGCCTAGCGAGATATGGCCGAAAAGAGATGACCGGAAAAAATGAAAAATGGTCAGAAATGGACTTAAATTGCGACGTAGAGGAAAATGGGCTGCAAATTCGGATTCAGCATGCAAAAGTACATACTGTGCATTCTGTATTTCGTGTTATTAAGTTAGTTTTCAGTCTCTTATTCGTATTTTTGTAATTCACTAAAATTTGATAAATTTTTCTTGCAGTTTAAATGATGTTAGCGGTTTTGCTCTGCGAGATATGGCCGGAAAAGATGAAAAATGGTCGAAAATGGACTTGAATCGCGGGGTAGAGTGAACTGGGCTGCAGATTCGGATTCGGCGTGAAAAAATACATACTGTGCACACGTCTTCTGGAAAATTTCGAGAATCGTCATTTTTTGTAAAAATGAAAAGTGAGTGTTTTTTCGATTTTTTTTCAAAAAATTTTTTTCGAGATTGGCTTCGATATAAGGGTTTTCGAGGTCGCTTGACACGATTCCGGCAGCCATTTTTGGCGGTGGCTCTCGCCTAGCGAGATATGGCCGAAAAGAGATGACCGGAAAAAATGAAAAATGGTCAGAAATGGACTTAAATTGCGACGTAGAGGAAAATGGGCTGCAAATTCGGATTCAGCATGCAAAAGTACATACTGTGCATTCTGTATTTCGTGTTATTAAGTTAGTTTTCAGTCTCTTATTCGTATTTTTGTAATTCACTAAAATTTGATAAATTTTTCTTGCAGTTTAAATGATGTTAGCGGTTTTGCTCTGCGAGATATGGCCGGAAAAGATGAAAAATGGTCGAAAATGGACTTGAATCGCGGGGTAGAGTGAACTGGGCTGCAGATTCGGATTCGGCGTGAAAAAATACATACTGTGCACACGTCTTCTGGAAAATTTCGAGAATCGTCATTTTTTGTAAAAATGAAAAGTGAGTGTTTTTTTGATTTTTTTTCAAAGAATTTTTTTCGAGATTGGCTTCGATATAAGGGTTTTTGAGGTCGCTTGACACGATTCCGGCAGCCATTTTTGGCGGTGGCTCTCGCCTAGCGAGATATGGCCGAAAAGAGATGACCGGAAAAAATGAAAAATGGTCAGAAATGGACTTAAATTGCGACGTAGAGGAAAATGGGCTGCAAATTCGGATTCAGCATGCAAAAGTACATACTGTGCATTCTGTATTTCGTGTTATTAAGTTAGTTTTCAGTCTCTTATTCGTATTTTTGTAATTCACTAAAATTTGATAAATTTTTCTTGCAGTTTAAATGATGTTAGCGGTTTTGCTCTGCGAGACATGGCCGGAAAAGATGAAGAATGGTCGAAAATGGAATGGAATCGCGGGGTAGAGTGAAATGGGCTGCAGATTCGGATTCGGCGTGAAAAAATACATACTGTGCACACGTCTTCTGGAAAATTTCGAGAATCGTCATTTTTTGTAAAAATGAAAAGTGAGTGTTTTTTCGATTTTTTTTCAAAAAATTTTTTTCGAGATTGGCTTCGATATAAGGGTTTTCGAGGTCGCTGGACACGATTCCGGCAGCCATTTTTGGCGGTGGCTCTCGCCTAGCGAGATATGGCCGAAAAGAGATGACCGGAAAAAATGAAAAATGGTCAGAAATGGACTTAAATTGCGACGTAGAGGAAAATGGGCTGCAAATTCGGATTCAGCATGCAAAAGTACATACTGTGCATTCTGTATTTCGTGTTATTAAGTTAGTTTTCAGTCTCTTATTCGTATTTTTGTAATTCACTAAAATTTGATAAATTTTTCTTGCAGTTTAAATGATGTTAGCGGTTTTGCTCTGCGAGATATGGCCGGAAAAGATGAAAAATGGTCGAAAATGGACTTGAATCGCGGGGTAGAGTGAAATGGGCTGCAGATTCGGATTCGGCGTGAAAAAATACATACTGTGCACACGTCTTCTGGAAAATTTCGAGAATCGTCATTTTTTGTAAAAATGAAAAGTGAGTGTTTTTTCGATTTTTTTTCAAAAAATTTTTTTCGAGATTGGCTTCGATATAAGGGTTTTCGAGGTCGCTGGACACGATTCCGGCAGCCATTTTTGGCGGTGGCTCTCGCCTAGCGAGATATGGCCGAAAAGAGATGACCGGAAAAAATGAAAAATGGTCAGAAATGGACTTAAATTGCGACGTAGAGGAAAATGGGCTGCAAATTCGGATTCAGCATGCAAAAGTACATACTGTGCATTCTGTATTTCGTGTTATTAAGTTAGTTTTCAGTCTCTTATTCGTAATTTTGTAATTCACTAAAATTTGATAAATTTTTCTTGCAGTTTAAATGATGTTAGCGGTTTTGCTCTGCGAGATATGGCCGGAAAAGATGAAAAATGGTCGAAAATGGACTTGAATCGCGGGGTAGAGTGAAATGGGCTGCAGATTCGGATTCGGCGTGAAAAAATACATATTGTGTACACGTCTTCTGGAAAATTTCGAGAATCGTCATTTTTTGTAAAAATGAAAAGTGAGTGTTTTTTCGATTTTTTTTCAAAAAATTTTTTTCGAGATTGGCTTCGATATAAGGGTTTTCGAGGTCGCTGGACACGATTCCGGCAGCCATTTTTGGCGGTGGCTCTCGCCTAGCGAGATATGGCCGAAAAGAGATGACCGGAAAAAATGAAAAATGGTCAGAAATGGACTTAAATTGCGACGTAGAGGAAAATGGGCTGCAAATTCGGATTCAGCATGCAAAAGTACATACTGTGCATTCTGTATTTCGTGTTATTAAGTTAGTTTTCAGTCTCTTATTCGTAATTTTGTAATTCACTAAAATTTGATAAATTTTTCTTGCAGTTTAAATGATGTTAGCGGTTTTGCTCTGCGAGATATGGCCGGAAAAGATGAAAAATGGTCGAAAATGGACTTGAATCGCGGGGTAGAGTGAAATGGGCTGCAGATTCGGATTCGGCGTGAAAAAATACATATTGTGTACACGTCTTCTGGAAAATTTCGAGAATCGTCATTTTTTGTAAAAATGAAAAGTGAGTGTTTTTTCGATTTTTTTTCAAAAAATTTTTTTCGAGATTGGCTTCGATATAAGGGTTTTCGAGGTCGCTGGACACGATTCCGGCAGCCATTTTTGGCGGTGGCTCTCGCCTAGCGAGATATGGCCGAAAAGAGATGACCGGAAAAAATGAAAAATGGTCAGAAATGGACTTAAATTGCGACGTAGAGGAAAATGGGCTGCAAATTCGGATTCAGCATGCAAAAGTACATACTGTGCATTCTGTATTTCGTGTTATTAAGTTAGTTTTCAGTCTCTTATTCGTATTTTTGTAATTCACTAAAATTTGATAAATTTTTCTTGCAGTTTAAATGATGTTAGCGGTTTTGCTCTGCGAGATATGGCCGGAAAAGATGAAAAATGGTCGAAAATGGACTTGAATCGCGGGGTAGAGTGAACTGGGCTGCAGATTCGGATTCGGCGTGAAAAAATACATACTGTGCACACGTCTTCTGGAAAATTTCGAGAATCGTCATTTTTTGTAAAAATGAAAAGTGAGTGTTTTTTCGATTTTTTTTCAAAAAATTTTTTTCGAGATTGGCTTCGATATAAGGGTTTTCGAGGTCGCTTGACACGATTCCGGCAGCCATTTTTGGCGGTGGCTCTCGCCTAGCGAGATATGGCCGAAAAGAGATGACCGGAAAAAATGAAAAATGGTCAGAAATGGACTTAAATTGCGACGTAGAGGAAAATGGGCTGCAAATTCGGATTCAGCATGCAAAAGTACATACTGTGCATTCTGTATTTCGTGTTATTAAGTTAGTTTTCAGTCTCTTATTCGTATTTTTGTAATTCACTAAAATTTGATAAATTTTTCTTGCAGTTTAAATGATGTTAGCGGTTTTGCTCTGCGAGATATGGCCGGAAAAGATGAAAAATGGTCGAAAATGGACTTGAATCGCGGGGTAGAGTGAACTGGGCTGCAGATTCGGATTCGGCGTGAAAAAATACATACTGTGCACACGTCTTCTGGAAAATTTCGAGAATCGTCATTTTTTGTAAAAATGAAAAGTGAGTGTTTTTTTGATTTTTTTTCAAAGAATTTTTTTCGAGATTGGCTTCGATATAAGGGTTTTTGAGGTCGCTTGACACGATTCCGGCAGCCATTTTTGGCGGTGGCTCTCGCCTAGCGAGATATGGCCGAAAAGAGATGACCGGAAAAAATGAAAAATGGTCAGAAATGGACTTAAATTGCGACGTAGAGGAAAATGGGCTGCAAATTCGGATTCAGCATGCAAAAGTACATACTGTGCATTCTGTATTTCGTGTTATTAAGTTAGTTTTCAGTCTCTTATTCGTATTTTTGTAATTCACTAAAATTTGATAAATTTTTCTTGCAGTTTAAATGATGTTAGCGGTTTTGCTCTGCGAGACATGGCCGGAAAAGATGAAGAATGGTCGAAAATGGAATGGAATCGCGGGGTAGAGTGAAATGGGCTGCAGATTCGGATTCGGCGTGAAAAAATACATACTGTGCACACGTCTTCTGGAAAATTTCGAGAATCGTCATTTTTTGTAAAAATGAAAAGTGAGTGTTTTTTCGATTTTTTTTCAAAAAATTTTTTTCGAGATTGGCTTCGATATAAGGGTTTTCGAGGTCGCTGGACACGATTCCGGCAGCCATTTTTGGCGGTGGCTCTCGCCTAGCGAGATATGGCCGAAAAGAGATGACCGGAAAAAATGAAAAATGGTCAGAAATGGACTTAAATTGCGACGTAGAGGAAAATGGGCTGCAAATTCGGATTCAGCATGCAAAAGTACATACTGTGCATTCTGTATTTCGTGTTATTAAGTTAGTTTTCAGTCTCTTATTCGTATTTTTGTAATTCACTAAAATTTGATAAATTTTTCTTGCAGTTTAAATGATGTTAGCGGTTTTGCTCTGCGAGATATGGCCGGAAAAGATGAAAAATGGTCGAAAATGGACTTGAATCGCGGGGTAGAGTGAAATGGGCTGCAGATTCGGATTCGGCGTGAAAAAATACATACTGTGCACACGTCTTCTGGAAAATTTCGAGAATCGTCATTTTTTGTAAAAATGAAAAGTGAGTGTTTTTTCGATTTTTTTTCAAAAAATTTTTTTCGAGATTGGCTTCGATATAAGGGTTTTCGAGGTCGCTGGACACGATTCCGGCAGCCATTTTTGGCGGTGGCTCTCGCCTAGCGAGATATGGCCGAAAAGAGATGACCGGAAAAAATGAAAAATGGTCAGAAATGGACTTAAATTGCGACGTAGAGGAAAATGGGCTGCAAATTCGGATTCAGCATGCAAAAGTACATACTGTGCATTCTGTATTTCGTGTTATTAAGTTAGTTTTCAGTCTCTTATTCGTAATTTTGTAATTCACTAAAATTTGATAAATTTTTCTTGCAGTTTAAATGATGTTAGCGGTTTTGCTCTGCGAGATATGGCCGGAAAAGATGAAAAATGGTCGAAAATGGACTTGAATCGCGGGGTAGAGTGAAATGGGCTGCAGATTCGGATTCGGCGTGAAAAAATACATATTGTGTACACGTCTTCTGGAAAATTTCGAGAATCGTCATTTTTTGTAAAAATGAAAAGTGAGTGTTTTTTCGATTTTTTTTCAAAAAATTTTTTTCGAGATTGGCTTCGATATAAGGGTTTTCGAGGTCGCTGGACACGATTCCGGCAGCCATTTTTGGCGGTGGCTCTCGCCTAGCGAGATATGGCCGAAAAGAGATGACCGGAAAAAATGAAAAATGGTCAGAAATGGACTTAAATTGCGACGTAGAGGAAAATGGGCTGCAAATTCGGATTCAGCATGCAAAAGTACATACTGTGCATTCTGTATTTCGTGTTATTAAGTTAGTTTTCAGTCTCTTATTCGTATTTTTGTAATTCACTAAAATTTGATAAATTTTTCTTGCAGTTTAAATGATGTTAGCGGTTTTGCTCTGCGAGATATGGCCGGAAAAGATGAAAAATGGTCGAAAATGGACTTGAATCGCGGGGTAGAGTGAACTGGGCTGCAGATTCGGATTCGGCGTGAAAAAATACATACTGTGCACACGTCTTCTGGAAAATTTCGAGAATCGTCATTTTTTGTAAAAATGAAAAGTGAGTGTTTTTTCGATTTTTTTTCAAAAAATTTTTTTCGAGATTGGCTTCGATATAAGGGTTTTCGAGGTCGCTTGACACGATTCCGGCAGCCATTTTTGGCGGTGGCTCTCGCCTAGCGAGATATGGCCGAAAAGAGATGACCGGAAAAAATGAAAAATGGTCAGAAATGGACTTAAATTGCGACGTAGAGGAAAATGGGCTGCAAATTCGGATTCAGCATGCAAAAGTACATACTGTGCATTCTGTATTTCGTGTTATTAAGTTAGTTTTCAGTCTCTTATTCGTATTTTTGTAATTCACTAAAATTTGATAAATTTTTCTTGCAGTTTAAATGATGTTAGCGGTTTTGCTCTGCGAGATATGGCCGGAAAAGATGAAAAATGGTCGAAAATGGACTTGAATCGCGGGGTAGAGTGAACTGGGCTGCAGATTCGGATTCGGCGTGAAAAAATACATACTGTGCACACGTCTTCTGGAAAATTTCGAGAATCGTCATTTTTTGTAAAAATGAAAAGTGAGTGTTTTTTTGATTTTTTTTCAAAGAATTTTTTTCGAGATTGGCTTCGATATAAGGGTTTTTGAGGTCGCTTGACACGATTCCGGCAGCCATTTTTGGCGGTGGCTCTCGCCTAGCGAGATATGGCCGAAAAGAGATGACCGGAAAAAATGAAAAATGGTCAGAAATGGACTTAAATTGCGACGTAGAGGAAAATGGGCTGCAAATTCGGATTCAGCATGCAAAAGTACATACTGTGCATTCTGTATTTCGTGTTATTAAGTTAGTTTTCAGTCTCTTATTCGTATTTTTGTAATTCACTAAAATTTGATAAATTTTTCTTGCAGTTTAAATGATGTTAGCGGTTTTGCTCTGCGAGACATGGCCGGAAAAGATGAAGAATGGTCGAAAATGGAATGGAATCGCGGGGTAGAGTGAAATGGGCTGCAGATTCGGATTCGGCGTGAAAAAATACATACTGTGCACACGTCTTCTGGAAAATTTCGAGAATCGTCATTTTTTGTAAAAATGAAAAGTGAGTGTTTTTTCGATTTTTTTTCAAAAAATTTTTTTCGAGATTGGCTTCGATATAAGGGTTTTCGAGGTCGCTGGACACGATTCCGGCAGCCATTTTTGGCGGTGGCTCTCGCCTAGCGAGATATGGCCGAAAAGAGATGACCGGAAAAAATGAAAAATGGTCAGAAATGGACTTAAATTGCGACGTAGAGGAAAATGGGCTGCAAATTCGGATTCAGCATGCAAAAGTACATACTGTGCATTCTGTATTTCGTGTTATTAAGTTAGTTTTCAGTCTCTTATTCGTATTTTTGTAATTCACTAAAATTTGATAAATTTTTCTTGCAGTTTAAATGATGTTAGCGGTTTTGCTCTGCGAGATATGGCCGGAAAAGATGAAAAATGGTCGAAAATGGACTTGAATCGCGGGGTAGAGTGAAATGGGCTGCAGATTCGGATTCGGCGTGAAAAAATACATACTGTGCACACGTCTTCTGGAAAATTTCGAGAATCGTCATTTTTTGTAAAAATGAAAAGTGAGTGTTTTTTCGATTTTTTTTCAAAAAATTTTTTTCGAGATTGGCTTCGATATAAGGGTTTTCGAGGTCGCTTGACACGATTCCGGCAGCCATTTTTGGCGGTGGCTCTCGCCTAGCGAGATATGGCCGAAAAGAGATGACCGGAAAAAATGAAAAATGGTCAGAAATGGACTTAAATTGCGACGTAGAGGAAAATGGGCTGCAAATTCGGATTCAGCATGCAAAAGTACATACTGTGCATTCTGTATTTCGTGTTATTAAGTTAGTTTTCAGTCTCTTATTCGTATTTTTGTAATTCACTAAAATTTGATAAATTTTTCTTGCAGTTTAAATGATGTTAGCGGTTTTGCTCTGCGAGATATGGCCGGAAAAGATGAAAAATGGTCGAAAATGGACTTGAATCGCGGGGTAGAGTGAAATGGGCTGCAGATTCGGATTCGGCGTGAAAAAATACATATTGTGTACACGTCTTCTGGAAAATTTCGAGAATCGTCATTTTTTGTAAAAATGAAAAGTGAGTGTTTTTTCGATTTTTTTTCAAAAAATTTTTTTCGAGATTGGCTTCGATATAAGGGTTTTCGAGGTCGCTGGACACGATTCCGGCAGCCATTTTTGGCGGTGGCTCTCGCCTAGCGAGATATGGCCGAAAAGAGATGACCGGAAAAAATGAAAAATGGTCAGAAATGGACTTAAATTGCGACGTAGAGGAAAATGGGCTGCAAATTCGGATTCAGCATGCAAAAGTACATACTGTGCATTCTGTATTTCGTGTTATTAAGTTAGTTTTCAGTCTCTTATTCGTATTTTTGTAATTCACTAAAATTTGATAAATTTTTCTTGCAGTTTAAATGATGTTAGCGGTTTTGCTCTGCGAGATATGGCCGGAAAAGATGAAAAATGGTCGAAAATGGACTTGAATCGCGGGGTAGAGTGAACTGGGCTGCAGATTCGGATTCGGCGTGAAAAAATACATACTGTGCACACGTCTTCTGGAAAATTTCGAGAATCGTCATTTTTTGTAAAAATGAAAAGTGAGTGTTTTTTCGATTTTTTTTCAAAAAATTTTTTTCGAGATTGGCTTCGATATAAGGGTTTTCGAGGTCGCTTGACACGATTCCGGCAGCCATTTTTGGCGGTGGCTCTCGCCTAGCGAGATATGGCCGAAAAGAGATGACCGGAAAAAATGAAAAATGGTCAGAAATGGACTTAAATTGCGACGTAGAGGAAAATGGGCTGCAAATTCGGATTCAGCATGCAAAAGTACATACTGTGCATTCTGTATTTCGTGTTATTAAGTTAGTTTTCAGTCTCTTATTCGTATTTTTGTAATTCACTAAAATTTGATAAATTTTTCTTGCAGTTTAAATGATGTTAGCGGTTTTGCTCTGCGAGATATGGCCGGAAAAGATGAAAAATGGTCGAAAATGGACTTGAATCGCGGGGTAGAGTGAACTGGGCTGCAGATTCGGATTCGGCGTGAAAAAATACATACTGTGCACACGTCTTCTGGAAAATTTCGAGAATCGTCATTTTTTGTAAAAATGAAAAGTGAGTGTTTTTTTGATTTTTTTTCAAAGAATTTTTTTCGAGATTGGCTTCGATATAAGGGTTTTCGAGGTCGCTTGACACGATTCCGGCAGCCATTTTTGGCGGTGGCTCTCGCCTAGCGAGATATGGCCGAAAAGAGATGACCGGAAAAAATGAAAAATGGTCAGAAATGGACTTAAATTGCGACGTAGAGGAAAATGGGCTGCAAATTCGGATTCAGCATGCAAAAGTACATACTGTGCATTCTGTATTTCGTGTTATTAAGTTAGTTTTCAGTCTCTTATTCGTATTTTTGTAATTCACTAAAATTTGATAAATTTTTCTTGCAGTTTAAATGATGTTAGCGGTTTTGCTCTGCGAGATATGGCCGGAAAAGATGAAAAATGGTCGAAAATGGACTTGAATCGCGGGGTAGAGTGAAATGGGCTGCAGATTCGGATTCGGCGTGAAAAAATACATACTGTGCACACGTCTTCTGGAAAATTTCGAGAATCGTCATTTTTTGTAAAAATGAAAAGTGAGTGTTTTTTCGATTTTTTTTCAAAAAATTTTTTTCGAGATTGGCTTCGATATAAGGGTTTTCGAGGTCGCTGGACACGATTCCGGCAGCCATTTTTGGCGGTGGCTCTCGCCTAGCGAGATATGGCCGAAAAGAGATGACCGGAAAAAATGAAAAATGGTCAGAAATGGACTTAAATTGCGACGTAGAGGAAAATGGGCTGCAAATTCGGATTCAGCATGCAAAAGTACATACTGTGCATTCTGTATTTCGTGTTATTAAGTTAGTTTTCAGTCTCTTATTCGTATTTTTGTAATTCACTAAAATTTGATAAATTTTTCTTGCAGTTTAAATGATGTTAGCGGTTTTGCTCTGCGAGATATGGCCGGAAAAGATGAAAAATGGTCGAAAATGGACTTGAATCGCGGGGTAGAGTGAAATGGGCTGCAGATTCGGATTCGGCGTGAAAAAATACATACTGTGCACACGTCTTCTGGAAAATTTCGAGAATCGTCATTTTTTGTAAAAATGAAAAGTGAGTGTTTTTTCGATTTTTTTTCAAAAAATTTTTTTCGAGATTGGCTTCGATATAAGGGTTTTCGAGGTCGCTGGACACGATTCCGGCAGCCATTTTTGGCGGTGGCTCTCGCCTAGCGAGATATGGCCGAAAAGAGATGACCGGAAAAAATGAAAAATGGTCAGAAATGGACTTAAATTGCGACGTAGAGGAAAATGGGCTGCAAATTCGGATTCAGCATGCAAAAGTACATACTGTGCATTCTGTATTTCGTGTTATTAAGTTAGTTTTCAGTCTCTTATTCGTATTTTTGTAATTCACTAAAATTTGATAAATTTTTCTTGCAGTTTAAATGATGTTAGCGGTTTTGCTCTGCGAGATATGGCCGGAAAAGATGAAAAATGGTCGAAAATGGACTTGAATCGCGGGGTAGAGTGAACTGGGCTGCAGATTCGGATTCGGCGTGAAAAAATACATACTGTGCACACGTCTTCTGGAAAATTTCGAGAATCGTCATTTTTTGTAAAAATGAAAAGTGAGTGTTTTTTCGATTTTTTTTCAAAAAATTTTTTTCGAGATTGGCTTCGATATAAGGGTTTTCGAGGTCGCTTGACACGATTCCGGCAGCCATTTTTGGCGGTGGCTCTCGCCTAGCGAGATATGGCCGAAAAGAGATGACCGGAAAAAATGAAAAATGGTCAGAAATGGACTTAAATTGCGACGTAGAGGAAAATGGGCTGCAAATTCGGATTCAGCATGCAAAAGTACATACTGTGCATTCTGTATTTCGTGTTATTAAGTTAGTTTTCAGTCTCTTATTCGTATTTTTGTAATTCACTAAAATTTGATAAATTTTTCTTGCAGTTTAAATGATGTTAGCGGTTTTGCTCTGCGAGATATGGCCGGAAAAGATGAAAAATGGTCGAAAATGGACTTGAATCGCGGGGTAGAGTGAACTGGGCTGCAGATTCGGATTCGGCGTGAAAAAATACATACTGTGCACACGTCTTCTGGAAAATTTCGAGAATCGTCATTTTTTGTAAAAATGAAAAGTGAGTGTTTTTTTGATTTTTTTTCAAAGAATTTTTTTCGAGATTGGCTTCGATATAAGGGTTTTCGAGGTCGCTTGACACGATTCCGGCAGCCATTTTTGGCGGTGGCTCTCGCCTAGCGAGATATGGCCGAAAAGAGATGACCGGAAAAAATGAAAAATGGTCAGAAATGGACTTAAATTGCGACGTAGAGGAAAATGGGCTGCAAATTCGGATTCAGCATGACAAAGTACATACTGTGCATTCTGTATTTCGTGTTATTAAGTTAGTTTTCAGTCTCTTATTCGTATTTTTGTAATTCACTAAAATTTGATAAATTTTTCTTGCAGTTTAAATGATGTTAGCGGTTTTGCTCTGCGAGATATGGCCGGAAAAGATGAAAAATGGTCGAAAATGGACTTGAATCGCGGGGTAGAGTGAACTGGGCTGCAGATTCGGATTCGGCGTGAAAAAATACATACTGTGCACACGTCTTCTGGAAAATTTCGAGAATCGTCATTTTTTGTAAAAATGAAAAGTGAGTGTTTTTTCGATTTTTTTTCAAAAAATTTTTTTCGAGATTGGCTTCGATATAAGGGTTTTCGAGGTCGCTTGACACGATTCCGGCAGCCATTTTTGGCGGTGGCTCTCGCCTAGCGAGATATGGCCGAAAAGAGATGACCGGAAAAAATGAAAAATGGTCAGAAATGGACTTAAATTGCGACGTAGAGGAAAATGGGCTGCAAATTCGGATTCAGCATGCAAAAGTACATACTGTGCATTCTGTATTTCGTGTTATTAAGTTAGTTTTCAGTCTCTTATTCGTATTTTTGTAATTCACTAAAATTTGATAAATTTTTCTTGCAGTTTAAATGATGTTAGCGGTTTTGCTCTGCGAGATATGGCCGGAAAAGATGAAAAATGGTCGAAAATGGACTTGAATCGCGGGGTAGAGTGAACTGGGCTGCAGATTCGGATTCGGCGTGAAAAAATACATACTGTGCACACGTCTTCTGGAAAATTTCGAGAATCGTCATTTTTTGTAAAAATGAAAAGTGAGTGTTTTTTTGATTTTTTTTCAAAGAATTTTTTTCGAGATTGGCTTCGATATAAGGGTTTTCGAGGTCGCTTGACACGATTCCGGCAGCCATTTTTGGCGGTGGCTCTCGCCTAGCGAGATATGGCCGAAAAGAGATGACCGGAAAAAATGAAAAATGGTCAGAAATGGACTTAAATTGCGACGTAGAGGAAAATGGGCTGCAAATTCGGATTCAGCATGACAAAGTACATACTGTGCATTCTGTATTTCGTGTTATTAAGTTAGTTTTCAGTCTCTTATTCGTATTTTTGTAATTCACTAAAATTTGATAAATTTTTCTTGCAGTTTAAATGATGTTAGCGGTTTTGCTCTGCGAGATATGGCCGGAAAAGATGAAAAATGGTCGAAAATGGACTTGAATCGCGGGGTAGAGTGAAATGGGCTGCAGATTCGGATTCGGCGTGAAAAAATACATACTGTGCACACGTCTTCTGGAAAATTTCGAGAATCGTCATTTTTTGTAAAAATGAAAAGTGAGTGTTTTTTCGATTTTTTTTCAAAAAATTTTTTTCGAGATTGGCTTCGATATAAGGGTTTTCGAGGTCGCTGGACACGATTCCGGCAGCCATTTTTGGCGGTGGCTCTCGCCTAGCGAGATATGGCCGAAAAGAGATGACCGGAAAAAATGAAAAATGGTCAGAAATGGACTTAAATTGCGACGTAGAGGAAAATGGGCTGCAAATTCGGATTCAGCATGACAAAGTACATACTGTGCATTCTGTATTTCGTGTTATTAAGTTAGTTTTCAGTCTCTTATTCGTATTTTTGTAATTCACTAAAATTTGATAAATTTTTCTTGCAGTTTAAATGATGTTAGCGGTTTTGCTCTGCGAGATATGGCCGGAAAAGATGAAAAATGGTCGAAAATGGACTTGAATCGCGGGGTAGAGTGAAATGGGCTGCAGATTCGGATTCGGCGTGAAAAAATACATATTGTGTACACGTCTTCTGGAAAATTTCGAGAATCGTCATTTTTTGTAAAAATGAAAAGTGAGTGTTTTTTCGATTTTTTTTCAAAAAATTTTTTTCGAGATTGGCTTCGATATAAGGGTTTTCGAGGTCGCTTGACACGATTCCGGCAGCCATTTTTGGCGGTGGCTCTCGC
Organism: Parthenolecanium corni; assembly: GCA_038050395.1. Classification (NCBI taxonomy): domain Eukaryota; kingdom Metazoa; phylum Arthropoda; class Insecta; order Hemiptera; family Coccidae; genus Parthenolecanium; species Parthenolecanium corni. The sequence continues at coordinate 21,037 of JBBCAQ010000002.1, forward strand.
CTAGCGAGATATGGCCGAAAAGAGATGACCGGAAAAAATGAAAAATGGTCAGAAATGGACTTAAATTGCGACGTAGAGGAAAATGGGCTGCAAATTCGGATTCAGCATGCAAAAGTACATACTGTGCATTCTGTATTTCGTGTTATTAAGTTAGTTTTCAGTCTCTTATTCGTATTTTTGTAATTCACTAAAATTTGATAAATTTTTCTTGCAGTTTAAATGATGTTAGCGGTTTTGCTCTGCGAGATATGGCCGGAAAAGATGAAAAATGGTCGAAAATGGACTTGAATCGCGGGGTAGAGTGAACTGGGCTGCAGATTCGGATTCGGCGTGAAAAAATACATACTGTGCACACGTCTTCTGGAAAATTTCGAGAATCGTCATTTTTTGTAAAAATGAAAAGTGAGTGTTTTTTCGATTTTTTTTCAAAAAATTTTTTTCGAGATTGGCTTCGATATAAGGGTTTTCGAGGTCGCTTGACACGATTCCGGCAGCCATTTTTGGCGGTGGCTCTCGCCTAGGTAGATATGGCCGAAAAGAGATGACCGGAAAAAATGAAAAATGGTCAGAAATGGACTTAAATTGCGACGTAGAGGAAAATGGGCTGCAAATTCGGATTCAGCATGCAAAAGTACATACTGTGCATTCTGTATTTCGTGTTATTAAGTTAGTTTTCAGTCTCTTATTCGTATTTTTGTAATTCACTAAAATTTGATAAATTTTTCTTGCAGTTTAAATGATGTTAGCGGTTTTGCTCTGCGAGATATGGCCGGAAAAGATGAAAAATGGTCGAAAATGGACTTGAATCGCGGGGTAGAGTGAAATGGGCTGCAGATTCGGATTCGGCGTGAAAAAATACATACTGTGCACACGTCTTCTGGAAAATTTCGAGAATCGTCATTTTTTGTAAAAATGAAAAGTGAATGTTTTTTCGATTTTTTTTCAAAAAATTTTTTTCGAGATTGGCTTCGATATAAGGGTTTTCGAGGTCGCTGGACACGATTCCGGCAGCCATTTTTGGCGGTGGCTCTCGCCTAGCGAGATATGGCCGAAAAGAGATGACCGGAAAAAATGAAAAATGGTCAGAAATGGACTTAAATTGCGACGTAGAGGAAAATGGGCTGCAAATTCGGATTCAGCATGCAAAAGTACATACTGTGCATTCTGTATTTCGTGTTATTAAGTTAGTTTTCAGTCTCTTATTCGTATTTTTGTAATTCACTAAAATTTGATAAATTTTTCTTGCAGTTTAAATGATGTTAGCGGTTTTGCTCTGCGAGATATGGCCGGAAAAGATGAAAAATGGTCGAAAATGGACTTGAATCGCGGGGTAGAGTGAACTGGGCTGCAGATTCGGATTCGGCGTGAAAAAATACATACTGTGCACACGTCTTCTGGAAAATTTCGAGAATCGTCATTTTTTGTAAAAATGAAAAGTGAGTGTTTTTTCGATTTTTTTTCAAAAAATTTTTTTCGAGATTGGCTTCGATATAAGGGTTTTCGAGGTCGCTTGACACGATTCCGGCAGCCATTTTTGGCGGTGGCTCTCGCCTAGCGAGATATGGCCGAAAAGAGATGACCGGAAAAAATGAAAAATGGTCAGAAATGGACTTAAATTGCGACGTAGAGGAAAATGGGCTGCAAATTCGGATTCAGCATGCAAAAGTACATACTGTGCATTCTGTATTTCGTGTTATTAAGTTAGTTTTCAGTCTCTTATTCGTATTTTTGTAATTCACTAAAATTTGATAAATTTTTCTTGCAGTTTAAATGATGTTAGCGGTTTTGCTCTGCGAGATATGGCCGGAAAAGATGAAAAATGGTCGAAAATGGACTTGAATCGCGGGGTAGAGTGAAATGGGCTGCAGATTCGGATTCGGCGTGAAAAAATACATACTGTGCACACGTCTTCTGGAAAATTTCGAGAATCGTCATTTTTTGTAAAAATGAAAAGTGAGTGTTTTTTCGATTTTTTTTCAAAAAATTTTTTTCGAGATTGGCTTCGATATAAGGGTTTTCGAGGTCGCTGGACACGATTCCGGCAGCCATTTTTGGCGGTGGCTCTCGCCTAGCGAGATATGGCCGAAAAGAGATGACCGGAAAAAATGAAAAATGGTCAGAAATGGACTTAAATTGCGACGTAGAGGAAAATGGGCTGCAAATTCGGATTCAGCATGACAAAGTACATACTGTGCATTCTGTATTTCGTGTTATTAAGTTAGTTTTCAGTCTCTTATTCGTATTTTTGTAATTCACTAAAATTTGATAAATTTTTCTTGCAGTTTAAATGATGTTAGCGGTTTTGCTCTGCGAGATATGGCCGGAAAAGATGAAAAATGGTCGAAAATGGACTTGAATCGCGGGGTAGAGTGAAATGGGCTGCAGATTCGGATTCGGCGTGAAAAAATACATATTGTGTACACGTCTTCTGGAAAATTTCGAGAATCGTCATTTTTTGTAAAAATGAAAAGTGAGTGTTTTTTCGATTTTTTTTCAAAAAATTTTTTTCGAGATTGGCTTCGATATAAGGGTTTTCGAGGTCGCTTGACACGATTCCGGCAGCCATTTTTGGCGGTGGCTCTCGCCTAGCGAGATATGGCCGAAAAGAGATGACCGGAAAAAATGAAAAATGGTCAGAAATGGACTTAAATTGCGACGTAGAGGAAAATGGGCTGCAAATTCGGATTCAGCATGCAAAAGTACATACTGTGCATTCTGTATTTCGTGTTATTAAGTTAGTTTTCAGTCTCTTATTCGTATTTTTGTAATTCACTAAAATTTGATAAATTTTTCTTGCAGTTTAAATGATGTTAGCGGTTTTGCTCTGCGAGATATGGCCGGAAAAGATGAAAAATGGTCGAAAATGGACTTGAATCGCGGGGTAGAGTGAACTGGGCTGCAGATTCGGATTCGGCGTGAAAAAATACATACTGTGCACACGTCTTCTGGAAAATTTCGAGAATCGTCATTTTTTGTAAAAATGAAAAGTGAGTGTTTTTTCGATTTTTTTTCAAAAAATTTTTTTCGAGATTGGCTTCGATATAAGGGTTTTCGAGGTCGCTTGACACGATTCCGGCAGCCATTTTTGGCGGTGGCTCTCGCCTAGGTAGATATGGCCGAAAAGAGATGACCGGAAAAAATGAAAAATGGTCAGAAATGGACTTAAATTGCGACGTAGAGGAAAATGGGCTGCAAATTCGGATTCAGCATGCAAAAGTACATACTGTGCATTCTGTATTTCGTGTTATTAAGTTAGTTTTCAGTCTCTTATTCGTATTTTTGTAATTCACTAAAATTTGATAAATTTTTCTTGCAGTTTAAATGATGTTAGCGGTTTTGCTCTGCGAGATATGGCCGGAAAAGATGAAAAATGGTCGAAAATGGACTTGAATCGCGGGGTAGAGTGAAATGGGCTGCAGATTCGGATTCGGCGTGAAAAAATACATACTGTGCACACGTCTTCTGGAAAATTTCGAGAATCGTCATTTTTTGTAAAAATGAAAAGTGAATGTTTTTTCGATTTTTTTTCAAAAAATTTTTTTCGAGATTGGCTTCGATATAAGGGTTTTCGAGGTCGCTGGACACGATTCCGGCAGCCATTTTTGGCGGTGGCTCTCGCCTAGCGAGATATGGCCGAAAAGAGATGACCGGAAAAAATGAAAAATGGTCAGAAATGGACTTAAATTGCGACGTAGAGGAAAATGGGCTGCAAATTCGGATTCAGCATGCAAAAGTACATACTGTGCATTCTGTATTTCGTGTTATTAAGTTAGTTTTCAGTCTCTTATTCGTATTTTTGTAATTCACTAAAATTTGATAAATTTTTCTTGCAGTTTAAATGATGTTAGCGGTTTTGCTCTGCGAGATATGGCCGGAAAAGATGAAAAATGGTCGAAAATGGACTTGAATCGCGGGGTAGAGTGAACTGGGCTGCAGATTCGGATTCGGCGTGAAAAAATACATACTGTGCACACGTCTTCTGGAAAATTTCGAGAATCGTCATTTTTTGTAAAAATGAAAAGTGAGTGTTTTTTCGATTTTTTTTCAAAAAATTTTTTTCGAGATTGGCTTCGATATAAGGGTTTTCGAGGTCGCTTGACACGATTCCGGCAGCCATTTTTGGCGGTGGCTCTCGCCTAGCGAGATATGGCCGAAAAGAGATGACCGGAAAAAATGAAAAATGGTCAGAAATGGACTTAAATTGCGACGTAGAGGAAAATGGGCTGCAAATTCGGATTCAGCATGCAAAAGTACATACTGTGCATTCTGTATTTCGTGTTATTAAGTTAGTTTTCAGTCTCTTATTCGTATTTTTGTAATTCACTAAAATTTGATAAATTTTTCTTGCAGTTTAAATGATGTTAGCGGTTTTGCTCTGCGAGATATGGCCGGAAAAGATGAAAAATGGTCGAAAATGGACTTGAATCGCGGGGTAGAGTGAACTGGGCTGCAGATTCGGATTCGGCGTGAAAAAATACATACTGTGCACACGTCTTCTGGAAAATTTCGAGAATCGTCATTTTTTGTAAAAATGAAAAGTGAGTGTTTTTTCGATTTTTTTTCAAAAAATTTTTTTCGAGATTGGCTTCGATATAAGGGTTTTCGAGGTCGCTTGACACGATTCCGGCAGCCATTTTTGGCGGTGGCTCTCGCCTAGCGAGATATGGCCGAAAAGAGATGACCGGAAAAAATGAAAAATGGTCAGAAATGGACTTAAATTGCGACGTAGAGGAAAATGGGCTGCAAATTCGGATTCAGCATGCAAAAGTACATACTGTGCATTCTGTATTTCGTGTTATTAAGTTAGTTTTCAGTCTCTTATTCGTATTTTTGTAATTCACTAAAATTTGATAAATTTTTCTTGCAGTTTAAATGATGTTAGCGGTTTTGCTCTGCGAGATATGGCCGGAAAAGATGAAAAATGGTCGAAAATGGACTTGAATCGCGGGGTAGAGTGAAATGGGCTGCAGATTCGGATTCGGCGTGAAAAAATACATACTGTGCACACGTCTTCTGGAAAATTTCGAGAATCGTCATTTTTTGTAAAAATGAAAAGTGAGTGTTTTTTCGATTTTTTTTCAAAAAATTTTTTTCGAGATTGGCTTCGATATAAGGGTTTTCGAGGTCGCTGGACACGATTCCGGCAGCCATTTTTGGCGGTGGCTCTCGCCTAGCGAGATATGGCCGAAAAGAGATGACCGGAAAAAATGAAAAATGGTCAGAAATGGACTTAAATTGCGACGTAGAGGAAAATGGGCTGCAAATTCGGATTCAGCATGCAAAAGTACATACTGTGCATTCTGTATTTCGTGTTATTAAGTTAGTTTTCAGTCTCTTATTCGTATTTTTGTAATTCACTAAAATTTGATAAATTTTTCTTGCAGTTTAAATGATGTTAGCGGTTTTGCTCTGCGAGATATGGCCGGAAAAGATGAAAAATGGTCGAAAATGGACTTGAATCGCGGGGTAGAGTGAAATGGGCTGCAGATTCGGATTCGGCGTGAAAAAATACATATTGTGTACACGTCTTCTGGAAAATTTCGAGAATCGTCATTTTTTGTAAAAATGAAAAGTGAGTGTTTTTTCGATTTTTTTTCAAAAAATTTTTTTCGAGATTGGCTTCGATATAAGGGTTTTCGAGGTCGCTTGACACGATTCCGGCAGCCATTTTTGGCGGTGGCTCTCGCCTAGCGAGATATGGCCGAAAAGAGATGACCGGAAAAAATGAAAAATGGTCAGAAATGGACTTAAATTGCGACGTAGAGGAAAATGGGCTGCAAATTCGGATTCAGCATGCAAAAGTACATACTGTGCATTCTGTATTTCGTGTTATTAAGTTAGTTTTCAGTCTCTTATTCGTATTTTTGTAATTCACTAAAATTTGATAAATTTTTCTTGCAGTTTAAATGATGTTAGCGGTTTTGCTCTGCGAGATATGGCCGGAAAAGATGAAAAATGGTCGAAAATGGACTTGAATCGCGGGGTAGAGTGAACTGGGCTGCAGATTCGGATTCGGCGTGAAAAAATACATACTGTGAACACGTCTTCTGGAAAATTTCGAGAATCGTCATTTTTTGTAAAAATGAAAAGTGAGTGTTTTTTCGATTTTTTTTCAAAAAATTTTTTTCGAGATTGGCTTCGATATAAGGGTTTTCGAGGTCGCTTGACACGATTCCGGCAGCCATTTTTGGCGGTGGCTCTCGCCTAGCGAGATATGGCCGAAAAGAGATGACCGGAAAAAATGAAAAATGGTCAGAAATGGACTTAAATTGCGACGTAGAGGAAAATGGGCTGCAAATTCGGATTCAGCATGCAAAAGTACATACTGTGCATTCTGTATTTCGTGTTATTAAGTTAGTTTTCAGTCTCTTATTCGTATTTTTGTAATTCACTAAAATTTGATAAATTTTTCTTGCAGTTTAAATGATGTTAGCGGTTTTGCTCTGCGAGATATGGCCGGAAAAGATGAAAAATGGTCGAAAATGGACTTGAATCGCGGGGTAGAGTGAACTGGGCTGCAGATTCGGATTCGGCGTGAAAAAATACATACTGTGAACACGTCTTCTGGAAAATTTCGAGAATCGTCATTTTTTGTAAAAATGAAAAGTGAGTGTTTTTTCGATTTTTTTTCAAAAAATTTTTTTCGAGATTGGCTTCGATATAAGGGTTTTCGAGGTCGCTTGACACGATTCCGGCAGCCATTTTTGGCGGTGGCTCTCGCCTAGCGAGATATGGCCGAAAAGAGATGACCGGAAAAAATGAAAAATGGTCAGAAATGGACTTAAATTGCGACGTAGAGGAAAATGGGCTGCAAATTCGGATTCAGCATGCAAAAGTACATACTGTGCATTCTGTATTTCGTGTTATTAAGTTAGTTTTCAGTCTCTTATTCGTATTTTTGTAATTCACTAAAATTTGATAAATTTTTCTTGCAGTTTAAATGATGTTAGCGGTTTTGCTCTGCGAGATATGGCCGGAAAAGATGAAAAATGGTCGAAAATGGACTTGAATCGCGGGGTAGAGTGAAATGGGCTGCAGATTCGGATTCGGCGTGAAAAAATACATACTGTGCACACGTCTTCTGGAAAATTTCGAGAATCGTCATTTTTTGTAAAAATGAAAAGTGAGTGTTTTTTCGATTTTTTTTCAAAAAATTTTTTTCGAGATTGGCTTCGATATAAGGGTTTTCGAGGTCGCTGGACACGATTCCGGCAGCCATTTTTGGCGGTGGCTCTCGCCTAGCGAGATATGGCCGAAAAGAGATGACCGGAAAAAATGAAAAATGGTCAGAAATGGACTTAAATTGCGACGTAGAGGAAAATGGGCTGCAAATTCGGATTCAGCATGCAAAAGTACATACTGTGCATTCTGTATTTCGTGTTATTAAGTTAGTTTTCAGTCTCTTATTCGTAATTTTGTAATTCACTAAAATTTGATAAATTTTTCTTGCAGTTTAAATGATGTTAGCGGTTTTGCTCTGCGAGATATGGCCGGAAAAGATGAAAAATGGTCGAAAATGGACTTGAATCGCGGGGTAGAGTGAAATGGGCTGCAGATTCGGATTCGGCGTGAAAAAATACATATTGTGTACACGTCTTCTGGAAAATTTCGAGAATCGTCATTTTTTGTAAAAATGAAAAGTGAGTGTTTTTTCGATTTTTTTTCAAAAAATTTTTTTCGAGATTGGCTTCGATATAAGGGTTTTCGAGGTCGCTGGACACGATTCCGGCAGCCATTTTTGGCGGTGGCTCTCGCCTAGCGAGATATGGCCGAAAAGAGATGACCGGAAAAAATGAAAAATGGTCAGAAATGGACTTAAATTGCGACGTAGAGGAAAATGGGCTGCAAATTCGGATTCAGCATGCAAAAGTACATACTGTGCATTCTGTATTTCGTGTTATTAAGTTAGTTTTCAGTCTCTTATTCGTATTTTTGTAATTCACTAAAATTTGATAAATTTTTCTTGCAGTTTAAATGATGTTAGCGGTTTTGCTCTGCGAGATATGGCCGGAAAAGATGAAAAATGGTCGAAAATGGACTTGAATCGCGGGGTAGAGTGAACTGGGCTGCAGATTCGGATTCGGCGTGAAAAAATACATACTGTGCACACGTCTTCTGGAAAATTTCGAGAATCGTCATTTTTTGTAAAAATGAAAAGTGAGTGTTTTTTCGATTTTTTTTCAAAAAATTTTTTTCGAGATTGGCTTCGATATAAGGGTTTTCGAGGTCGCTTGACACGATTCCGGCAGCCATTTTTGGCGGTGGCTCTCGCCTAGCGAGATATGGCCGAAAAGAGATGACCGGAAAAAATGAAAAATGGTCAGAAATGGACTTAAATTGCGACGTAGAGGAAAATGGGCTGCAAATTCGGATTCAGCATGCAAAAGTACATACTGTGCATTCTGTATTTCGTGTTATTAAGTTAGTTTTCAGTCTCTTATTCGTATTTTTGTAATTCACTAAAATTTGATAAATTTTTCTTGCAGTTTAAATGATGTTAGCGGTTTTGCTCTGCGAGATATGGCCGGAAAAGATGAAAAATGGTCGAAAATGGACTTGAATCGCGGGGTAGAGTGAACTGGGCTGCAGATTCGGATTCGGCGTGAAAAAATACATACTGTGCACACGTCTTCTGGAAAATTTCGAGAATCGTCATTTTTTGTAAAAATGAAAAGTGAGTGTTTTTTTGATTTTTTTTCAAAGAATTTTTTTCGAGATTGGCTTCGATATAAGGGTTTTCGAGGTCGCTGGACACGATTCCGGCAGCCATTTTTGGCGGTGGCTCTCGCCTAGCGAGATATGGCCGAAAAGAGATGACCGAAAAAAATGAAAAATGGTCAGAAATGGACTTAAATTGCGACGTAGAGGAAAATGGGCTGCAAATTCGGATTCAGCATGCAAAAGTACATACTGTGCATTCTGTATTTCGTGTTATTAAGTTAGTTTTCAGTCTCTTATTCGTATTTTTGTAATTCACTAAAATTTGATAAATTTTTCTTGCAGTTTAAATGATGTTAGCGGTTTTGCTCTGCGAGATATGGCCGGAAAAGATGAAAAATGGTCGAAAATGGACTTGAATCGCGGGGTAGAGTGAAATGGGCTGCAGATTCGGATTCGGCGTGAAAAAATACATATTGTGTACACGTCTTCTGGAAAATTTCGAGAATCGTCATTTTTTGTAAAAATGAAAAGTGACTGTTTTTTCGATTTTTTTTCAAAAAATTTTTTTCGAGATTGGCTTCGATATAAGGGTTTTCGAGGTCGCTTGACACGATTCCGGCAGCCATTTTTGGCGGTGGCTCTCGCCTAGCGAGATATGGCCGAAAAGAGATGACCGGAAAAAATGAAAAATGGTCAGAAATGGACTTAAATTGCGACGTAGAGGAAAATGGGCTGCAAATTCGGATTCAGCATGCAAAAGTACATACTGTGCATTCTGTATTTCGTGTTATTAAGTTAGTTTTCAGTCTCTTATTCGTATTTTTGTAATTCACTAAAATTTGATAAATTTTTCTTGCAGTTTAAATGATGTTAGCGGTTTTGCTCTGCGAGACATGGCCGGAAAAGATGAAAAATGGTCGAAAATGGAATGGAATCGCGGGGTAGAGTGAAATGGGCTGCAGATTCGGATTCGGCGTGAAAAAATACATACTGTGCACACGTCTTCTGGAAAATTTCGAGAATCGTCATTTTTTGTAAAAATGAAAAGTGAGTGTTTTTTCGATTTTTTTTCAAAAAATTTTTTTCGAGATTGGCTTCGATATAAGGGTTTTCGAGGTCGCTGGACACGATTCCGGCAGCCATTTTTGGCGGTGGCTCTCGCCTAGCGAGATATGGCCGAAAAGAGATGACCGGAAAAAATGAAAAATGGTCAGAAATGGACTTAAATTGCGACGTAGAGGAAAATGGGCTGCAAATTCGGATTCAGCATGCAAAAGTACATACTGTGCATTCTGTATTTCGTGTTATTAAGTTAGTTTTCAGTCTCTTATTCGTATTTTTGTAATTCACTAAAATTTGATAAATTTTTCTTGCAGTTTAAATGATGTTAGCGGTTTTGCTCTGCGAGATATGGCCGGAAAAGATGAAAAATGGTCGAAAATGGACTTGAATCGCGGGGTAGAGTGAAATGGGCTGCAGATTCGGATTCGGCGTGAAAAAATACATATTGTGTACACGTCTTCTGGAAAATTTCGAGAATCGTCATTTTTTGTAAAAATGAAAAGTGAGTGTTTTTTCGATTTTTTTTCAAAAAATTTTTTTCGAGATTGGCTTCGATATAAGGGTTTTCGAGGTCGCTGGACACGATTCCGGCAGCCATTTTTGGCGGTGGCTCTCGCCTAGCGAGATATGGCCGAAAAGAGATGACCGGAAAAAATGAAAAATGGTCAGAAATGGACTTAAATTGCGACGTAGAGGAAAATGGGCTGCAAATTCGGATTCAGCATGCAAAAGTACATACTGTGCATTCTGTATTTCGTGTTATTAAGTTAGTTTTCAGTCTCTTATTCGTATTTTTGTAATTCACTAAAATTTGATAAATTTTTCTTGCAGTTTAAATGATGTTAGCGGTTTTGCTCTGCGAGACATGGCCGGAAAAGATGAAAAATGGTCGAAAATGGACTTGAATCGCGGGGTAGAGTGAAATGGGCTGCAGATTCGGATTCGGCGTGAAAAAATACATACTGTGCACACGTCTTCTGGAAAATTTCGAGAATCGTCATTTTTTGTAAAAATGAAAAGTGAGTGTTTTTTCGATTTTTTTTCAAAAAATTTTTTTCGAGATTGGCTTCGATATAAGGGTTTTCGAGGTCGCTGGACACGATTCCGGCAGCCATTTTTGGCGGTGGCTCTCGCCTAGCGAGATATGGCCGAAAAGAGATGACCGGAAAAAATGAAAAATGGTCAGAAATGGACTTAAATTGCGACGTAGAGGAAAATGGGCTGCAAATTCGGATTCAGCATGCAAAAGTACATACTGTGCATTCTGTATTTCGTGTTATTAAGTTAGTTTTCAGTCTCTTATTCGTATTTTTGTAATTCACTAAAATTTGATAAATTTTTCTTGCAGTTTAAATGATGTTAGCGGTTTTGCTCTGCGAGATATGGCCGGAAAAGATGAAAAATGGTCGAAAATGGACTTGAATCGCGGGGTAGAGTGAACTGGGCTGCAGATTCGGATTCGGCGTGAAAAAATACATACTGTGCACACGTCTTCTGGAAAATTTCGAGAATCGTCATTTTTTGTAAAAATGAAAAGTGAGTGTTTTTTCGATTTTTTTTCAAAAAATTTTTTTCGAGATTGGCTTCGATATAAGGGTTTTCGAGGTCGCTTGACACGATTCCGGCAGCCATTTTTGGCGGTGGCTCTCGCCTAGCGAGATATGGCCGAAAAGAGATGACCGGAAAAAATGGAAATGGTCAGAAATGGACTTAAATTGCGACGTAGAGGAAAATGGGCTGCAAATTCGGATTCAGCATGCAAAAGTACATACTGTGCATTCTGTATTTCGTGTTATTAAGTTAGTTTTCAGTCTCTTATTCGTATTTTTGTAATTCACTAAAATTTGATAAATTTTTCTTGCAGTTTAAATGATGTTAGCGGTTTTGCTCTGCGAGATATGGCCGGAAAAGATGAAAAATGGTCGAAAATGGACTTGAATCGCGGGGTAGAGTGAAATGGGCTGCAGATTCGGATTCGGCGTGAAAAAATACATATTGTGTACACGTCTTCTGGAAAATTTCGAGAATCGTCATTTTTTGTAAAAATGAAAAGTGATTGTTTTTTCGATTTTTTTTCAAAAAATTTTTTTCGAGATTGGCTTCGATATAAGGGTTTTCGAGGTCGCTGGACACGATTCCGGCAGCCATTTTTGGCGGTGGCTCTCGCCTAGCGAGATATGGCCGAAAAGAGATGACCGGAAAAAATGAAAAATGGTCAGAAATGGACTTAAATTGCGACGTAGAGGAAAATGGGCTGCAAATTCGGATTCAGCATGCAAAAGTACATACTGTGCATTCTGTATTTCGTGTTATTAAGTTAGTTTTCAGTCTCTTATTCGTATTTTTGTAATTCACTAAAATTTGATAAATTTTTCTTGCAGTTTAAATGATGTTAGCGGTTTTGCTCTGCGAGATATGGCCGGAAAAGATGAAAAATGGTCGAAAATGGACTTGAATCGCGGGGTAGAGTGAAATGGGCTGCAGATTCGGATTCGGCGTGAAAAAATACATATTGTGTACACGTCTTCTGGAAAATTTCGAGAATCGTCATTTTTTGTAAAAATGAAAAGTGACTGTTTTTTCGATTTTTTTTCAAAAAATTTTTTTCGAGATTGGCTTCGATATAAGGGTTTTCGAGGTCGCTTGACACGATTCCGGCAGCCATTTTTGGCGGTGGCTCTCGCCTAGCGAGATATGGCCGAAAAGAGATGACCGGAAAAAATGAAAAATGGTCAGAAATGGACTTAAATTGCGACGTAGAGGAAAATGGGCTGCAAATTCGGATTCAGCATGCAAAAGTACATACTGTGCATTCTGTATTTCGTGTTATTAAGTTAGTTTTCAGTCTCTTATTCGTATTTTTGTAATTCACTAAAATTTGATAAATTTTTCTTGCAGTTTAAATGATGTTAGCGGTTTTGCTCTGCGAGATATGGCCGGAAAAGATGAAAAATGGTCGAAAATGGACTTGAATCGCGGGGTAGAGTGAAATGGGCTGCAGATTCGGATTCGGCGTGAAAAAATACATACTGTGCACACGTCTTCTGGAAAATTTCGAGAATCGTCATTTTTTGTAAAAATGAAAAGTGAGTGTTTTTTCGAATTTTTTTCAAAAAATTTTTTTCGAGATTGGCTTCGATATAAGGGTTTTCGAGGTCGCTGAACACGATTCCGGCAGCCATTTTTGGCGGTGGCTCTCGCCTAGCGAGATATGGCCGAAAAGAGATGACCGGAAAAAATGAAAAATGGTCAGAAATGGACTTAAATTGCGACGTAGAGGAAAATGGGCTGCAAATTCGGATTCAGCATGCAAAAGTACATACTGTGCATTCTGTATTTCGTGTTATTAAGTTAGTTTTCAGTCTCTTATTCGTATTTTTGTAATTCACTAAAATTTGATAAATTTTTCTTGCAGTTTAAATGATGTTAGCGGTTTTGCTCTGCGAGATATGGCCGGAAAAGATGAAAAATGGTCGAAAATGGACTTGAATCGCGGGGTAGAGTGAAATGGGCTGCAGATTCGGATTCGGCGTGAAAAAATACATACTGTGCACACGTCTTCTGGAAAATTTCGCGAATCGTCATTTTTTGTAAAAATGAAAAGTGAGTGTTTTTTCGATTTTTTTTCAAAAAATTTTTTTCGAGATTGGCTTCGATATAAGGGTTTTCGAGGTCGCTGGACACGATTCCGGCAGCCATTTTTGGCGGTGGCTCTCGCCTAGCGAGATATGGCCGAAAAGAGATGACCGGAAAAAATGAAAAATGGTCAGAAATGGACTTAAATTGCGACGTAGAGGAAAATGGGCTTCAAATTCGGATTCAGCATGCAAAAGTACATACTGTGCATTCTGTATTTCGTGTTATTAAGTTAGTTTTCAGTCTCTTATTCGTATTTTTGTAATTCACTAAAATTTGATAAATTTTTCTTGCAGTTTAAATGATGTTAGCGGTTTTGCTCTGCGAGATATGGCCGGAAAAGATGAAAAATGGTCGAAAATGGACTTGAATCGCGGGGTAGAGTGAAATGGGCTGCAGATTCGGATTCGGCGTGAAAAAATACATACTGTGCACACGTCTTCTGGAAAATTTCGAGAATCGTAATTTTTTGTAAAAATGAAAAGTGAGTGTTTTTTCGAATTTTTTTCAAAAAATTTTTTTCGAGATTGGCTTCGATATAAGGGTTTTCGAGGTCGCTGGACACGATTCCGGCAGCCATTTTTGGCGGTGGCTCTCGCCTAGCGAGATATGGCCGAAAAGAGATGACCGGAAAAAATGAAAAATGGTCAGAAATGGACTTAAATTGCGACGTAGAGGAAAATGGGCTGCAAATTCGGATTCAGCATGCAAAAGTACATACTGTGCATTCTGTATTTCGTGTTATTAAGTTAGTTTTCAGTCTCTTATTCGTATTTTTGTAATTCACTAAAATTTGATAAATTTTTCTTGCAGTTTAAATGATGTTAGCGGTTTTGCTCTGCGAGATATGGCCGGAAAAGATGAAAAATGGTCGAAAATGGACTTGAATCGCGGGGTAGAGTGAAATGGGCTGCAGATTCGGATTCGGCGTGAAAAAATACATACTGTGCACACGTCTTCTGGAAAATTTCGAGAATCGTCATTTTTTGTAAAAATGAAAAGTGAGTGTTTTTTCGATTTTTTTTCAAAAAATTTTTTTCGAGATTGGCTTCGATATAAGGGTTTTCGAGGTCGCTGGACACGATTCCGGCAGCCATTTTTGGCGGTGGCTCTCGCCTAGCGAGATATGGCCGAAAAGAGATGACCGGAAAAAATGAAAAATGGTCAGAAATGGACTTAAATTGCGACGTAGAGGAAAATGGGCTGCAAATTCGGATTCAGCATGCAAAAGTACATACTGTGCATTCTGTATTTCGTGTTATTAAGTTAGTTTTCAGTCTCTTATTCGTATTTTTGTAATTCACTAAAATTTGATAAATTTTTCTTGCAGTTTAAATGATGTTAGCGGTTTTGCTCTGCGAGATATGGCCGGAAAAGATGAAAAATGGTCGAAAATGGACTTGAATCGCGGGGTAGAGTGAAATGGGCTGCAGATTCGGATTCGGCGTGAAAAAATACATACTGTGCACACGTCTTCTGGAAAATTTCGAGAATCGTCATTTTTTGTAAAAATGAAAAGTGAGTGTTTTTTCGATTTTTTTTCAAAAAATTTTTTTCGAGATTGGCTTCGATATAAGGGTTTTCGAGGTCGCTGGACACGATTCCGGCAGCCATTTTTGGCGGTGGCTCTCGCCTAGCGAGATATGGCCGAAAAGAGATGACCGGAAAAGATGAAAAATGGTCAGAAATGGACTTAAATTGCGACGTAGAGGAAAATGGGCTGCAAATTCGGATTCAGCATGCAAAAGTACATACTGTGCATTCTGTATTTCGTGTTATTAAGTTAGTTTTCAGTCTCTTATTCGTATTTTTGTAATTCACTAAAATTTGATGAATTTTTCTTGCAGTTTAAATGATGTTAGCGGTTTTGCTCTGCGAGATATGGCCGGAAAAAAAATGAAAAATGGTCGAAAATGGACTTGAATCGCGAGGTAGAGTGAAGTGGGCTGCAGATTCGGATTCGGCGTGAAAAACTACATACTGTGCACACGTCTCCTGGAAAATTTCGAGAATCGTCATTTTTTATAACAATGAAAAGTGAGTTTTTTTTCGATTCTATCCAAAGAGACGCAGACCGGTATGAAAATGTGTAAAATATTGCCGAATGCGCCAGTTCAATTGGCGGAACCAGCCGACGACCAGCAGCCGAGGATAACGGTCAGCATGCAAACGAATACTGAGTTCGGTCACCGAAAACGTTAACGCAGCAGAGTGTGCAGCAGTATTTATAAAATCATTTGTTCGACCAGCGGTGTGATTAGTTTCAGTACGTCCAGCACGCCGACCACATCAGTCAAAGAAGAGACTCTGGTCAACGAATCGAATTGCGACATTTTACCAGATATCTTGCCTTCCGACGATTCCTGCAGCCGGAGTTTCAGTTACAAAGACGACCAAATTCTTAAATCGCACAAAATTAGCTCCGAGGTTACTCTGTCGTCCTCACTCGACGATAACTTAGACGGATCGAATTTATCGACCCAGCTGGACCAAAAGAGAATGATATCGACGGATAATCCTAACTTCGGTTTCGCTCCAGGCTATGTATAGAGAAGAAAATACTCGTTTTTTGGAGGAAGGCAAAAATGATTCGAATAGTATGGAATTCGTCGTGAACGATTTGATTAAACCGAATTTCAACGAGATCATGTGTTCCGATTCGGAGACGCAGACTTTTTGAAGACTATTTCGATGGCTCGTGCATGGATACCTACACGCAAACGTGTGATTCCAATTGTTTTTCGATTTGGATTTGGTGGATATAGAAACGCAAACATCTTGATCGAGATGTATCGGCCGTTTCTACGACAAAATAGTTATCTGAACTATAGGTGATCAAACTTCGTACCTATTGCTTGATATTTTTATAGTTTTGTTTTTTGAGTGAATCACAATGGTGCAATTGGGTCTGGTATTTCTGAAGGCCATCAATCGAACACCCGTTTCATACGAACGAATGCTGATACATTTTTATGATTTGCGCAGCATTTGGAAACGTTTCAAATGACAAGGATCGCCTTTGTCATCCCATCAGAGATTGTTTCGTAGTTTTTTTTTTTAGTATGCAACTATCAAAATTTTAATAACTTTGTTTCTTGCTGACGTTTTGAATTGTACTTTTCTCTCTTCTCGTCGCATCTAGTCATGCTTGTTTCAATTTTATATTTAATTTGATAGAAGGAATTATCGATTTTCATTTTCTTCTCAAATATTTTCTTTTCGAAGCCGAAAGGAACTACGATTTAGATCTACTATATTTTTCTCTTTTCGAACTTAAAAAAAATCTGATGAAAAATTCTTCCAATTAAAATAAAATGAAATTACTGTAGTAAACCGTGCGAATAACTACGTTCATTAATCAAGTTCAGTTTTTTATTGTTACAAAAAATGATACACTAAGATGGAGTGAATTTGTTACAGATGAAATTTTTGTGTTGGCGCTTTCCTGTTTGGCGTGTTTTTCGGACGTATCCTTTGCAACTGATGTCTGTCTTTTCGTATTTATTATTTGTTTTTACAGAATTGTTACAATATTATACCGATTTAATCCCTTTCGTAAATACTTCTTAGTAAATTTTATTTAGAACGGTATTGCTAGCGCAATAAAATGATCTGTAGCTACCGATTTGGCAGTATAAGATAGTATACATTAGCATCCAGCCGCCTTAAGAAAAGGAAGATGACATGTATCTGACGGTACAAGACAAAAATAGTATCTAGCAACTCATTTTTCGATTGAGATATCTCTGACCGATTGCAAAATGTGAAACTGACGCATCTAGCCGACTGCCCGGTAGGTTCCTAATGAAAGACCATTATCTCGTTGGAGATGAGTGATCCGAATTTTGATTATTTTTGCTTGAAAATGAGCCGTATTTCTGGTTTTGAAAAAAAATCTTGGCAGCTGCAAAATTCGATTGACATTCTGAAATTGTAATTTTCGTTTTCACCGAAGTGGCGCACTCTTTTAATAAATTCTCGGAAACTATTTTGATTCGAGAAAGAGTGAAAACAAAAATTACGATTTGGGGCAAGAAAGTAAAAATTTGATCTCAGTATGTATCTGGACGTCTTCGAGTACAGATCAAGCTAACAGCAAATATCCATCCGTATGACTGTGCCCTCTCAGTGAGGACCTCCTCGAGTAGTCGCCCCGTGGAATTTGAATCTCCCCGCAGTAAGCTATGTCTTTCGGTTAGTCGGGTGAATGACAATTTCTGCGGGGTGGGCGAAAGAGGAGGAAATGGCTAGAGGGTACGAACTTACGAGTGGATATCTCCAGATAAGACGTTGAGACAACAGCAAAATTTGTCTGGGCGAATCAAGCCGTTGGCTGGTTGTAGTAGAAAACTCGCTGATAATGTTGATAGGTAGGAGAATATAAGTGAAATGCTTTCGAAGCCGATTATAGATTTCGCCCATTCGGGTGACGGTACCCTCTCAGCAGGGACCGACCTCCAGAAGTAGCCTGCCCCCGAATCTTGAATCTCCACGCAGTGAGCTCAGATCTCTCGGTTAGACGTGTGAATTCAATTTCCGTGGGGCGGGCAAATTTTGGAGGAATCTACTCTTTTTGGTATCTAGTTGGTTGCTAGATTAGGTGCAGCATATTGCTGCACTTTTTTTTATAACTCGCTGACAATGTGTGTTCTTAAAAGTACCTCAGTAAAAAGACCGATCGGGTGGGTGGGAGGGGGTGGATGGTCGGACGGAATTTTAAAAATTCTAAACTCGTATTTTTGAATTTTAAATCGTGAATAATAAAATCCTGGATAGTTTGTATTTTATTATAGTGGGAATTTTAAAAATTCTAGACTTGTAATTTTGAAACTTATATTCGTGAGGAACCAAGTACCGTGAAGATAGTTGTTGTTGAGAATGTACTGTAGCATATTATTCTACGTGTTTTTGAAACTCGCTGACAATGTGTGTTGTTAAAAGTACTTAAGTAAAGAGCGACATCGGGTGGGTGGGAGGGGGTGGTCGGACGGAACGATTATTTTAGATTCCAAACTCGTATCCTTTGAATCTTATATGGTTGTGAATTCTTTATTTGAATTTATCCTGGATGGTTTGAATTTTACTATCGTGAATATTATTATCGTGAATATTCCTGGATAGTTTGAATTTTAAATCGTGAATATTAACCTAAGATTAGTTAATCAGTTATTTAGTTTATTTAAAATTCAAACTATCCAGGAATACTCACGATAATAATATTCACGATAGTAAAATTCAAACCATCCAGGATAAATTCAAATAAAGAATTCACAACCATATAAGATTCAAAGGATACGAGTTTGGAATCTAAAATAATCGTTCCGTCCGACCACCCCCTCCCACCCACCCGATGTCGCTCTTTACTTAAGTACTTTTAACAACACACATTGTCAGCGAGTTTCAAAAACACGTAGAATAATATGCTACAGTACATTCTCAACAACAACTATCTTCACGGTACTTGGTTCCTCACGAATATAAGTTTCAAAATTACAAGTCTAGAATTTTTAAAATTCCCACTATAATAAAATACAAACTATCCAGGATTTTATTATTCACGATTTAAAATTCAAAAATACGAGTTTAGAATTTTTAAAATTCCGTCCGACCATCCACCCCCTCCCACCCACCCGATCGGTCTTTTTACTGAGGTACTTTTAAGAACACACATTGTCAGCGAGTTATAAAAAAAAGTGCAGCAATATGCTGCACCTAATCTAGCAACCAACTAGATACCAAAAAGAGTAGATTCCTCCAAAATTTGCCCGCCCCACGGAAATTGAATTCACACGTCTAACCGAGAGATCTGAGCTCACTGCGTGGAGATTCAAGATTCGGGGGCAGGCTACTTCTGGAGGTCGGTCCCTGCTGAGAGGGTACCGTCACCCGAATGGGCGAAATCTATAATCGGCTTCGAAAGCATTTCACTTATATTCTCCTACCTATCAACATTATCAGCGAGTTTTCTACTACAACCAGCCAACGGCTTGATTCGCCCAGACAAATTTTGCTGTTGTCTCAACGTCTTATCTGGAGATATCCACTCGTAAGTTCGTACCCTCTAGCCATTTCCTCCTCTTTCGCCCACCCCGCAGAAATTGTCATTCACCCGACTAACCGAAAGACATAGCTTACTGCGGGGAGATTCAAATTCCACGGGGCGACTACTCGAGGAGGTCCTCACTGAGAGGGCACAGTCATACGGATGGATATTTGCTGTTAGCTTGATCTGTACTCGAAGACGTCCAGATACATACTGAGATCAAATTTTTACTTTCTTGCCCCAAATCGTAATTTTTGTTTTCACTCAAGTTGCGCACTCTTTCAATTAACTCTCGAATCAAAAATGTTTCGAGAATTGATTAAAATAATTCGCAGACTCAATGAAAACGAATTTACGAAATTCCAAAAGCTTATCGAATTTTGCAGCGGCCAAAATATTTTCTTTTCAAGCCAAATATATCAAAAACGACTCAATTTTCAGACAAAATAAGCAAAATTTGGACCGCCCATCGTCACGGAGGAGGTAATCTTGTTTAATCAAGGAACCTACCATTCAAACGAATTTCAGCCCGATCCGTGCAGTCTGAAATTTCAGCATTATTCCGAATTTTCAGCAGTTTTCCTTCGATCAAACGATAGTCAACTGTGAAATGTGAAACTGTGATATTTAGCCGAATTTGGCTACATTTCTCAGCTTCTCATTTTTCAAAAAATGAGACATCTAGCCTTTCTACTTGCATCGTTTGTTTCAAAATGGTATTTATACGAGTATAAATTATTTTTCAAAAATCCCTGCTGAAAATTGGCTGAGCTGTGTTTGCTACAAAAATACTAGAATCGTTGATATTAAACAAAATTAATCTGAAATACAAAAAAATACAGGCATGAAACTGTTCTATGACGTTTCGATCTATAATTTCATACATAATACAATAATTACAGCGAAAACAGAAGAATTTCGTCGCTTATTCTTATAAGACATACAGTACTTTACATCACCTAACATGATAAATATAAGTACTTACAATAATTAGAATAAATAAATATGCGAGAATAAATACAAATCATTTTGTTCCTCTCCCCCTTGTTCGACATAACTGAAGGTGGACACAACTACATTACAGGGGAACTCAGCACCACACAGTCTCACAAACTACGAGTATGTACAGGATTTTTTTTCATAAATGAAAAGTATTTGCCTACAAGTAGTAAAGAACTTCGATTTTCTCTATCAAAGTCGTAAGTCTGGCGTGTTATTAGAATTTCTTTCTTCGTTCAATTTATCAGTTCCTCACCTTTTTATTAAAAAACTCTCAATTATTTAAATACAGAGAGTGAGAAAGGAGGGTTGAATCTTCAGAATGTTTAAATAGTCCAAAGATCATTTTTTATAATTTTGATTTCCATCATTTTAAAGATTTTCCAAGTTTTATTTTTATACAAAGCCAAATTTTCCACAACTGAAATTATGGTGTCGGTCTCATTTTCACATAGAATCCAACAAAAAATTATAATATTTTAGGCTGACATTTCAGGTGAATGTTTGTCGGTAGGAATATCATTATTGGTACTTTTCATATTATTATTTTTAGTATTCCTTATAAATCTATAATAATATAGTAAATATGCAGATAATATGAGACAAGTTACGTAAGTTACCATTAAAACAAAATTATTTAACAAAGATATGTCACAATACTAATGGGTAAATATCAAATAAGGAATGGCCGAACACAGAGCAATGCCACTCATCACATGTCCAACCTCTGATATCATCAATCCGGTGGAGTACTTTCTGGGCAGCTTAATTCATGAAGATTTAATCGTTGCTAGGAAGTAAATTGGTATGTGATTGAAATAGATTAGCAAACCAAACCAAAACCATTCGGTTGCTGAGGTAAAGAATGGGAATGTATACCACGTGGCTAGGAGTGTAAATAATAAACGAGTCCAGTAGAAAGTGGCCAGGAAGCGTTTTTGCAGTACAATCAAAAACGTGTCGCGTAATTCTATGATCTTCACAAATGGGAATAAACACGACCAGAAAATTGCAACCGGATCTTTCAAGTATATCCTGGAAAAAGAAAAATTTAAGTTAGTTTTGAATGCCAAAAAATGGGGTAATTTGACTTCAATTTTGGGTTACTCTTGAAATTAGAATTATTTATATTTTAAAATCAGTAACTTGATCGGTGAAAATGTGTAATGGGTTAGTAAGGGCTGAAAAAATGATTTCACATGATAGCACATTAACGATTTCAACATCGACAGATGTTTATAGAAATAAAATAAAACAAACATGCAGAATGAAAAATATTTAAAAAAATCAAAATTTATATACGAAAGGGAAAAAATGTACGGAGGAATAAAAAAAAAAAGCAAAAAAAAATAAAGAAAAGGAAAAAAGAAAGGAAACAAATTTATATAAATACAAAGTATTACAAATGGTAAAAGACTGAGATGAAAAGAAAAAAAGAAAGTTAGAAAAGAAAAGAAAAATAGAATTAAAGAAAATAGAAGGAATAAAAAGAAAATAAGCGGGAGACAAGAAAAAAATGGGAATCGGAAAAAAGAAAAATTAAAAAAAAAAACCTGCTAAAAAAGAAAGAAAGAAACGTAGAAAAAAGGAAAGAAAAAAAAAGCTCGTTAAAAAAGTATCACATTTAAAAGAAAACTTGAAAAATATGAAATAAAAAACTAATCTTCTGAAAAATTGGAAAAAGGAATGAAAAAAAGTTCGAGAAAAAAGCAGATAGTAAAAAAAAACGTTCAGAAATTATTCATTTAAAAAAATGAAATGAAATAAAATCAAAAAATGAATAAGAGGTTTTCTGTCGAAAACCTGCTGAAAATGGAAAAGTAAGTACGTGCTGGATGGAGAAGTACATACTCGAAAGGAAAACACATTAATATAAAAAATAAAGACGAGAAGAATAAAAGAGGCGATTCTTTCACGCTGAATCTGAATCTGCAGCCCATTTTACTCTACGTCGCAATTTAAGTCCATTTTCGACCATTTTTTTTTTTTTTGGCTATATCTCGCTTGGCGAGAGCCGCCGCCAAAATCGAAATTCGGATTCGGGTTCAGTGACCTCGAAAACCCCCATATCGACGCTAATCTCGAAAAAAAATTTTTGGAAAAAAAATCGAAAAAACACCAAGGGGTTAACCTTGCCATTTTCACAAAAATTGACGAGGTAAATTTGTAAAATTGAATATTTATTACATTTAAAACACGAAAATAAATATATTTAAATTAAGATTTTAACTTAATCTTACGTTAAACAATCACGCATGAAGCGATTCTGATTTTATTTATATTATCTTCTTGCTGATTGGTTGGTTGCAAAAAAATTGAACAAAACACTTCTCCATTCCAATTTTAAACCAGGCTTTATTCTGTTCAGGCGAGGTCCAAGTGTAATACCCAAAGGTTTTTTTTTTTTTTTTGGTTACTTAAATAAAATTTTGTTTTGGCACTTCGCTCACTATACAATGCAGTTCTTCGAATGTTTAAAAACTAAATTAAAACGTCTTACCTCGCGAGAGTCAAACTTCCGATTCAAATTCAACTTTTACTGTCATGTCATCCTCTTTTCAACTCAACTAGAAGTACAAGTTCCTCATTTCCCAGTCCAAACTCATCTGACTGACGTAACACCATTCATCTAAAAACAGCTTTCAATATTATAGGCTCTTACGTGCGTATTCAAATCACGAGCACGACAAATATAAATTACATAATACAAAATAACTCATATTTAAACGCGCACGAAAGGTGAGGTTTATAATGCAGTAAATTCCGGTGGTCTCTCAGCTGCGGAAAGTACAAAATCGGTGGGTATAGGCACAACGATCTACGATGAACCGGTTGTCAGACACAGGTTGCTGAGACTTGCCACAGTCGCCACTCGAATATTTTGAGGAAGATTACGTTATTGCCGATGATTTATCACAGGAACAAAATTTCAACCAAGTCATACCTGCAAGAAGAAGAAATGTCACATTGTAAAACGTTTCGTAATGACCGAGTCGATGCTCTCTTTTTGAAAAAGTGTAAATTCAACGGTTGTCTCCTCAACCAACCAACCAATGGTTGAATAAGTTTTGGAACAAATTACCTACACAAACATTCAGTAACGAAATGAAAAAAAAGCTCACATCTCAATCTTGCAAACCTATTTTTCACAATCCTGCTTTACTAGCGGGGCTTGCTGCGCTAAAGTTTTCACCTTGAGGACGGTTTTCTCAGATTTCGTCAGGCATAATCATTATTCTATTTCAACTTTTCCACGCTGACTTTTCTCACTTCTTTTCATTCTTGGAATTGACACCAGATGAAGGGAAAGGTCGTCGACCCAATCGAGCGAGACCACCTTTCCACATCGTACACGGTTGACAAGTGGAGGACCTGCGAAAATCGCAGATCCTATTTTGAAAATCGCCAGATCATACAATACGCTGAGACGTGGTAATTGAGTGTTATGCAATATTGTTAATTTGCTAGTTACGCTTTTTTTATTTTCTGGTTCGTAGGAAGGTACGCCCGCAGCCAGTTTTACCTTCGTTCCCCTCCGCTCCCGTGCCCGTCCTACAAACGAGCGTGAACACGTCTTGAGAAATTACTATCTCCGTTTCGCGGTAATTAATTTTTATTACCATTTTTTCCAAGCCGAGGTCGTTTTTCGCCACTCTCGCGACTCCATGTCAGACTGTTCGCTGTAGGACTGTGGGTACCCAGCACTAGTGTGCCTGCACAGTCCCAGCAGCCAGTTCCAACCTTAACGGTTCTCCAGTGCAGACCGCAGATAGTGTGCGTGGCTTAGTAATGTGAATAATTGTTTTTATTTTTCCTGCTATGTCGAGTGAGCATTAATTTAGAGAAGGTAAGGCGGGGTGCTACCAATAAGGAGGTACTCTCACGAGGAACATTTTCCAAAAAAAAAAAAACTTTTTCGTCAAGAATTTTATTTGCAGCACTTTTTAAATCTACTTTTTTCCTCCCAAAAATTAATATTTCAGAAGATGAATGTGGAAAATTTAATTTTGGGATATGGCAGCCCTCCTAATCTGAAATCTATAAGGTGTTACTTTTAGTGCATTAGTCAATGGGACTTACCTAAAAATCTTATGGCATTAAGAATTGTGCACTAGTTTTATCATTTTTCTATCTTATTGGAGTAA
Source organism: Parthenolecanium corni (assembly GCA_038050395.1). Classification (NCBI taxonomy): domain Eukaryota; kingdom Metazoa; phylum Arthropoda; class Insecta; order Hemiptera; family Coccidae; genus Parthenolecanium; species Parthenolecanium corni. Next base: position 45,583 of record JBBCAQ010000002.1, read on the forward strand.
ACCATACGAGGAACGTTTTTACAAAACGTTATATAAGTCGATAACAAATTTTCGAGTCACAGCTAGACCAAACCTTGCTGCACTGATGCACGTTTGAATTAAATTTATAAGTTTCGTTTAAAGAAATGGGAGTTCGAAAATTGAAAATAATCAGGTTTTGAGAAAATGTAATGTAGATGGAAGTGCTTCTAAATCGATTTACATACCTAAGTGAAAATGGAAAATATTATTATAAATTCCTATTTGGTCTTTACAGGTATGCGGATTTGAAAAAAAAAAACAATAATAATAACTAGAGTGATCCTCAAAATTGAAGAAGCTACAATGCTTCAAAATAAGAAATTTGATTGGGACAAAATCTGAGAAAACATACCGTTGAGTGAAAAATATGTTTTTTCGTAATGACAAAGAATACAAGTGAGTTGTAAGATCAAAATTATGGTTTTTCTTATATTTTCATGGAAAACAGTCGAGTACAGTTCGAAGACCATATAAAAATCTCTTAGTAGCCGATTATATGTATTATTTACACTTTTTCCTGGGAGAGTAAAGTAAAATGTGTTTAAATCATTTTTAAAATGAAAAAAGTTACATTTTTCTCGCTTAGATAGCATTTAAAAAAATTTAAGAGGAGATGAAGGACTTAAGAGTTCATCAGTCCGTAGGATTAAGTAATCCAGTATCAGGTTGGCATAATTTTTCCTGCTATACCAACTTTTCTCGAATACGTCCAGAAAAATCGACAAATTCAATTCGTACGGTTTGAAGCTCATTCTCTCAGACTCGAGTTTTTTTACCTCTGAATTTCGAAGATCTCTCTCACGCCTAATTTTTGAGTTGGCATGATGCTTCTTGGACCATTGCTTTGGTTATTCAACACTCGACACGCGAAAATACAAAAATCAATTCTGATTCCTTTAACCGAACGTTATGATTTCTCAGATTTCGTCACATTTTAGCCTTTAGAAGGCTTGTCACATCCAATAATTATGAAACTTCTCATTTTCTCAAATACTTTTCCAGTACTGTGGCAGTCCCAAGGAGTCTATCAACATGAAATTATGTAGTAAAATTTTGAGAAAAAAAATTTCTTCCGGTGAAAGGTCGTCTTTTTTGGCGAGTGCAAAAGTGAAATGCCAAAGAGGGGCTTAAGCTGGACTTGGATGCGCCATAACTATTTTACCTTGAAAGTTTTCGCTTCGAGACACTGTAGCGTTCGGTTTCCGGTTTGTTTCTGTTTACAAAGCTCCCCCTGCCCCTCCCACCACGGACATCCAATTAACTGAGCGACGAAAGTTACGTTCTCACGTGCGGTTTTCTTCATTGCGTCCTGCAACATTTAGTGGCTAATGAGAAAGAGAGAGAGAGAGGGATGGTAGGGTAACCACAATTTACGGTTGCTGCTTTGGTGCTGTTCTTCGGCTGATCGTCTGCTGCTGAGAGATCATCGCACATGAGAATATTATTATATCGGTTTAGAGTGTACGCATTCGGTAAAGTCGTGCTATCTGTGCTCTTCGCGCGGTACCGTACGCGTTTCAGTGACGAAATCAGAATTTTGTACAAATAAATAGATAATTATATTGTGAACTCTGCACTTTCCGCCACACTCGTGAACCCGTAGCACAAGTCTACGTATAGTCTATGTAATTTTTGTGTGCATGTTTATAACCTCTCTCTTTCTCTCCACCTTTATTCTTCTTCTTTTTTCTTTTTTTTTTTGCGTGTGCGTCTGTAAAAATCAGTTGTTTTCGCTATCGCCAACAAGGTATACACGGCACAGGTACCTATGCTCGGTGTGTTTTTTGCGGTTACACTTTTAAAAATATTTTCGTTCCGAAGAAAAATTCGCCAAAAATCCCAAAGAGTTTACTCGTACGTGCTACTCGATGCGAACATGTTCTCCGTTTTATTTACGTAATCTTGTCGAAGTGCGAAAAACGCGGTCAACCACGATAACAGAGTATCAGCCACAGGTACGAAATGTTGAAATATTTCACGCGAGGGGGCTGGGTACGGGGGGTACAGAAGCTGCAAAAAAAAAAAAAAGGCGAAAAAGTTGAAAACCGAAGCCATTTATATTGGCATAGCGATATATCCAAAGAATAAACACGGGGGGAAGGACTTATAACTGGGTAAGGAGATGGTCAGCTGAGTTTCTACCATCTTGATCCGTTCGATAGTCAAGGTCCGATATTACAGACCCGTTGGGGGCCGATTTAATGGAGCGTTAAACTATGCCACTCTTACGGTTTAACCCTTCGTTAAATCAGTGACCTGCGTTCAAAAGCTAGAATGAACAAAGTAGTCCAACAGTGGAAAGAGAATATCCATGATACAAAATCTTAAATTTCTAATGGAGTCGATCAAAAGTGGTCTATATGGCGAGGTGTACAGTACTGACTTCAGCTTTATTTCAGCTGAGCTAAGTTTAAACACTGAACCAAGAATCGACGAAAATTAGCATTAAACGATCTATTTGGTAGCAAAGTGCAGCACCCCAACTTTTGAGGTTTTTACAAGTTCTGATACGAAGCAAACCAAAAGCGAAACTCAAAACTGAGTGCTATTGACTGATTTCGTCCGGCGTCACATTTTCAATTTCCGCCAAAAAATGTTACACTTGAAACACAAAAATTTACCAACTTAACTTCAATCAATTATTATTTTCCTCAATCAGGGCCGGCACTTTTCTATTTTCCCACCAGGTGCATACTCAAATTTTCCTAAGGGGAAATTGGTCTATTGATAAGGGGGAGGGGGAAAGTAAGGGGGGGTAAAATATTTGTCTAAATTTGTAAAAATTCACCAGGTGCGTTGCACCTGTGGCACCTGGATGTTCGCCGGCCCTGTCCTTAATCTTTAAAACTGAAGAAGTAATTTCGTTCGAAAGTGGACTTTTTTTTTGTTGGTAAAAATGTATACAAAACTGCTCAGCTCAATGCAACACGGAATTACAGTTTTGACGTCACCACTAAATCGGTCAATTTTTCATTAAATAAATTTTCTCATCAAAAAGAACAAACAAATCTAGTAATTCAATGCTGAATGATAAATGAAAGATGGAACTGACAAACAAAATAAAAACTGAGACCTCAGAATTCCTAGAACTTACACCTCGAGTGAGTTCTAAAAGTGCAATACTGTATGAGAACTTGAGTTCTTTTCAAGTTCTAAACAAGCAAACAAAACACACGTTACTAAAAAAATCTAGTTCTCCACCTTTCTTGACAAACAAACGAAAACCCAACTAGATTCAGTTGAATTCACAAAGTAGCTAAGCACAAATTACGATTTTGTAAATTCTTATCAATTTTAATGATGGTTGAAAATGATTTTTGGAATATCTTCCACATTTATCAACGATTGGACAAAGTAAGCCAGGGCTGCCATTGCAGAAAACTGATACACAAAGCAATGTCATAGAACTTACTCTTGGGATTTCATACATCATTATTTAGCCACACTGATTTGAAAAATTAAAAACTCAATTCTTGTAAATTGTCTACAATAATTAATAACTAATAATGGCACATAAATATGTACTTCAATTTTATTGTTCAAATTTGCTCAACCTGAGATACCACACAGGTAATTTCACTCTGCTTCACTTAAACCTGCCTTAAGACTTAAAGCCGTGATCGGCCTTAACTTTATTTTGGTTTGAATGAACCTCCCCTCAAGTCAGGTCAAGCTGGAATTGTACATATTTTTCCAAATTGAACCTGGTTCAAGTTTACACTTCGCACTTGAGTTAGCATTATTGAAAATTGTGAGTATTTCATGGACTTTGTAAAAAACAAATTGTTACTCCAAGAAAATGACCAAAACAAAAACAAGGAAAATACTTATCATAATTTCAACATTCAAGTCCGATAATTTTGTGACAAAATGAAAATATTTCGTTTTCGGTAATCAGCGATAATTTATGCTTGAAAATTTAGTCAACCTGAAAATATGCACCTCTTTTTTTAAAAAACTATCCATACGCCTGACAGCCAAGCTTACTGCGCACCTATGACTCAGTGCGTAAAACACATATTTATTATCTTAATCTTCCCTCCAATTTTAGTTTTTCGAATATTTCTGAAAGAAAATTTACACTCTTGAAAATTGTATTTTTTTTTTAGAAATCTGACCGTTACGCATTTTTATTGTCAGCTGTGTGGCATAAACATGACGACTTAATTCTAATCCGTCAAGTTTTAGAAAAGTCAATGAATAGCAGCGAATTTTAAGTTATTTCACGATGTGCTCACAGATTAGTAAAAATACGTGTGTAAATTGAATGATAATAAATTGCCGGTTTTAAGGTAAAGCAGACAACAGCATAAAAAAAAAAACAGGATGTGGCTGATAAAAATGTAGCAAAACATTAAACAGTAGTTTTTGAGTAAAAAACGTCTTGTTTGAAAATGGTACTACAACTTCAAATTAGATTTTCTAGAAATTGGGATTTTCAAGCATTAAAATTCAAATTATTGTCACGTTCATAAATAAAATACACTCAAAGGGAGGAGCAGATACAAAAGAAGAGAAACATCATTAAGTAGTAACTCCGCAAAATATCTCTCTGGCCATCTGCCCATAACCGATCTTCAAATTGTTTTCAAACCGTACGTAACCTGTCTTCCAGGAACAAGCTCCACAGTCAACTGAGAAAATTGTTACTATGTCTCAAGCTTCAACCGAGCATTCTGAAGAACAAGTTTTTAATTGCGAATTAAACCTGCACATGCGAATATTATGTTATTTGCCATCACTAACCAACGTATAAAATTATGAATATTTTTCATTTCTTTTTAGGAGTTTCTCTTGGAAAATCGTACCCAGGTTGTTGATGTACGAGTACGTTTCGAACATTATTTACTGCGGTGCCACCGCAACAAGGTCAATTTAATAAAAGAGAGAAAATAGTATTAATTTTAGAGCGCTATACAGTAGCATATACACCAAATTTTTCAACATCGAAACAGTATCATCAGGAAAACCACGAAAATGCGGTAAACTACCTTTGGATTTCGATAACATAAAACCAGCTACCCATTAATGAGAATAGATTTTTCTAAAGACTAACTATATCACGAATGTGTCAATAATTTCACAACAAATAAAAATACGGATTTTTGCGCGAATTTTCCTCATAAGCTGGCTGCTTTGTTGACAGACGAGATGGCCCACATACGTTAAGAGCAGCCAATTCAAACTGATAGAGAATTATATTCTTGGAATTTGTCGATTCTAACCTAGTTTTTCCTGCTCTCGTCTGACAACCAAGAAACCTGCACTGTGTCTTGATTAGTTCTCAAAGCAAAGCAAAACACAACGAAAACAAAAATACAAAACTCTACTAGAACACAGAGAAAACTTGTTTAAAAAACAGTAAAATAAACATCTAAGGATGTAGAGAGAAGTTTAGAGATGGAAGTATTTTTATTAAATTTGAAAAAGAAAAAGTTTTCCAAATCTTAAATGTCGAAAATTTCGATTCACTAAAGCAGGATTAACAGAATGTAGTTCGGAATGGTCGTATTTTCAAGCAGTTTCAAGTCAACAAACCTCAATATCCCATGGGCAACAAATTTTTACAAATGGATCCATAGGAAAGATATTAGCACGGAATACCTATTTTAATCCGTTTCTGATAAATTTTCATAACGCACCTGAATTTCAAAATATTACTAATGATTTTAATGCACCAGAATTATAAATATAAAATTTTTTCAATAGATTTACTTTCAAATAAATGAAAGGTACCCGTGAGCTGAGATTTCAAAACAAAATTTCACGTAAGAACATCAAACAATACTTTCATTACTCGTTACTACTTGGACCACATTAGAACGGAATAAGCAGAGTTGGAAATAGTACCTAGGAATCAAATTTTAAATCATTTATTTGTAAAAAAAAAAAAAAGTATTGGAAAAAGGGTCACGGAGTGAAAAATGGCATTTCCTAGCCGCTGAGAAATCATCAGAGAAATAAAAATTAGTGAATTTTGAGCTCAACAGATAATGTTCCTTGATAATCAAACCAACCGTACCAACTGACCAGAACATCCAAACCAACCAACCGTAACATCCAGAACAACTCAACCAAACAAATTAACCAAGCAACCCAAACAAACCAATTCAAGTAAACCCATAAATCAATAAAATAAAACTACATAAGTAAAATCCATAAATTTAATACCAATCTAGGTTCTTATTTATTCATAAATTTGGTACGAGGGGGGGGAGGAGATTTATTTGAAAAATTTTCAGACAAAATTCAATTCGGGCAGACTGACCGGCGAAATTTCGACCATTCGGTACAATTATAATACTGGTCAGCTGCATCAGAGGTGCTCCCCACACACATTTCTTCAGGAAATAGACGATTAAATTACTGTTTTTTTTATTTTTTCCTTCTTTACTGTGTACTGTACGTGTAAAGAAAAAAAGAAAAACAGCTTTTTAAATAAACCAAACAATACTCTTCCAACTATAAATCATATCCTACAAATCAACGTTTCGAAACAAGAGAAAAATGATTCGTGTGACTTGAATGAATTCGAAATATTATTATTATCTTATTCCGCCGAAAAATCCCACTAATAATGCCTGATTTTTTTCATCATTAACGCGATTAGTTACTATTTTTTGACCTTTGGCGCCATTAAACTGAGTCAGATTTTAGTATCGCTAACGATGGCATTTAAAAAAGAGGTAATAAAAATCTTATGCTTTCCGAATTGAATTCACAATTCTTAAAATCGTTAGCAACCGCAATTCGATAATAATTTTATGTAAGTGATAATAATCTATTCGAAACGAAAAAATTAATGGAAAGGAGATGATGAATTAAAAGTACCTATTTAAAACAATGATGTCGCAGCAACACGTGAGTTCTTTCATTACTTTCACTTTTATCTACTTTAGTGCTCGCCAGCAGAGAACAATTTAATGGTAAATTGATACACAAAACTGTACATAGGTACACTTGTATGAATGTGTTTTTTCATTCGAGTGAAATTTAATTTATTACTCATGGGTATTTCACGGCGTTCTTCTGTTATTTCCACCGCAGAAGAATATATTTCACGGTGTGTTTTACCTACTGCAACAGCTTTTTAATACCTCAGTAGGGCAGTAGGGTAAAAAATAAAGGCAGCTAGTTAGCTGTAGACAAGGAATTAGAAAACGAATTTGGTTGGAAATAAACGACTAAATTATACATGTGTATGCACTTGAGAATTAGCAATATTTAACATGAAAATTAGAACGGGTAGCGGAAAAAATTGTATCTTATCCTTTGAAAGAAAGCAAAATAATACTCGTATTATTCATATTTTAATTATACGCTGAATATACAAAATAAAATTATTCATATTTTCATCGAATATTATTATATTCGGGCTTTATCAAAAATTTAGTTTCCCAAAGGTGTATGTATACTGAATGCGTTTTGAAAAACACTTGTAAATCACTATTTTTATTTTTTGTTTGAACTTACGTATTTTGTAATATTTTGAAAATATAGTCAAGATAATAATATATTAGGTTAGCAAACTAAAAATATTTTTTGAATTATCAATGGTTCGATCAAGGTGTAAGTATCAAATAAGAAGTAAAACTATAAATTAACATCAATCATTTTTTTTTTTTTATTGGAACGAATCAGGCATACAACCATTCTTATATTGAAGTCAAGTTCATTTCGTTTTGACTTTTGATAGAAAAGTTGAATTGCAAAATTGCTTTGGGCGTTTATTAATTGAATTCGCGTAATTATTTATAATCTCATTATTCCAGATCGCACTCCTCACAATAGATTTATTATTCTAATATTTTCGTAATTTTGTTGAATACATTCATTTTTTGTGGAAGAATTTTTTGTTTTTAAATTTAAAATTTTATTTTACGTGATACTGATATTTTAAATTACGAGTTAAAATATAACGTAGCTGATTTTTTTTTCAAATTTTTGTGATTGTTAAAACAAAAAAACTAGAATAGTTTAAAATCAAAAACGAAAGGCTTAGGTACGAAAAAATGTAAGTACATGAATTTTTCGGATTAACGTATTTTTAATTAAAAATTGAAAAAAATCATCAAAAACTGGCTCAATTTTTGCTTGTACAAGTTCAAATTGCAGGTAAAGAATAGAGATCATAAAAATGTTTTTAAACATTTTTCTTTGACAGGCTGTGGTTACTTCTGAATTTTTCGTACAAAATATTATCACTGGGCGTACCGAAATGCATCTAATCAAAAACATCCGTCAAATATTATTCCGTGAACATTTTAGGTCATTAAATTTTCACACACATGCAGATATCCGCCGTCAACTCATGTGTGAGCTGGTGGCATGATAGTCTAGGAAAAGTGGACAGCATAGGTACAAATTTAGTGGAAAGTGCAAGATTGCACTTTTCACACAAGCCAAATTCACGAGCCACAAAAATTGGCGTGATATATTAACTAAAATGCATAGCCTGCAATTTACGCAGATGACTCTCGAAGCTTCTGGAATAAAATGACATAAATTGCTAACTAAAATGAAGCCTAACAGCACTTTATATTGTCGTCACATTTTTCTACTAATTTAGAAGTTAGAAGAAGTTATGAACTCAGTGTAACAATTAGTCTACTTTTCATTCATTGTACTGTCAACTTGTCTTGGCTCTAACATTAAATGTTGCATAAAGTGTTAATTGTCATTGTGTTAAAAAGCCTAGAGTCACGCACCTTCACAGTAATAGGTGATGATTACCTTACTGTAAATGTACAGAATAATTAAACTTTAGATATCAAACCCTTAAAATTCTGTACAAATATAAAAACAAAATTATCTTTTAATCAAAGATATTTAAAACCAGCTCATCTTTTTTTCTCGAAAACTTCATTCGCATAATAACCTGATCTGTAGTGGGGACGAAAGAAGCATTCGTATGAATCTTTCTGACAACCAATGATTAAGACCACCAGCGCAGACAATAATTGTGACCAGCCAAAGGTATTAATGAAACGAAAAATAATTAAATAAAGAGTGACAAACATCATATGAATTCGAGTAAAATTAAAACAAAAATCCTCATTATTGTGAAATCAGGTCAAACCTTTCTTATCTCAATTCTAAATAATTGTAATCCATCCTATTGTAATAATCTCCGCCATTTATATTGCATTCATACATTGATATTCAATCTGCGTTATTAATGATTGCAGAAAAATGGAGAACGCAGGTTTCACTCCGGGTGAGGCGATAGAAATGGAGTCTTCTAAAACTGAAGCCAACAAACTTTCGCTACAGTCAAACAATAAGAATGCTGAGCAACGATATTACTGTGACACCAGCAAGTGCTGCAAAACAAATGATGCGAAGCCCGAGGGCTCGTGGCACAACATGAAAACGACATTTTTGCTGATATTTTTAGTCGGATTTTTTATATGGGCTGTTTGTTACTTTTTTTTATTATATAAAAACATGATTTGAAAGTTTCATTCGCCGGTATGAATTAGGTATGTACTATGTAGTATGTACCTATATACTAAAGAAAAACAACAACTCGGAGAGGTGTAAAATTAATTCAAGAAGATGAAATTATGAGAAACGTCTTAAGTAATCCAACTTTTCTTTAAAATTTTTATAATAAAAAATATGAGCCTTTTTTTTCAACTTGAAAGATTTATTTTAAGTTTGGCTGTGATAGAAAAAACCAAACCTGGAACATTTATTTTTAAGGCATTATTCAACTTGATAGATTTTTACAAATATACTTTTTTTGTGATTTTTAATATGATCAATTTTTTTAGTTTCAGCTATTTACAGCTCTTAAATGTGATGTAAATCGTAAAAACTCTGATTAGAATGAGTAAGATTTTCACCCATTTTTGATTTTTTATAAGATCTATTACTTGCAACTAATATGACACCTGTATTATTCTTTACTATATAATTATTATTGTACGTTAGTGACTTATGGGTGGCAGAAGACTCCCTTTCACAATAAAATTCACGGTAACAATTTTTTCCCAACTTTTCCATCCTAAACGGGGATGGATGTATTTTTGAAAAAAAGTACAAAATGAATAATTCTACAAAGATGTACTCGTAATCTCACTCACTTAGAACTTCGCTAAAAATTGAAATTGTCTGCACAATTTTGGATCTGAATTAGAATTTTTTCGAAAAGCAAGAAAACGTCGTCCAATCTATTTTAATCAGTAGGTGAGAAATTCAATTTTAGGAATATTCGATGTTACGATGTCAACCAATCATCAAAATTATGGGAAATTTATATTTTCCATTGTTTTCGTGAAAATTAATATTTCTCAGAACCAAAGTTAAGTGGAACTGCGAAATTCTAGGACGATGTAAAGCACTAAACTATAAAACAATACCAGATAAACGAACATCACACTACCACTAGGACCGGAAATTGAGAATACATTTACAAGAGATAAGAAGGTACATTATTTCAGTTTTTGTTCATTTTAAAGGTAGAACTAGTAATAATTTTAGGAATTTAGTCGAACTTCAGTAGAAAAACAACAGCCAAGAACTCATCAAATTACAAAATAATGAATCAAACTCGTATCAACGTATCCAAAATAATTCTAAGGAGAAGAAAAACTCTCCGAGATAAATATAAATTTAAAAAAAATTGTATTACCCTTTCAAATTGTTTTTGATAAAATCGGGCAATAAATGCAGGGCACATTACGACGATTTATGATGAATCGTTTACTTTTAGAGTAAATTAGGTTTAAAAAATATTAACAATAGTTTTTTTTTTCAAGCAAAAACTGAATGAATGTACAAAACCACGTCATGCTATTAATATTTTAGATTTCTGCGAACGTTTTTCTCTCTTTTCATGGCCACTCGAGATTTTACTCACATTCAAAAGGTAACATAACATTATGTCTTTAGCTACCTCATGACTTCACATAAAAAATTTTTGAGGTAAAATCATCAACGAAGTCTCAGAATAGTAACATTTTCAGATAGCAAGAAGTTCTCACAGAAAAGAAATTTTTTTGAGAATATCATCAAATTAAATTGCATCTTCCAGTTGTCACAAATTTTCTATGAATATTTTTTCGCCTGATATTCACGTTATTTTTGTTGAAAATTTGCCACATTTATCCTTTCACTGATAACTTCTACCCCGGTGACTTTTTCTTTCCTTAATAAAAATACTGATTGAGATGTTTCGCTTTAAAAATAATCTAACTAGTTTATATAAAAAAAAGACAAGTCCATTTTCTTGTTCTTCCAAAACCCAATACATGTAGTATATTCGTCATTGAATACTTCAGAAAGAATTTTATCTGAGCTGAAATATGTAGTTAAAAAACTCAAAAAACGTAAATTTTCACTCGAAAAAAAATTCCGACCAATTTGATTTTTCATTTTCTGCAAAATTCGTGTTCGTTCTTTTTTTAAAAATGAACGAAACTGTATCAGTGCCTTCGAAAATCCTTCAACGCAGAGTTCGGAAGCCGTAAGATATGGCTTTAGCTTTCGGCTTTTAGCTTCTGACCTTGAAAATAAAACTTAGGCTTTCAACTTTTGACTTTTATGATAAAGCTTTTGGCTTTCGGCTTACTGGTTTTTCCTTCAAAAATTGATGGCTTTCGGCTTTTAGCTTTCGGCTTTTGGCTTTTCACAAAAATATACTTTTTCACAGGAAATTTTGTGCTGAATTCGAAAATTTGGGTGGAAATTTTTTAAAATATTTTTTATTAATTATTTGATTAATTTATCTGTTTACACTTCACTTTTGTGATTTGTGATTTTTTTTTTTGTTTGTAAAAAGCTAAAAAGCCGTATAAAAGCCATAAAAATACGGCTTTTGCTTTCAGCTTTCAGCTTTTTTGATAAAGCTTTCGGCTTTCGGCTTACCGGTTTTTCCTTCAAAAATCAATGGCTTTCGGCTTTTAGCTTTCGGCTTTCAGCTAGCTTCCGAACTCTGCTTCAACGTACAGAATGAATGTATGTAAAGAGGTTAGTATCGACATAGTCGTAGGAACTCGATACAAAGAATGATTCACATCGTCTTCATGGCGTTTTCAATCACTTTGCTGTTCGTTCAAACAATATACGAGTACGTATTTTGCAGAAAAAAAATTTCTGTTCATAAATTTCTGATTTATTCTTGTACAACAGGAAATTTTTTCAAAATCCTCCCTTTTATAAATCAAGAACTGAGACACAAAAACAATCCAAAGATGTAACAACTAACAAAAAAATTACTCACCAGGGTACTCATTCAGTCGATACATTCGTCAGTATTTTCCAGCTGTTGGTAACGCCTGAAACAATATCACAAATAAATTAATTTATTTTTCTACAAGTATTTTGCGAACTAAATGTTTCGATGACAAAAAATATCCATGCAGTTAATTATTTTGCATTTATTTTAAAAAATTGATTAAGTAAATAAAATAACCAATAAAGCTTTAAATCTAAGGAATATTTTTTGGATAGCAAAGGGTGTGGAGGAAAAAGGCTCGTCATTAGTTATCCTATTTTATTTTCTTACAATTCGGGTTCCCGACAAAAATTCTGATGTGGAATCCGATAAGCAATAATTAGTAAGAAAAATGTGCATTCTCAAAAAGACAAAGACTACGATTTACTCGTAGATAACCACGAGGCAACATTCGTATATCTGTTTTGAATGACGTGTAGTTACATGGTCAAATATCTCGCGGTATATACTACAAACTTTTTTCCATTATCTATCGTCTAATGTTAAAAGATTCGTCATTTTGATGACGTATTTTTCTAAATTATAGTAGTAATTGTCATAACTCATAATACAGAAAATATCGGCTATTTCGAATTTCAGAAAACTATTAGTCTATAATATTCAAACAAGGTAAGTTAATTAAGAAAACAATGAAAATGAACAAAGAAGAGATAAAATAGCGTAATATACTAAACGAAAATGGATAGATAATTGCATAATCAAGCAAGTAGTACAGTGATGAAACAGGTACATAATGCATGAAAACCTGATTATACGAACAAATAATAAATATTTTATTTAAACAAAAATCATGAAAACAGTATAAACTGAAAATTTATTTTAGGATCAGCAGAGTTGAGAGAAAATTAATTCATAATATTGTTAAGAATACAGAGGCACCTAAATCGATTCAAGCTCCCAGAACATTTAAAAAATATTTATTCAATTATGTATGAATCCAAAATCTAAAATCCATGGGTTCAAAGAATTTTCAAATAAAAATACGAGGTAGTTTAATACCGCAGGCACTTTGAAATACTAAATTCGAAATATCCAAAATAAACATGCACGATCATTTGAATTAAAAATGTTCAAACACCGGATAAAAATAAACAACTTGATACAGAACTGAAAACGAAAAAATATCAAAACGGGGGGAAAAATTAGAAAATTATTCTCATTTTACATTAATTATCAATAATTAGTCATTCGGATTTCCAACATTGTTACTAAGGTAGATTATAGAAATTATTTTATACACAAAAAATTGAAAATTCAGCCATTACGAGGGTGTGAAAATCAAATAATCAAAAATTCAAATTTAGGGAATGATATGAAAATTATATTTCAATGTTTTTGTAAAGATTTGAATTTCAAACAAAGTCTCGCTTTAAGCTGGTCCTAACAAATCGGGCTTTAAATTTATTTCAAGAAACCTATTGAGACTTAAATTGTACTTATCCTACTCACTCAACAGTTCCTTGATTTCGTTCCTTTACCTAACAATCTAACAGAAACTCGGGTGAGAGAAATTAAAAAAGACTGACGGAGCTTTTCGACCAGTATTAACGCTACATTCTAGGATGAATACCTAGTTTTTCTGGTATTTTTAACCAATTTATTAGCAACATTTTCCGATTTTAACAGTGAAAAACTGTCGTGATGTACTTGTAAAACAAACAATGAAGTACTCTTCATATTCGTGGAAGTTGCAGTGCTAAGAAAATCGATACGAAAATTCGAGAATAAAAAATTTCTTGAAATTATTTATTTTCAAGAAACTTTAAAAGAAGTGCTAAAACGTCGATCTTCGAGTGAAAAGTATAACCAAACAAGTACAGGCAGACATAATGACACCGATGACAATATAATTAGTCTTTACTACATGTAGGAGTTTATTGCCAGCAGACCATTCAAAAATTTTATTTGCAAAAGTATTAAAAAACAGAAAAATAAGTAAATTCACGAGGAAAATTTCATCTTAATCCACGATAAGCAATATTTTCAAACAAATTACAAATTATGCAACATTTTGACGACCATCGTTGTAATCTTATAGCAAGAGATGTAGTATTTAGGAGATATCAGGAAAACACACCTCCTTATTGAATGCAATTTCATGCTGAGATTCGTACCGGTTAAAACTGGGCTTTTGATTATTGTGATAGTCGAAACCTCTCAACACCATAAAAGTCATTTGATAATTTTATAATAATTCAATTGTAATTCAGCAATGACTTACAAATTATAATCCTTTAATCACATTCTGAACAATGCTAGTGAACCAATAAATCGTATCTCAAAGAAACTCAATTTTATAATCGTCTAGACATCCATTTAATATTAGTATTATCATTACAAGAGCCCTCAAAATCATTTTTTATATCTTTCCCCAATAAATTTAATTAACTTAGAAACACAATTTTCATCTGTAAGATTTAAACAAAAAAGGGGTAAACAACACTTGAACTCGACGCAATTGATAAAAAATTGCATATCTTTACATAATTCACATCATCTTATCAACTAAAATCTTCCAATTACCTCATTAAAATGTGTAGATGACGCAAAGAAGCAAAAATCAAAACCTCACAATCAAAATCAAACCAATAAAAAAATTACTTAACGATAAAAACGTACTCGTACTTGCTATTGTAATCTCGATATAAAACATCAAAACAATTTGTATACTTAAGGTATATGTGTATGACCCAAAAACAAGATACACGAGTTTGGTTCTTAAGCAATTTTGAACATGAAGCGGGTGTATGCAACATTGTGGTAGGTCTATTATCCCAATGATAATTCAGCGTTATACAAATCAAAACTAAAGCATGTCTTCCTCAAAATGTTTTTTGCCAAGCCTGATTCCTGATGCAAGAATGATGTATTCCTTGCTGATACTCAAGTTACGTTTATTTTCCTGATTACTGAGCAGACCCGTACTTGAGTATTCCTCATCATCAAGAATTATTCTTGCATCTCGATCTAAGCCTTGTGAATTTCAATTTCGTTCAGGAAACTTTTTCCAAAAAGTAATTTTAATCACTCAGCACATTTGGATTGATAAAACACATATTGAGAAAAAGTATCTAGAGAACAATTTATATGTACTCGCAGTTAGCGGAGGCTATAAGAATATGTACTTCTGAAATAAATTTATGCTGTTTAAAAGATAAGTGAATAAAATTTACTGACAAGAGATCTATAGGAAAAGTTGATGACAGATAAGTACGAAATCAGTATAATGTATCAGTTGGAAAATACTCAGCACAAAATCGGCACCTACTTACGTGTTTACACAAGTAACTGATAATTATATTGGCCTGATAATCCTTGAAGTGTATTAAAAATTGAATTAAATTCTACGTCATGGCCAAGTGGTTATCGGCGATGAAGAGCATTCAGAATTTTCATTGTGCGCTCGCAGTTTGAACGTCGAGTTTTCGAAATTGAAAATTACAGAAAATGGCTCCAACCGATTCGATCGAATTGGAGCACGGGCAAAAGGAAAACGAAAAGGCTGAGGAGCCAGTCACACATGGTGGAAAATGTGAACTAAACGAACAGGAAGAAATGGTTACCAGTTTTATCGAGGCCAGTCCGACTACAGAGGCTGATAGAAGCCTGCCGGTAGTGGATGAAGAGAAGAAAATAGACAATACGCAAATCGCTGTTGATCAGACGAGTCTAACGGACCCGGGCGAGGGTACAAGTGGTCAAGAGAAGTGCAAATCGGTGGTCATAAATGTGTCAGACGAAAAACCGAAGTCTGAGAAGGCTGTTAACGGCAATCAGGTAAGAATGTAGAATACTAATACGAAATAACGAGTAGGACATGAAATTAGCTACGACAAACTATACAAGAACCAAAAATATTACCTTCGTTCTGGAGCTTGGGCATTTTAGATCGCAGACAGCAACAGCAACTTCTCCCGTTGACTCAATCACGGAGGGATCTCGCATTTATTGGCGAAAAGAATAGGAAGTTCAAAATTTAACATGAGAACACAAAATAATTTCGATTTTAAGACTCAAATCCAGCTCAAAACTCTTGGAGATCGAACTATCCAAAAACTCAAAACCCCAAAAAATTAAAATTAAAAATGGTTCTGTCAACTGCTGTCAACCAAGCATCGGGAACGAGAACGGCCCCTTTTTCCGTTCTTTGGTCACGTGACATTGTTTACCCTTCGTTCGTTCTTTGTATGTCATATTGCATGCTCTTCGCCGCCCTTCGTTCGTTCTTTGCTCATCATATTGCATACTCTTGTACAGAATGACAATAATGACGTGACACTCAAAACTCGAAGGTAAAATGGGAAAAAGGAAAACTTGAAAATTATTTTATGGTATTTCTTCAGTATTTTTACCAAACTAACGAATGGATTAACTTGAAATATAATTAATTTACTTTGAAGACTTGTATTTATCCAGTATACAAATTCCAGCTAAATTGGTTTGGTACATTTTCGTTGATCAGGTTTCAAATACGATAGGACAATGAAAGAATAAGCAAAATAAGTAATAACCTAAGGCAATAAACTCTGAATAAGATACAAACTACGAGTACGACCAAAGCATCTGGAAAATAATGAAATGATATTCGAACTGTGAAACCAAACTAATTTATTTATTTCATTTAAAAATAAAATCATCGTAATTACGGAATTCAATACAATTCGTTAACGAATTTTGCATACAAATTCACTGATAAAACTGAAAGAACGAACTTTCGTTCTTCTTATCAATTGAAGAGAACGAACGATCGTTCGTTCTTTCGGACCAAAGAACGAACGGACCGTTCTTTCTATTTTTGAGAAGAACGATCTTTCGTTCTTTCATCGTTCGTTCACCCAAAGAACGAACGAAAATCGTTCTTCGTTCCCGATGTTTGCTGTCAACGTTGCACGTTTTTTCTGTTCTTCTTTCTGTCTACACGCAGTGTTGTCTAAATACCAAAGCTAACTACCCTATTATAAACTCATCAGGGTTGCTAACGAGGGAAACAAAAATTTGATTACAATGAGAGATAATTATGATAAATTTTTTTTTCTGTACAGTTGCTGAGTTGCTTGTGTCTAGTCAATTCATTGTTCTCTTCCTCTAACCTTTTATTTTTATGTTTGTGAGAGGAAAAGAAGATTGAATTTAAGCGCTTTGAATCTTTTCTGATTTGGCGTCAAATTATTCTACATTCGAACGAAACGAACCTGGAATTTTGAGTGAAGGAATGAAACTATGCATATGAAATTTGGTCAAAGAAATTTCAATTTCGATTTATCTTTTTTTTCTTAAGACTGATTAGTTGATGAAAATTCTCCTGTTTTGGCAATGGGGATACGGTAGTCTACGTTTAAAAAATAAAATTCAAAATCACATAATTCTAGTTAAGCATCAAATTTGGACTCAATTGAAAATTAGTCTTTAGTTAATGACTATAGATGGACCATACTAATTTGGCGAGAGAGGGGTGAAAACTTGTCCCAAGTTACATATTGAGATACTTGAACTATTTTCAGAAGGAGGGAGGTGAAGGAAATAACCTAAAGTTTGAATGAATATGAAATTATGGACCCGAGAACCAAAGTGACCCAACACAAATTATAAGTTGAAAGATATTCTCTGCTCAAGTTTACGAATTACACTTCTATCCCTTATTTTGGGTACTTCTTATCTTAATCTGAGAGATAATGAGAGGTCATTTTGAAACTAATGCTCTTGGTTTAAAAAAAAAAAATCTAAAATAAATGGAAGAATGGTTGATGCGTGAGCTAAAATTGTACCAGTGCTTTTTCTGCTAACAACCCCTTCTTCTTCAGGCACCATTATATAATTCTTGTGAACTGAGAAACACGAACAAAATATTATGAACAACTGCAAGTCTTTCAAATAAGTTTATGTTTCAAATTTGGAAACTTGTTCGACTATTTTTCCTCCTTTTAATAATCATGTTAAAATTTTTCTATTTTTCTATTGTGGTTTTATAAAAAAAAAAATCACTTAATGAATTCAATTGAAGACATATTATGTACCTTTGAAAAAGCCAATGTACTTTTTCCATCTTGAAAATTTATTAAATTGATTAAATTCAACGGGGAACCGACTGAACGATTTAATATTCGACTTGTTCTTTCAGAAATTAGTTCAAAAAAAAAAAAGACATCATTAATCTGATTTTAATTACGGCAGATTAGTGAGAGCTGTTCAATAATTTCAATGAAAATTAGTAGCAACAATACCCAGAATTTATCAATACATTTTAATTCTTTCACTAATTCTCTTTCAAGAGTGTCTGTCAATTTTAAAATTCTTCAAGTGTTTTTCATAAGAATTTATGATTTAAAAGGACGAATGAAGGTATACATGTAGGTACTAATAAAAAACGCCTTGTTTCAGGAAAAATTAGTCACTAATAATACTCGTGCAGTCACAACTACTGAATCGCCAGTGCAGGTTTTCGATGACAATATGGCAGAAGAGAAACAGGAAACAGCCAGCACCATCAAGAACACGAAACGATATGAAATTGTAAGGTGGGACAACAAGCGTTCATGCTTTTTCGTATTTTTCTTACTACTCTTCGTTATATGGATAATTGCTTACTATTTATACGCC
Organism: Parthenolecanium corni; assembly: GCA_038050395.1. Classification (NCBI taxonomy): domain Eukaryota; kingdom Metazoa; phylum Arthropoda; class Insecta; order Hemiptera; family Coccidae; genus Parthenolecanium; species Parthenolecanium corni. The sequence continues at coordinate 64,442 of JBBCAQ010000002.1, forward strand.
AGTGGTTGGTTAAATCGTAAAATTAATAATATCCGATCATAACTGAATTCAAATCAAATGGAGTTACATCATTTAACACAAGAAAATTTCAGCTGCATCAGACGTCACAGGCCGACTCGATAGGGGCAGACAACCCCCAGATTATTCAATGTATACCTACGATACGGGTTCCCCAGACTTTTCAGTTATTTATTTAAAATGCTACATAATTGAATATTAATTCATTATATCATCCTAAAAGTAAATTTTCAATAAAACCAGGGAGAACTAAAACCACTTCGGCATATTTCTTATTTCTCAAATTATACAAAAAAGTTGATTTTTTATATTTCTATTAACGATCAGAGCTAGTTATTTAATTAAAGTAGACACGAGATTCGTGGCATGTGAAAAAATTCGAGCTTGTGAAAAATATGCTCAGTTGTTTATTCTTTACAAGGAGATAGAAAATAAAAAAGGATAAGAAATAATTGAAAAAATTCTATTCGAGGCTCGTAATTACATGTATTTTTTTTTAGTGTTAATTTTTGTAATTTTCTCTAATAATCAACAGTTAAGATCATGCAAATTTAAAATGTTTAATTAGTTTTCTCTTCATTCCACCCGCTATAAGAAACAATTTTTACACTACCTATAGTCAGTAATTTTTCATTCATACTTCATATTTTTATTATCTATAATTAGTTTATTGTTGTGGTTGCTAAGTCACGCAGTTCGCTTATATTTTTGCCTCTGTATAATTATGCGTATCTGTTGGTTAGAAATTATTCAAATTAAATATTTGAAAATGAAAATAGCTGACTCAAGTAATTTTTGGTCCAATAAATTGACCAATTGTTTCGTTTGAAAAAAGAATAAAGTAAATTCAATTTTTACAAATTATACGGGGTACCTTAGAAAAAGTGGACAAAAATATTCAAACGACAATAAAAGAAATAGACTGCGTAGAAAAGATAAACTAATTAAATTCCAGATTAAATAATGTACCATTTCAAGAAGATTTGGCATCATTTTTTTTCTGCTAAGTTTCCAAATAGCCAAGGAATCGTCCTTAAAAACAATGTGAAATTTGAAATTTGTACGTCGAACATCTGCTCTTACACTACTCTGGACTAAAACACTCATAAACACAACTAAATGCGTTTATAGTGGAGCAATAAACTTTTGGTTCAGACGGTTAAACTGCTTCTACATGTAAATACAAAATGATTCAACTGGTCGATGCTCTCGAGTGCACCTCAGCTCTTAAAAAGTCTGCATTAGAAGAAGTAAAAACTGCATTATGGGCAGCGGTGTAAGTAACTTTAAATGAACGGAGTATATTCAGTCAATTTAATTCAAAATCTCAAAAGAACTGATTAATAATCATACACGCCCATAAATTTTTGTATCGACAGAGTAATAGACTTTATGATCCAATTTTACACAGTAACCTTCCAGGTCAACTTTTAAATTCTCTTTTTTATCAAAAACTAAGACATCTTCAATTCTCACTAATAAACTGAATAATTTTTCAAATAAGTAAAATATGCGAAGTTTTACTCACTAATTTCTTCCATACTACTCTACTGCTACAAATCGTCAATTCGCGAGATTGACAACCTAATTATTGAGACAAGTTTTCTTTTCGAGGCATTTTCCACTACGTTTCTATCTACACAAACAGAATGGAAGTCGGCGCTATGTATCACACATACGTACAATAATGAGAAAAACACACGCAAGATCAACGACACAGAGAAAATGTTCTTTTTTTAAAACTCGTTCCAAGTAAAGTACATGTAACGTCGTTACAAAGATTATATTGAAATCAAAAAATTATAAATGCATTTTAAAAATAATACTTTGTTGAAAATGTAAAAATTATGAAACTGTTGGAATAACGGATATTTTTCACCTTATTGCACTCTTTTTTAACGGATAGTTGAAGTTTTTTTGGCGAAAAGAAGAAAAATTTGAACATTCAGAGTGGATTTTTTCATATTTTTGTATTTTTATAATTTTTTTTCCCCAAAAATTGAATTAATGCGGCCAATATCTTGCACTGTTTACGAAATGGAAGGCGTCGGAAATTTTCCTGCAACAGAAATATTCGTATACTTTTCATTCGCTAAAGAAAATTAAATAACGAACAGAAATAAAGAGCCTAAAATATGCAACGAAAAAAAAAAAAAAATCGGCCACGTTTCTAAATTAGAAATTATTTTTTTCCCTACTTCAGTTCTTTACTGTTACATTAAACTATTATTCATACGCGTATACGACTAATATGTGTTAAAAAAATTCATTTCTTTATTACTTTCACCGATTACTTCCTCCTATAAAGAATGTAGACCTTCTTTAAGTTGATCAATAAAATGCTATTATAATTACTTTTTTTTATTTTCTGTTAATTATTAAAAGCTTTCAAAGTGTAAATAAATTTTCAAATCGAAATATTTTAGCACTTCGTTTATTAAACGAGGCCAAAGCAAAACAATGGGGGAAGTGTTTTTATTTTTAAAAAAATATAAAAAAGCGAAAAAATGTCATTAGGAACTACTAGTGTAACAACTGAGAAATTTATTTATATGAAAGACCTCAGGGGATTCGATTCGTGTTCTTTCAAGAATTTTTTAGTTTCAAAAAGAACACACACACGACACAGAAATGCGATCAGCAAAAAAGTTAGTCGGTATGGATGATAAATGAAAATTGTATATTAGTGAAAATTCTCTCATTTTACTTTTTATTTTATTTATTTTCCTCGATCACCATCACCGTGTAACCAGCGCCAATAGCTGTAGTTGAAAAACGATGTGTGGAAAAATGATGTTCAAAAAAATATCAGGTTTGTGTAATTATTCCATTTCCCAACTCAAAATACGGTAATAGTAAAAGAATTTGGGTAACACGATACCAAAAATGAAATGAGATCGCTATTCAACATTCATAAATCCGAATTGGGAAAATGTTGATGTTTCAGAATTTTATAAATTATTTTAGCTTTTTAATAATATTATTCTACTCGTATTATTGAATTTTTCGTCATTTTTCGATACCTATATCAAATTGTCAATCCCATCTGTACTCCTCTAAACTGTGTAAAATTATCAACGAATAAATTTAATTACTTTCAAAGGCAATAAAACAGCGAAGTCATTTAAGTATAAAAAATAAGAGTCTCAAGACGGTTATTATTATTCAAATATTTTTTATAACAGACGAGACGATCGAATGATTTTCAATATTGAACTTTCGGACCACGTTTTCGAGATAGAAATATTCATACTATAGTCCTTGAAACTCGCAAGTTCAGCGGAGTTGACTGCGATAAAATCACAGACACAGTGATATTTCCGTAAATCACGATTAAAAAAAAAAAAAAAAAAAAAAAAAAAAGATAAGACTCATTCTTCTAAATAAGTAACTACATATATTTCTGCAATATTGTGAAATTTCTGTTTCTATATACCCTCCACCCTCCTCTCTCTAATTTTCCACACATCGTTTAGGCGAATATATTAGGTGTATGAAATTTGTGTCGTGGCGGTTCACCAATAATCATCGCAATTCATGAGCAAAAATATTATCGATAGGTATTAGAAATGAAGAAGAGGCGCAGGCTTAGACTATCGCATTTGCAAGATGATTTTTGCGTACTAACGTTAATTTGAGGCGGCGTTGGATTTGCTGGACGGCGTGAAATAATGCCATGTAACGTTTATGGGAATGTTTGGTCTCGTGCGGCGATTCCGGAATTTGAGACAGGTGCTTCAAAATCGGATCGAACACGGCGTTCATGTCCGGACTAACTTTGAACATGGTGCAGTAGCCACTACGCATTTGTATAAGTGTCTCCTCCGGTGTCATAATACGAGATTCCTGCAGCAAAAAATAATTTAAAAACCATAGATTAGTAATACATTAAACATATTTCTAGAAAACAGATAGGCAAATTAATGGGTATACTGATACTGAACAGTGAACACTTAGAGCCGAAGCCAAAAATAATATTTTGAAACATGATTTTAGAGGATTAGAATTTATGAAATCTACTTTCCATATCCAGAGGGAACAAAATAGGAATCTGAATAGAAAACAGAGCAATTAAACGCATCTTGAAATCAATTTACTTCCACGTACGAATCAACTACGAAACACATATCTATGCTACGAAACGAACTATTATCCCACTTCTTTTCGTAATTAATCAATAGTTTGGTGACCAATGCGAGCATCTATTCGACAATGGTGAATTGATAATTCCGACATAATTTGGACATCTTCCAAATAAGTTACCAAGTAGGTACCTACTCTGCTCGTTCTTTTCCATGTCAAAGTTATTTTCTTTGCTAATTACTTTGGTCAACTTTCATAGCAAGAAAAAACTGCAAATTATTAGAGAAAAGTTCTTCAGACTTTGAATACCTAGGGTTTCACACGTTCTTATAATTTCCCACGATAAGGCCAATTTAGTCGATTAAATTCTCAGTCATAGATACTTTCAAAATATTTCGACGACTAATTAATTATATTTAACTAACGTTTATTCACGAAGAAGGCTTCCTTCGTATTTACTGCCTTTGAAAAATAAAGTAAAATAAATAAATAATGGCAATAAAAAATTTCAAAGTAGTAGTTACTTTAAGGGGTACTAACACGAATCAAAAATTCGGTGCAAATCTTCTAATCACCAGAAAAAACGAAAATATGTACCAAAGTAACCTTTCGAAGTTGGTTCGAAATATTTTTTAATTTCGAGAAATTAAATTCAAAATACATTATTTTAATATCAACTCATGTTTTTAAAGAATGTTTTTTACCAGTGCAGACTATAAACCTTCACACTTCACGTCCATATAGAAATTTCAACCTCAAATGATGAGTTTTATAACGACTTGATATGACAAGAGATAAAAATTTTACGGAGATTAATTTACAAAGTACAAGCTACCCCGGCTAGTTTCATTTTTATGCGAGTTTAAACTAGTTTTTTGAATTTTTGCTCGAAGACAGGGAACTGAAAAATACGGAGAAAGATGTTGAAGAAACTTTGTTTCTTCAGAAAAATGTTTAATGCCCAGTATACCTAACAAGATGATGGAAAAAAAAAAAAATACAGAGAAAAAAGCACGGATTACAGGAACATGTCATAGAGATCCTCATGAGTGTCTTCGAAAAGAAATCAAAATCGAGTCATGAGGCTAGCTCTTCTTTGTTTACATCTCGATTGTAGCATCTGTAGTCAAATCGAGTATCGAAAAAAATAATTTCTATAGAACCACAGGCGTTTGTCACCTGCACATACGCATGGGACTCGAGACTTACGTCACATAAAATCAGATTGCATAAAAGTTTGGAATAATAAGCCGATTACTCACCAGAAATTTATATTTACCAGAGGTCCAATTCTGCAGATGTTGTCCAGCATGAAATAGTATCGCTCCAGGTAAATGGCCAACACGCATCCATCTATTTTCAGCAACTTGGACCTTTAAAAAATATAAAGAAAAATCACGTTAATAAATTATTAACACAACAAATTAACATAAATTGTATTCCCTTTTCCCTTCAACTGAGCTGAACGCCAAATGAGCAAATAAAATTCGATTACTATTATCGCCACCCGATGCAAGTAATTTTTTATACCACCATTTGGAGCGACCACGTGAAGACGGCATGATCTTTAAATTTTAGGAAACATCCTACAAAAAAAATTTTGCCTCGGGCCTAAATTTGCGAGGTCAGCCAGAAATGAAGAATAGAGAGAGGTGAGGAGGGCATTAGTACACGAACTGGTCTGCTCAAAACGCGACAGAAAAAACTACGAGTATATAATATATAAATTCATCTTCGAGTAAAGTAGTCATAGCGACAGTTACGACTCATTTTCGTTTTTTAGCGTGACAGTGCAAATGAGCATCTCGTATCTTCGGTTGCCAAATAAATTTTCACATGAAATAAAAAATTCTATCAGGTTAATGAACACAATTATCGACCGGCTACGAGGATTGGAAGAAGTGCGCGATGAAGAAATGAAGGGGAAAAAATTGAAATAGAGGTCTTACGTCAACGGAACACATGGTGGTACAGCAGATAAAAGAGTAGATGCCGCAACAAAAAACCCAATGACCAAGTTTAGTTTCTAATACCTTATCTATCATTCGAACGAGACCTACGTACAAAATCAACAGATAAAAGTTGGTAATAATCGCTGGTAATAATAAATTCATCGGAAAATAATTGCCTACCATTAATTAAAATCTATTATCTGGAAAATTAATTTTCTGCTTGTTCCAAACGCATCATCTATAATGCAAACCAAAATGACAAATGCGAGTTTACAACAAAATTTCAAGTACAAAACCATCCCTCGTCCCCGAGGACTGCGTTTCATTGTCCAGCAGATTTCGTAGAGACAATGACGTCAACAGTAATCTATGAAGCTCTCGACACTAATTACTTCTTTATTAGGATGAATGTGTCTAGATAAATGATATACTTATTAAGAAATGAATGGATGGCCTACAGTGTGGATGCGTAGTAATGCGAATCGTTTCAATCGTCAACTAATTATTATTATAAGTACATGTACACGATATTAGACAATCGTTTAATTTCTCATTCGACTTCGGGTTGTACAAATGGCGTCGAAATGGGGTTACATCAATGACATCCTGAACAGCAGTGAAAGCGAAACAGAAAAAAAAAGCGAACGAAGGGGGTACTGTTACAGACAACGAGGCAGCTCTGCACTCACAATGAATATTATTCCACGAAAGTGTTGAATTTGAAGAGAATTCTAAGATTTTATAATTCATGAGTAGTATTTACCAAAGTTTACTTGGATAGAAAGTACGGTAATAGAAATGATGAAATTGACTTCTGCAAAAAACAGATATAGCATACTAAAATTTAACATCATACACCGACTAGGGAGTGGGTATATCTCTAACAATGGCGACGATGTTACGCAAGAAATTTCCATTTAAGTACAAGATCTTTTTTTAAGAAGTTAAAAAAATGAGGAAAATGAAAAACGAACATCATGTGGCTGTTGGTAGTTAGTAGAAAAATAAAAATCTTGCAAATCATTTATGATTTCATCATTAAACTTCCAAAGGAAGACATCATTTCATAATATGAGCAAGATTGAACATTAAGAATTTCAGACGAATGCAAAATATTTTCAACGAAATCTCATACTTTCTGATTTAATAAAACAAATTATCCATTTGATGGAATACGTAATTTGTAAAAAAAATTCAAACAGAGCATTTAAAATAATTCAAACAGAGCATTTTTTTCATCAGTTCTTACAATTAACGAACAAAACTATTATAGTTATTAGACTAGCGAGAAATATGTCTAGGTACAGACAGGCATTCATTAACATGTTGTCTTGTATTTTCATCATCAATAACGAAACAAAAAACTAAAATTGCAACGTAAGTTTCAAAATTGTGTACAATTAATTTCTTCATCGCTTTCCTTCTAATAAATCTCCAAATTTTTTCTTAGTCTCTTTTTCCCCTTAATTAAGATATGACGTAATCACTCATTTATTTCCTTGTTATAACTCTGGCAAATAATAATACTCACTTTTTAAATGGAAAAATTTTCATTTGGTAGACGTAATTGAAATTTATGAACTTGAAGCTGTAAAATTAGTCATCCATAACTTACAACCTCACATTGTAAGTTCGAAACAGAAATTTACATAAAAATGTAACTACGTGTCTGACTGGCATTATACTCCATAATCATATCCATTCACAATGTACAGGTATTTCAAGAGGCCATCGTATCATAAAATTACGTTTTCAAAATGCTTCAGAGTGCAACATCCACAATGCGCGTGTGTCTTCACTGGACGTGAGTTTGATACTCTTTATTAAATACTCCGCACACATCGCCTCGCCATAAAAAGAATAAATATGGATTTCCATGTTTATGATAATAATATTCCTAAACACGCGTTCACATTCCATAATAGCAAACAAAAAAATTCTTTCGCATCAATTTCAATGATAAGTATTTATATAGGTAGTCAATAGTTACACCATTTAAATCATAAATCATTTTAGTAAGGAAAAAAGTTATAAATAATATACTTTAGAAGGTCGTAAAAGATTTTCCAAGATCAGCCCCCTGAAATCACAATTTTGAGGAGAGGAGAAAAACTGGCAAAATCAATGTAATAAAGTAGGTACACTTCAATTTCTACTGTTTGGTTAGTTCTACTGCCGGCCTATTAGTTTTCGCAGCCTTGCTCGAGTCTTATTTCATTAGAAAGAATTCAACTTGGACAGAAAATCTAAGAATTTAATTATGCTGATATTGGAGTGCAAAGCTTAATACCGTTTTTGCAAACCCAACTGGCACAAAAAGTTTTGACATCAACACTATCTTTCATCATCAAACTGAAAATCCACAATTATGGTTTCGATTCCACAATAGAACAATTGATACGGAGTATCGTCCTTCATTGACCAAACCTGGCACATATTTCCTCAGCAATGTCAGCATCATATACCCGACCAAAATAAACATAATAATATGATAAATATTTTGCAAGAAAAAACCATATCAAATTTCATGTTTCCACATATAACGAGAAACTAGACCCACGTCTCTCCCCCGCCACTCAGTACGTGCTCCTTAATACAAACACATAGAACAATCGAGTCGAAATTTGCAAAATACAAAATTCAATACCACGGCTCACGTAATTCACGGGGAATACCATTACCTATATTTTTTGATTTACAATTTACAAGTGCGCAAAAAAAAAATAACGAAATCCTGCTAACCCACACATATGGTGACAAATACGAGAATACATGCTACGATGTGCGTCACCGATAATCAACCGCCAAAGTTGCGACAATCGAGCTTAATTATTGGCCACAATGGTACAATTTGTGGCCGACACCGAGCCCAAAACGTCTAAGAATTCAAAATAATTAACAAAACACTCGAATGCACCTAAGCTAGTGCAGAGTCCCCTTCAATGCCATATTCAGATTTAAAAAGTCAATTGAAATAAAATAAAATAAAAAGAACGAAAAGATAGGTGCAGGTATAGCTATATTACCTCGAAGTTCGAGTCCGGATCTTGAGCCAAAAGTGTAAAAGTATTGAGATCTTCTTGTTTAGGAAATTGAACGGGATTCGAGGCTTCGTTTTCTTTACCTTGACGTAAACTGTACAAAACCTGCAAGGCAGTTCGATTCTTTTCGTCAAGAGCCCGACTATGAACACCAACCAGTTGATGAACATCCACATCTACAGCGAGAAACAAATCAAAACACAAGAAAATTAATGAATACGAGTTAAAAGAGCGAACGAAAAGGAAATAATATTACTTATATTAATAATATTACTGCGATATATAATTAATTAAATATTCACAAAATTCTCACGTTATACAACCTATTTAATAATTCTGAGGTAAATTCGAAGCTTAACTCAAACTTTTGACAAAAAAGTCAAAAAATACGACATAGTTTCAAATTGCAAATACAATTTTTGGAACAATACCTTTAAATATCTGCTAAAGAGTGAACTATTGGTACAGCAATGCTTAATTTCAGCTTTTCACTTTACTTAGCTATCGGACAGTCCAAAGAGAACCATATATTGCTCAGCGAAAATAAAAGAAAGAACGGAAATTTTTTAATTTTTTCCCCTTCACACCAGAAATTCTATATTCATACTGACGTAGGTATTCCCAACGAACTACCCAGATTCGAAAAAAAACTTATCAAATAAATGTTATACGACCCACCCAACAACAACTGGGTTGGAAAATCCGCAGTTCGAAATTTTCCAAAAATGTATGACTACTGTGCGTATAAATAAATACATAAGATACAGAGAAAAATAAACAGCGAAGAAAACATTTTTCAACTGTGAGTAAAATCGTGTTGAGGTAAGTGATGCAGTAATTCGCATAACTGTGAGTAGAGTTTCGATCATCTCACTATTTGTACTGTACAGTGCCTCTGGTCACGAATAGTAAATCATTTCTATATGTAAGATCGATACCTTCATACTATTCGGAAGACGTATTCACGTAATAGGTAGGCTACTTTAACAACGCACTAAGCAGGCATTCAGACGCAGATTGTTATTCATGAAGATGCACATAGCACTGTGTATAGATGAATTAAATGCGTTTCTCGTTCATTGAACCCGTTAGAAAAAAAACAAAACAAACAAATACAGCTAAATAATTTGGTCATTTTATACAGAACACGAACCCACGAAAAATACTTCAATTAAATGCGAATTTAGTCAGAGCCATTATACAGTAGATACCAGAACCTAATTTCAAAAAAAGAATTTTAAAAAAACTTCCAAGTTCATTAAAATCTTTTTCTAAAACATTTTATTTAAATATAAAAGTAATTTTTTTCATTGCACACAACGAAGATAAGAATTTTTATAATTATTTTTCAGTCACACAAAAACTCGAGTACATCTGAAAAAGAATTCAATTTTCAAATAGTAATAATGACTCTGACGTTAAATTAGAATTTTTATTGAAAAAATAACAAAACAGAGGTTAACTGGCAGCAAATATGCGACGTGCGAGCAAGAAATTCAGTATTTTAGAGCTCCAAATCAAGCGAAAAATTTATAACGTTGAAAGTAATAAATTTTTATGGAATTTCAAAGCCACGTTTTCAATCCAAATGGTTTTTTTGGAATATTATAATGAAATGAAATTGATTCACTCACAAGCTAAAATTCTCTGTGAATAAATTAGCTTCTTCAAATTCTTTACGAAATATATATATCCTACATACAGGTAGGAAGGTACATCTCAATTTCATCGAATCCTAAAAATTGCAAATTTAATGTCTTCTTGAAGGGTACTCTCTAAGACGTGTTGAGGTAGAATTTGAAATTTGGAATTTTATTAGCGTTCATTCGAAACTACAACCTTAATGAATTGAAATTTCAACAACATATAACCAAATCATGAAAATTATCAGTAATAACGAACGTATATATCTCCCGTTCAGCCAGCACGTATCTCCAATGAGATTCCTTATCAGAAATTACAATCTTTCGACTCTCAGTCCGCATCCACAAACCAGGATTCATAGAATCGCAGTGTGATGAAACTTATCGTCGGTTTACCAGTCCTTCATCCATACCCAATAACTGGTAGAGCAAGTAATTTAAGCTGATCCGAAATAATTTGGCACTTCGCCCAAGTGTACAGTCACAGACGCATTAGTAAGCCAGAAGCCATCATCGCGAGTTTTGGTCACTTTAACTTCCAGTATCTTCCATTTGAAATGTGAACAGTTTTTTCCTTACATTAAGTTCTCAAAAAATAAGCCTTATTATCGCATCCATTCATCATCGACTTCAAACTCCTAGTCGAGTTTCTATTTCGTCTGATATTTGTGTCTCCTCGTCCTCGGCAATCGAGAGCTGAATCTACACGAATATCGTACCTCTGTGGCTCTCGGCGATCCTCTTACCTCCTATCTTCCCCCTTCGACTGTCGACAAAACAGTCGGGTGCCACTTTCGAGCATCGATGCGAATTTTCAATTTCGCAGATCGAAACACTAACGAATTTCTGACACCCTTCTCTCCGCACACTCATTCGCACGAAAAAAGGTACATGCGATAATCTTTAAACAACGACCTTATAAATAGCGAAAACGAGCAGATTATGGGTATATGCTCGGACGGGTTCGAAGTTGTTCCATCCTCATTCGAATACAACTGCTTAATCATGTCTCTTCACGGTTCGAAATCTATACAGAGATCTGAAGAACTGCTTTCCCCCTCATCTAGTCTCCCGTCTAGCAGCTGGGCCAGATGAACATTACCGTTTTAACACACATTACTTCCTGAGTCGTACATGCAAGGTTTTTATTTTTATTTTTTAGGTTTATGTGGAACTCTATTGAAAATGTCACCATCGATCGATAAGAACGAAGTTCCAGTGTCACGAAAAACAGCAAGAAGTCGTACATTTGGTACACGGAAGGATGACTAGTGAAGTCAGCATTACAAATGATAAATTTTGTAAGTGGTCCAGCTAATTTCTCTGGGCAGATAGTCTCGTCACATAAATTTTATGGAAATAAGAGAAAAAAGCTTGCAGACTCTTTGAAAGTAGAAAAAAAAAAGTATGTTGTTCATAAAACTTTGTCAGAATGATTAATGGATCGACTCACTCAACCAAAAATAGGAAAAGAAACTGATTCAAAATAATGGCGGGAAAAGTGATACAGCCCCTTTTGACCCCACCAGCTCATCATAAAGTATGACCAATCTGCTGATAAAAAACGGACGCTCAATTGTATCTACAGAGTGGACCATGTTATTTTAAAGCCTTGAGAGACACGAACAGTAAATGCTTCGAAAAGCAAGAAAAAACACTTAATAAGATAGCTCTTTTAACTTGTATACTCGTATTTTCTTAGCAAGTCAAAACAATTTTTTATTACGAGTATATAACTGACGATATAATTCTTGAGAGTTATAGTTTATTCTACTCGTAATAAAAAAATACGAAGTGGTCCGTTTTGATGGGTTTCGAGGGTTTGACGGAAGTCAAATACAATGTAACCAAATCAACCGATGCTCACATAGAAACATCATCAATTGATTTCAAAAGAAAATTTAAAATCATCTGAGCCTCCTCCCAAAGAACCTACGAAAAATTTGTTTGGTAAAAAAGCTGAATGGAGCTAACCCGTATCTTGAAAATGAAGCAAAAACAGAAACTAGCACACTAATGACGAGGCTATATCAAGCTTTCATACCACCATCAGCTTATTTCATAAGAATTGACTCTAACTACATGAGCTTCATAACAGTCATCGAGGAAGTAATTAAGGGAGACAAATAAGGTTGAAACGAGAGAGAAAGAAGAGAGTGAAAAACACGTGTCCGCACACAATGAAGCATCAACGTTCATTCCCAAGAAAAGGCGTAGAATGGACGCAATTAGTCAAATAAAATTATGACAGCATCATGAATGAGCCAGAGTTACTTCAGTTAAATCGTTTCGACATTACATAATACCGACAATTTTCATCCACAAATCGAATTTCAATGTTCCCCCAACGAATATTCATCGCCTGCACTCAATTTGCATTCGGACTACCTAACCTTAATCGCATTTGCACAGAATATTGAATTTCAGAAAACAATTAGTAGGGTACAAAACCATAAATTTAGAGCTTCTAAATATGAAAATTGTTTTGATGAAAGAACAGGTTGATAGTGTAAAAAAATTAAAAAAAAAAAAAAAACAACGATGAAAAGAAATTACAAATTACAAAAGTATACCTACCTACTTTTACAGCACGAATTTAATTTATGCGTTCGAGTAATTAGTTTCAATTTGTAGCACTTTCATCAATAGTAGAGTGTAAAATTAAACTACATAAATACACGGCTTCATTTATCTGAACAATTCAGGCTTTTTCTCACATACAAGTTATGCAAGGAATAATACAAGAGGCGAAGGTGTGACGGGAGTGACGAAGGAAAACAAAGTAACTAGGGTCGTTATTATTCTTACACTTGAAATTATTAAAGCCGAAAAATTATGATTGAGTGATCTATCATTTACCATTATGGGCTGGTGAGTCTGAGTATAACAATATTAGCACATTGCCGAAGCCAGAAATGACTCGTGTTACTTTAGGAAAATACTCTTCAATAAATAGTTTATCAAAGTAAAAACATTCCAGTCATTCGATTTGATGAAATTTATTCAATCTGATTTGATATCGCTTCAAAAATTTACACAATGACCTTTAACCGATTCTGCACGTCGGTTACCAATAATTCTGTACAAAGAAAATATCTTGTCATATTATTTGAAGATTCTCTGTAGAATATTCACGCTAAAAATGATAATTATTTCAACGAAATGAATGCCATAATTACATAAATAATGACGAATTTTGCATTTCTTATAGAAAAATTTATTTTCAAAGCCTGTAATCATGCAAAACTACTTTCGCGAAATTGTGGGAAAAAAGAGTACAATCGACACTAGCACACTAGGAAAATAAATTTTCGACAAGTTATAAACCTCTAAAACTAGTTTTTCGAAGTATTAAAAAAAAAGAACTCCCAAACACCCATCAAGCATGAACTACTGGTGACTAAACGCCGCATATTTAGAAAATTCTATTACCTCCCCACGTCAACTTTTGGCTATATTTCAATGCCTCTCTCCTCCCGATGGCCAACGAAATTCCCTTTGCCAACGAGTTTTTGTAGACTACGAATAATTAAAATATGTACCTCAACTACGAGTGCCTTCAGTAGGTACGGATATATGGATTCGTAGAAGAACATTCCAAACCTCCACAACTAAAAGCAACAAATATGACTGAAAAAAATAAAAACTTTTCGAGTGAAAGAGACGTGAATCCTGCACGTGTTCCGCACCAAAAACAAGGTACGAGTACAATGCATCATTTCAGCGAGTAATTCAGAGAAGAAAATCCATTGCCCTTTCGAGACGAAAAAGTAATAAGAACCTTGGCAGTTCTAATGAGCTTACCGCATTATACCAGACGACAATACCCCAGCGACCAGGCAGATTCTGCGTCGATTAGGTTCGAAGAATGGTCGAAAAGGCCTTGAATGAGAACAAGGGCGACAGCAATGAACTATTCCACTTCACAGAATGTGCACCAGAGGGGGCATTTATATTCAACGAAGAAAAATCGAGAAAACCACGCACACTGTCTACGATGCCAAATTAATATCATTTTATTTCAGCTGAAATAGTAGACTTGGAAACCTCAGGGTATCTACAAGCTATAACTAAAATGAAAATTCTTGACTTTCTAGAGATAATTTTTCACGTCTGTAGGCATAGAATAATGAAATTAATGCTGATTAGCTCTTGTTAAGCAAATGGTTTCGCCAAAATATTTTGAAATATATTCTATTCTTAAGGATGTTACGCATCCTACGCTGAATCTACTAACAATAAGTTTAAATTCAACAGGGTTCGGTGAACTCAGAGAAATGACCGATACTCGCTGCACAAATGACAGAAAAATATTCTTTTATTGTTAGGTCTTATGTAATTGAAGAAAGCCATATTTTCACACTAAAACTACCATAAAACCAGGCATGCGGGGGTCTTGAAAAATCTGAACCACAATTTATTTTGAGACCTCCTCGGAGGATAGTTGTTTTATTGCGAACTTCACTTGGAAACTCGAGCAAGCAACCTTCTTCGCGGAATGCATCAATTTTTAACTGTGTCAAGTCTATATAACTATCAAAATGCTTGGAATTCCAGCAAGTTAAAAACTTTTCAATGCGTTCAAATAGCTGAAAGCTATCATCGCTATAGGTGGGAGCTTCGCTATAATTTTGTAGGCACATCTAACTTGTAGTTAATAAATACTTGCTTTAGTACTTATTTCTATGCTGGAACCACTTTTCTCCAGCAACCTCGTTATACTTTTACCTCGCGTGGACGAGAAGAACTCTTATGTAAATCAAAATTAACGATAAGTGGACGTACTTACCATTCAGAGCCATCGCCAGTGCATGTAATATTACGAGAGACACTTTCTGGAAATCTTCGGACAAGGACGCCAGAATATCCCGCAACTGTTGACCTTCATTCTCGGGTAACTTCTCGTCTAACCAACGTATATCCAGTAAGTGATATTCTTCTTTGTAATAGTCCATGTAACTGCAACACAGAAAAATGACAACAAAATTACAAATTGATCACAACAAAACAGCAAAAGGCTGAAAATACACGCAGCTGATTGGAAAATGCAGTGACTTTTGGATAAATCAATTATTTCAACACCGATTTGATCGCCCTTTCATCTTGTTTCTATAAATTGTTGGTAACTGTAGGTACTTTTACAGCATGTCATGATTTTTATTCTTTGCCACGAGGTATCTAATTGCAAATATTCATCTACCTACTATTTTTTTCATGAATCCAAGGAGAATTACTTTTAGGTATAAAATCTGAAGCTGCATCTTCTTTCATCTCTCACATTAAAAAAATAAGTACGTATTTCCCTCCGGGTGAAGTTGACTTTTTCAATTTTCATTCGAATAAAAAAATCAAGAAAATAAGGCTTTACATTGTTGTTGTTATTCGAAAAATTATTTTTATCAATAAATTGAAAAAATGCCAAGAAATACAACAAAATTCAATATCTTCCAGTAAGATACCTCCATTCCAAAATAGTATTTTTCAATAACGAAAAATGGCAAAATATCAACAGTCGCTTTTATACATAATTATACATCTTCAAATTCGTAAAGTTGTTTGGAAAAATTACACAATAAGGCAGTCACTATTAAAAATATTTAATAAAAATTACATACCTAATCGGGTAACTAAAAAGGATTCAAAATAGAATACAATTCCGTCAGAATAAAACTCACAAAACTAATCCACAAAGAACTTCTATTAATTAGAAGAAGAAAATGGTTGGGTTTTACCAGGATTTCAACCAAATACGTACAGCTCAACCCACTGACCTACTGATGAATTTTGGAGTGTTGACAACACCTACACGCACATTTGTACGCTAAATTGATTGAAAATATAATTATAACCAAATATTTTCGATTAATATTAGAGAAATTTATAGAATTTCATCTCTTTCTAAATGCAGAGCCTCTGCAATGGTGGGATGGAGGAGGGTGAGAAAGAAGAAGATAAGGAGGCAAGAGATTAAAAATAATAAATTAACGCTTTATATTTACGTAAAAATTCGGCTGTTACCAAATTGGTTCCCATCAGTTTCCCTATCAGTACCAAATTGGTTCCCATCACTGGACCAAATTGGTTCCTTCACAAATTTTATACATGCAAACCATTTTCCTTCCCATTTTGCGCAGACTGAGGACTATCTACTGGAAAGCTTGAAAATCAATTCTTCAGAACTTGAATTTTGTAAATGTTTCAGCATTCAATTTGGAACTAAAAATTATTTATCCGATGAAAACAAAATAACATCGATGAATCGTGAATTTTTTTTGTTCTCTGCATATTCATCAATGAAAAAAATCTCTAGGTAGTATTACAAATGGAAAATCAATTCAACATCGTCTCTTTATAACAAGTTTCTCATTCACACTCAATGGTAATAATATTATTTGTATTTTGTTGATAGGTAAATACTGAGAGAAAATTTTAATAACTCACGCAGACTGAAAAATTTCAAAACCATAAGAATGATTTTGCATCTTTAATTCCAGAGAAAAATATTTTTTCTAATTTTCAAAGATGTTGACGCATAAGCTGCCCAGTAGAATTTCCATGGGAACCAATTTGGTACTCCTTCTGAAAACTGACGGGAACCAATTTGGTACAAAAAGGGGGTGACGGGAACCAACTCTACAACACCGAAAAATTCACCTAAGATATTTTTCAACATTTTCTAAAAGAAATCCTTCGAGTTGAGAGATTTAGGTAGGCTTTGATTCACTTTTTTGGATCACTTTAACATCTTTCGGGCTCCTCAGGGGTACACTTCAAAAACTCTTCCAGACAAACCAGACGGGTGGCAATCAATTATGATACAAAAATTAAAAACAAAAATCTCCAACAATCTTAACATATTTCCTTTCCCCTTCAAGGTGCCCATGTACAGAAAGTTAAACTAGGAAAAGTGAGAACGGCTTGTGAGTACATTAACAGGCACCAATCATGTAACCACAACCCTTTTGAAAATAGCGCAGCCCGCAATTTTAGAAGACCACTTCGACAAACTTACAATCAACAAGAAAGCCAACTACAACCCATGTCATTATCCCCTTTCCATGGCACAATGGAAAGTAATTATTATGTTGAAATGAACGAGCTCTTGGTGTTATTCTTAGCATGAAGAGGAGTGTGTCGAGGGAGGAGGGAGGTTAGGAGTTCGATGAAAGTCAACTCTCTACACATAAAAACCAACACATGCGTACTCGGTACGTACAAAGTAAACGCATACGTATAGGAAAAATTTTAATTAATTGTGTCGGATTAAGAAGTTGACGACCACAGGAGATGCTTCTTCTCTTAGTTCATTGCTGCAACAAACGAACCGTAGGGGACTGGGGGATGGTGTAAGCCGAGGATGAATACCTCAATATGGTCGACGGAGACTGCTGCCTCCTCCTGTATAGTTTTTTTTATAAATCTTTACGTGTGTGCGATTGCAGACTACAATGCCACAAATACACACAGTCTGTAGGTAGGTACCCACAATATTTTGTCGTGAATATACGTATTTCAGCTTCCCATCTTGGGGGAGCCGTAATCAATAAACCGTCGTTCGCTGAACTGGTTTTTCCCAGGAACGCAGAGTGTACGCAACACCTACACACTCTGTCGTCTTCGTGAAAATCACCACTTCAGTTGTTGGCCTTCATAGGCAGACTTATATGCAGTAGTCCGTAGGAGGAAAAACGAAGATGAGTGAACCTGACAGAAAATGTCAGAATTAATTATCTGAGCTGGGACCCTTTATGTATCCACGTATTATTATCCTCAGACACAATTCGGATCTTGAGAAGCGCTCAAGCTGCCAGTAAAAGAAATAACCCACAAGAGGGATTCGTCGACTGCAGCCAGACGCTATAGTGATCGTCAATCGTCTTCCTTTTCTGTGCGTGTGCAGACACCTTGGCTTCCGACCATGAAACCGGTCCCACACACAAACACACACACACACACACGATTCCCCAGAAGCCGCCCGTCGAAGGACAAAAATACGCTTTTGTAGGCGCGAGAAGCCATCTTGTCCGCGCACAAGCGCACAAAGGGGGCCTCAGACTACGCTTTTAAAGCCGCTGGTGACCGAACTCTCCGGGGTCGAAGAACTGAGCCGCTGCCAAAGTGCTCACACGCTACTCGCCTTCTGAACCCCGCAGAAAGTCATATCTCCTGTAGCGGCCGAGGTCGAGGTTCGATGCGCTCTCGACTTCAGAGACAAAAAAATGAAGGCCTTTTCGAAGACGAGTACAACAGTTTTCGAAAGGAGAATTTTAAAATACCGTAATTAAAATGAAAAAATAACAAGAACGAAGCAAAATATTATGAAAAAATATAGAAAATGTTTCCGCGTGTGTTACTTTCACGAGGTATAGAGAGGAAACAAAATATTCCTCAACTGATGTTGAGAAGACAATAAAAATGAATGATTAAAGGAGCTTCTGCTTCTTCGAAACGATGCTGATTGAAAAATCAACAATTCCGCAACTACGAAAATCGGCTTCGAGATTAGTTACTCGGACTAATATGGCGTAGAACGGGTAATTTCGAACGTTGTCATAAAAGTTATGTATTGAATAGAGAAACAAGACGAAATAAAAGGTACGATAAAATGAACGGTAAAAATTATAGGGTTCAAGGGTATGCTTCAATAGAAGCTCGAACGAGTTTCATAGTAGAGCTACTCCTAACTGACTTGCCATATTCAAAATTTTAAAATCACGGACATCGCCTTTAGGAAGGTACGAAAAAAATTATATGAAAATTGTAGTCATTTTCAAAATGAGAAAGGAGCCAATTTTCTCAACCAACCCCCATTGTCATATTTTTTCTTTAAATCCTTGAATTTTGGAAAAATTCCGTGTATTTTTTTATCATTTGATGAAAATATTGGACTTTTCTATTGTCCGATTAAAATTCAAACCTGTATGTTTCTTTTCTGCAAATTTGTACTCGTACAAATTTGTAATTTTTTTCATCTCTTTGAACTAATTCCTCCCTGTAAAAGCTAATCTTTTCAAAACTGCACAGCTTTGAATTCCAGGATCAAGAAAGTAAAAAAATGAAGAGCATAAAAAACTTTCTGACAGATTTAGGCTGCATTCTGTCACACATAATAGAATAGAGTCAGCAAACTGGGGAACTACAATCACGACGAATGAAACGTTACATAATCCTTCTCGGAAAAAACACATCAAAATTGAAAAAAAAATTTTCGCAACAGACATATACATACGAGTACTTGCGACACGCGTCCAAACATCTTCATCGTGCAGCCAATTAGAAACGATACCTTTCATGGGTAAATAATTTATTCGCCGCAAATAAATGAATATTTCATTTTTTCTAACTCCATTAAAGCACCAACCATGGTTAAGTAGCCTTCGAGGGGGCCGGGGGAAAAACGAAAGCGCGAGAGGCTGCGCATTTTGAAGGCTTCATTCGACAACTTAATGATTAGACGTCATGGCAGAGCCTGACATTTTAACCTGCAGAAGCGCACATGAAACAGTTTCACTGAGTGCCCATCGGTTTTATGCGCAATTTTTACGTATTCGGACTTCAATATACACAACGGAAAGAAGCCCTCGACTAATACCATGATAATAACATCGACAAGATGACGATTTTACGATTAAGTACAATTTTATTTACTTTTGGCTGCTTGTCCTCAAACTGGTTACAAGTTACGCCATATTCACTTTCTACGGGTACATAAAAAGTATAGCAACTGTACTTTTATTATGGAATCGTTTACAATAATTAATCGCAGAAACAAAATGATTGAAATTTAAGTCGTGAACGCACTGTAGAATCGAGGCGATAGATTTTTGAGTATGGGAGACTTTCTCCGTTTCTCCTGGCATCTACCTACAGATGAATCATTTTGTTATACGACTAAATTTAAGTGGACGTGAAATTAACGGTCCCTCTTGTATGTATGTATGCATAATGCCACGTACGGAAGAAATTGAAAAAGGTGCTGGGCACTGCGCGACAGAGGAACAAACGAGTAAATAAAATATTTTAAAAGTCCAGTAAAATGTAATATGAAAAAAAAAATATAAAAAAATAGGTACCAACAGACTTATAATCCTTGTCCGGTAAGTTACCCAGATTAACATAATATATTTCAAGTCCATGCCCCTGTGACTATTTGACATTGGGAGCGGGTCAATATATATACGAGTACATTATACGCATGAAATAATTTTACTTTGTTTTTGTAATTATTCATATTAGTCGACCTAAACAAAATATCAGAACATACCCACCTCATTTGTTCATCAATAGATCACATCCTTCATAATATTATCTAAGCTGTAGTAAAATTTCAACTCGCGGTCAGTTTTGACACAAATCCACTATAAAATACGCCAATTTCTTAAACGATATTGCGACAACCAGTATTTCAACAAAAAAATGCAAACATCTTGCGTGAATATGGGAAGTTCTATTTGCTATTAAGGAAATAAAAACTTGGTAAGAACAACCATTTTCTTAATTCGTTTTAAAATTTGCCAGTGTGATGAAACGTGGACGTATCTGGAGGCATTTTAATGAATGAATAAGAAGGCAAAAAAAAAATTAAGTTGACGATTTGCGACTTTGAAAACAGACAATTTTTTTCCCATAGCTTTAAGAAGTAAACAGCTGTAGGGAATTAGAACCGAATATTGGATACAGAAAACACACGTTATAATTTCTTACTTGAAAATACTTTACTCGAGGTATCCGAAGATACTCGTCGATTGGGAAAAATAATGAAGTAGGTACAGTATTCATATTAAAATAGGAAAACCTTAAGGAATGAATTTTCGATTAACATTTTAAAGTACACACGGGAGAAACTACTATCCAAAATACGCATTTATTTAGTATCGTCATTTGATGTCACATTGTTGATAGAAATGAATTTAACTGGCAAGGAGCTGAATCACTTCATGCTTCCCGATTTTGTTTCATTTAAGACATCTCTCATTTCCCATCGACTATGTGATATTATAAGCAAATAGGGCAAGAATATTCCCAACCAAATGACCAAAACTGAAAAATGAAATGCAAAATATCGAATTGAAATACAAAATATTTTAATTTTGTTGTTATTAGATCGCATTACAACACAAGCGGACTAATTGATTGTCATAATTATCACAAACAAGAGACTAGATATGTATTCCGTTTTCTAAAATACGGTTTCGGATCCGACCTCGAGTGGACTCATCGATGCGTTAATTCATTCGATGCAGGAAACCGCCAAGCTACCACCATAAAAACAGTTTTCAAACGGAGAAAAAAATTCATAAGATGAAGGTTAGAATTCTTTTTTATTTTTCCTTCTTTTCAATTATGTATTAATTTTTACCCAGTAGAAGCTAACAGACATAAAATTAATGCGGGAAAAGAATTCTACTTCCAAAATATTCTCACACAGAACCCAAGCCGAGCAAACCATATCAAAATTTCTGATCACATTGTTATCGCTCATTGAGAGGCATAAATTTGTTATTTTCCCAACAAATGCTTGAATTCACAACACTGACCTCGACAACCAAGAGCTTCATCAAGGCAATTCTGTTGCGTATAGGAGGGGAAAAACTGATAACAATAGGAATAATCTGCAGGGTGAATAATTAAGATGAATCGGGGCCTCTTATTCACTATTCAGTCAGTTCAAAATAAAATAGTGGGTTTAACTAATAAGCTGGAAATCAATACATAATACTAATGTAAATGAAAAGTGTATGCAAATTTTGGGATTCGAAAATCAAAAATCTTACATAATATTGTAAATGGAAATGATTCAACAGGATTTAAATGGCTGCAGCTTTCACTTTTTTAAATTTCTACTTTCGAATGTTGTAAAATACAAAATAAATTTTCTGAAGTATAAATCACATCAAATGGTCTCATTACGTCTAGCTTACCATAATTTAAAATCTTCCTAATTCATTACATTAACAAAATTCTATTACGGTCAGAACCCAATTCAAAAAAAGAATTCATTATATAATATAAGGATTTTTCAGTATTTTCTATGGTAATATTTTTGTTCTCTAAAATAATTCAAAATTAAGTGAATGATCAACCCATTATGTATGCTTCAACTATACAAGTCCGAAGGTATTGCACAACTGCTTTTGACCGCATATATGCATGAACAACTCCAATAATGATAAGTTATGAAGAAAATACAACTTGAAATTTACAAATAACAACACTTGAACTAAATTAGGCTAGTGAAATTAGTATGTGCAGATTATTTTAAACTTATTAAATTCCAAGTGCGCTTCCTGTTTTTGTTGGAGTCAGAAACAATATATCAAAATATGTAAAAACTATGCCATAGCTCTAGAGCCCCTTAACTAATTGTGACAACAAACACAAGTATTACAAGCCAGCGTTGAGGAATTTTTTCAGAAAAACAGCAAAAAAAATTACAAAATTACTGAATTAAAAAAAAAAGTGAAAAAGGAAAAGATAAATTACACGAAAAAAGAAAATAGGAAACGATAATAAAATGTCGTCGTTTCTTTATTAACCTTGACATACCAAGAATATCGTTACAATGATATCAATTCATTTAAAGAAACGATAATATCCTAAGGCAATACCATATAATTGTGAACTCCAATAAAACACAAATCATGGATAGGGTTCAGATGCAGACGCAGACCAACAATTAAAATTCACTTTTCAAGAGAAGAAACGTTTTAATGAGTAATGTTAATTCATCTTCATAAAAGTAACGATGATACTAACAAAATTTGCAAAATGGGCAATTACCCTTCACTATTTCAATAGAGAAAATAGAGCGGAGGTAGCCAAAGAATTATCCAATTTGAAAAAAATTTTACAGCTTCAATTGTTTCAGTAGCTTTACAAAAGTTATAAGTACTCAAGTAAAAGATTTATTTATTTTTTAATGAATACTATTTCAAACAATTTGAAAACCAGAATAGTCGATTAAAAAAAATTAGTTTCTACAAACAAATAGTATTTGTTTTTCTTTGATACCGCATTTGGAATGTGACTATACCAAATACAGATATACAAAAGCCGATTTTCAAGCCAATAATCAAAATATCGAAGAGCATAAATCAATGGATATGCAAATCACTAAATGTCTATTTTGTTATTAATTTACAAAATGAATCACCAACAAATATTAAAAACGGGTCAGAAGTTGAAATTATTTTTATACCTGCCCATTTATTATTACTAGACACGGCCAGAAATATTATAAATTGCCTCAGTATGACGCTTCAATTTTTCAAATTTAGCCCATCATAATTTTCGACTAGCTTCAAAATATTCAATCTCCAATTCGATATCGAGAGCCCCATTTGAGAATCCAATCATTAATTATTGGCGGATCGTGGTTACCGTGATCGGGCCTCAAACTTTATGCTGCAACCACCACTCCACAACATTTTATTCGAGAAAAAATTATTACATAATTTAAAGTGACAGTGAACAAGCCAAACGTTGAAAATAAAGTTCTATAATATGTACAAAAGACATTTAAAAAAACACTTTTAAATCGGTGTACACACCACCCACTCAGGCACATTCCATAAAAAATAGAATGCGACCCATTTTCACTTTTGTTTTTCAATGTTTTTGCGAATGCGTTCCAGCATTTTTCTACGCACAACCATTCGTTTTCTTCATTTTAACATCAAAATAGTAAATTCAATGACACGCAAGGGGTGTGACAGAAATTTACGATTTCGTCACAATTTTATTGGCATTAAAAAAATGTCAACTTTCACGAATATGTACACAAAAACACATGGAGCACAATAAGATTGGCCACATTCGAAATTTATTTTCATTTTTTATGAAATTCTAAGGATTCGATTGAAATTATTCAATCGAGGAAGGATAAGCAATATATCCTTGAAAAAGTTCAATCCAGCCAAAGATGAATTAATAATTGTTTTATTTTTACATTAAAGAAGGTCACCCTCCACCTCATGAAGATGATATGCCTATACATTGGAATGGTCAATAAGATGAAACACATTTCGTTTAGCCATCATAACTATTGTAAAATTGAAATAAAAAAATAAATAAAAGGAATCAATTACCGTAACGAACAAAATAAAATCGTCAATACCGAAGCTTGTAAACCGTTATTATTTATTGTCGAGAAGAAATAAATCACTTCGTTACGCAAATTAAGACATTCGACAAAAACATCGTTACGGGCAAAATACTGAGATACCGAACCAGCAGGCAATAAAAATCAACAGGACTAAGATCTTAATTGAAAATGAGAGAAAACATTTCCAAAACGAACAGAAACCAAAAAAGAGATGAACATTTCCATAGTTCTCTGACTGAATGATTTCAAAACTATTACAAATAAAATATTTTCTATGTATTGTTGAAGAAAACGAGTACAAAAAATTGTTTGCAACATTTTTGAACAAAACTAATTTTTTTCTGGATAGGTACTAGTAGAGGTTAACAAACATCTTCCTCATTACTATCAATTTTTGGAATCAAGGAGGGTCATGGTTGTAGAAGTCCCCTTCAATCTGCCACTGCTGAATTCTATATAATTCCTCAATGTCTACAGCATTTCAATCATGCCAGCAAATTTGGCAATGTCAAATTTTAATTACCTCGTACCGAAGTCAAGTAATTTGATATTACAAGTGAGGTCAAAAAACCGCAAATTTTTTGTACGACAATTTGATCAATAATACTTTACATAATTTAATTAAAAAAAGCGAAAAAAATGAAAGAAACATGTAAATAAATGAATAAATCAAAAAAATACGGGATATTTTTTTATAAGATCCTATTATAAAAATCTCAATTTCCTTATGAACTGATGTGATGAAGAAAGAATCTAAATATCAATAGAAAGAAAAATATTATAAATGATACAAAACAGAATGTTAAATCCAATATTTTTACTTTGATTTCAACATCAAAATTATCAAAATGTATGCGAAGAACAAAGGTTTGGAAATAGGATGACTGATCAAATACCACGTTTCCAGTAGGTAAGTAATAATGAAAAAAATCGGAACTCAGCTGACAGTAGTATCAACCACGAAGCTTAGGGAAAAATTATTATTAATAATTCATCAAAGAATATTTTTCTTTTCGAATGCCACAAGGACGACATGGCCACTTTCATCAGACACACAAAATGACGATAAACTAGCATTATGGCATAAGAGATAGGACCACTTCCAATAACAACAAATAAAAGACATTTAGAAATTATATCATGCTGGATTGGTAAGTACATAGAGTCCATGAAACAATTAAATGCTCAAGATGTTGAATGCTACCCGGTGTAACTGATTACTTCCTAAAAATATTAGAAATGCAACATTTCATTGAAAAATAATTATCTAAAATATACCAAGACGTTGGTTAATTCTGTGAGGATTCTGATCTCACTCTTCACAATAATTGAAAGATGGTCTATGAGTATGGAATTCGTAACGTAGATACGTGAATATGACTTCAAAGATAATTTATAGAACACTATAAATCTTTCTGAGAATGTTTTTCCAAACGGCTCAATTCAACTTTTATGAGGGTTTCTTTCATATTCAAATGATAAATCAGAGTCTATTCTTGCCAAATCAGCTCAGAGTCTTTAATCAAAAGTTTCTTTGTTTTTCTCACAAAAATAAGCAGCTTATTTACGTCTAGTACAGTTGAATGGTGTTTTTGATCCTGAATTTTGGGCTAAAAAATTTGGTCGTGGCGTCGCGCGAATGTACACTTCTCGACAGTCTTCATAAGTCTCCATTAACCCGCTATTAAAGACCATGCCCCCGCACCCCCACGGCGCCATCTAAAAGACAAATGATCTTGGCACGAACTCAATTAGCGGCGGTACAACGAAAAAATTAGTCGCTCTTGTTTATCGCGGAATATATAAATTACTGGCTGATGGCGAGCGTGGCAATTTGCTGCAGCGCGACCTCTTTCAGCTTCATTCACGGTGGCTACTTGATGGGTAAATGCTCAAGTCTTATATTACGGTCCGAGTATATCATGCGGAAAATCTAACAGATTAATATAATGTAAATTGCGTATACGTGTACTTGGTACTGATATCTTTCAGTAAGCTTAGCACCTTTTTTTTTTCAAATCATTTTTGCACCACTAGCTTAACTAGTTTTCTGCATTACCGGTTAAGATAGTCTATGTGTGCGCTTATATGCGTGTAATGCGCACTTTTTGTGTCGTTTTGGAGCACAACATTCGTCTTATTTATATTTCCCCCTGTCCAGATAGCCACAACGGCCACGACCTCATTTAGGTAAATGTTGTTTTCCTCATTGAGGTGACGGCTTACTTTTGGCCTCGTTCGTTGTCACACATTTCTTTTTTTTTTTAAATTTTGCACGACCCAAAGACAAGAAACCAATCAACATTTCGCATCGACCTTATGGAAACCCTTGTCAACCTTTTTCGTTGTCATTATCAAAGTAGCCATCAGTCATTAGACATCGAAGTGCCTTGTGGGCGTTGACTAGAAGGAAGAAGAAGCTGAAGTTGCAGGGCAGATATCTATCTTTCATAATCAATACGAACCAAATTTCCACTAATCCAAAGGTCTTTAGGCTACATGGAATTTGACTTAGTTGATGGGTGCAACTTTACGAAAGCTTTACTGAACTTTGAAAAATGGTCGAACCAAAAAGCTTCAGTTTAATTATTCACGTAAAAAATACCAATGCACCAAGTTCCTCAATCAAGATCAAGGCAAAGAACTTTACCACGAGGTAAAATACTAATCACTTTGAATGAGCCAAGCCAATGGAACGAGAAAAAAATTCTCCAAACAAATGAAAAATAAATTTTTCAATCCCAATTTGCAAAAAAGCATTTCCGATTCCGAATACCCGCATTTCGTCTGGTTTTACAAATTTACTGCATCAGTGCTTGGATTCAAAATAAACTTCTGTTTATGGAGGTTCACTATCAAGTATGTCTCGAACATGATGTCACTCCAATAAAACAATAACAAAACAAATCACCGTATGGAAAAATTTAACGTCGTAACTTCTCCATCTTGAAATTCGAATCCATTCGAGAGGAATCAAATTTCCATAGAAGCAGTTATGCGGCCTCAAATCCTGTAAGCAGCTTTACGCTTTAGGCATTTGGTGCAGAGACTGTGAACAAGAAAATGTCAACATTTTTCGCACATATTATTATGCGAACACACCAATGCGAAATACCTCGGAGAAATAAAAAATCGTAAGTCGATGGAAAATTTCCAACCCGTCTTAAGAGATACAAACAACGACTACCTAAAGAACGCTTAGTCGTGGGTTTTTAATAAAATTCTGAGAAATTAATTTTTCATGAAAAAAAAAAAAGAAAAAAAGTTCCTTTTATGGTCCATTTTCAATATACTTGGAGATGTTCTCAGTCAAAATTTATTCTTAAAATTTTCATAATAGCCTACCATACAACATGACATAATCGAAAAACTTTGAAGGGAACTCAGACATTACTGCGCTCTACACAAATACCATTCTATATAAATGATTATTGTACATAATTAAATAATCATTCAGTTTGCTAAATGTGAATTTTTGTTTAGTTCTCTTAACTTTCATCTTCTATCTCCAGAAGAACCCTGATCGACATTTACGACAGCATTACATACTGATAATAATCAAGTGATTAGGGTTAGGGCAAGAAACATGGGAGGGGTTTACAAATAAGAAGCGAGAAATACAATACATAGATATTTCATCACCCTCCTAGAGAGTTTTTAAAAACTTCATAAAAATAGAGAACGAATATTAGTCGATATTCGATTAAAAAAAACAGTTTCTATAGAACGAATAAAATATGTACTTAATTAACTGTGAAAGGCTATAGCGACCAAAACTGCATAAATTATGTCGTGAAGGTTTTGGAAGTTTCAAAATGAAAGACGAAATTTATCACGGATGAGAAACGTTACTGTATAAAAGTTTCGATTGTTTCATGTCGAAGGGTAGGTACTTACTGACACAGAAACTCTGACCAGAATAATTTTCTCACAAACCTCAAATTTTGAATTTACTTCTTTAAAATTCCGTACACCCAAATAAATTGATCAAAAATTCAACACAAAGATAGCTTTCCCAGGATGATTTCAGCGAAATGAAGGCCTCACATGGACCCATGGACACACTCCTACAGAACCGTAAGACTGAATCATCTTCCCAAACTAGACGGCTAACTTCCTCAGACCGGATCAATTATGCTCAGACTCGGTAAATATTACTACCATATAACGTGTTCGGCACTCTGAATGATACCTGCCACCTTTAACCTGGTAATTTTGAATCATGGAAAATATTAATCGAATGTAATTGACGAAAATTAGTACTTCACCAGCACGAATCGAGAAAACTTTGTTCAACAAACTCTAAACAATGAAAAGAAAATTAACTGTTTAGCGTTTCAGAAATAATGTTTTCGAATGTGGGCGTTCATCATTCATGAACTTGGTGTACTAACAAAATGAAACGTATTAAAAAAATTTGTACGGCTATGGTAAACGTGACAATCATGTATTAGATGCAAAATTATTAAAATGAACGAGCGGTTTTTAAACGCGACAAAAAATTAAAGGCATTACCGTAGCCTACACAGAACACACATTTCTTTTCACAGACAAGTAGAATAAGACAATTTGTCTTTCAAATTACATTAAGTGATAATGTACCACCGAATGTAGGTAAGAAAAAAGTTGAATGAAAAAAAAAAACTCACAACAGACAAATTCTTGCACTTGAAATTAGTTTTTTTCTCTTTTTTCGCTAATAAATTCGACATTCACCCAGTGCTGGTATTCGATTTTACAGTACTCTCTATCTACCCATGCCAAGCCTGTTATTAAAAACTGATGAAACATGCTAAACTTTCAACCAAATATCTGAATGACATTGGCCCTCCAGTTCTTAAAAGAATTAGCTTATTTTAAAAATTCTTTCAATAGGTTGAACATTAATGAAAAATTCATCATTAATTTGACATCGTCAGCGTGAAAATTTTAGATACCGCGCATAAAGCCCAGATAACTGAATAACCGGAGAGCAAACATACAACTTTACAATTTTATCGATTCTTCATGATTCAGTGATTCAGTTCTTAAGAAACGAATAAATTAATGAATTGAAACTCACAGCCATGTTTTTCAGACCACTCCCTTTCAAAATAAATAAAATATTAATTATCAGTAGCTTTTCCAAGAAGAATGATTAATATATTTTATTAATCATCATCTGTTCACTCCACATCCATGCGTAAAAATATATACAATATAGAATTACAATTATTGGAAATACCAAAGCACCAGGAGATAAATTTCCAGCATGTCAAAGTTATTTTCCACGTGGAAAAATTGTTAATAGGTGATTAATTAAAAATTATTAATTGACAAACTGAAACAACGTTTTAGTCTGAACTCGCACCCATGGCAAATAATATATTAATAAATCTAAAAATGTAGAAATTAAAATCCAATATGACTTTGTTTTCGTCAACGACTCGCTCCACTTTATAAAAAAACACTTTCTTCATTTTTGTACCTACTAGAAGAAAATTCCAACTAAATTGCTTTCTCACCATCAAAACAGGTAAATTGCTTTCTCACCATTAAAAATAGGTAAACAAGTAAATCCTGGTAAAGCATTTTATCAAGAATATCCGTTTCGACGTCTGTACGTGTCTACGTCTAGTCGGATAGACTATACGCCAAACTTAATTAATAATTTTTAAGTTTTCTCGTAAAAATAAGGACAGTCCAATAGCAACTTAGATGAAAAAACAAGTATTAAATAATGAAAAATTTGAATAACTCACCATCCATAAGGTGGAGATGATTGTGGAAGATTTTGGGTGATAATGTCGTCGCTGCAATATTGAAACGTTTCTTTGTCTATGCTACAAGATTTCCGAAATGTTTCCATGGCTTTGTAGGCAGTGGATAGCTGTAAAATAACGTTCCATCGATTATTCACACGAAATATTCGATGTAATTGTAATTTTTTACTATCCAGTCTTCCTGAAACGGTAATAGCAATATATTTTTTTAGATTGACTTGAAACATTATTTCCTAAAAAACATAAAAATTATGACCGTTTGGGGAATAAAGTGTTAGCAAAATTAAAAAACCATTTCATAAATTTTTGAGGAGAGCTACAAACCTAAACCCAAAAAGATGCTGTAGCACTGAAAACAAAAAAAAATTAGCGAGTAATAAACTTATCTCAGGACATTGATAATGGAGTTAATGTCAAAAAAAAAATTCTCATTAAACAGAAATATTCATACGCAGAAATCGTTGATGGCTAACACACGAATGTACATAATTATCTCGTAATAACTAATTCTAAAAATAAAAAATTTCAAATGAATCTACCAAAAGTGGAGTTCACATCGTCTGTAAAACGTACCTTTTTTTTTTAATAACCGTCGAATGGGGCGACTTTACACACTTTTTTAATGTTTTTCAATTTTGTCCTTTAATAACTCCTCCAATTTTGAAGCTATTGAAGTGAATTTGGTTTTAAAATTTAGGTCTAACATTTCTCAACACAATTGTAAAAAAAAAGTTTGAGTTTGCAGCCTTCCTTCTATTTTTTATGATTTTTCAAAAAATTTGTGTAAAGTCACCCCCTCAATGAGAGGACTTTACCCATCAATTTGTTATTAACGGGTTATTGATGGGTGGGGAGGCAAAATTTGAGGATGTTTGGACTCAGACATACAATGGAAAAGAAACTAGTCAAGTACCAACATCAACCGTGTGAAACCGAACTGAATATTTTGAGTGTCTGTGGTTAAAAAAAAAGACGAATAAGAAAAAGAAAAAAACCATATCGCCGCTTTATTTTCTTGTTCTGTTACTGGGTGAAGTGAGGTAGGGGTGGCGATCTTTTTTTCTTTTCCTCCTTCTACCTGCTTCGATCCAAATCGTATTTCGGTTTTAATTTTTGCCTGGCAATTTATTTATTGGGCTAAAACGAAGTGGGTAAAGTCGCCCCTTGAATGTAAAGTCACCCCGTTCGACGGTACATAGAAATTGGCTTTTAAGACTATAGAAACATGGGCGAGAAGATCATTTCATAACACAAATTCAACACAATTACGCTAATAAAATCAGATTAATGGAAAAATTAACAAATTACTCCACCTTGTATTGTGGTATTCCGTGGTTTACTAGGAGAGCCAATCCTTTCTCACGGAGACATCTTTCCATTTGGCTGGCGATCTTCTTCATAGTCACGCAACAATTTTTCGGTGGATTATTTAAAGAAAAAGCTCCTGGAATACAGAATATAAAGTTTCATTAGCATAGAAAAAAAAACAAAATGTATTAAAAAAATGGAAACTTATCAGTGGGCTTTCAAGTAGTCTTTTCACAAAACTGTATAAAAATACAGAATAATAAAGATGTATGCGACATCACTTTCAATTCGTCTAAGTATAAGTTATACTTTTCATTTCTGGCTATGGAAGTAATGAAGTTGTTTCAGCGCAGCCGCAGGGTAAAAAATAACATTTTTCTCATGGCTATGTGTACATGTTTTATGTTAATCAATTTTTAAGACGACAAAATAATGAATCTTAAGAACGAAAATGTCCTCGTCCAGGTCAAATGCAGTCATCTTAAGTATTTTCATGGGCAGGAATTGTGAATTCGCAATTTAATTTAGATTGATACATCGAATGAGGACATAGCCATTGTTTAAATGAAAGAAATTGAAACGAACACAGTTAAAAGAAATGGTGAAATATTTCAACGTTTTGTCGAAAGATAGAAGCAGTACTATCTGTCTATTCGAGTTGGAGTACGAAAATTCACTGGGTATATCATTTTGTAATGTACAGAAGCGCATCCAGAAATTATTCATGGGAGTAGCTGAGTTTTTAGTTCAAAAGCACTAGACAGAAATTCGATAAAAATCCGCGCAAAGGCGAAGCATGGAAAAGATTTTCATGTATTTCAATTTTCATAGAGCAAATATGTAGTAGAAACGTAGTGAAACCTTTTTCAACTACCAAAAATATTTGTAATTTCCCAGTTGGTTCGACCAGTTTTTTTTCCATCTCACTTCGCTGATAATAAATTCAAGTTCAAAAGCTACACGGAAATGGTACAGACAAATTGGCAACGACCAGGTAATAAGAATCATTGGCTCATTTTAAACAACAGATATACGTATCACTTTTGATGATTTTCCAAATTTCTTTGCTCCACAGCGTTCGCATTATATTTACGAAACCATACTGTAAGGCACTGGGTCAAGCAATTAAATTTTTTAGATCGCAATCTTGAAGAGGTAAAATTACTTAGCGAATTGATAAGACATTGAAAATTGTTGTTCATCCTTGAATAATTCATCCATGCAATGCTCTTTCCCCAAATTTCATAATTAGTCGACTGAAAATAAAGATAGCGCGATCATATATTTTTATAAAATTGTTTTTTTTTTTTTAATTTTCAAGTTTTTAAAAAATTAATTTTTCAATTCTTTTAAAATTTATTTTTTCAATTTTTAAAAAATATATATTTTTAATGAATTAGGAATCATTTGGAATTAGTCTCATATGAACAGAGTTGAATGAATTACTCATCACTGAAATTCAAATCGTAGGATGTGGGAATTTTAATTTTACTGATAAAGATTTAGTAAGCTAAGCTTATATGAATGTATTTTACAGTAATGACTCAAATATTTAGTTTCGAGCAGTTCCAAGATATGATCACCATTAATCCATTAATCAACATGAAAATAATTTTTTCAATCAAATAATACAACATTTTTAAATCAGGCCCTTATCTTCTCATCGCATCCGCCCCTGCCCACATGAAAACAAACTTAATTAAACTTTTTTTCTGAAAATAATCTTTTGAGCCCGCGATATCCAGCATTATAATATTTTGTGAACAGCAATCCACGCGTATCTTAAATACCGGCTTACACAATTTTTCCTTTTACACAAAAAATTTGAACCGAACTGAAGAGCTCCCAGTATAAGCTGCATCACTGATGAGTCAACTGAACGACGTCTACGTACATGAAATCAACAAATATGTACTCGTATACTTGAATAATCCACCAATGATGTCATCAATGGAAGGTCACACTTAAACTTTTCTTTGCAACTGGCACTGCTGCATTACTAAATGACCAATTTTAGGGATCCTTACTTTGTAGTCCAACACCAAACTATGGTAGCAAAATGGAAGACCTTGATGTACCAAAAAATATGTTCGCTATGCTGGGAATTCCATACATGAAAATTTTCGC
The DNA here is from genome assembly GCA_038050395.1 of Parthenolecanium corni. NCBI lineage: Eukaryota > Metazoa > Arthropoda > Insecta > Hemiptera > Coccidae > Parthenolecanium > Parthenolecanium corni. Next base: position 98,480 of record JBBCAQ010000002.1, read on the forward strand.
ACAATATTGCACGTACTTCGAAATCGACGATAAATTTCGAGTGTGCTAACAAAAGCACGACGAAGATACCTACTACATATATAGTGCCTACACCTAGTTTATGGTAATGGAAATCGAATTTTATCGAATTTCTTTACGACACATAGGCATGCATGGCAGAGCTGAGAGACGGATAGGCAATATTGGAAGCCGATGTCGATAGTGGTCGTATCGATCACGACCTCGTAACGTGAACAAACAATAATGATACGAAAGGACTTGTCCTCATTTATTAACAACTCTTCGGTGTGCATTATGTATTTTACACGAATCTCTCCCAGAGAGAGAAGTAATTAAAATCTATTCAACAATTCACTTCAACTAATAAAGCAGCTATAAAGCTGGTAACAGCAGCACATTGGACAAAAGAATATCCCTCAAAAGTCGATACTTCGAGATAACTCAAAACCGAACCCATAGCAAGACGCAGGACAGGCCATCCTGCTGAAAACTTCATTCGAAGTATCAAGTCAAATTTTCAAAAATTCATACCCCTGTATGACAATTTCATGTGACTCCGTAATTTTGACAGTTTAAAATGATTTTAATTTTAGACAAGAATCACATCATACAAGAACCCCATTGGTTAGCGCAAATGAAATTCTCACTGTGAACTGATCATGTGATTGATTCATTTCATATCGAGACTGTACATCAAATAACTATATTATTAATTTTTTTCCCCATATCAGTGATTGAATAATCTTCGTTAAATTGACGAGATAAACTTGACCTATGAAAAAGTACATCAATCTTTTTTCAGGTAATACAGTGAAAATAAAATATTTGATAATCTCACGAATCAGACTGTTATAATTCAGATTTAAAATCTCAACAGCCATTCGACATACAGTTTCAAATGAGAGGGATGAAACTGTCGCACGTATTATACTTATGTAAAAAATTTTTCACAGAGATTTTCCGAATTATTTTTATCCAATTCTATCAGTCAACTTCATTATACTTGTATTAATCAGTACAAACACACACACACACACACACACACACACACACATACAGAGATAAAATTCATGTTTTCACAAAATTCAATAAAAATTCAAGCATGGGCGTATTCCAAGAATTCACTATCCAAATACTTGCATTATCTTGGAAAAAGTATCACATTTGATTTACTACTATAGTTCTACCTCAATTAAATTCGATTCTAATTTACAATAGCTAAAGGAATAACCTCTACCTAAGAATCGGTTTCATAAAAATGTTCCCTGCAGAGCTAAATGTTGCTGCGAAACTGATCAACTACATAAATCACGGTACCTACAATTATATCTTCAAGCCAAATACGAGAATAAAATTAAGGACAAAAAAAAAAAAAGCATCGATCTACTCTATCCCAACTTCAAACTTCAACAAATGATTATAATTTTAATTAAGCAATAGAAAAACTGATTGAAAAATCATTATGAGATATTCAACGTATTCCTACGTTTAAGACTTACGGATGAATGAAAAATGCATAAATCAATAATATTTGTAGCTAACACTAACAGCAAGCTAGACAATCTGCACATACGTACGTGTAATGAATTTTGCAATTTATTATACAGTCAATCGTTTGATAGTCGATACTCAATACGGTACAAACTGTATTGACACAATTTTGCCTGAAGAGTCGTTGGAATCAGAAATTTTCGAATGTAAGCAAAAAATGTACCGACACCCAAATTCTACCTCTCTATAATTTCAAGTTTCCAAAACAGTGACGCACCCAGAAATTTGCTAAGGGAGGGGCTGAGTCTTGAATTTATCCCCAAAAAGAGAAATCACGCTTCTTTTAATGAAATTAAGAGGCCTCCCCTTGGGTGCGCCACTGCTCCAAGACTAGCGTCGTAACTTTCCTTTGACAATTTTGTGAAGGTTGACAACAAATTTCACGATATAAGAACTAACACTTGTATACAACACATGATACCTCGTAAACAATGAATTGGAAATCTCTAACTACATTTTCGACATCTAAGCCTACGGGCACACTATAGATACCATATAAATTATTATTACGTAAATTGATCATGAAAAGAAAAATAAAGTAACTCCAGTAGAGAATGAACTTTCCACTAATGAATGTAAAAAATCACACGCATCTGCCTTAATCGAAACTGTAATCCAAGTATCCTCAGCTTCAGTTGAAAAAAAAATACTCCCAACCATAATCTCAGAATTTTTCCAACTGTTTTTTTTTTTTTTTTTTTTTTTTTTTAATTAATTAATTTTACGAAGGCCTCCAATAACATGCTGCATTCAAAGGTTATCGAAAAGAATTTTTACGAAAATAATTCTCTAATATTCTTTCTCACTGAAAACGTTTCATTATTTGAAAAAGCCAGGGGCGGAAATTCACCTTTAAAATGTTACTGTGGCTGGTATCAAAGGTCCTGACTCTTGATCTTGAGTTATTAATTTATGCCAACAGGTACGTACAGGTCAGCAATTTATTTTGTCAATGACTGAAATAAGTGTAACTGGGTTTTCCCAGGATTTGAAAAAAATATAATGAAGATTTGATGTTTATGGTCATTTCTCACGTATACATTTCTCAATATGTTCTAGTGGTCACTATTCGTAACTTATTCAAAGCGCTTGAAGAACTTGTATGTATCCAAGAGATTTATATTATCACCAAAACAGGTTACCTCCTGCAATTTAACAAATCATGCATCCAGCAGTAATATCACAAATCTTCCTATCCCGTTCACTCGTTTACATACTTGGAAATGAGATGCTCAACCAGTCTGGAGAGATGGAGATTCTCAACCGGTCAACCCTCGGATTCGATTGCCAATTACAAACGAGATTTCTCTGTCCTCCTACCCCAGCAATAAATTCAAACGCCAGCTTTACTCTATGATGCAACAGGTTCCAGCAGCAAGACACCATTTTAGAGGTAGAATTTTCAACACTGATAGATTACATATATATTGGTAATTTATAGAACAAGGTTTCGACCCGAAATCCTATCACACCAATGTGTTTTCGTTCTGGATAAAAATTCAACGGTTCTAAGCTATAACGTTCCGCTATTCATCAATCAAATTTTTGTCAGACGAAAATAGAGAGACTGTAATAGGTAGGTATGTGAAAAATGAGTTCATCTACATCGAGATCAGCTCGAACTAGTGGCCTAGTGCCGAGGTTCTGACAGATTTTGGTCATGCAAGCCACACATATGTTGGCCTACGTACATTATTTTCTTTTTTCGTGCAGAGTTGCCAACAAGGTAAACAGTATGAGAAACTATTAGCGACTACTCCCTACTATGAGTTCTCGGCTGCCATCACGGAAGTAAGCGAATGTCGATTTCGATTTCAATAACCAAACACTTCAGACTGGAGGTGGGCGTCCAAAAAAAAAAAAAAATGGAACAACCATGAACATGGAAACGAGTTCATCGTGACAATGTGCCACTTACCCAAAAGTACAAACACAAATCTTTCATCGAGAGTAGGAGGTCGGAAAAATTTACAAAATTCGAACTATACAGCATGCCAGACGACTGTATAAAATAATCATCCAATCAATGTTTCCAAGAAATTCACAGTATTATCGTCAAAAATTCAATTTTGAAAATACAAATTTCTGGAATTTTTAAAACGAACAAGGCGGTATGAGAGTGAGGAGGAGGGAACATTGAACTGTGTAGTCGCGGTAGGTGGGGTGGTGCATGCATACCACAAGGCAAAAGACTGCAGGAAGTTCAACGCATTAATGGATAGCACTTTGGCACAGCTCCACGATCATGGTCGACGGATGTAGACGTCCGACAAATACGTTTTCCTTGAATTTTGGCCGAACGAATACGGAAAATCGAGTATGTATTCCATGTTTTGGTGACACAATATTATCATGGCTCCAGTAATCGTGGTCATATTAACAGTGGCATTTCAAATTTACATGTCCTAAGGATAAGCCATTTCATAACAATGAATAATACCTCTTGAAATAAGTATCTATACAGAAACTTGATAAAAGCGTCGTTTCGAAAATGTCGAACTCAGCTTATTTTCGGATGAAAATTTAAAAAATGAGAAAATAGGTCTATTAAAAATATGGGTAAATTTTGACAAAAAAGTCATACTTCATCGCTTATCTGATGACGATATTTGTATAAAATTAAAAATAATGCCTTTAGTTTATCTCCTACACATTCAAAGAGCCTTTGTTAAAGACCCACTCTTCTCCAAGATTTTTGATGCTTTATTTCATTAAATTTTTATTGCACTTTGAAATAAGAGAATTTTCAGCAGATGCAGCGAAATGTCAGATTTTTCAAAATTCTAAATGAAAAGGGGCCAGGTAGGAACAGTTTTATAAAATCATTTCGCAAAAATCATCGAAAACCAGAAATCATAATTTGAAAAAAGCAACAACCCTGAGAAACTGCTTCATAGATATTAGCTACCTATAGGCAAGCCCCATAAAAAATAATAAGATTTACAGATGGATGTCCTTTGCAACCATTTTTTTTTTTCTGCACCCAATATCAAATTAATAGAGCATTAAAACCCACACAAACTAACCAAACCCTTTTTCTTGAAACCCAATGACAAAAGAAAACTAGATAAATTCATTATCAACAATCAGGAAATGAATACAATAAAACAAATTCGTGCTACAAGTTGCCACAACATCGTTATTATCTATCGCCCAGCAACATTCAAACAAGTAGGACGAAAAATTGAATACCTGCGATAGAAAATTATTATTATTCGCAGGCAAACAAAACCACAATAAAAGAGAATTCGGGTCGACCTCGTCGGCATATAGGACGTGGTGTAAACAATCTCCATACAAAATTTTGGGCTGGTACTTAACTTCGCAAGAACTACGTTTGCCTCAATGCCTCTAACTCGGAAACTCGATTACACTGATCAAATTAAAAAGGTTGAGTAATGAACTAAATTTCATCAAAAATAAACGATTATAGAGCGCTATACTGTCTTTTTACGTTTTATGAAACGGCTCATTGCCACGGACATCTGAGTGGCGACCAAAAGACATCTTCAGATGTCAGAAAATAAACATTTTCAACTTATTTCTCAAGTGCTGGTCTGTTTGTTGGTGTACAGTTCAAATTACTTCCCAGTAACTGAAAAACAGAAACCTATATCATATTCTGAAGTATACTTGGAAAACCAATAATATGGATACAATGATTCACTTTACTATTTTCAATCGAATTAATCAAAGGAGCAGACAGTTTCCTACACAAGTTCTTCAAAATATTCACTTCAAATAGTCTGAAAAGGAAAACTAATTGAAATTTCATTCTTTAGATTTCTTAGATGTGTCTTGAAACTTGATACCTATTCACAATTCAAGTGCATCCATAAGAACCATCGACGTGCCATAGGTAGGGGCAAAGGCGACCACATTTTGAATGCAGTAAAAATAACCTGATTAGGCTGTAATATCACGGACAACAATGGCGATGGTGATGGGAGAGGGGGATAACGTCGAGCCGAAAGTTATATCAAGTCCGTTCTTTATTCTACTTGGGAAATTTAATTTTTATACGACAATATAGAAGCCATTATAAATACAATTTGTACAACTTTGTTACTTTTTCATCTACGAGTATAACAAAAAACCAGCGACGAGGGCGCATAAAATAAAAAAAATATTGACGATAAGATACACAACTGTGACTGATCCGGCGCCATATGTAATTCATTTATCAATTTACAACGGATGCATTCGAATAAAATGAACTTACAAACAGTGACGCATATACAAAAGCTGTCACCTACATTTACATAAAATAAGTGAATGAAAAATTTCAGCTGAAGTAACAACGCCAAAATATTAAAAGTGGGGTCACCTCGAAAAGATGAAGGGCCTCATTTTGTTCAAAAAAGTTTTTCAGTTTTTGATTTTTTTCTCCCCATACATTTTCAATGTACCTAGTTTCCTCGACAGACACTACATTACTCACTGATCAACAATCCTGAAAATTTTTCAACGAATAGAAGATAGAAAATTCAGAATATTAGAAAAATAAGTTTAATTTGACGGGAGGAGTGGATCATTTTTTTTTCGGATTCTTTTTTTTTTTTTACAATTATGTATACCTACTCAAGTATCCTATGGCTAAATAAAGGACATTTACGCCAGTAATTTAAAACAAATACACACAGAACCGCCTAAATCTTTTGAGATTCACACTAAACAGAGTCACTTTGTCCATTATGTTACTGTGCTCGTGAAAAAGTTGCAAGTCTGCTTTTTCAGATTTTCAAAAACTTTGTTTTCAAGAGCTGTCTTTAATGGTCAGTAGTTTCGTAACCGAGTTCTTGTCAACATTATTCTAGATGGCTAAGCTGATTATGAAGGAACAACGAACTTGAGAAGCTCAAATACTAAACAAACGTATGAAACAAAAGTCAAGAGCTTCGAAAGCGATAGTACAAATAGGTACGTGGTAAAAATCAGATGATAAAAAAAAAAAAACCATTGCAGCTAGTTTATAGCCATTTTGAACAAAAACAGCAATGGAAGAGACAATAACATTTTTCAACAACCTTCGACAAGGAAATACTAGAAATGCCTTGCGCAATAAACAGGTAAAATTTATCTTCAACGAGCTGAAATAAAAATTAAAAAAAATTAAGCCAGCGCTTACGTAAACTTCTAAAATAATTTTTCACAGTATTATGCAACTGTAACCGAAAGGTACATTTTTAAAAAAGCATTGTAAAAAAAATTCACAGGGTGTTTTTTTTTTTTTTTTTCAATGGATATTTGGTGCGCTTTGTAGACCGACAAAATGAGATTCTCACACACTTATATAAGAGCCTTTCAACTTCGATCGAATAAGGTAGGTAATGAGCACTTCGCAGAGGTGTGGTGCTGGAACCTACCCAAAGTGAATGGAAAAGGAAATAACGAACGAAAAGAACAGCCACCATTAACCTTTGGTATTCTGAGACACAACAATGAAGGACAAAGGAACTGTAAACTGTTCATTCATGACATTCAGCGAATCGATTGTTAAAATGTAATATATTCAGTGGACATTGACAAGGATAATGCTGGGTTAAAGATACCAATGCTCAATAACAGAGATACACTGTGGCAAATTTTTCAACAAAACAAAGAACATAGCTAATTTTTCCAATCGTATCAAAGTTACTTGAGATTTGATTAAAAAGGAATATACTCCATATATTTGGCGAAGTGTCTCCACGAAATTCAAATTTCTCAGATCACACGTATTTCTGGTACGAGACTCATTTTAAACACTTTTAATTCAAGATTTGTAGCAGTATAATAACGATAAAAATAGTAAAATATACCGTTCAAGCAGCGCCGGATGGTTTCATGGACTTCGGGACCCATTACCTGATAACCCCCATTTATTTAAATAATTTCTCTTTTATAATTGACCCATTTCATTTAGGGCGAGTAAGTCTACTTTGCAAGATTTTTTGCTGGAATATATTTTTTGTTTCTTCTTCGAGCCCTTCAGAGACCAAGAGATGAAATTGAAACAATTCATCTTAAATGGCTGCTGGGGGAATCGAGCAGATCAACTTTAGTGACCACAAAAACAACCTCTTCATGGTGGTGACTATTTGGTCAGACAACCTGCTAAAGTTGTATTTGATAACACCGAGTAAGACTGAAGCCTCCCGAGACTTTCGCCTGTCGTCAAATCCGCCACAAGGAGTGGACCATCAAAGAAAAGTAAAAGTAAATGCTGAGTACGTTAATCGCGGTAATTCTCTAATTTACTTTCGCTCGATATCACTATGACACCACACACCAAGCCGACGGCAGCTCTCAGTACACAAACCAATATAAAAATACTGCTTTTCTAATTAGGTAATCGAGTCGCACGTCACATTTCCGAGAATGGAATGACAACTCACAGGTATTAATAGGTAGAGAAGAGGATTTTCGAAATAGGTAGCGGAAATTGAGAGTCTTAAATAAAAGCTACTTCATGAATCGCACAACCAATCAAATAATTTAAGCGTAGTATTAAAACACTCATTCATAAAAGTCGATAAAAATAACCAATTTATACGTCCTAATTCGTGATAAGTCAATGAAATTTTTTCGAGTACCTGACTGGCACGTGAATGGAAATCACTAAAGCAAAATAAAATTATTTTATTGTTTATACAGGGAAAATTTTCATGATATTGCAAAGACATGAATTCTTTGTCAACTATTGGCTCAGCAAAATATGATTTGGGTGTCTGCAAATTTGCACCTTCAAGCCATAATTTCTTCGGCCACTGAATAATCGTAAATATCGCCTATGACCGCAGTACCAATCGCGTATTCTATTTTCATTTGAACGTTTATTATTATTTTTTTGTTCATTTCTTCGTTAATTTTTTTTTTTTTTGTTACTCGGCCTCATTAACAAACGCCGTTTGCAAATGATCAGAGAGAAGGGAATCATAAATAATACGAAACGGCGTACAGATTTGAAACGAAAGGAGTGCCAGGTAGCTTTTACAAGTTTTTTGCAACCATAAATATTACCATGGAAATGATTAGCAAAGCTAGAAACTTCAAGATTGCGCCTCAAGAGTAATGTCAGACAACAGTTTCCAAAATGTATCGGATCAGAAATTGATTTTTTAGAGGGCTATAATTACAAGGATTTTCAGATCAAAAAGTCAATGAAACAAACTACGCCTTAAAGCGAGGAGTTTTGAGATACATATCGGCCTTCTTCTAGGCCAGCTCATTGCAGAAGAAGTCAGCATTTTTACAGATTAAAAAAATCAATGATTAGGATTGCGAACTTTCAGTCTGATTTAACCTTAATAGCAAAGAGAAAGTACCTAAGATATCATAAACTTGGACGAAAATAGCTAAATTTGGAATTTCTAACTAGTTGAAAAATATAACAATAATTTTTTACTAATTTAAGTATTTTTGTAAGAATTTTTTCGTAATGGTATTTAAAAAAAAAAAACAACAACAACAATTACTAAACGAACGTCAGACACCATTGCGTCAGACTGAATTCTAGATCGACTCGATAAAGCTCAAAATTGTTAGCAATAGACATGTTATGAAGATATTACTATAATGCGAATGAAACGCTTGTGTTCAAATACCTACTGATGAAATCCAGGAAAAATATTATGGCGATAGTTATTGTTGTATGGTCAGTTCAGTCAAAAAATATTGTTGTTGAAATTTTTGGGTTTAACCAAAACTCAAACGACGTGACGCTTCTTCTAACGACAGGAACATACTAATGGCTCACCTAACAAGTAAAAAATACAGTTTACTATCGACTTCAAGACAAATACTTGGAAAAAGATATTCAAGATTAGTATCCTAATAATTTAACATCGAAACATCATAATGATTGTGCGACAAATAGGGTTTTTTGTTATATTCTGTAGCCACTTAAACATGTAAGAAATGAAACCCATAATCCAACAAGTCTAGTCCCATACTTACAAACGAAAAATACTAACTGATTAAATTTATCATATCCACGATAAGTAACTTCAACACAACGAATTATTAAAAATCTTGTAACTAAAACCAGCTGAAACAGCCTAACAGCTATAAGTACAGAGAACTACGAACACCCTCACACATTTCCTCGAGAGAGCATGAAGAATGAAGAATTTTATTTCAAAAATCCAAAAAATTATGCATTTTCTAAAGTACAGCACTTTTACACCTGTCCCAACTCATGTCCTAACTAAAACAAATTGACCACGAATTTTCCTCAATCAAAGTTCAGTTTTATCAAAAGCTTTTGACCTGAGTAAAATATGAGAAAGCCCCTCTCAACATTTCTTGCCTGCACCTCAATTCTCACGATCAAGATTTTCTAACTATAAATACTCGTATCCAAACACAATTATGTACTTCACTGTTATTCCTTTTTAGAATTATAATAAGGCTGCCTCAAAAAAATACTTCGCCGCCAGCAAGAGGCGGTAAGATACATGATATAAATATGTCGTTTAAGTTATCACGTAAATCACATAAATGATGAATGTCATAACAACAGAATTCAAGATGACACAGATTATGAGTCGACTTCAGAGAATAGAAACACAAGATAATGGCAAAAATAAAAAAAATGTACCTGCGGTAATACTTGAAAACAAACATTAAATTATTAATTAATTTACTAATTGTAATAATCAAGCTTCGCACTTAATAAAATGAAGAACTCGTAATACGTAAGGCAAGTGAGATAGCCCAGTAGATAAAAAAATTGTATAGAAAGAATAGAATGAGAGACGATGATGTGTAGCCACCAAGGTCTGAAGAAAACGAGTAATATTATGCTGAATTGAATCATTTGAGTACTCAGAAAAAAATTGCACACAATCAGTTTTTTTCGCTCTCCCAAATTAGGACAATTGAATCAGAGTAGATTTCGACAATGAGGAATTATTTACTAGCATATTTACTTTAGAATGCATCACTTCATGTAGGTACGTCTTAAGAGTACAAAAAAATTAATTACGAGGACTGTGGTAAAAAGTAAGAGAAGAGAAAAATTATACTTACAAAAATACAAAATCTTACCTATTATCAAAATAATAAGGCAAGTATAGAAGTTCAGAACCTATAAAGCACACAGATACACCAGTTTTGTTTCATGGAAAGTGTGTATAAGACTCGACAGTTTCAAAATATAAATCTTGACGAATCACAAACTTATTATAAAACTCTAAACTGAGTTCTATTGTGGCTCAGTTAAAAATTTTCTTTTTAAATTGCGACCTAAATTAAATCAACTGAGAAAGGAAAGTGGAATGATCACACAAATGAAATTTCAGGACTGAGAACTCGGAATTCACTCCTCAAGTAAATTCAAATTCTAGAATATTATTTTTCTTAAAAAAAGCCAGCTTATGGTTTTTTCTAACTGCTAAACAATGAGTAAGAATAAAAATGATATCACATCAAAAAATTCCACCACCCAAGAATGGGAAATCAAAATATCTAGCTTACAAACTGTAGAGCATCTGACCATTATAGATAAATTATTCCAATGACCAAAATTTTTACATCTCTAACTATCCTGACTTCATGATAAATTCATATAAATTCAGAATGAACTAATAAAAGCATAATTATTAATATGGGAACGTACCTATCAAACATGGAAAATTTAGTTTTTTCCCCCCAAAAAAGAAGCGAAAAAACTATGACCAGCGAACCATTTTGAGTAATGAAATGAAAGAATTATAAACAAATCAAGGGAGACAAAATTATAATTCAACATTCACTGCAAAATATTCGTCAGCGCAGTCAAGTGCGAGTAATTAGTTTCTTAGTTCTTTGATTTTTTTTCCATCATAACCATCACGTCTTGATGAAGAAGTCACGTAAGCTAATGAAATTTATGAAGAGCTGTTTTCTCATAGAGCGACACATACAGCGAGCTTATCAATGAAGGCACACAGATAAAATTTATTAATTAATCCCTTAGATTAATTAAAATGTTAGTTTTATATGTTTGCGAAATATTACATCGTTGACAGATGTAATAACTGATTAAAGTGTGGATGAAAAATCAGACTCCTCGCACTAACGCAAAAAACTTTTTCTCAGCAGCCCTTATGAAAAATGCGTCGTTTTACATCGTTCTCGGAGCACGAATAAGCGATTTATTTCTCAATTATTATATAATACGTAAGTTACAGCACCAAAAAGCTATAAACGCATTAGGGTAAAATATGATTTGTTTATCTGTAACTTCTTACGGAGAATATCGTTTATTATGCCCACATCTGTTGAGAAAAATTGTTGGCCCCTTGCACATCCTATGCTCATCGGTTGCAGTAATTACAGCAAGCAAGAGTAACAGAAGAGTGCGTACTTTGAATTGTCATCGAACAAAAATGAATAAAATTACAAAATTGTATAATACCAATTTTTACATGACGAGATTATCTTCGGACACCATTTCAAAAAAATCTATCAATCTACTGGTAGTCAAACTGATAGATGCCAATTCACGGTACCTAGAAATGGAAGTCGCCCGTAATTGTTCTCAACTTTAAAAAAAAAAACCAATAACCAGCAAACGATATTCGAAGTGGAACAATTTCCAAGCCTCACGACCACCATGCACTATATTCAATAACCAAACAATTAAAACGGACCTAATCAAAACAGTAAATCAAAGAAGCGAGTAAAAACGTAGAGAACACGACACAATTTCCTATATGGCTACCATTTCACCAAAGCACCTATTACCGGACTATTATACTGAACCAAGCCGAGGTGAATGGCCTATAAGTTTCGCTGAAAAGAACACTGACCTTCCAGAAAAGAAGAGAAAAAAATATGAAGAAATGAAGTTTTTTCATTAGAAAACATAATACGAGTGCGAACGTGTTTCACGAGAAATTTCAAACAAGTCCGGTTTAAATTTAAAATAATGCTAAATTGTAGTCCATAAACCAACATGAATTTTTCAGCGTTTCATATTTTCCAAGCTATCACGAAAAACCTATGAAAATTGGTTACCAAAAAACAGAATCTCAGGATGGACGGAAAATGTTCAGTTATAAACCCATAGTTTGACGAATTGGGACTTTGTTTCATTCGGAAAAACAATAAACAGTAGCCGATGCTTTTAAGTCAGTATCCAAAGACAACTTTTCGAAATTTGAACAGAAACACGATCTCTTTAAACCACCCAAAAAGCTGAGGAAAAATAGTCAAATTATAAAAGGATTGAAAAATAGGGAACAATTTTTTTGTAAGCAAATGATTTCAATATTTTATATACAAGGCGATATTGTGTGCGACAGAATATAGTAAAATATCTGAAGATAATACAATTATGTACTTTTTTCTTTCATTTCGAAATAAAAAGTTATAGAGAAAGCGAAGAATTTTCGCATCGGTTTTGAAAAAAAAATATATGGAAGGTGGGAAAAGCATGATATTCCAGACATATGACAAAATTTAATTTAAATAAACATGCCACAAGCATATGGCTGATAGGCGAAATACCGCCCAGCAGATTCAGAATGCAGACAGAGAAGAGAATTAGAGAAAATATTCTTTCATTAGCCGTCTACAAGGTAAATGAATTCTCCAGCCATTCACCCTAGTGTCGCTGAGTTAATTAAAGAAGAAAAAAGTACACACAAAAAACGAGAAAACCAGCGGGAGAAACGCTTTCTGACACGGTAGAACTTCCTCCAAAGCCATATTTTAAATTTTAATTCATCGCGGCCCTAGCTAGTTTATTTGAAAAGCACGATAAAAAATTCCTGATATGAAGCTGAAGATGAAATTCAAATGTGAGTAAAGTATTTCACAACATCTTTTTAAAACAAGTCTTAATCACGAACACACCTGTAAACATTTAATCACATCAATATAATATGCCAGCCAAAAATAAGCTATGGAGGTAACATTGTCTACACGCAGTACTTTCGAGAGGGAAATGTTATTTTTCTGTGATCATCGGTGATTTTGGTAAGAGTTCCAATAATATATATCAACTTCCTTCGGAAAATTCCGCTGGCTTCGGAGATTATGAAACATACTACAAAATCAGTAATATTTCAACCAAACGAACCAAGTTTCTAAGCCACTTTAACATGCTCACGATAAGACGCCAATTTTCTCATAGCCATTGATAACAAAGTTACATGACAGGTTTTACCAAGTTCATCCTTATCCAATATCCATAAGCATTCCACGAAGACCAAATTTGAAAAATTGAACACAAATAGAGACGAAGAACAAGACAGAATAGACTGAATCCAGAAAAAATTCTCTGCTCGTCCGTCGTGGACGACTGAAAAAAGGCCTGAGTTCTAAACTGCCATTCGTTTAGATATTTCCATATTATGTTTCGAACTACTCCTACTTTTACTTAAAAAGTAGTTATGGATAGAATTAATGAATGACTTTATTTAAAGTTCATAAATCAGCTGAATCCGAAATATTGGCATCTACTTATTTCACCAAAATAAAATGAAACAGTTGTTCACAAATTACATTTTCATGTGGTAAAAACGACGCACTCTCGTCCGTTTTTTCACAGGTAAAAGAACCTTTTAAACTTACAAGTATCGATTTGGCAACACTGCTTGGTCGATTTGGATCGTTCCTCCATTCTATAATGTTATTGTTGTAGCTTAAAATCAATTCAAAAAAATGCACGAAGCAACGTTGTTCCACATTTTGACGACAACGTCCATACATTTTACTAAGCATTTAAAATGCAAACGATTTTACTGCCCTCACGCTGTCATACGGTCGATTCTCCTTTCTCGTCTTTCATACAATCGCTTCACTATGATGAGAGTGGATCCTAAATACTGACCCCCTCTGCCTCTTTTTTGCTCTAACATTAGTGAATATTTATTGAACGACGACGCGCGGTCGATTAGGGATATCGAGAATTATATGGAACATGTAGAAAGGAAATTCAAAACTGGATGAAGTACGAGGAGGGAAAGGTCTGACGACAAAAATATGGAGTCTTGTTTCGTAGCGATTAGAGGATTTAGGTCGACAAGGGTATGGGTGAGTAGTCGATGGATTTCAATTTTTTTTTTCTATTCGCAAACTTCTCCAATGCAAATATCACGAAAGAAAAAATGGAAAGGCGTGTGATGTCAACAAGGAAATGGCATCGACAAAATATGAAAAAATCGTCACACAAATATTACCAACACCCACGACCGATTTCACATTTGGTGTACACGAAATTACCAGCTACTTTAATCATCGAACTAATGTTTCCGGCGATAATATGAACTGCATACTCACTTCAACTTCCACACCACGTGATTTAAATCAAAGCAAAACAGACATTCCAAGGAAGAGAGGAAGTCAGAAAAAAAAAAATCTATTTGGAAAACTATATAGTAAATTTTGTTCTAGGAAAAATTTCAGCTCGGGCGACAAATTTTTAGGCGAAATGAATAACTGAAATTTTCAGCGCATAAAACTAAGACAAATGGAGCAAATCGATCTTTCGTAGATTAATAAACTATCGCCTTTGTATTTTATCTAAAAACTACTTGAGCAATAAAATCAATCAAAAACTTAAAATTACTATGAAAACGTGAATAAAACAAAAGATTCTGAACAAAATTTCTAGTGAACCTAATTATGTGAAAAACAAAAATAAAAAGGAGGAAAATTCGAATTCGAGGAGCGTATCAAAAGTGTTGTCTGTTAAATTTAAATCAACACTCCTGATTTTGCAACACTGCATCAATTGTCCTTGTATTGTTGCTACCTAGCAAATACAATCTGTTTCTCAGCAAATAATGAAATCTACTACGCAGCAATTGTGCAATCTGCTATGAATCATAATTACACATGCAACAAATACACGCAACTAAATTTGAAGAACCGACTCGTGTTAAATTAGAGATTCATGCTTCTTTTCTCTCACATCAAAGCTATTTTTGATTAGAAATGTTACCACGTATCAAAGTGGACATATTATCAAACATAAAAATGAAAAATTGTAATCCTTCAATTAATGACCCCCTTCGCCAATCAAACATACTTCCGCAGAAATAAATTTTTCGCTTTTTCCAAGCTAATGAGCCGAACCGTGAGATAACGAAATAATCGTCTTTTACCATTTTTTTGAAGACCGTTTTACCATCATTACACAACATAAGAAGGCTTCAAAGAACTTCATTCATACGAAACAAAACCCGTTGATTTTTTTACAAACGTTGACATTTAAAATTTTTGACACAATTTTTCTTTCATTTTTTTAGGCGAGCATACGAGTATCACTAAAATAGCCCAATTTGACGACCGATAATTTTGTCAATAAAGCAACAGTTTGCTTTCAGGGGGAAAAAAAAGAAAGAGAATATGAAAATTTCATTGAAAATCGACGCTGAAATAAAATAAAAACAAACAAAAAAATATCGATGTGAGTCCAAAGACGGTATTGAGGTTACGCAGAAACCAAAATTATTATATTTATGAGGCAGGACTCAAAAATGGAACAAATTAGTTGGCGTTCTTAATACGTGGCTAGGTTATATAAGAGGATATAAAATTAGTAAAAAATAATGAGCTGCTTCATTATTTGGCTCCAAAGAAAGCCTAAATGGAAAGAAGTAACTAAAAAGTCCTTCAAATTGAAAAAAAAAATGCTAGGTGAGGAGGATATTTTGGAAGCCCAGCAATACAACCATAGTCCATAACATTAGTAAAAACAAAGCCAATTACCTGGACAACCCAATTACCAATGATAAAGTTATATAGTCAGTAGTCATGAAGAAACACAACTATAAACGAAAAAAAAAGAGTACATACTCAATTCTTGGGATAGGGCAAAAAGCAAACTTGAAATTACGTATTCTCGTTATTTCTGCACAAAATTAGAATTTTAAAGGGGAAAGAACTACAACACGCTGATAAAATAGGAATTACGAGAAAATAATGAAACGGTTTAAAGCATTGGACTAACTATACGACTACCAGAGAAATAATTTTCTGTTGTTATATAAGATAATTTTATACCATTACCGACTTTCAAGAATATTTCTAGTTTTCTACCTCCATCAGTACACGATGTTAAATAAAACATAACGATTTCTTCGTTCCTCAACACACTGCTAAAAAACACGAAGACGTGAATAGGTAAAAATAATTTCAGATTCAATGGGAGATAAAATGCCACAATATTTTTGAGGGCATTTTTACAACGAATTCCATAAAATTTTATTGAACCGGATTCATTGCTGAACGAGATGCAATTCAAGTAGGTGAAAGATTTCACATTATTTTTAGAATAAATATATTTTGAAAAAACACTCAAGCAATCAACAAGTTGAGTATGACGAAGAAAACACTGTTAGGGTAATCGATCGTAGGTCATAATCAATCTTGCTTCGTTTTAGTAGAGGAGAAAAAAGTGGCAAAACCCAATACTAGAACCTTGATTTTGTTCCAAAACCACTTCTAATGATGGTTTATTGCTTAATTACAGATTGTCAACACATTGATGTGATTTCCGGATTAGAAAAATCGTTATGTAACGTTTTTATTAAACTATCATAAAAATTCTGTGAAGTACTTACATATTTCAAACTAAGTAATCAACCTGTGACATATATGCAATTAATCTCTTCATTTAGTAAATTTTATAATCTTTCATTTTTCTACCAGGTACCTATCTGTCTCGATTGCCTCATCTCCGCCAGCTGACTTCGATTACATTAAACAAATTATTTTTGAATTACTCCAACAATCAATATGCGAAAGTATTATGCCATGTTAAATACAAACGCTAGGGTCTCATTAAAAAATATGTCCCAGATATGCTACTTTACGGACAAAGCTTCTACGAAGCGAGTGCATGCAATGCTAGTTGAAAAGTTGAGATGAGCTTAAACCACAAATTTTCATGATTTACACAACACTAAACTAAACTCGATTCAACACTTGGACCAGTTTTGAAAAACTTGTTCATCGTATACTAAGCTGTGGTTTCAGCATAATGCCCTAGTCACAGATCAATTTGAAAAACATATCCACAGCGTCGATTAAAAACCTAGTAAACCACATAGAATAAATTCTACAAAACGTGGGAAAAAAAACGACTAATTTTTTATAAAATGATAGCTTATTCAACTTGCATTTTCGTTTATAACCGCAAACATTTTTACAGAACAACTGATGCTAAATCTTTGATACTTCTTCGATTATTCAAAAATAAATAAATACGTAATAATAATTTTTCAGCAAATCTGACAAAAACCAATGATCTTATTACGTTAGTACCAGCATGTAACTTGAAATAATTTGCCTCCCCTGGAAGATTTAGTTTTTTTAAAGAAATTAATCCAACGCACGAAGCCATCCATTTGCTATTTCCATTTGCTATTTTATGATAATGCAGGAGTTTTTTCATAAGGGGCCCCCAACTTATATAGCTCCGACAGATAACTATCAAAAAAAAACGAGAGAGGTTATTTTTATGCAAGATTTTCCGAGTGGTTACGTGAGAGAGAAACTGAATGCGTGATATTTTTCAAAAGTATCGATAAAAAGAATGAATCCGGTGCCTTGTCTTGTTCTAAAAGAAAGCTAATTTAGAGAAAAATGAAACTTTTTCAGCAATATAAATTAATATTTTTCTACTTTCAAAACATATGTTGTGAAATTTTTTACTAACCTACATACGTATAACTTCCAACAAAATTGCAAATCGTCGGTGGCCTGCTAAATACCTCCGATGGGATGAAATTTAAAAAAATCATGTGTTTGGGCTCGCTGGATTTGTCTTGAACGGAGGAATTCAACGAAAAACACATGATTTTCAACATATTCAACAGATACGAGGTACTTAGCAGGCCACCGACGATATAAGCGTATAAAACAAAAGGAAATTTTAATTTGGATACTACGACATTCACTTTTCGTCTTCTAAACTTTGCGACCCTATTCGTTACACATTTATCGAATCAGCTGATTTTTACAAGATCACCTGCGATAAGCTAACTGCTACAAATTTTCCCATCAAATCAACTAGAACAAGGTAAATCAAGGCGCTGCTGCCAGATCATTTCCATGTTGTCTGGCATATGCACTATGCAGAAAATAGTAATTTTTAATTACAAAACGTGTTAGCGATTGTGGTTAACTAAACACAAGAATAAGAAAATTTTTATAAAAACAACGACAAACAAGAACGCATAATAATGCAGCATAGAGTGGAAATGTACAGCTTTTTCTGGTTTTATACTCGCCGCAGCAACGTTATTATCAAGTGCATATTATAACAATTTAAAAACATGGAGAAAGCCATTTAACATAGTTAATTTCACAAAAAAAGGGCCGACCTTACAGAGATAGATGAGAAAAATAAAACTAGGTATTTATAATAATATGAACTTCTTTTACTACTCCTCTTCGTTTACAGTTTTACACATTGTTTTCCAGAAACTTTAACAAAATGGTAGTCTACTTCGCATTTGTTTAAATGATAATGACTATTATTAAACACGACGTAATTTACCCATTTACCCTATGAGGCATGAAAAATTCCTCAATTTAATCACTACACCTTGTATGACAGGATTCAGTACAAAGTAATGGGCTGAGAAAATCACTGGAGTATAAAGACAGTTAAGGTATTTTTAACCCATGAGGGTTCTATTTTAAAATTCAGAAATATGTACTTCCGTCACACTATGTGTTGTGTGAATTTTACAGCAATATTATGAGATGTGATTAGAAGTATAATTAAGTTGTGATGTAACGCCACAGTGATTGAAATTCTTTCGGTCGTGTCAGTCATTTGTTATGACGAAAGAAAACAATATACACTACAAGTCAACGAAATTAACTTCGATTTGTAATTTTCAAATAGTTGATGAATCATTATTTAAATTCAAAATATTTGTCGTTGGGGTCATTAATTTTAACTGACGAGGAAAAGTTAGGGTCAAATGAATGCTAGCGTGAAAATCGCCTTGTGTTAGCTATTTTCAAGTTCAATAACTTCTAGTTCAATCAACACGGACGTTCATCGACGACCTTTATTAATAACTAATAAGACAGAGAATAGAGATCGAGAATTACACGTAGATATACCCTTTTTTTATATATTGAATTTTACTTTTGCAGTATTTTATTTCATTTTTTAAGATTTGGGGATAGGTGAGCTTGACTGAATTCCCTATCAAGAAATGCCCAATTTTTTAAAGAAAGCATTAGCTAACTGCCAAAGACGCTTCGCCCTTCCTCTGTCATTCCCCCACTCGCCCCCCCCCCAAAAAAAAAGAAGCAGAACCAGTTTCACTACCAAATTATAAATTAAATCGTATCTTGATCAGTCTTGATGGAATTCCACCACTGTCATATGCGTACCATTTTTCAACAAATTTCATTTTTCATGTTCATCTAGTCACGAGAAATCGAGAAACGTGGAAGCAAGCAATAATACCGCTGATCGTGTTATTCAGTCCCTTCCCCCTCCGAACTTACGAATAGATGACAAACCGTCTGAGTAAATTGACTGAGTCAGTGCATGAAGAGCTCATGCATGCGCAGACGAAGATTAAGCAATAATGTTAGATTGCTGAAAGGGGAAAAAAAGGAAACGATTAGCCATTCAAACTTCACCAGAATCAACACTTTTCACTACAAACCCAACCAACATCCATTATCGGGTTAACCTCCACGGTAGTTGGAGACTGTGGGTTACTGAGGGTAAGAAAAATCTTTACAAAAAATAAAAACTAAAAAGCAGACTATGGAAGGCTATTTATATTTAAAAATGGCACCGTTTGGTAAAGTCAGCAAAATTGAACGAGTAACAATAGAATCAATTTACTAGAACAAATTATTGTTATCTTCTCACACAATAAACGAGTATTTCGTAAAAAGTCGAGGAAAAATGATTATAATTTGATGATAAAGAAAGAAAAAAAAAAAAATACGGTGACAACGATAGGTTATACACGTGCTCAGCAACGAAGTCATAATTCATATATAGGACAAAAAAGTAAGAGAAAGAAGTGACGATATCGTTTTGTGACAAAACTGACTAGTTTTCAACTGGAAAATAGGACACGTGGAAAAAAAAGTAAGCATTAGTGCCTATTAAGAAACAAAAAGTAGGTACATTTGTATTTTCAAAATTTCCTGTCTATTCAGTAATAAAAATTGGTTTTTCCCCAACATTTATTTTTCTTACTTTTCTCTAACAAGAAGGGTCAAATGCATGAACCTATACTCTAGTATCCGTTGATACTTCAACTTGATGGATACACATCACAGCCAAATTAAGTCCATATAATCACTCATTTTCTTTACTGATGTAGAATCGCCAGTGCGGAAACGTAATTTCAGCTTAAAAAATTGTGTAATAATTTTTTGGGTCTCTGCAGGTTTTTAACTTTTACTGGCGATACCTCTTATCGCCTATTCTAAATAGCTCAATGGTCGGACCATTTGGAGTCGTATTTTTCGTCGCGAATGCTAAGTTGAATTCTAGTATCTGGCTCCAAGTGCTTCAACTGAATTCGCCACATTTTCAGATTTATACCCTCGTGAAAACAACACCATCAACACGTAGAAAACAAAACATAATAACATATTCTAATGCAATAACCTGTCATCAGCTGCAAGACCCAAGATGTCTACCTGATGACACCTGCTACAAACGCAATATAATCGGAAAAACATGGGAAAAGAACCATAACATTAACAAATCATTGCAGCATTTACGTCAATTAGGAGGGAAACCGAAGCAAAAATCACAAAAAATAGGAGAAAAATTGTGTTCAGAACTATACAATTAATCGGTAATGCGTAAAAAAACGAAACACCTGAATTTTGCGAAAAAGTAAAATCGCACACGTAGGTTAAATAAAAACTGCTGCAGCGAAAAAGTACAGCTTTCAGCTTTTTGCTCAAAAACACTGTACCGGCGACACCCACAGAAAAATTTGCAGCACGAATACAAACAACATCAGATTGCATTGTTTCAAAGTTCGAACAATGGTTATAATTCACAAAAGGAAAAAGTATTTTCAATTTAACAAGGTCGAATTAAAAAAGAAATGTAAAAAGACAGGCACCAAATTCATTATTTCGCAGCAATGTTCTCAACCACAGCAGTCAGGTTTGCAACTACAAGAAAAAGGAATCATCTACTGTCAATAGAGGAGCTAAGCCGTAACGTCATCACACTTTTAGTTTGACCAAATTTTCTCATCACCTATTGACGTTACCTTGGCTTACCTTGGTTTTCTAGTTTTCTTTGGCTTTTCTACTCGTAGTTGAAAGTTTAAAGTTGAATAATTTTTCCGAATTTGTCTATAATATTGAATTATAATTTGTAAAATATAAAGAATAAGTACCCAGGATTAGAAAATTGAAGATTCGAACTATCTTGAACCTTAACTTCAAGAAGAACATACGTAGACGAAACTTCACTGAACCACAACTGAACCAAACCACAAATAAAATTAGCATTTAATACGAAAATAATGCCTGTTCCACATAAGAGTATTTATTGGTATGAAAATTATGCTGTTTTTATAATTACCAACTGATATAGATTTACATCAAGAGAGTAAATGAACTGCTCACTTTATTAATCGAGAATTTCCCACGCATAATCTAACGTCCAAAAATACAAAATTACTGATAAAACTGATAGCCAACTTACGGCTCTATTTATAAGCAAAATTACAAATAAATGACTTTAGAGGTGAAAGGATTCGATACATCCGTAAATCTTAAAATCGCCCTCGACCATAATTCCCACAACCTGACCATAAATTTATCACAAACATAGAAAAACGATTTGTCAGCAAATACAAATGGAATTATTCAGCTAAAACCAAGTCACCATTTCATTAGTCTAAAAATAAGGTATTTTGAGAAAAACTACAGAAACAGCTTGATGAGGCGTACAGACAGGAACCGGTGCATGATTCGCATGTTTACAGTTTAATGAAAATAATAGACCTGTAATTAACTATAAAAATTTTCATATCATGCCAGTCTATTGATAGAGAAACTATAAACATTTAATCCTGGGAAAGACAATGCCAACCTGAAACTATTTTTGTACTCCTGACACATACAAAAATCCGTCAACTATTTTAGAATGAAATATATTTTTACTTCTGCGTATCAGTACTTTTCATGCCAACAAATCACTAGTTTCATCACAGACACCTTCAAGATGTAGGTAATCACACAAATAATACAATTTTCTGCTGGGGAAAAGAGGGTAGGGAGCTAATTGCTAATTAATTCCACCTAATGACATTTTAATGAAAAATAGACAAACAAATGGACTGCATTCATTACACGGTAAACGTACGAGTATAAATGTACTAAACGATGAAAAATATCTAATCGTTTCGAAGGTCAAATTCTAACATTGAAAAAAGTTAGTCCGCAATGGAACAAAGCACAAGATGTAGCAAAAGAATAAATTGTAAGTTGTGAAAGGAAGGGCGAGTGGTCGTGAAAAATTTTTGAAATGCAGGAAATTTATAAGAGAGAAAGGAAAATAAATCGACTCCAAAAGATTGATATACGATCCAAATTTTGCAACTAAACTCTTTCAAAACTATGTACGAATTTGCGCAATAAATTTTCCGAAGGTATGACATGGAAAAAAAGCATTTGAGGTGAGCAAATTAGATCTTCTTTAGAATGGAGTATTAGAAAGATCCAAGCCCAGTGGCGTGTATAGTATAGTTGTGGTATTGATAATTAGGCTTGAATCAGGTACATATTAGCAAAACCGAATGAAAAAGAAGCGATCAGCTTATGTTACATACGCAAAAATTCAGCAACCAGTTCCAGATTTATTTATTTTACGAAAATTCACCAATAGCCAGCCACTCTGTGGAATCATCCATTAGCAGTGGCGGATCCAGAGCTCCATTTGGGGGGGGGGATCCAAATTTTTTCAAAGCATGGTAAATGCTAAAATGGTGAGATTGTTTTTTTCAATATAAAGGGGGAGGGGTTCAAGAAAATTGATTTTTTTGTGGATTATCGGTCTATTTTTTTGGATTGGGGGGGATTTCTACATTCTTCCCCCCTTGGATCCGCCACTGTCTATTAGTCACAATCGAAAAATTTCAATACGTATCTCACGTGATTTAAAAATATATGGCCATCAGTAGGCATTGAAATAGCGAATTCGATAACCAACCCAGAGAAAAAATCTGCCCATTCTTCATTGAAATGATTTTTTCAGCTTCAAAATTTGAATTACGAGTATTTCAACTACCTATTTGAGCGTGTTTAAAAGAAAAATATTCTCGTAAACTTACTCGTACAATGGGCACCCTGCGTAGTCTTCAAGCTAAATGACGGATACAATTTCGACGACCATAAGGATAGGAGGCCAACGAACTCGTCATCACAACTATTAAATGACACCTGAGGGAAATGGACACAAGCGACGAGAGAGCGATACTCTTTCTACATGGGTATTACGAATTACGATAGCCTCTACACGAACTAGATTTATGATTTGTTCGAAAATCGAATGAACTATAGGTACGCAGAATATTTTATCGGGTATTAGCAGTCGAATGTAAAACGACGAACAAAAAGTTCTGGTAATTTTTTGTCTACAATAAAAATTTCTCAAATGAATATTCGACAAATCAACGAAATACGCCAGAAACCCGAAAGAAAAAATAATTCACCTTCTTCATACATTATTTTTCATACACACAATAAAATAGCGAATCCATTGGTTTAAAAAATTACCTCTTCAAAAATTTTCTGAGAAAACTTTTTCATAGTTGAAAAACAAAAAAGCTTCATTTAAAGAAAGGTCTGAATTTTGAAATTGAAATTTTTGCATTTCCTGCATATTTCATTTCGGAAACGTTAGCATTTTCCAGAATAAAATTTATACAAACTCTATCTTGGACACTCATTTACTCTGACACATGAACAAAAAGTCATTTTTCTCTATAAAATGTTACGAGTATAAACAATTTTCAGAATGAATAAAATAAAAATGGAAAATTTTTGTCGAACAAATTTTAAAATTAATTATATTACGTAAATTTGTACCGTTCGTTTTTAAATTAATTTGTTCTCCCACTGATAGTCTATGTTCTTCTTGGAAGATTTTTTTCTCTGAAACCCATGCGGAGGGATCTGCAAGTACCACGACGCTGAATTCAACGCTTCGGGCTGATTCAACTTGAAATTGGAATTCGACGAAGAGAAAACGAATTCATAAAATATTAGAGACGAATACATAAATGACAAAAACTCGATTTTTATCGACCGTTAGATCGTTTTGTAATGAGGAATACTAATGGCGATGAATATTCGAGAAAAAATTATACGACCCTGGCAATCTTGAACATTTGCTAACACCCAATGGGTATCAGAAAAATTATTTTATAGAAGGAAACATAGGGAGAAAAATGATGTCAGAGGGTCAACCCCAAGCCACAGATGAATTTTCGAAATTTGGTCATTTGTGCTATTGTAAAAATAATAAAAGTAGTTTTTCTAGGGATTTTCAAGTTTTCAATTTTTTTTTCACGCCTTTAGTTTTAGAGATTTTCATGGGTTCTTTGATAATTTACTTTTCTGCGATTTTTGATAAAAATTCACAATTTTTCCCAATCGTTTGATTTTTTCAGAACAGAAATTCCACGAATTGGATAATGTTTTATTGGTACTCGATAAAAGGAAAATTTCTCTGTGGAATGCGCAAGCAAATAAATGGATTTTACTACGAATGTACTTGAACTGATCATTCATAGTACACAATGAAAAATTTCGATAAATACTCGTATATGAAATTAGAATTTTCTACAAATATTTGCGACAGAGAAACTTTCAAGATCACTTAATTATAGGTAATAATAAGCAAATATTTAAACGACTATTTAAATAAAACAAGAAATGAAAAGAATAAAACCCTTTATAAAAAACAAAAATGAGTAAATAAACAAACAACCAAACCAAACCAAACCAAACCAAACCCAGAGGTAGCATTGAATTATCATAATTTTCTTAGTGGTGGGAAATGAACTACTGATTTCGTTTGTATTTTTCTATCACAGTGGTAAGATCTTGCTTTTCCAACAGACTTATGTTTTCATCTTCAAGCTAGTATCTAATAATGCCTTGAAAATGTTGAGCATTGTTAGCAGATTTCAAATCTAAACTACGTAGTTCTCAAGAAAGCACATTATCAGCTATTCAGAAAATGATATTTGTTTGCGACTGAAATTATTTGTTTCTAGAAAGACCTTAAGAAAATGACATACTGAAAACAACAATATAAATCATCTCAATTAAACTGGAAGAGGTAAGTTTTTGTCAACATTTAGAAACTGATAATAAAGATTAGGTACTCTATTCTTGTTTTTCATGAAAGCTAATTTATGACACTAAGAAAAACACAGATAAATGTCATCTTAGGAGACGATTAACCAAGAAAGCACTAAAACTATTATACTCTCATATCTGTAATACACTCGGACTCAGCGATTCTTGAGGTACGATTATATTTTTTCAACATCAGAATTCACAAAGTCAGAAAATAATTATAATCATCACTTTCGTCTATCACAAAAATTAATCGAAGTTCATACAAGTTGAGACTTTCATAAACTGTATAACTGGCAAATTATTTATGACAGAAATCGATACCATAATAATAGAATCATTAAACGAGAGGAAACTCGCAATTGTAAAATACTATCACCAAACACAAAACAAGCAAGTCGTTGAAAATAATAATTAAAAAATCAATTTCTCAACCATATAATTATAGGTGTAGCTCGGTCAAAATGCAAAGAAGTAAATAGAAAATTCGTGTTACTCGTAGGTGTTTGAAATAAAATACTTCTACCAAAACACAATGAATCAAATAGGTAATAAGTGGCGAAAAATCAAGATTTTTTCGTTTTCCTGTACATTTAATAATTTACTTTCTAACCTTCAGCATTTATCTTTACAATTCATCAACCGTCCGAAATTTCCAAGCAGCTCTCAGTTTTCGTTCCTTCAAACAAACGAGTATCTATAATGTTACAAGTTGGGAGGTAAGTAAGCCAGAGAGAGCTTAAGATTTACTTGAAATGAATAAATAAAATTGAGTTTTTTTTGTGTAGCTACTTTGAAAACGAACGAAAATTAATCAT
The DNA here is from genome assembly GCA_038050395.1 of Parthenolecanium corni. Lineage (NCBI taxonomy): Eukaryota > Metazoa > Arthropoda > Insecta > Hemiptera > Coccidae > Parthenolecanium > Parthenolecanium corni. The sequence continues at coordinate 125,155 of JBBCAQ010000002.1, forward strand.
GGTAATAATTTTCAAGTCTACAGAGAATGATTCTGAAGATTCTGACAGGTTTTTTTTTGAATATAATTTTGTCTTTCAAAGTGGATTAAACGTGTTTCTCTTTAATAGAGCTTCACAGCGAAAACCTGAGTTACAAAACTTGTACATTCAACATCATTCGCTCGAGCTTAAATGTTCAATCTATTAAATTTTAATTTGAAAAATTGGGAAATTAAAAGTTTTTGACCACCAACCCTCACAAATGTAGCGAAACGATAAAAAAAATTAACTAATTATCATCTGGAAATCCAATATTACAAGAAAAACCTACTCTAGACATCTAAATAATAAGGGTGATCAATTAATAACATACATTTAAGAGGGGCAGAAATCAACAAAATAAATCTTCACTTTCATTTACGATTTTTATCTCATACAAACTATACGAGGTCTGACAATAAAGTACCGGGACAAGGCCAATAATCAACGTCTATTTACAAATAAATAAAAATTATACATGACACCCTTCAAAGTAATCCCCCCCCGCTCTAACGCACTTCTCCACCCTTCCCTTCCACAATTGGAAGCATTTCCCTAAAGCCTCCCCTTCCATGGCATCCAGCACCCCTGTACAAGCCGCCTTCATCACCTCTTCTGAGGCGAAATGAGCCCCCTTGAGGACTTCCTTAAGCTTGGGGAACAAAAAGAAGTCACAGGGGGCAAGATCAGGTGAGTACGGGGGGTGCTCCAGCACTGCCATCGAATTTCTGGCCAAAAACTGGCTAGTTACCAGGCTGTTGTAGGAGAAGCTTTTGGCAATTCCTTCCAATTGTGAAAGGGAATGGCGGAGAAGTGCGTTAGAGCGGCGGGGGGATATATTGAAGGGTGCAACATGTAATATTGATACCAGCACTACTAGCGAGCACTTTTACAGACAACCGGCGATCGTCTCGTGAAGCTAGTTCCACTTTTCACACAGAGATAGCGTTGCAAAATTCGGGCGTCATTGCATTCGTCTCACCCCTCCTCAAATGCACGGTACCATTCGTAAAATTTTGTACGTGAGATCATCTGGTCCCCCTACACCTCCTTCATCAAAGTTATGCCTTGGAACGAATTCTCCCCCACTTGACAATGAATTTTATCGCACAGTTCTCTGTTCGACGTTTTCGGCAGTAGTCAATTTTGTACAATATGGACGGACAACGTTTTAATTAACTCACGCTACATACGTCTACTACTGCCGATCGAGCTGAAACTTGGTACGATTCTTCGTTGAGGTCCCCCCTACCCCTCCCAACCGTTGGCCGCGTATCAGTGTTGCCTCACGCGCCGGTAGAAATAGTGTCCCGGTACTTTATTGTCAGACCTCGTATTTATGACCAAATTCACGACTTTTTTGGGAAATTAAAATAATACTGTCTCTCAATACGAAGCAACTTTTTTTAAATCGCAATAAAACTTACGAGTGGGTAAACTTTTTTCGAAAGATTAAAAAAAAAGAATATTGTGGAAAAAATCACGTGACTTAGGCCATTATGATGAAACAACATTTTGTAGATATTCAACTATTTATTCATTCAAGTTTATTTTCTTTTACCTTTAGGCTTGTGAAGGTTTTCAATGAAATTCCCATTCTATATCTCCCTCCCCTGCATTAAAACACAGCTTCATTCAAAATTTTTCAAAATAATATATTCTCATTTCAATGACATAGGTACCTTTCTCCTGACATCCCAAAAATGGTGAGTGTGGTACACTCCAAAAGTAACTTCTATTGGAAAATATAATTTTTTGTGTACCTTTTTTTTCAAACGTTTTGATAAAATATCAACCATTCACTGTAACTTAAAGAAATCTACTAAGTAATTTTTCATACTTTACGTATAAAGTTAGGAGGAATGTACTCTCACTGAAGGCCTGTTTCACACTAAGGTAAAGAAATCCTTATTGATTCATCCATCCGAAAACAAATAACATTTCCAACAACATTGTCGTAAGATTCGTCAAATATTCTATGTATCTCAATATTAAGTTCTTGCCATTTAATCAAAAAGTAGATCTAAAAAATAAACCAGAAGTCTTGAATTTGAAATAATTCCCCAAACTTCAGTCACTGAATACGAGTATAATATAGGCATTTTTAAAGCTATACTTTCATACAGATACCCGTACCTTCGCACTACACACTCAATTACTTCTGGTTGAATTCTCATGGAAACTTGAAACTCCACGCAGCCTTGTCAACTAAATTTGCTTGGTCTCTTCGACGAATGTAGCTATATTCAAATTTTAGCAACTTGCAAACTGGAAAAAAAACGTGTTTCACATGCGCAATTCGCCATTTGCAGCAGGAAAGAAGTACCCAAAATACTGCCTCATTTGTAGTCCGACAATTCGTCGTTGCCATGGTTAGAAAAGGTCAACCATGCCAAGACTGGTGACCGCCTCTGACCTTCCTACACCCATACCGCAGACCCTCCTCTGAAAAACTAGTCACAAAAATTTCTATCACCAATCGTCCACTATTCAAAAACGGAAGAAAAAATCAAGAAAAAAAACCAGAGCCGATTCACACAAAACGATGATTGCTCATAAAATATTCTCTCACGTTTGCCTCTCTTCCGGGTATAAGGATGGGTTTCACGCGAATCGCCACAAATTCTCGAGTCGCGTTCTGAACACTAAACCTGACGGAAAACCAAGAGGATTTGACCACGACCTCCACAAGTACAACCCATACGATCAAGACCCGCTTTCTAGGCATAACCGTAACGGTGCTAATGAAAGTTTCAAAATCCTTGACGTTTATTGGGGAAAGTTTGATCGTCATAGAGCTGCTGGACAAAAACATGAATCGAAAATGTGAAAATTTTCAAATTTCACTTGTCTCATCAATAGCGAAGAATTGAACAGGATAACTACTGAAAAAGGTCACACAGTAATCCTCATGTATAAGCTCTGTTCAAGTCCAAAATGACAATGCATTTTGTATTCTTTGAATAGTTTTGAGGCCCCGAATGGATGAAGTGTTCGTAGGATAAGGTCTGGGAGACATAGCAGACTAATGAACTCTTTAATCTCCACTTAACAAAAGCCACCAAAATCCATTCCTAATTTTAGTACTGTTAGGACATTTTTCTACATTTCTAACCAACCGCGCCACCTTTCATCATGGACGAATTTCTGGATTTGTCAACATGGCTGACAACTTATGTGTCTGCTGGTATTTTCGAATCTTTGGCATTAGATCCCCAACGATGTGCCTATAATCTCATTCCTACACAATTAACGACACAACGAGCATGACACTCGTCGAGCAGGAGAATGAAAATAAAAAATCTTTACCGATTTTGGACGATTGCCTGACCTGGCAAGCGAAACGGCCGACGATTGCGTGAAATCAGCGAAAAATTGCGTTTGTGGGACAAATTTCGAAGGCGATAAATTGATACAGCATTAGATAAAACGAGAACTCATCCACAATACAAACGTTTTTACGATGGTTCATTCAAGGATAGCTCGAGAGTCGGGGGACTTACTAGAGAAAAGTTTGATAAAAAGCATGCGTCAAATTTTTTTTTCTATTTCTCTTTTTGAACAGCATGAAACCAAGTCTAGACCAATTTTGTTGACGTCTAACAGACAGGTGAAACTTCTATTCTTCTGTATAGACGCGATCTTTTTGAACTGCTGTTTAAAGAATAAAAATTCAGTTTCAACAATTAATCGTCCGGCTGACGCAAGGCAGAGAAAAGAACAGGCAATGTATAGTAGACATTCTCAATATTTATATTATTTAGATATTTAACTATTTTTGGAGTAATTTCTGCTGAAAATTCTGAGTCCCAGTTTAACCATTCAGATTGTAAAAATTACTAGCTAACTTTTTCTAATGCACTTGACGAGAGCAGACTATAGTCTTCTATTAGTATCCACCTCAGAACTGAGTAATACATACTCAGTTCGCATTATTCTTGGACTTAGACCAGCGATATGCTTGTCGCCCAATCAAACTAAGGGCTCTAAATTAGCAATGAACACAAATCACAAGAGCATAATGAAGCAAAACAAAACGTAGAAGAAAGTCATGCTGAGTACCTATTCAAAATTTTATTATGTACAATAATTAACGATACAACGAGACGTCATCGTGAATACTTATTTACTTTGAGAAAATGAAATAAATGCAAGATATTCTCGGAGAGTACTGACTTAGACGTACATCGAGTACTAGTGAAAATTATAAAGATAGATAATTATGCAACACTGAATACATGTATCACATATTTACACAGCAGATACTCATAATTATGGTTACTCTCTGGTCTATCTGACCTGTTCCAGCTTTTACACAACTTTCAGGTTACCGCATCATCTACAGTGAATTCACAAATCTATTCGAGAACAGCTCCATTTAGAAAACTAATCTTCAAACTATTCTCAAGATAAGAAAATTCCCATTGTTCTTTTCTACTACTCAAGTTATAAAATTCTCACAAAGAAATTAACACTCCACGCGATAGAAGCCCCTAGCATGCTAATAATGACATGCTGGAATATTAGTTTATTTCCACTCTTGTAAGCACTCATACGCAGAAAATAATCGATTATTGTCTATACAAAATTACTTGACAATATAATTCAATTTTCACTCAATTATTTTCCCTTTATTTTTTCTTTTTCTATAAAAAAATTGAAAAATTAATAATTTTGTTTACAAAATGAGAATGACGTCATCGAAAAGAACCAAAACTGTTAATATGAACATGGATGAATGTATGTAAGAATTTATTAAAAAAATTTTTTCAGACTTTCTTTGGGTTTATTGTCATTTTGAAAATCTTTTTTTTCAATTTGACGTTTCTTATAAGAACGTTCTAACTGAAATCTTCAATAAAGAAAAACACCATGTAAGCAGATGATGGGAATAAAGACTGCTTTGATTTCTCACAAAAATGTTGGTTAAGGGAAAAAATTCACGGTTCATGTGAAGCCAAGCCCTGAAATTTTCTGGCTTCTTTCGAGAGCAACACGTGAGAAACAAGTAAACGATAACACTTTCCAATAAGCAACAAAGCTAAAACAACTTTCACACCAATGCAAATGAAATTGCTTGCACTTCGGCACGAGTAAGGGAATATATGACTGTTATCAGTGGTACAAAAATTTGGCCAGAGGCTACATGGGGTTCATGAGCCTGTAGAACCACCGAAATCGTATTTTTTCTCAAACAATACAACGCACCTGTCACAGCCGAATACAATTTTCCTTATCAGATTTCCAACAAACCAGGTCAATTATACGGTCGTTAATCACATTTTCAAGTAGTCTACGAACAACTCCTCGAACCTTTCTCACAGCTCAGTGCCAACGAAATTATAAATTATCGGCCCCGCTTCTTCTCTTCCTTCTCGTCGACCATAATAATTTTTCCTCCTTTCAATTAAAACTATTGTACGGTCTCTATAAAATATAATATTAAATATCAAACGGCAAACCAAAAACAATCGACAAAGAGTTCAACTAACGATTGTTAACCTCGATTGAATGGCATGAGCCGCGACTACAGTTTCTTTAACCTCAAAATTTTAGCCTTATAGTATTTTTCTCCACATGAACGACCTAGTTTCGGGAGAGAAAATGTGTTCGTCGTCAAAAAATAATGACAATTATAAGGACAAACTGCTCGTTAAAAACGAACTTAAATACCGTCCAAAAATTTCCATTTTACTGTCATTTTAACCCTAGCCGCTAGCTGTGTTCGAGTGCTCCCAAGATTACCATTTTCTGATATAAAAGAGGGCTTATTCTACACATAATTGGCTCTTTCTCATTTTTTATTGGTAAAGGAATTGAATACTACTGGGAATAAGACCTCATTTGTCCCAGAAACTGGTAATCCTGGTAGCGCCCGAACACAGCTCCTGTTAGCGTTGCTGCAGCAAACCCAGCAAAAAACGTGCAAAACCCAATAATTAAGACCATATGCATACCTATATGAGACAAGTCGATGATGGGAATCTGATTTTTGGTCAATAACGATTCTTCTGCTGGATCCATGATGACAATCTTCGTGTTCTTCAATTGCTGTTATGGGGTTAACTTAATTGGTGGGTGGTGAGTAGATAGAGAAATTTTACACAGTCGATCCTCACGGACGTTAATACGAAATACTACACACGCACATACGTACACAAAAGGCACACAAAATGCGCGAATTTTTTTTCTAATTAAACGACAACGAAGATGACTTTTTAATTGATGGAAACGACACACGAACGTGTAAAATTTTGTTGTACTTATTTTCAAATCATTGAAAATGAGTGTTCCGAAAATGTCTCAGCCATGTTGTTGGTAGTAACACTAGCGACAGCGTCACCGAAAAGAAACCGAAGTGGAGGAAACGTTAAACAACTACAGCGGCGCGACGTTGGCATTGCACTAAAAAATTATTCAGTCGAACTTTCTGTTGGAAAAACGACTTCGAATTTCAAATCCGTACAGACGATCACAACATTCACAACGTTGCAGAATGGGGGATAGTTGCTTGTGAGTATGCGTGCGCACGTTTGTACAGTAAACGCGGCGTTGCTGTAGTATCTGTATCTGTCATATGTTATGTTCCTATATATATTCACGTCAATGTTCACTCACACTCGTATATTCACATGGTGTGGTATCTTTGTGTGGTATCCGTTCACGACTTCACGTTTTCGTAATATAAGATTGAAATTATACATTACTAGAAATAATGTTCAACTGAAAAAAATTTTTTCTCACCAATCACCCCAATGAAAATATTCATGGGCGATGAAATAAAATTCATTTTAAAAGCATAGTTCTGGACTCGAAAACCAGTAATTCCGAGTTTTTGAGTTATTTCCCTTCAAATTCGAAAACTGCCAAAATCTCCAAAATGGCAAAAACATTAGTTTACCTGGCATTAAGATATCGTTAGAAAATGTATTTGGGGAAATAATTTTTAATAAATGGATCTGAGCTGAGAAACGTTCAGGAACTAACCTTTGAAGTCTTGTTGTCTGGAGTTGACATTTATATTTTCAAATGTTTGGAATGATCAACTTTTGCATAAAGTTTAATTGATTTAATATAATTAAAACAAGTATATAAAATAAAATAAAATAATTATGAAAGAGTAAAGAATATTTTAAATGTTCGCAAGTTGCTGCAGTATTACAATTACCGTAGGAAATACTGTAAGGATATCCTACTGAAATCTCATTAGTCATCATCATCTGAGAATTTTTATTTGAAATATTTTCATCTTTCAAAAATATTTTTTCTCCAGCCAAAATGAAAAAGTGAAGAGTTTGAAAGTTTTGGTAACATAATTTAAAAGAAGTAACTTACGATAGTTCACCTAACCCTGATTTTCTACGTATAGAAGAGAAATATCGAAGATTTGAGTACCAGAAGGCAGAAACCAAATAGCACCTTAAAAACATATAGATGTTGTAACTCCACGAATTTACAACTTTGAACTTGTTGAATCGTTCGATAATTTCAACTCGCGCCTTAAGCTGCTCCAAAATTTCATTCGATTCTCATCAATCAAGCCCTCTTTCATTTCTGGTTGATCAGTTATACTCAAATAATTCGGATTATGTAACGAAGTCGACTTCCATGGCAAAGAAGATGAGGCAGGAGACCTGTAATTATAAATTAGTATTCATCTCAAACGTAAGAAGCTAACAAAAAATTTATTTTTTCTTTGCAAGATTTTTGGAACAAGAATATGCAATCGATATTATTCAATATTCACAGTCAAATTTGCTATAAAGCAAATTAAATTATGACAATTAAGGGACTGAGTGAAATGAAGGTCTTATACGTGACTTAAGCATAGGTAGATTTTTTTCTGTCACCTCTGGGGGGCCAATAGCAGGTTCAACAGTCTGCAGACCTGAGCACACCCTCTCTATCACACATTTTTCTCCGAATTATTCATAAGAGACCTGTACTTAACCTTGTCCCTCAATTAAGAATGAGTGAAGTATTAATTTACTCTTATTCTGAGTTTAGAGGTACAAATCTTACCCAAATTTCGCGAAATTCGTCCACCCCTTGCAGAACAAGTCGACCAATTTTTCTTCACCTTCGTGGAAAATATTAATTCCGAAATCAACGACGAAAAGATAAAATAACTCATCAGCATGAGCAGGTCCTGAGATGACATATAGTTTTTTTTAGTAACACGAAAGTCGTGATGGGTAGAAAAAAATATTTCTTCATAAAATTAGTACCTTCAAGATCACTGAAATTATGTTCTGCCATAACAAGCTGTTTCACCATATTGAAATGGCTTTCGTAACTGAATTTATAGAGGAAAACAGGAGATTGAAGCCCATTTTCCAACAGTGGTTTCGTGACATCATATAAATTATTCGAAAATGCAGTATCTGTGAATAACTGAATGAATTCCGTTTCGTCAAAAATAGTGATTACTTAACAACAAAATCCACACAAAAGTTATACGAACCAAAAGATAAAAAAATAAAAAATAGCAGATAAACAGATACCTAAACTGTCAATGTGGCTGATGATACAATTTTTGTTTTGAAAAATACGAAAACCAGGACCTTTCGATAAGATTCAGTAGCTCGGATAAGAATGTACTTTTTGTTTTTTAATCTTAAAGTACTAACATGTTCTGTTTTTTAGAAATAAGTGAGTACCAGTATCCTTTGCTTGATACCGTCTACATCAGAAAGATAACTTCTATCGAGCTATTATAATTTTTCCTGAATTAAATCGTCGAATAAAGTGTGAATAATATAAATAAAAAAAAGTTTTTAGGTAAAATACGTTTCATCTTCATGCGTACTCTAGTTTACTGTTTTCAAAGTCTAAGAATCCAATTTTTTTCTCCTACGCACTCAAGTTTGTAATAAAAAGTCTACTTCCGGCTCCTAGTCGTAGTAAGATAAAAGCATTCAAAAAGATATTGAGATTGAAAATCTCCATAATATGAATTTATTGGAAACTTACAGTGATTAGCTGCGGAAATGTTTCTTCGCAGACAGGCTTATTATTCCCGAAATAGAATTCTTTGACTTTTTGCTCAATCTGAGGAAAACGTTTTGAAAATGGTTCAATATCATTGGGTAGAACGTTGAAATTATTGTTAATCCACGCTATGTCAGAAAGAGATTTACCTAGAAAAAAGAAACAACTATGTAATTACATTACCAAAGATCAACAAACGAGAGGCAATTTATGTGAACCAGTTTGAGCAATGATTAACTCATCAAATATACTTTTTAAAAAAGCTACTGTTTTCTTGTGTTTAATAAATTAATTTTTGGTTTAAATTTACTCATACTGCTCATAAAAATAAATAAAAATCTACCAATAAAATAATACATTTACAGAGAAACATATTTTCCAAGATACTTTCATTGAGGCATCAATTGAAAAGAAGGAACTTGGTGAGAGGATCCTTAGAATAGGTAATTTCTTCTAAAAACTCAGTTAAAGGAGATGAATTAAAGGAAACAGTCATTAATTCACAACAGCAATTTATGAGTATCAAAGGGTGATATTTGAAAACTTTTTGTCATGTTAGTATAATTAAAACACTGTTAGTATTCCCAAAACTGCCGCCTCATATTCAAGGTGAGCATCAAAGATTATTCGTAGTTTCTTACCGAAAACCATTATAAGTCCTTCCAACTCATTTATTCCTGTAATCACTGGAATTTTCATGGTGTTAGTTAAAAGATTCTTTGGGTCATCAGGTAAGAGGACATCAGAACCCGATCGCTCTTCTATGGAAGGTACAAATAATAATCTTATCACTTCATGCTTAGATGCCTGAAAAATTGAAATGAATTTTAAAAGAGCATCTACATTCTTGGCCTAAACTACGCGTATAATTCTATAATTTTCGGCTTTTGCGAAGGCAAATGGTTGAATAGGTAAATTAAAATTCAGTAACATCGACAAACCTCTTTTAACATTGTGGCCTGCGCTTTGACAACATCATGAGCGGAAACTTCCATGAGGAAATCGAGAAGTTCTCTTTTATCCGTCGTATTGCATCCCAAAGTCTTTCCCAAAAGAAACGCATACTGTGTTTTATTTTTGGTAAACGCCCAAGGACAAATTGCAGAACCACTTTGAAGAATAGCTTTGTCAAATAATCCTGTAAAGATGAGAAAACACCTCAGTATTTTTATTTTATAGATCAGTTTTTAAAAGGATATTAGGTAAATCAAGATGGTTTTAAGGAATGATTGTGGCCAATCGCAATAGTTTAAATAAATTTTTTTCTAAATTTTCAGCACTTAATTCAAGTCTAAGAGATTTAAAAATTATGCTAGCAGTGCTATATCAAATTTAATTATAGTTCCAAATTAGACAGATGAGATTTTCGAATCATTACCTCTAGATGCAGGGCATAACATTAAATAATGTACACAGGCTGCACCGGCACTTTCTCCAAAAGCTGTTATGTTCCTTGGGTCTCCTCCAAATGCAGCAATATTTTCTCGAATCCACGAAAATGCCATGATTTGGTCTTTCAGACCAACATTTCCCGGACATTCTGGTAAATCCAAGTTTAGAAATCCTGTGTTATAAAAATAAATTTTAGAAAAGTTTAAAAACTTGAAATGAAGCTGGATTAGCTTTATTAGTACGATCACATCAACGAATATAATTGAACATATGAATTCCAAAAGGGGCTAAATCCAAATATTAATTTTTAATCCACCACATCGCATAGCTCTAACTTCTTGTGTGACTGAAAATGGTAACACAATACAGATTATTCCAGTTCTGAGATTTGGTTTATCTTTGGTTTCCCAAAAAATTGATCCTAAAACCTCTTCACAATCATATTAGAACTTACAAATTTAATAGTGTTCAGATGTATTGGGTGAAATTTTTTTTTCTTCAAATTACGAGTAGGAAGAAGTTGAAGAATAACTAATTTCACTTGTCTGATAATATTTACAGTATAATTTTTCTTTATTTTGTTTTGAATTTGGTATTTGGCGTGTTGTAAAATATACATTTCAGATTAGATTCTCCCAAGTTTCAAAATTAATGCAAGACTATACAACTCAAACACTCAAATAATAAAAAATAGAGGTACAGTAAGGTCCACTTGAACATGTTCAGAAATGACGAGCAAATTGATTTTAGAGATAGACTCGGTCTGATGTTAATTCAGTATCTAATTTACCAACTTACCAAAAACATTTAATCTATAGTTAAAAGTAACAAGGATGACGTCATAATTGATCAGATAATCAGCTCTATACATATTACCATATCCCCAAACAAATCCGCCTCCATGAATGAAAACCATTACCGGTTTTGGCACTTTGATCGAATGCGGATCCTTTATTAAATTTATGCAAAACTTGGTTGGTACGAAGAAATAATAAGCAAAGTTTAAAAATAAAATTGTATGTCTCACCTCTGGAATGTGTATATTAAGATACAAGCAGTCTTCATTTCCAACGATTGAATTTTTGACTAACTTATCAATTTGAGGACAAAGGGTCTTGTTTTCGGTGGCATTGAGAATTCCAGTCCAACCTTCGTGAGGCTGAGGAGCCTGAATGAAAATTCAAGATTTTTTTAGTATAATATAAAACTCATTAGAATAATATAGTGCAATAGAATATTCCTAAAAATTTACATAAACAGACCCACGGATTCTCGGGTTCAATTGGTAAATGATTAAAAAATATTAACCTTTTCTCTTCGAGTTCTACTTATCCATATCTTCAGATTTCAGCGTATATACAATCAAAAATCTGATTCATGAACAATAATTCTGCCCTAATGACGTTATTAACCTCTACTTGGGACTTAGTTTGGCGAATACTTTATTCATGGCCATCACACGACAAACAATTTTTAAATGCATTATAATTCGATGAATTTTTATACATATAAACTTAGTGATAATTTAAATGAAATCACGATAACGAAAGTTTGCGAAAAAATAATTTCTGAAGGTTCTAAGCAATGTTAGACTAAACTTCACAATCAACATAGACCTGCAACTTAAATAAAATACATCATAACAATCGACTACTTCATGAACGATTTATTAAGAAAAATTAGTTCACTTATATCACAAAATATGTACGATAAATTAAATGACTGCTATTATTAATTGGACTTGATTAGATTTTTAGGAAAACTAACTAAAACCTTAGTTCACGCATTTGGCAGCGGCCGAAAACTCATTTTAATCACAATCATTAGCAAAAACCTTAGAATAAAACAAACAAAATAATGCAGAATGAACACATTAATCTTATTAACCATTCCATGGTTTAAATTCGACTCCTTCGGGAGGTTTTACATCCACCTTCTTCTCTCCCACTTCCTTCCAATTGGTACTCAAAACGGTGCCACCAGATTCGTAAAATGATTTAAGCATGGCCCGTTTGGTTTCATCCGTACCATCGGCGTAAATTTTATTAAACAACGTGTCGACACTTTCTTCCTCTTTATCGGACACTAAATTTTTGGCCAATGCGTCCCAGTTCTTAAGACCAGCTTTTGGCTTCGCCACTTCCACTTTTTTCTCCAACGTATCCCATTTTGAGGAGGCTACTTTCGCCAGGTTGATTTCAACTTTGGACGGTGTTACTTTAAAGGAGCATTTTTCCGGCACAATTGGTTGCGATAAACTGAAATTCAAGTTGCAGACTTCGTGGCTCGGTAATTTTATGGAAGTCGATACGTTCTCGGCCGCAAAATTCACGTTCACACTATCCTGGGTAACGTTTTTCACCAGTATAGTAATGACAACTTTGGCGTCCGTCTGATACCAATCGTATTTCGGATTTGACGCGGCTGACGAGCAAGATGCCATTCTATCGTATTTTCACGCAGACTTCAAATAATTAGTAGAGCTTGTTCTGCACAGATAAGATTCTAGTTTTAGTAGATTTATGTTTCATAGTTTCAAACTTGTTTCTTTTGAATTTGTGAATGTAGTTTCAAAACTTCATCCCAGTTTCGCGTGCAATCAGATGTTGCACTCACTGAGTATCATCACATAAGTATAAAGACACTGTATGTCTTCTACCAGATTTTGATTATAAAAGGACAAAAGAACTGAATCAGAACCTTCAACCATGGATCATAGGGAGAGGGAATCGTCCATAAGAACAATGTAAAATTTTTAGGACAAAAATCTGATTCGCTACCACTCTCAACAGAATTTTACTGAACATAGCTTTTCTCAAGCTGCAGGGTACGTAAAGGTTGATGAAAGATAGGATCTATGGCTGAAGATAACAACAGTAAAATACTCTTAAACAAGGCAGAATTCAGTTTGAAATTCCAAAGTAATCTGAACTCTGAAGCTGAACTAACACAAAGTTGTCAAAATATTAAAAATGAATTCGACAAACCTTGAAACGAAGTAAATCGATTGGTGGTTTAGCGTACGGAATTCCCAGAAAGCTGTAGAAAGGTTTACCAGACGATCGAGAAACTTTTTTTACTCCTTGTAAAGTTCCTTGTTTCAAAGATATCTTCATCACAATCCTAAAGAAGCACCTGAAAAAACACTCGAGGTATAATAGTGATCTTCAAGTGAAAGATTGAAAGTGAAAGGCATGTGAAAGGTAAAATAATACAGAATATTTACTTCGGACTAGTAAAGAAATGGATCGAGTAAAATGGAGATCAACGAAATGTATAATTTAATAATTTTATTCGAGGAAAATTTCAAAATTCAAACTTTCAAAGTGCAAGAACCAAACCAAACTCTCACAAAACTGCTGTGTTATGTATTGTGTTATGTAGCACACAGTTGGGTTTCGTTTGTGACTTTGTGTAGTGGAAATGAGTCAAATTATAACTTTTTCGAAAACGAACGATAACTTCACAGTCACCAAAAAATCGAGTCATTCGTTCGTTTTGTCTTTTCGAGCAGACGAGCACAATCTATATAGCACAGAGAGCACAATGCTGATCTAATTTTTCGTGTGAGAAATTTGCTTTGCCGCCTGCCGGCAACAACGAAATTAAATATCCAGACAGAACGTGATTAGGAATACAGTATTCCCTATTTCCTATTCGATTCATCGTTAGTTTTCAAATTAATATTACATTATTATGATTATCATAATGTAGAGAACCATTATCCACGTTCCTTTTAATCTGCTTTATAATTCTCCACTGAATCTACGTATTTCGTCAACTACGAGCTGAAACATTTGAAACAACTTCAGTTATCATGGAGGGTAAGATCTCATTTATATTTTTTCGACTAGAATCGAAGAATTTGATCTTCTCATAAGTAATCTCCTAGATTGTTCCCTCGACATGTGGACTCCATACAAACAACTATGCAGCACCGTCGAGAAATGTATCGTCGAATCCAATGACGCTTGTTTCGGTACATTGCAAGCAACATTTCAGAAATATAAACAGAACTTCTTGAATGTCTTGAAGAATCCGGTATGTATGCTATCTTTACCTTAATTCTCTTCGTTTTCGATTTATTAACATGAAATCCTACCGTTTTCCTCGCCGTAGCCGAAAAATAGCAAAAGTCGATCCATTGTAAAGAAAAGTGAAACTGAAGGCATAAATATTGCCGGAGTCGAATATCACACCGTACCCAAGGACATGGTTGAAGAGGCCATCATTCTGGCTGATATGTACGATTTGGACGAACTAATGGCTTTAGACCTTTTGACTACAGGTGATTATGAAACGAATATTTTTCTCAACCGCTTATATTCTAGAATTTAAATGTACTCATCTTCGATCGCACTTAGCCCAACATCAAATGCCAAGTTATCCAGGTCTTCCTCGTGGATTAGTCGCTGTCTTGCTCTACTATGACGGGCACAAAGCTCTAGCTACTGCGTTGAGAACTATCATGCAAGCCCGTTCTGGCTTTCATTGGACTGTTGATATATCTAGTAATATTCCCGATTACTTGGCCAAGTACAGTGACGAATTAGTAGCTGAAGGCTTACTGGAAAAAGTGCTGGGTATGATTTTATATTATTTTACGAATCGAAAAAATTAACAAACGTTAGTATTCCGAAGACTAACTATGTCTGTTTTATAGGAGTTCTAAAACACATGGACTTAGCCAAAGAAATAGAAATCTTACAACGAAATCGTGCTGTTGGCGGTGCCAAACATCATCATACAGTGGTTGTACTCTTCGAAGAAATTAGACAAATTCTTGCTGATATTGTCTTTCTTTACTCAGCTCAAGCTGGTTTATACAAACAGTCATTATTTTCGTTAGTATTATTCTGTACTATATTCATATTTAACTTACGAATTATCGAAAACCATTGACTTAGTCCAATTAATTTGCTCGAAAATTTTGCTAAAACGAGTAAAATAATTTTTTCGAAGTGAATGAAAAACCAATAGTTGTTTTAATAGTGAAATTAAGGAATAAATTGAGAATTAGGCAGTTCTAGGTAAAAGTGAAATCATTTTGGGACTTATTTGCAAGTGTATCTAATTCTTGCTTGAAAACTCATTTAAAAATTTGTGAAGTCTAATTTTGACGCGATTTTCTGGCTTTGGTTCACAGTGTCAAACTCTTTTTTGGAAATTTCACGGTGAAAAAGGTATTCTGTTTTAAACCTTTTTTTTTTTCAAGAAATATGTAGCAATATCACCAATGACTGTAAGGTATTGATGTATGTGTAGCTACGAGTATGTTTGAAAGTTTTTGATCAGTTTTTATAAGAAGAGAAAAAACTTTGAATTTGTTTGTTTTATCATTTGTTATTCTATTTCTCATTATTTTTGACCTTTCACCCCCTTTTTTCTGTTTCCAGACTTATAAATTTTTTGCGATCCATGAAAATTGAAAGCGATGCCAGTGGAGGAATTGACAACGTCACTTTAGCACTGCAAATGGCGTTATTATTCGCTATTGACATTAACGATGTAATTAAAAGGGAAGATTCTGAAGGTATTTTTCAATAAACCTACTAATTCAGCAAACTGGTTTTATTTGTCGGTTTCGTTTTCTAATTCAAATTTTTTTCGTTGTAGATATTATTTCTAAAATGCCATTACTCTGCGAAACTCGTCTCCTGGAAGACTTGATCGTGGAGATGAAAAATCCGAACAAGAAATGGGAATGTGTAGGATTCGCTGCACTAACTCAGTTTGCTCTTGGTGTTACCGTTGCTGGTTTACGAAATACTTCTGTCACTGCTTTTCCTCGTGGTAATATTTTGCTTTTTTTTTCGTATTTATTACAGTATTGTAATGTATCAATTAGGTCTAATTTTATTCAGACAAACTTAGGAATACTTGATAAATCACTCAAAGAAATGAATTTTTTGAAATTTTCCAATTTGGTAGGCTTACGATTAGTATCACATATGTTCTAGAAATTTCGTTTCTTGAGAAATTTATTTTGATATTTTGATGTTGGTATTCAGGTTACTGTCTTACGAGAATTAATTTATTTCTTGCTCTGTACAGGTGTCACTGATGAAGATGATTCTTTGGTTACTCTGGCTCTGAATAATGGAGTTTTCAATTTTTTAAATTCAACTTTCATTCGCAGTGAAGTCATTCAAAATGAGGTAACCGTTTTATTTGCAAACATTTATTTTATTTTACAGAATTTTGAATGTTTTTATTTTGTTCAGGAATTTTATATGCGACGAATCCACAGTCTGTTCACTGATTTTATCGTTTTAATGCCATTAAAAGTAAAAGAACTGAAGGTGCGAGCTGAAGAAATTTCTAGAACATCGCAGATGTATGCTCAGGTATGTCCTCATTCTCTTTCCATATTTCTTCGTTTCGATTGAATTTATTCGTCGATTCACTAATGACTAATTTTATTTGTAGGAGGGTTTAAATCCACCGGGAAGTCTAGAACATCATTTTGAAATGATGATAAAAATTATGATTCGACTATACAGTCGTGATCCTTTAGGACTGAAACTGAATTTGGATTACTGGTTCGACGATAGCGTGAAAACTTCCAAATCAGTTTCGATGAAAAAATTCTCCCAACAGGTAAGTCTTTCTTCTTATTGTTTTCTTTTGTATCGAATAATTTCAGTGTGACTATTCGCTGGAAATTACTATCTTATTTTGGGATTATTTACTTTCTTGGAATAAAAGATTGGTTGCTGTGGAAATTTTTGGAACTTTTTCTAATTAAAAAACCTTTTGAATTTTTGTCCTCAAAATAAGTAAAAATAGCTTCCATTTATCGTTAATGAAGGCTGAGCTTCCTCCCAATATCTGAGCTAAACTTTTTAAATCGTGAATGGTCATGATATTATTGAGTTGATTTATGTTATTTTTCAGGTGTCATTATATAAATTTTTGAAACAGACCTGTGATTCGTTGCCACCATCTCTGTTTGTCGGTTACCTGGAATTGGTGAGTTCGTTAGCTGCATGCCAAGATTCTGCCCGCCAAGCATTTAAATTGTTCAAATTAAATGACGTATCAACACTCACATGGGATCATTTCTTCAAATCATTTCATAAGTAGGCTCTTTTGAAATCATTGAAAACTATTCGTCTCTTTTGAAATAAAAATTGCATACTATACGCCTTTCCTTGTAGGTACTACCATAATTTACGTATGGAACAACCTCCTACTTCTGATACAATGTATAGACATCGATCGTTGTATCCGAAAGGCATAAATCCTATGGAAATACAGGGCTTGCAGGCTGTTTTATGCGTGATTCGTCGAATAGCTGGTATGTATTATAATTTCATGTTAAGTAAAATATGATTTTTCGAGGTATTTATGATATTACTTCTCGTTTGTTGGCGTGAGAAAATTTTATGAAAATTTGTCCACAACTTACTGTGCGAAAATTAGGTAATATTGCGAGAGGATAAAACCTCCGAAATATGTCATAAATCGTGTTTTCCTGCCTTTCAGTTGGGCAGTCTTGAACGTTTTGTAAAGTTTTTCTAAATGGCGTTCAACTGAATTTTAATGTACATTTGTTTGCAGAATTCGACGAAGCATCGAGAATTGCTTTCTGCGAGAACCTAGAATGGTCCTGTGTGACTATCTTGTTGGGATTAGTTACCTGTTCTATCGATGTGAATTTGAAAGCTGACATAATTTTAACGTTAGCTGCGCTGGCTAAATCTTCCGAAATAGCGAATATAATTTGGCGGAATCTGGAAACAACACAAATAATACCCACCATACCGACCACAAATAATTACCAACCTCGTGGTGTGCAAGTAAGCATATTTTTATCTCTACAGAGGTGCTATACTGGCGCATAGGTTAGAGTTTGATATTTGCACATTTTCTCCCATAGAGAAGTAATTTTTTTCCTTTTATTCAAAGAAAATTACCAAATTTGGCTGTTTCTGTTTTATTATTTCCTAGTCATCGACTTCAGATGCACCAGTTTTTCATTAAAATTTGTTAATCAAAAAATTTTATCTGCATTTACTATTTGAATACTATTTATGCTTGACTAATGTTTGCATGAAATGAATTGTGAAATGCTAGCCCCGTTGATGATTGATCTAGTATAAAAGACATTGACTGTTGTTACTCGTAAATTATTTGCGGACTGCTAATGCTGTTTGCAAATATTTTTAATGACATAAATTGATGAATTTTATCAAATTTTAGTATATGACTTATTGGAAGTTGAGACAGCTTGCTATTTATTTATGATTAAATGCGTGCCATAATAATGATTTTAATTTTTTTCTCACACTTTTCAGGCCGAGCTAGAAGAAGTTGAAAGCAAAAATGAAGAATTTCCTCTCACACGTGCCATGCTCACACTCATCGACGTGCTTGTCGATAATCCTATGCCTCGTTTATTAGGTGCTGGCTCCAGAACTCCTGGCTTCGATCCTTACTTAAACTATATTTTGCGTTCAGTATTTCTGCGGTTCAATTCGCGTTCCTATAAGAATCCGAGCGAAAAGGTAATTTAGTGAACAGTCATTTCTTGCTGAAATGCTCCTATAACGTTCAGGCTAAGTTTGAAGAAACAAGATCAAGATCATTTATTTGAATCTACAAAAACTAAATTGGTCTATAAAAATATAAATTCATGAAGACTGTCGCATTGTTGATTTTTAACAAAATGGAAATACTAAGTAAAGACTTTGGTTGACTTTTGAGCGAGCATTACTGTTTCTTTTGTTTGATTTTATAAATCTTCGCGACAATAATTTCTTTTTTTTTTCAGTGGGAAGTTGGAAATCTCTGTCTCAAACTTATTATCAAATTTCTTAACCAATACGAACCTCAAGTGGAAGATTTCACCGGAATTCTAGTGCAGACCGAAGATGGCGGCAAAGTTCAAGTCTGTCCTCATCCTGGTTTTCATGTGATGGTCAACCTGTGCTCGTCCTCCGAATTTTTCAGAGTGGTAAGTGAAAGTTTCTGGATGAGTTGCGTACAATATCAACTGACAGTTTCTACTGAAATTTCAATTTTTCAGATAATGTATTTCGTGGATGAAGGATGTCGTATGTTGGATTTATACAAAGAATTTTCTGGAAAGCGGGCATTCGAAACACTGATCCTCAGTTGCTTGGAACTGCTGAATAAGGCTCTGGATATTCAGTCTAAATTCCTTAATTTACTGTCCATTTCGGATTCAGATATGATATTGTCCCCACTCCACCAGTTACTCATCGGCATTAATACACGAACTGGCAATCCAGATCATTTATTGAATATAGCCAAGTACGTTCTGTAATACTGATTCGGAAAATTGTGAATTTCGATTTTATTCGAAGCTTCATTTATTTTATCAATTTTTGTGGGATGATTGAATGTTTTGAGTAGTCTTTATAATTAATCATTTATATTGTCTTCATTTCGAGTCATATCTTACTGATAAGATGAAAAGTTGACTTCAAGGCTCGAAAAATTTTCTAGTATTGGATTCGTATGTTCGTTTTTACAGATACGTAACTTATAATTCTTGGTTACCGATGCACACACTTACCGCAGTGAATATTTTGCTGGCCGTAACCTCGCATCCAATAAAACATTCGACGTTTATACAATTCTTTATTTCGACCAATAATTTGCAGACCACCATCAGGCATGGCTTTGTTGAAAGTTTGGAAGCTGAAGAAAATCAGGTTACTTTGTATTTTATTCAAGTAATTACTTGAGTAACATTGGTATGATTGACATTTTACAAAATTTTGGTTATATCTTTACAGTGGAGTGATAGTTCCGAGTTGACAACTATTGGGAAAATCAAGGAGGGGATCATGAAACTGCTGATTCAATGTTTGCCTGCTGCTGGCGTTAATTTGGCTCACTATTTGTTGGGATTTAATTTGAAAAACATCAAACGAACGATTTTACAGTCTCCTGGTATGTATAATGGAAGAGAAATTGGAAAGTGTTCATTCCTCATCTTTCTAACTGAAATAATTAATGATTTAATTTGCATTCTTATTGAAGTTACTGAGATTGTAATGTTTATAGTTACATCTTGGAAATTAGTACTTTTCTAAAATGATTGTAATATTATTTATTAATGAGGTGTCTACACTCCGCATTTCTTAATGACTCTCTTATCTAAGTAGACTTCAGATTATTACGTACTTTCGAGCAAAATGAATTGAATCCTTTTCTGTGAAATTTATTGGAGTCGGTCGGAACGCCAGGAAACCTATTCTTACTTAATTTTCTTCTTTTTCAGGACCTGGATTTCCGCGAACCTGTTTCCATTCAATCTTGTCGCTACTGAATACCTCGCTCCTCTACAGACGGGACAAAGCTGTGCTTAGGGTGCATTCGCAACTTGTACAACTATCGTACCAAATAGTTTACAATTTATGCGCCAATCTTAACACCTCAGACTCGGTATTACGTTATTTGCGATCATCTCAAGATTTTCTACAGCAGCATCTCGCATTGTTTCCTTTTAAAACCTACGACAAAGGTGATAGAAACTACCAGCATTACTATCTGCTGTTTTCTGCCCACATTTAATCAATTTTCTCTCTATTCAGTCACCGAATTCGTTTGTATGGCGTGGGTGCTGAAGATCTCTGCAATTGAGTTACGTGTTATCTCAAGTATGGGTCATATGAACAAGCTAGAAGATCTGGTTAAATTATTCCTCTACAATAATCCGAACGATTTCTTGAAGTCACGTAAAGGCCCGAATATAAGACAGTTGATCAACGGAGGTTAGTAATTACTAATTAGTAAATCTGGTGATGATAAAAACATGAAAAAAGTAACGTTAGTACTTTATAGAGGAGGAAGTGACGTCGTTAATTAGGACCAGACTGTTTCAACTGATGAGTTTGATCGAATTTGAGAAGGAGCAACCGCAGATGCCAACGTGGCAGTTTTTCGATGCAGCTCAAGTGAGAGAGGTGAGTTGGCTATAGATTAATTGCGCATAAATCGTTATTTTCGTCAATTCGTGTTCAAATTTGTTTATTCTTCAGGTGCTGAGGCAATGCGAGTATCCGGCTTCAGCTTTGTCGGCCAAACGTGTTAATGTTCAGGCTCTACGCTCGATATTGCAAGAAGAGCTCTCTTTGGTGCAGGGCAGTTCCACCTCTGGTCAGCGACAACTAATTCAGCAAGAAATTCAGGTTAGTTTGAAATGATATTTTATCTGCCTTGCTTGAGAATTTATTGAAGTCAGGTTTGAGATTATAAAAGATACAATTCGTTTGAATGGTACATCTCACGTTGAAAACAGATATATTTTTAAAACTGTAACTGCGAATGTGAGAATTTGACCTTGAATCTTTCTGGTTTTCTGGTTCAAAATCCAAAAATATCAAAAGATTCGCGTAAATCTAATACATGAAATTATCATCGACTAATATTGAACCCAAATTCTCTTGTTTATTGAAATTTCCTTACTCTTCCGCAGGAATTGTTGAATTATGCGGTAAAACTGAACGAATATAAAACTGTAATTGGAGCAGAACTGCAGTACTTTGACGCCTGGCGTAAATTATGTAATATCTACTTCATCGTTGCTCCAGCAAATGTCGTGCCATTCCAGTTGCGATTCTCTTTGCTGATGGAACTTATTCGGTCGCTCCTACAACTGGTATGTTAGATCAGTATTGTTTTGGTATTTTCAATCTTGAAAACTTGGGAGTGCATCATATTTTTGAGAATGACTGATGCAAAATCCGAATAGCTGTTGGGGGAAAAAATCGAAGATTCCCACTAAAAGAATGAAATGTTTGAGATGTTATCTGCATTGTATTTTCTAAGAAATGTTTTATTTTGTTTCATATTCGATTTTGTGGCGTTGAAAAAAAACTTTCCTTCCCTTAACTGTGTGATTTGAGTTTGAGAGACAGAGAAGCTCGACCAGCATATGACAAATACTTTGTACTGAATATTTTTACGTACTGTGTTTTGATAATGAATTAATGTTTTTGCCCGAAATAGAAGGAAATTACGAGTATTATTTCGTTATTGACGAATTATTTAAATCCAACTCTGTTGTCTGCCTGCAGGTAAGCGATTATGAGTCAGCCAGCGAAGAAATGAAACTAATAGCGTCCGAAGCGATCCTTCTGCTTATCGTCGATATCAGACAATGCGTCAAATCGCAAAAACGAATTCTAAACGTGAACGCGCGGGAGATGGTCCAGTCTCAGTTGCAGATGTTCGAAAATTACTCCGGCGAAATTTTAACGGCTCTGAAAAATTGGATTTTATACCTCGGTACGTTATAATAATAAAATTTTCCTCCGTTGCCTAAAACCGTACAGTACTCTTTAGTTACGGCCGTACTGTTGCTTACAATTGCAGGAAATTCGTACAAGAAGACCAAAATCAATCTGCTCTCGTGTTTCTTAACCTTTTTGCACTTCTGCATCGACGAGGACGAACCGGAAATCAACTATTGGTTGGAAGAGTTACGTATGGAAAGCGGTGACGCTGAGTCCAAATTATCGAATTCGGTTCAAATTTTCCGATCGAAATTGCTGAACGGAGATTTCAGCGATCCGTTGCTGAAGACCTTCAGCGAAGACGCTGCTCCCGCCGATGGCATTTGGAAAGTACGTAATTTTCAGAATACGAGTATTATGTTGGGATGCGGTCGTTTCACACAGAGACTCTGTTTCAGATGGTTGCGTTGTCAGGGCTGCAACTGTTAGTAGAAGCTGATCCGAATCACATTACCTTCATCGCGTCGCACGGATACCTCAAGTGCTTGATGCAGAGCATAGTTGAGTCCGATATGAAATTATGTAAATTATTGAATCAAGATTCTTTGCTCGCTCCACTTTTTGTATACGAGACAGAAATGGTAGGCTGAATTTTACTTTAAAAACATTTTTCTAGCTATGGTTTTGAACAGCGAAAGGCTGAAAACTAGTTTATGTTACGTCGGCTTATTCAAGATAAGGTATTCGAACGTTAAATTTAACAAGCAATGAAAATAAATTTCCGCTTTCTTTGCTTACAGTCGTTCATGTGTAAAATTGCTAGTTCCCAAATTGGTGCTGAAAGTCTCCTGGATGAGAAATTCTTAAACGGCCTCTCTACGATGGACGTGTTCAGTAATCATCCTACAGTTGCTACCTTCGATTTAAAGTAAGTTCGAATTCTTAATACTCCGATTAAATTTTGATTTTGTTGAAGAGCTTGAATTCTTGAGTGAAAAAAACATCTCTTCAATTCATAACTACGGCTGAGATTTTCATTTTTTGAGAAATTCCATCCTGTAGTTTCTTGCATTGTAACTTTTGTCAACATTTTAAGACCAATGAGCTGACCTTGTTGGCATCTTTTGCGACGCAATCGAGGAAAAAAATATCTAATTCGATGAAGGTCATTTTCTTGATTTCAATTTTTGAAACATTTGAGAGAACGAACAAAAAAGAAACGAAAGTAATAAAGCACATCAATTTCTGAAATACGAGTAGTTGTGAAATTTCAAAGTTGATGGATTAAAAAGAGTCCATTTTAAAGAGTATGCTATTTCTCCAAATTTTACTATCTTCCCGTCATCTGGCCGAATTTAAATAATGGATTTTTTTTTTCTAGTTCGTCTGGTTCCACGGACTTTATTCCGAACATCAGCTCGAAGTATTTGAAATTGTTTATGCCTGTATTGAAATTATGTAATTCCATTATTATGTCTGTTGGCTGTGAAAATGAAGATGCTGTAGTTCAGGTATGTTGAGTTCGTCACTGCACAAATTAGTCTAGATAATAAGCATTGAACTGGTGACAAGTTTAGGTTTATTAATGAATTTTCTGGCTCATTAATTTGTATTTTTCGCGCTCTATTTTCAGATAATGCAATTCATATTTAGTCTCAATGAAACGGTCTCATTAATATTACGTAGTGCGTCCCCAAATATAATGCCCGAGTACCTCAAAGAGCTTGCGATGTTGACGTCCGTCATATCACCAGTATTCGGCCACTGTAAGTCTGCAGTATTTCTACGCTAATTTTTTCAAGCAGGTTTTGAAGAAAAAAATTGATCGTGATTTTGTTTTAATTTATTTTCATAATTTAATTCTTGATGCTTACCGATTAGAAGCTGTGTAGAATAACCGAATGGACCACGAGAACAAAAAAATTTATGCTCATTTATTAACTTCTCTAATCCATAGAAGAAAAGTAGAAAATGAGAAATGTAGCTTTTGAAAAAGTTTTGAATTTACTAAAATATAGCAAATAATTTCAAATGTCGCTCCAGAAAAAGAGTGTTTAAAAGACTTCTTGTATTGCAGATACCACACGGAAGATCAAAGAAGACTATCACACTGAAAAGGCTGTACAGATTCATAAAATCCAAAAACTGATGTTATCATTGTTCAGCAGTTTTCGTTTGTCGGAGTTAGTCATCAAACGAGTGGGTGACAATGTGGATCCTGAACATCATAAACCGATTGCTCGGTCACAAAGTGTTGTCGATTATTTACAGGTGAGAATATGATAAGCTCATAATTTGAGGGGAAACATTCCAATACGAGCCATTTTTTGTTTTTCTTTGTGCCATTTATCATATTGCAAAATTGAGCTTAGGAAACAGTGATTTGAAATTGAATAGAAAACTTAAATTTCCTTTTGTTCTTCGCGTTAAAAACTGATGCAGCTGATTCTTGATTTTCAAAAAATTATTTTTCATGCTTAGATTCATGTTTCATACTGACAAATGTTTGATTAATTATTTTATATTGTTAGTTTGTGATTGAAAACGCTAATTCTTGATTTAAAGCTACGTTATCTCGATCTTTCCTTGCGTAACCAATTTTTAAAGTGAAATAACATTTTTAGATTGTACTAGCACAGACAAAATGTGCTTGTTAAGGGTTCAAAACTGGTGTCTGTTGGTAAGATTCATTAAAAAAACTTGGATTTATTTTTAGTCAGCAATTTACTCGTTTTTCTCTAATAGTCCGCAGTTTTCTTGTTTTTCTCAAATCGGATGTCACTTTCAACTCACATTTTTTAAATGAATTTTGTGTTGCAGGTCATAATACAAGCTCTGTTCTACGCACAAAGTATTGTTTCTGGAAACAAAGTGGATAGATACATTTCCACCTGCATTTTCCAACCAACTTTAGTCGAATTAGCGAAAAATAAACGTGGTTTGTAACTTCATCTGCTTCACACGTTTTACGAACCAGAAATAAATGATTGCTTATTTATACCGATCATTAATTGGTTATTTATTGTTTCAGATGGCTCAGTCGTCGCTGCAGGAAATTCCCAAGAATTAGATTTGGGCATTGTAGTTAATTACGTGTTAAATGGTGTTTCATTTTATCTGGATGAGCACAATTTCGTATCGAAAATCAAGAACAAATTAGAATCGATTCCGGCCATGACCACGGATGAAGTGAAACAAGTGAGAGTGATAATTTTTTTTTTTAACGTGTACGTTTTTATGTCTTCTATGAAATAAGAGTTTCTAAAATATAATTGTCTCTTATTGCAGGTTTTAAGTGGTGATATTTATCATATTCCCGAGAGTGAATTCAAGAATGAAGCTTCACTGCAGCTTATGAAATTGGTGGTGGAAAAACGTCGAGAGCTCGATATGTGTTTCATCATAATTGAGACGGCGATGTATTTGCTGTGGGCGCATTTAGACTATTTTGCACTTCAAGCCGTTCCTATGACTGGGCCAAGCTCATCGACGTTGACCTCATCCGGTATGTTGACGAATCGATAGTCACCTAGGTCCTAGTTTATACATTACTCATTAAGTTTCTGCTGTTGATTTGTCTCCTCGACAACAATTTTAGACGATTTAATTTTCCGTACCAAAGAAATCCTTATGTTCTGGCAGCCCGAACGAATCAAAAATCAGTTCTCTGTTATTTCCTTAATCAGTTTGCTTATTGTCTGAAAATTTTGTTGCTTGAATTATTTACTCGCATACACTTGATACAAATTTGTCCCAACGTGAAAATAAAGTCGAATGATAAGTTGATGATATTCTTATAAGATGGTTAGTTATAAATAAATTCAACCTACCAAAACATTTAAATCAAGCTACATAACTCCCCATACCAACCAATGGATAAATCCTAATGAATCCAACCATACCAACTAAACCTACAAGTACTATGTAACTAACAAAATTAGTAAGTTTTTGTTTATTTGATAATATGGTATTCAAAACGAATTAAATATTTTTTTGATGAGAACGTACATTTTCAGTAATTATTTATTGAATAATTTTTATTTTTCATTCTCTTTGTAGCGAAATTCGGAGAAGCTAGTCGTGTTTGCACCGTCGAACAGTTGAATGAAATCAAACAAACTCTGGTACCAATTTTCAACGATACGTTTTCTGTAAATTTGGCAGAAGTAACCAAAGTACGTATTATTTCTTCATTGTTGAGAATCGTGTTTTATCTCTTATTGAAATTTTTTTTTCTTTTTATTGTTTCTCAGGATCGTATTGTTGTTGAAAAAGGACACGTGGAAGCGCTTTTGCGAAGAATTAAAAAACTCATACAATTCGTTCCAAACAAATAAATGTTCTCATTCGTCGGTTTTAGAAATTTTATAATTTTGTACAGTTTGTTTTGTATAAGATTCGTATTAAAATTCATTTTTCTCTATTTTTGTAATTATAACGTCTTTTAGAATTTTTTTGTTCGATATCATGAATTTCGCCAAACACCTCACCTCGTCTCGTTTGAGGAACGCCTTACCCTTGCGCCTTACCCTCGATCAGTATCGCATTTTTTTTAAATTTTTTTTTTCACCCGAAGACATAGTTTCGCTTTCATAGTCACAAATACTGTTCTCTCATTTGTTGAAGCCTTATGACGTCACACGCTTCCTCTCAGTCTCTCACGTCTTTTAAAAGTGCGACTCACGGTGAGATTTGCGAAACTCGTCTCGTGTGTCACGTGTCCATTGCATTGCATTCTTTGTGAAAAGATTTTCGATTTTGATGTCAGCCATCTTAGCGTTTTTCGTTTTTCTGTCTATCACGCCACTCGCGAAGTTATTATTTTCTGAAATATTTTATTGTTTGTTGCGTCCTAAAAGTTGGTGTATCTTTCAGCCTTTATTGTGCCCAACTTTACATTTCTGGTGCTCAGTTGTCAATGTAAGCTGTTTACGGTGCAGTACGGTATGGAATGAAAAACGTGTGTATTCAGATTCGTATAGAACGTTATTCAACAATTCACCTACTGGAGAAATCATTTCATGTCTCCCTTCGGACTTCAAGTCGGAAATCCTTTTCCCTGTATGTTCTCATGTTCTTCGGTTCTTCTGTTAGCTGCTATAAGTGATAACGGATTTCGAAAGTGAATTTAGCTCGAACTTTTCGTTTTCCAAGTAAAGGTATGTATTAACTTCTTGTATTTTTTACTTTCCTGACAATTCATTTCTTATTTTCGAGAGTAGTTGGCTAGTTGCTGAACATTTTGTAAATGAAATGCGAAATTTTTCATCTCATGCGTTCCATGATCATTCTATTTCTCTATGATTTATGCATTCGACAATCCCATTAGTTCATACAAACATTCGTCGCAATTTAGAAAGAATGATTGTTTCAAATGTTTTCTTATCTACTGAGTACCGAAACCGCTGATCTCATTTTCTCGCATTAATTTCTAACGTGGAATGTTCTTTGACCAGTTAGTATTGAAAATTAATCGTAGACATATCCTGTTCAATCAAATTATTTGCTTTCGAACTTTCGACGATTAACAAGTTTCTGCAATTGTCTGTTATTTGTGCTATATTCCTTCAACCGGCTGGTTCTTACTTGTTTCTAGTTATCTGGATTCTCGTTGCTCCATTTACTCCATGATTGGTATAAAGCCAATCAGAACGTGTTTATACGTCATTTCTGTGTGAACCAAGGACCCTATTGCAGTGAGATGAGCTTCTCATGTATACAGTTGGAATGCACTTTGGTCATCGAGTTATATGCGTCAGCTGATCTGACGTTTTCCGTAATATTCTTGCAAAGGATGTTTTCAAAGGGGCTCGATTAGCAGAAATTGAAAATTTTATTTCAAATAAATTTCAGGGGACTATAAATTCACACTTTTTGGCATGACATAATTCAAAAACCAAATTGAAATTCCACCAAATAAGCACCCTGAAGATATTCTTCGAGAACCAATTGGTGTAAAATTTCAGGCCAGTCGTTTATAATTGAGCTACCGAAGATTTTTCCTTCGAAAAATTGAAGTGTGGTCCGTTTTGAAAATTTTGATTGTTTTCTTTGAAAATGAATGATTAAAATGGGTTTATACTGAATATTGATGTATTGGCTCGGTTTAAATTCTTCTATTTACACTAATTAGAGTTTGGAATTTTTAAAACTACTCCTTAATTCGATCGGGTGTTTCTAATTTGATCAAATCACCTAGTGGAGTATTTTATCGACCAGTTGAAGAGATTTCGCGGTCTGAAATTCGTCTATGGTTCCATTTTCCATATGTAAATACGAACCAAAGCTAAAAATTGGTATCTACAGATATGACGAGTTTTGTTGTAAAAAGTACGATATATGTTGGATGAAACTTTGAAAAAAATTGCAAAAAAGTGTCTTAGTACGATAGTAAGTTCATTTCAATGCTCAGTCTCGTAAATAGACATGACATAACTATGGTTTTCTTTGATGAAGTAACGCGTTTTCTGTATAAGAATTGAAAAGATGCAATATTTTAGATTTGTGGCATTTTGCGTAAATTTGTTGGAACTCAGGCGAAATGCATCATACGGAAGTAAATGGTTTTTATCTTATAACTAATTTTCAAAGGGTCATTGGGTGAGTCTTATTCTCACCTATATTGGCTCAACTGTGGATGTTATCACGGCTTACTCTTTAGAGAAAACTGTTAAATTTACTTTCTTCTGCAAGTATTGCAAATGAGTTCGTAAAATTTGGACTTATTATTTTGTTATGAATTTGCTGAATTTTGCTGTCGGAACATATTTTCAAGTACCTGAGAAGTTCAGCTCCTTTGTTTATCAAAATTTTGAATACATAAGCTAATTGTCCCATTGAAATTCTTTAGCGAAGCAATATCTAAGCCAGAATACATGAAATGGCGTTAGTTTAATTTTTTGTGTTCGAGAATTGGGTTAGTGTACAATTAGTTTATTTTTAGCCTGAGAAATGAAAATGTGTTTGTTGAATTGCTTGTATGAAACAAAATCTGTGTTGAATTGGCTATTATTTTTACGAACTAATAACTAAACATATTTTTTTCTCAAGTGAGTACGTAATGAGACTGAAAAACTTGACCACTTCTTGAACCGAGCCATAAACTCACAATATGAGTCTAAATTTGACGTTCGTCATATTTTTTCATCGTTTATATAATAACCACTACTATCGATGAAGTCCTGAGATTTTTTTTTTTAATCATGAAATGTTAAGATCCCACAGCAAAAGTTCGAAATCTTAATATTGTCCCACAAGTCACAAGTAAAGACGTTGAAATTTCATTGTTAATCACTTTTTAGTATTTCCAATTGGAAAAAAAATTAGTTTTTTTCAACATACATTTCTTGAAAAATCGTTGCCTGGGTTAGGTTTTTTTATGCTACGGCGAGCGAAATGTGAACAAAGGAAGACCTAGTCGTAGCATATCAGTAAAATTTGCATTTCTGGTATAAGACTATTATATTTTATTCGTGAATCAAATTGATTTTCATTCCTTATCTTCGAGTAGATTCGTCGATTTTGGGCCGGGGATAGTGTAATGAAATTTATTTCCATAAATAATTATGTCGTCACTTGAAAAAAAATTATAAATTCTTAGAAATTTTATAAAACTAGCCAAAATTGATAGAATATGCGAGAATCATTTGACCAGTGATTTGTTCAAATAGGATAAGTCCATTTTTTTCTAAAATTTGAGTTTTTCCGAGATCCAATTGTACCCACCAAACTCTAATTACAGTGAAAATATTTTGTCCCAAAGTGCAACCATCGCTAAGAAAAAATTTCAAAGTTGAGATGCTGCATAAGAAGGCTATATGATAATGTGAAAATGGTTTTTTGCTCTCCTCTAGAACACTTGAAAAAGTCGACTAATCTCCTTCTTACATATCACTGTTCATGTGAAAAGGCGAAAATGTGCGGTTCGTGTGCAAATTAAATGACATGCATTAAAAGCTCAGACTTTGTGTAGGTAAAGGTACAAATTGGCTAAACGTACTAAATTCGTATGCTTATATATAATATGTAATTTTCTATTTTATTATTGTGAAAAATTATTGTGTTTTAGCTTTGAGTAAAAGATGGCAGGAAGAGGTCGAGCTCGTGGTAGGGTCAGAGCGCAATCACCGCCCGCGGATCAGCCAGGATCTGCTACCCTGCCCAGGCCTTCAGCATCCAGCAGTTCTGTCCCAGCAGTCGGTCGTTCGGCTGCTAGAGGCGGTGCTAGTGCGGCCGAAGCAGTAACTCATCAATTACAGAGAGTTTCTTTACAAGGTAAAATGATATGCTAGTTTCGTTGAATTTATTTATTTATTTATTTATTTATTTGTGGCATTCGTCAACTTCAACCTAATGTATTGCCAAATAATTGTAAAACAACTAAATAGTCTATATCCTTATAAGGAAGAAAAAGGAAAACACCAATACAAATACAAAATGCTGATAATAGGACAAAAATGTAACACGATCAAGAGTATGAGTCGTATTATTTTACACCTGTAGCTAGTTTAGACGATTGTGTGGACTGCGAAAATCGAATTTCGCCTCGAAATGGTGAACAGAAACGTGTATATGTTAGAGAAGATGGTCCAACCATCGATGATATCTTATAAATTTAACAACAGTTTGGGAGATGAGTCATCATCTCAGCAGAAGCCATCTTCACAATACTTTCAACCCTTGCCTTACTCGCCTAGGATAAGCTGTTTAGTACCCAACCCTGATACTAGTTCTGGCGCTGCCACTGTGACGTATCCGCATTTTTCATATTCACAACGTTACCGTGGTACGCAAATCAGCAATTATTAAATTTGCCCGAATATAATTTTTCTGCTAAATGTGAAGTTTCTGCAAGCAAAAGTTGTGATGACGCAGAGATAGAGTCCGAAGAGAGTTCCATGTCTGGCAAGTTTTCACAGGCTATAGATCAGAATTTGGATTCTGTAAAAATACGCAATTTAATAAATGATAATTCTACTTTTGACGAGTCTTCTTCCCCGCTTGATTCGATCACGGAAGAGATTTCATTTTCGCTGGACGAGATCTTTATTATAGACGAATCCCAGACTACTGTTTTGATTATGAGAGTTGTAGAGACATCGCCGTATAAAATATTTACCAACAGTTCGCGTTCCTCTTCTCCTTTCTGAGAGTATTGTAATCAACAATTAAGCTCACTTCTCTTCACGTTGGAAAATGTCAACAATACAGAATCTTCGTTGATATTTCTGGTGAAAGTCTTCCTAAAAATACAATGTATAAGAACTATGTATTTTGAATTTGATCGAAATACTAGTAGAAAAAACCAAAAATCCATTTTTTAAACTTTGTTGTACTGCGCTTATGCAGTTGTTTTTCAAAATTTTCGCATTTAAATTCCATCGCAATGGCATTCATAAATTACTTTGCTGTCTATTATTAATTTGTGGCTAAACAGCTTCGATGAATCTCGGTATTAAATTTTTGCATTCCAGCTTGGTTTCTAATTGAGCTTAAATTATCTTTCTGCATTTCGTGCAGCTCATCCTTCGTGACAGCCAGATTGCGTCCTTAGTTGGTAATTACGTGTTTAATTTATCAGATCTCACAAATTGACCATCATCTCAGGCCCGCAGTTAACGCCAAGGCGCTGCTTTGGCTGGCATTTTCCCGGGAAAAAAAAATTAGGTTTTTGTTAATTATGTTTAACACCGCCTTTCTGCGAGGGAAAAAACTTACTGATTGAGACAAATTTGCTTTACATGAAACATCGTAAACCCTAGCTTTCTCAAGGGTTTAGCTGCGGACCTGCATCATCTTTATCACCGCACGTTTTTAACTCTGATGGAGATTTTAATTTTTGCTTCCATTAGGAAGTTGCAATATCGTTGTCGGGTTGTATTTTCTCATTTTTTGTGTTGTAATTTTGGTTTTGGCCTGCAATTTCAATCTTGATTTTCAATTCCGTTATCCATTCGGTTGCTTCGGTTGCTGATGAAGAGATGAACTAATCGTAAGTGAGTACCTATTTTATCAAGTTGAAGTATTTCCGCTACAGCTGATAGTGGATTCTGATTTTGTCTTCCGTGTGTGGTTACTCAGTAATGATATTTCAAGTTGACGGGGTTGAAAATTTACTTGAATTTGAATATAAAGTTGAGAGTGAGATTAAATTGTCATCGAGTCAAATAACTTCTCAGTTATCTCGTGTTCTGTCATGTAAATGTTGAATTTTTAGTGTTATAGAATCGTTCTTTCACTCGCACATGCTTCTCTTCAGGGTTTCATTAGTGCTAACTGCTACATAAAATTACTAAGTCTCAATGCAGCTGGCGTATTTCGCATGGGAGACTACAATCATTGCTGCTGATGTAAGCTAAATGAGTAAATTGTTGACTTTCTTATTGCACTGGAAACTAGACTACGAATGGCTTCTCGGATTTAGTTTTTTTCTACCTTCTGAAAAGACTTCATGTCAAGTTGACTAACAGAGAGTAGTTTATCTTATATGTTTATATTTTACCTGAGGAAGCCCTGAAATTGTGTAAATGAAACGTCAAATTGTACTTAGGTAGGATCTATTCTTTATTGCCTGAGTGATGTGACGGATTGCTTCGAGTTTCAGTTGTTTTTCTAGCTCTGATGGCTTCTAATAAAGAAAATCCTAAATTACTATTAAACTTGAAATTCAATCAGACCTGTAGCTAGAATATTACGTAAGAAGGGAGTTCCTTGGGGGCTCACGAAGAGTCCCAGTGTTGCCAAGTCGAAAAAAAAATCAGCTTTAAATACAGTAATAATATTTCTTGCCATTTTTGGTGTATTTTTAGTAACAATTTATTGTAAAATTTGAACTTCGCAGTCGATTTTAAGAAGAAACACTTGAGGAAAATTAGAATACATTAAATGGGGGTAACTCAATGAACGGGGACTAAACGAGTCAAAAGGGGGATTCAGATCCATATTGCCCACCCTAGCTATGGACCTGATTTTGTTTTTTAGCCAATGTTTTCGTAATCCTGAATCATGAACTTTAAGTAGTTCATATAACACCCGAAGTTCCACTGGAAAACCTGCTTTTCTAGCGAATCTTGCTGTTTTAGAATTTTTCTGAATTAGTATTACATTTACATTTACCAAGGGAACCTAAATTTGACTAAAAAAAACTGACTAAAAATTTTAATTTAGTAAAGTGAAAATCAAAATTGCACTACAATTAGTATCGAAGTTCAACATTAAAGATTTTTTTCAAGTTTGAGGTTTTTTCACTTTGATCAAACAAGAGTAAAAATTGAAAATGTACTCGTAAGACGATTAGTATCCAAGTCCAACATTCAAAATTTTTTCTCAAGTTGGAGCAATCACCATTTACTTTTAATTTTTACGAGAGTGAAGATTGAAAATTCAAGCCAATTAGTATCAAAGTTAAGACTACATATTTTTCTTCAAGTTTGAGATTTTTCTACTTGAATAGGTACTTTGAATTTGGACAACACAAGTGAAAATTTTAAACGGAAGATATTAGGTATTTCAGTGTATGAAATTTTCCCTCAATGTTTCAGATTTTCTTCCACTTAGTATATTTTTACAACAGGAGTGAATTTTTAAAACAAATCTGTAGAAAAATTTGCTCTAGGGGAATGTCATACAGCCGCCCCCCTCCCCCCATTCACTGGGCTCCTGATAGTCAAATGAGAACATTTTTAAGGCGATTGTTTACGATTTATTAACAGTAAAATAAACGTTGTATTAGTTTGAAATACTTAATCTTCGGATGAGAGAAGAGAAATATCATGTTTTTAGAGAGAGTTATTTCGCTTCTGACGTAGCAACACTGTATCTCTTAAAAATGCGAGGCACCGATAGGATCGCTAAATAACGACAAAAGAAGTGATGAAATGTAATGAAAGATGATGTAATACTGCGCAATAATCTTGTCGTTCTAGTCCAAGTCCCTCAGTCAATGCTTGTCATTTGTCTCAAGTCATTACATCAAAATTGAAAATTTTCGATTCAATTTCGTTTGTCGGCCGGCCATGTTGTTTTATTCTTTG
Organism: Parthenolecanium corni; assembly: GCA_038050395.1. Classification (NCBI taxonomy): domain Eukaryota; kingdom Metazoa; phylum Arthropoda; class Insecta; order Hemiptera; family Coccidae; genus Parthenolecanium; species Parthenolecanium corni. The sequence goes on from JBBCAQ010000002.1 coordinate 159,800, forward strand.
GTTTGTGTTCGTAAGTTCGTTTGTGAGTTGGGGCAGTTCTCGCCGTCTCAATTTCGAGTATTGAAAAAACTACGTCGAGCTTTGTTCAATTTCGTGTTTTATGCGGTGAATTGTTATTAGTATTCTGAAATCATTTGAAATATGCGATTTTTCAGTTCCATTCGCATGGCGTCGGTTTTGATGAAACTTCGCGTTTTCGTACTGTTTGTTGTTTGGAAATGATGAACCACGCTCGGTTCTTCGGCACTCGGCAGCCATAATCGCATTCCTATTATTTTGAAAATCGTGTCTTGATGTACGTAATTAAAATATTTTTATTAGTCGATTGAGTTGTATTTTCTTAAAACTGAAAAGTGCGTCAATTTCAATCTGTGTGCCGAGTCTGTGCTAAGTACTTGATTACGTGCTCGCTGTAAGTTCCACAGAAAGTAGTCCGGTTCATCTTTCGAAATTTTCTGTGAATTGTGTTATTTTTTGTCTCGTGTTCTGCGAAACGTTAAATATTCTCAAGTTTTCCAATCGTTTGTTTGTTTTTTGCGAATCAATTTTGTGAAACTGATTCGTTTAAGATATAACGCGTTCCCTTTTCGTGTTTATGGTGAATTGGCTGAAAGCAGAATCTCGTGGTGACACAAATATGTTTTGATTTCTGAAGAAACCTGGAACTAATGCTTCACCTCAAGGAAGTCGACACTACCTGATAACTCCATCTTCATCTACCAGATTGGTAAGTGATTTTAGTCGTATTTTTCATATAGGTAGTTAAAATATTCGTACTTTCATGTCAGGTCATGTAAAACCTATTTGGTAGTTACTGTTATTGAAATGGAAACTGGATGGGCTCGATATGTAGGGAGTGAACGTATTAGTTAATTTGAACTGCGAGTGTTTCAAAACTTGAAATTGGAATTTGAATCGTTGTTTCTCAGTTCGGTGTATTAGATTTCTACTAAAAGTCTGAATACGAAGTGTCGTATGATTATTGAAGTGTGAAGTCATGAAATTTCCAAAACTTAATACTTGCCAAACACGAAAATACGTTATCTTGTTTGAAAATTTGAGATAACCAATTTGGAGAACATCTGAATCAGTTATTATAGGTTCTAAAATGTCTGAACTAAAATCCTATTCCGATTTGTTTCAGTGAAAACAGATCAGGGAATTTGAATCATGCAAAGACATTGAATGTCTCCTTACATTTTGTTGAATTTTGAAACCAGAGAAGCTATAGTACTATGAAGTTGAGTTTTATTTTTACAAAATGCCATTGTAATGATAGTATTTGACCTTAACTCAAGTATTGTGTCTGTAAATTTCCCTTACGCGTTTTTTTATGATTTGATTTTCAAAATCTTTGAATTTCACTCCAGAAAACGCGGTAGAGTACTCAAAATGATGTTATATTTCTCTTGAAATGTTGTTTTAAGTGGAATTTTGGTTTCAAGTGAATGTGGGGTGAAATCTTGAGTTCGTTTCTTGTGTCAACGGCGTAACTACGAGTATTTCGAATTTTTGGCGATGTACTTTGGTAATCCTAGAGAAAATTTTGTTTAAAAATTTGTATGTTGCAGAAAGAAATTTGAGCAGCGGGAAAAATTTTCTAATCCTATTTCCAGATATTAATTTGATAATTCCAAGCTATTGTACTAATTTCCAGTCACCCTTCCTCTCATGTACTTCAGTAATACCTGCTCTTAGTTCGTAATTGTTTTTTTTTTGTGAAAAAAAATCAATTATTATCATATTATCTCGGTGTTTTGAAATGAAATCCACAATAAAATCGAGTGTACAAAAAAAAAAACAGCAAATCGCTGACAGCTTGAAAAATTTGCGTGCTCTACCCCCGAATTTAGCCGAAGCTGAAGTGAGGCTTGGACTTTTGAAATAGAAATTTAAGGAAGTTTGTGATACATTTTCAAGGGAAGTAACTATGAATCAGACCTTAGTATATTTATACACTTATGCATACCATTCTTGATTAAGTTGAACGTTTATTAATAGATCGAATACATAAATTTTGATATTTTTTCCGAATTTTGTTTCATGAGGAGCAACTGAAAAGTCAGACTAAGTACGTTTATACTTACTCATATGTATACATATCCTTTTCTTATTTCGGTTGAATTTTTGATACAAATTGAATATCATGATATTAAGTCTGATATCGTATTTTTTGTGTCGTTGAATTGTGGGTCTCAGTTCTGCTTATTAATCGAAATCATTGGTAATTAATTGTTCTTCAACAAAATGGTGAGGCCATATTCGTCAAAGTTTGGGGTAAATATACTTGAACTTGTAGGGTTGATTAGAAACTGTTCTAAACTTGTAATTTTTGATATCGATAATTTTTTCGCTTCTCACCGTAGTTTTTTGGATGCAAAGTTTTTTCATGTCCTAGCAATTCTTTCTTCCGGATTTTTTGAAACCTTTCCTTCGGTTCCGTCAGTGTGCGTAATGACTTTTATTGTGTGACTTATGTATTCCATTCTATTTTCTACGTCATTTCTCATTTGTTTGGTTTTTATAGTGTTCATTGACACATTTCTTACGTTCTCTGCACAGATTCTCGGCCATCGGGAATTATTTTTTGCTCTTTCGCTCACTGAGAAAATTAATGTGAAGGAACATAATTTGTGTATTTTACTTTCTTGAATTTCGATGAGCCTCCATTCGTACTTGCTTGACTGGAGTGTGCTCTCCCATAGAAACTCTTTTCACTCCTCGAAATCCAGGCTGTGGTTGGCAAGCAATCGTACTTGGGAGACCTTTATGTTGCCGTCTCTGTTCCATGACGGTAGCAGCAAAGAAACATGCACTCATGAAATGGCTGCAACGTGACCGTCTTGAAATAATTGGTAGTACCAGGGTTAAAATGGGCTACAAATTGTGCGATATGATATGAAAAGCAATTTCAATTAGTTAATTTATTTCAACAAGTAGTTGAAATATTCGAGTAGTAGTAATATTAGTGGTAGAGATATTCTGGGTATTATGAAATTCTATGAACTGAGCCAGTAGTTAATAGCTAATTTTATTTCAAAGATTTCAACTGGAAGTGAAGGAATTTTCGTATAAGGCAGTATACTAATTATTTAATACTCGAATGTGACGAAATCAGAGAAAACCTATGTTGAGGTGAATGAGGTCAAATTTTGAAAATTCTGATGAGACAATTCCAAGGACTCCAGCCCATAACCCAAATATTCGTTGAGATATGGTTCATCGAAATTGAAAAATGAAAAAATATGGGTTTGAAAAATATGTATTCGAAATTTGAGGGGATTTTCTCCATGTCTGTGCTTCTTTTTTTTTCTTGTCTGAAGGTAATCTCGCAAATGAAATCATGTTGCTTGAATTTTATTTCTCCTTTTTGGAGGCATTAGGCAATCATTCATTCCGTCATCCATAATCTTAATAACGAGTATTATGAAATATTTTTAAGGGTATAAGAAACAAGTTTCTGTCGAAATGCGAAATTGAATAATTTTTTACCTTCTAACTTGTTTTCGGCTGAACTGGAAATTTTTTTTGTCAGATCTTGTCTCTTATTCGGCACAGCTTAATTAAAATGCATCCTTCAATTTCGATCGTACTCGTATTAGTGCAATGGCATGCATGAGAGATTAGTTGGAATTTTTTAAATGAATGGTTAAATACTCGTACTAATGTATACTGTACTTGAATATGATTCATTATTATGGGCTTGTATTTATGAAATGAGAACCCGATTCTTGTAAATTGAATAATGACAAGTTTATGTTACCCCCCGGAATTCCAAGCTCATTTCTGACGAACATCTCGGTCGAATGAGCTACTATTTGGATTGTGAAAGTTCATTCTAAGTCTGTCAGAGTACGCCACAAAGTTTTTCGTTGCTCTCCGAATAATTCAAGTACATAATTATTTTGATAGTACGAGTATATTGAGATTTTCACGTTATGAATTTATACCAATTCAATTCCTATTTTTCGATAATCCAATTCTTCTGCGTCTAAAAGCGTACGCTGGCAAGATTCTTTACTAGAAAGAAATGATTTTTTTGGTCCGAGTCTTTTTAGTTGAATTTCTGTCTGTGCTTTGCTGTAAATGGTGAATACGTTCAATTACTGCAGACCTTGCAGCTTCTTTAGTTATCATCATAGTTTGCTAATAATTTTACTCGAATGAATCTTTCGTGTGACTCAGGTTTCAGGTTCTCGTCCCACCTTCTCTGCTTCCACATTTGAGATTTTACCTCACTTTTAAACTACAATATCCCAGTAAAATATTGAATGAAAAATGCGACTGGAATGACTCTCTATTCTAGGAATGTGATATTATTGTATTAGAATGACTTAAAAGATTATTAGATGTGCATCATGAATATTGCTGGTGCCTGGTTTCATGAATAATGATGATGTTTCTGGTTTTTTGCTGATATAGGAAAGAACCTGGAACATTTTTGCTCAATTGCTTGTACCGTAAAGATCTTTGAGGTCCTCTTACTAATTTTGCACGAAAGCTCGAGATATTAATACAGAATTACCATTATCTATTTGCTTTTACTCTTCTTTGGCCCATTCTTTGAAATGATATTTACTGTTTCCCATTGGTATCAAATATTTATTCAAAATGTCTAAATCCTCTTCGGCCATTCGTTAATCTTCGTTGGCCAGTTATAATTATGATGACAGTCAAGAAGCGTGGACGTGAGAAATACATATAATAGGGTGAGTGCACCAGTTCGTGACCATGTACCAGTTTGTGACTTTTTCTTTAAAATATGTAAAAAATAAGGAATTGGGCATTGCAGGACGGTCAGTTTCGCAACTTTGTTAACTTTTGAGAGGTCTTGAAGTTTGAAATTGGTGATATGTTACTACAAATAGAGATAGGTCGTTTTCAAAGAGAATAAATTTGATATTTATAAAAATCGATTTCTATTAAATTAAAACTATTGAAATATGAATTGAAAGAAAATACGAGTATTTGAACGCAGTACTGTTTTCTTATTGAACATTCTCTCATGAAATAAAAGTACTTGTAAAGTTTCGGGGAAAAAGGTAGCCTGGAAGCAAGGTGAAGTGTGCCAGTTGAACGAGTAAGTTATGGCATTTTTCTCCATAACTTGACAGTATTGAATTTTCAGTAAGAAAACTTTTTCTGTATTAATATTTTTTCTTTTCACCAGCCTTGGGCGACGTCTTTTTCCATTTTGGGGGCGACCTTTCACCCTTCGGAGGAAGCCAAGCCTTCTTCGGTGATTTACATGGCGGTGTTGCTAACATCGCATAACCATTCACCCGAGTCTTTTGGCGAGTGGAGCAGTATTTACTTCACGCTGTAACATGTAATGATGACTGACTAAGTGAGAGCTTCTAATGTTGGTTGTCTCTCTTCTTGGAAAAATCGATTCCAAATCAATATTATTCTTTGTTAATGAGAGGGAAAAAAACACAATTAAAAATTGGTGATTCCCAGTTGATTCATAAAAAATATGAAAAAATGACAATATTAGGTTTCTTATTTTTCTGAGCTCCATTGTAGATTCCTTGACATGTAGCTGTGAGCTCGTAAGGAACTAAGTTTTTCAATTCATGCGTCCGCCATTCGACTAAGTTAATTGGTTTATAAATGATTAACAGAATGATGGGGTCATTTTATAAATTTGAACAAAATTCAAAATACCTTGATGTGAATGAGTTCAAAGCCAACTTTTGTCCTCAATTTTGTGAATTGAGAGGATTGAAAAAAAGTACATGGTTCAAATAAATTGAAGATGAAGAAGGGAAGTCCAATGGCTTTGATTGCGGTACTACATTTAGTACATGTACCTATTTCAAAATTTGTGCTGAGAGAACCATTTTGTGGGCAATTTTTTATTCAAATTTGTTATTGTTGAATAAAAAAATAATTTGCTTGATCAGCTATTCCCTATTCGTTTGATACCAATTTACCAAACCAAGTTTATTCTCCTCACTGTGGCAATTTGTTGTGTATTTTTTCTTCGAAGGATACCACTAACTGCACAGTTGTATAGACAAGGGAGCTTTAGAGCACATCATGTGGATTTTTTGATGAGTATCGAATTGAAATATTGAAAAATTTAAGCTGGTTGTTCTTGATGGGTTTTTGTTGGTCTGCCTCTTGTATGCCTTCAATTTGCAGCACTTGTGGTGTAACAATTGTTGTAGCAGATAATGGTATTGTGAATCTGCTTTTGCGTATTTTGGGGCTTGAATGAAAGTACCGCTTGCGACTACCCATTTGGCAAGGTCGTAGCGCAATTCCATAAATTCCCGCAGTGATTCCGTCTTCTGGTTTGCCGGTTTCACTGAACATTTTTCAGCCAAATATTGGACACTCAAGTTCAAGATGAATGCTGAAGCGGCCATGTTTGCCTGTGATTGCGAGACATATGCTCCTGGCAACGTGTGTGTGACATCTATGTACGCTATAATGCATTTCAGCGATTAGTTGGCTGTATGAGTTACTGTTACTTTATATTTTAAAGCTGTAAAATAATGTCTGCCTTCTTTGGCTGGGCTATAACAGTTTACTCCATTGACGAAGTTAGCTCCCTTCCTCATCACTTTCATATCTCCTTTTACATCACTTCAGTCGTTAGTATTGAAAGGTGTCGAAGAAAAATCACGGCACTTGTTGAGTCCACGGCTGTTGGGCTGCTGATTGGATCACCTTGCTTAGAGTATCTGAATAAGGTATCTCGCATTAGTAGAGTTGGCATACATCAAGAATCCTCAAATAAGGGATTCGAAAGAAATGCCCATGTCTGTGATTGGTCATCCAGCAACCACGTATTAGACGTGCAAGTACAGTGCCATACAGTCGCTATCGCTTGAAATTTGAGTTTCTGTGACTTGGAGGAAGAGTGGGTTTTGTCTGCAGGAAAGCAGATTTGCATTCCATGATGCGTATTACAAAGAAAAAAGTAATGTAACGTATAGGAGAAAATCTCGAGAAGAAAGAAAAAAAATCGAAATGTACGCAATATTGAAAAAAAGAAAAATTTTGAATCATCATTGTTCTTTACAACTGATGATCAAAATAAGCAGGTTTTCAGGAGAAAACCTGCTAAAAAGGCAATGTGAAGGCTCAAAATATCGTTAAATATAACCCAAATTGAATGAAATAACGGGCTAAATTTTTTGTGCATATTACAGTGTTGATCGAGGTGCTACAGCCTCCCTCGTGGCTATGCATTCACCTTGATTTGGGATTTGTGCGGTCTTGAAACATGTAAAGCCGTGTCACCGAAATTGCCACAGGAAGTTGAATATCCTAAAGGTGCGATCAGTAAGGTGGGCAGCACTGTTAACCCTCCAAATTTATACATTTTGAAACGTGTTTGGCTCGTGAGTTTTGTCCTTGCGAGCTCACTCTTCGCAATATTCCATGTTTGACGACATTTGTTTGATGGGGGCATGTCTTTCGAAGAGGTTGAGCGTTTCCCCGTTTCATTTTCGCAGCGAAAATAAAGGCGAAAATAAAATGGAATAAAACATAGTAAAAAATTGAAGAGGGCAGAAATGCAAAAAAGAAGCAATTCTGGCTGGGTCGGTTGGCTCTGGTGGCTTGGAGATGGTCATGGTGGCGATGATTTGGCATGGCTGCTGAGGCCCCAGTGGAGCCCTATATGGTACCTGGCTGCATTGGACAGCCCCCCTCCGGTGGAACCTAGCCGGTCATAATGAGTATGTGGTGACTTAGACAAAATTGTACACCCACACGGCTCGACCCAGATAAATTGGAAGGGTTTCAAAACATTGTAACACTCGTCACGGCACCAATGAGGGAAAATATTCGGCCCGCTGAAAATATGGGGACACCAAATAAAATTATTAATTGATTCATGCTGACTCAATAGATTTTCACCAAGTGAATCAAGCAAACAAAAGCTTTAAATAAAATAGTCATTGAATTATTTTATCGCGCTCTCTTTTTGTTCTATGCAGTCATCGATCTAGGGTAAGGATCCGTTTTCTATCCACTTTTCCGCTTTCTATTTTTCTTTGTGAAAAATAACCTCGATACTGCACGCTTTAACTATTGAATTAAATTAAATACTAAAACGAAAGCCCTCTCTTGCCGAAAATGAATAAATAAATAAATAAATAAAATAAATAAATCAGCATCTTGAAACATATTTTTTGGGACTCATGTACGAAACTGGTAATGTAACTGGACTGAGAACCAAGACATTTTTATACTGATAACTGTTTTCTGGCTGTATAAAAATTCATTTGACTAAAATCTCCACTCACTACTCAAAGTTGTTACAAAGGAGTATCATGAAAAGTAAGAACTTTTCTTTTGTATTTTTCTGTAGACTCTCTGCATTAAATCACTCACTAAAAACGTTCTGTATATATCAATGTGAATACGATCTACCTTCAGCAATTTTTCATCAGCTGAACAAACTACATACATGGACTTGATGGTTTGGGGACTTGCAGATTTCTTCTTAAACGCTCATTCATTTATAGGAGATACAGTTACAAGCTTTCAATTCCCACTTTTATTTCGACTTTCATGGCATCGGAGGCTCTCTCCTTCTTCACGAAAAGCACTAGATTCTGGAATAGATAGATGAGAATATATTGTTTGCTTTCTGTAGGATTTCCATTTCGATTGGGGATAATGATATCGATGCGGAGAGATGCAATCGGTGGTACCGCCTCGGGAGCTGCGTCGCATATTTCGTACCTAATATAATGGGGGAAATAAAAAGCTGAGAGAAAACCGAAGGGCAAAAAGACGCCTCTATATCGAACTCATCGCACCTTCTCTGTCTGCTCTATCACACCAGCTCATCCTCTCCTGCAACTCTTTCCGATGTATCTTTTTTCTGTCTGTATACCTTTTTCACTTCTTCACGGTGCATATATTGTTATTAGCTTTAATGAAGACATTGTTACCGGTTGTGAAACACGTTAAAGGATATCATCTATACGTACCTCCACCTATAATTTCATCGTTACACCTCCTATCCCCTCAGCCACAAGCCACCTCAAGCAACCAACTCCTCGTTTATAACCGCGCGCGCATTTTACACCTGTCTGTTTATTACGAGTACATACACAAATTTTCACAACATACAGAGTACTCGTATATTTATAAGTTATGAACGAATGATTTTTTCTTTCCTCTTGATGTCCTGTGTACACATACATATTTTTTGTTATGTACCATTTTGTCACGGACCGAAAAAAAAAAAAAAATTGGCATACTAATAAGATGATACGTTTACAACGAAAAAAATATAATTCTGTTTTGGTTGTTTGCTCTATGAATTAGTATCGGTCTTCGAATCCAATATAGTCATTCGAAATAGTTCAGCAAACAATTTTTCTTTGCTCGTAGTCTAGTGTAGAGTTACCTGTAGAGATGTTTTTGTCACTTGTGAGACCCAAAACAGATATTTCATAACACTTGCGAGTTGCGAGACCCTTTTACGGGCCTCACATGTCCATGAGGTGTATGTATAGTTTTTCTTACCCCCCCCCCCACTCCGCTGACCTCAAATTTGCATTTTCTGTCTGGGACTCGCAAGTGCCCCAAATATCAATATTGTATGTGCACTTGTGGTTCACTCATTTCATTTTACTCCCTATAAACTGTAGTGTACATCTAACCAATAGCTGTGGGCTTCATTACATAGCCTAAAGTATCTACTGATAGCCACCGAGCTATGTGAAAACGAAGGTTTCATTTTTGAGTATTTATAAGGGGGGTCTTGCAAGTGTCATACTTCATCTTGGGTCTCACATGTGACGTAAAATAACAATACATATATTTTTTCTTCTCATTCTGCCTTCGTGTAAACACTGAATTCGACTTCTTCCTTTAAAAAAAAGAAAAAAAAAGAAAAAAAGAAAACGCGAGAATTAAATTAATATAGGTAATTGGAAAAAACGATCCATGACCAGGATGCTCTCGTCTTCGTAGCTCAATAATCTTCCTGCGGAGAAAAATGATTCGAAGGAATATCTGAAATATTACACATTATTAATGAAAGAAATGACTATTTATGTAAAGATTGTAAATGACCCACTCGCATAGTATGATTTCAAATCTCTCAACGCATTGTGTACTGTACAAAAGAAACGAATAAAACAATTGGAAAATCAAACGAGAAGCACCCTAGAAGAGATAGAAAAGAATAGGGCATATAAATACGAGAATACCTTTCAGGATGCACCCAAATGTTATTCCACAGACTGCCAGAACAGCTCACGGTTTATAGAGAAATCACCACCCCAAAAAACAACTTGAAAATCACGATTCACCCTTTATGGCATTTCATCACAGCCAGAATTTACGCATGAAATTCACTCTCTTTTAGCACTGTTTCCTCACACAATCCGAATTAACGCACTGTCAACTGATATAAAGAATTTCAATTACACGTAGTTTGTAAATTACCAGACGAAAATGAGGGTTGATTTACACTTGTACAGTGCAGTTTATTGAAACGAGGTGACGAATAGTTTGCATCGTTGGAACTTTCTCATCGAGAGGGTCGAAGCTTTGAACTCTTACCCTCAAACGCTCTTGACAAGCATACGCGAACCTTTTTTTTTTTCACTTTCACGTTTTTCTCCCTCCACTCGTCTTTCGGTCTTCCTGATAAGTGTATTTAAATTATTTTCAACTCGTCCTCTCATTAATTTCAGAATAGAAAAATATGATAATTGTTAATCAAGCATCCGTGGCTGACGCATTTGCAATTTTTCTGCCTCAGAAATGCGTCGATTGGTTTCTTTTGAACGACCTATGCGGTAATTGATTCATTAAATATTTGCGTCTCATATGTGAAACTCCTAAACTAAATGTGAGCGAGAGAGAGAGAGAAAGAGAGCGAAATAAATTGAATACCTTCGAGTTCAGAAAAGTATAAATTATTATTTTTTGTTCTCTTTCTTTGATGCTTAGTATAACATATTGATCCTTCTGCGCCTGATTTATCATTTCTTCTTTCTTAAATACTAACCAGTTTACCAAAAATTTATGACACTTCTTATTTTAGGAGTGCTTGTTAATTTTATAATTTTATGTACCTACCTATCTCTTGGTTTGGTTGAATATTCTTCTTGTAATTGACAGAACTATTTTTACACTCCGTTGTTTTACAAATTACATAGAAATTAAAATTGTTTCTGATGGAGATTGCAATTAGCTTCCTTCCAGCTTTGAGCCTCTAAACTCTTTTATCATTTTCTATATTTATGATGCTTCGACATATCTTGACACCATGGATCCAAGGACTTTCACTGTCCAAAAAATGTTTTAAATAGTCAAGTGGGAAGTACTATATTTATTCTTTATTGATTAACTTTTAATAAATGACTAATATAAGCTATACAAAAAATTACATGAAACTAATGATGTAAAATCCCATTATAACAACGAAATAGCCGTAAGCTACTGCGAATGCATGTCTGAAATCGGCTACACAGCTGGTTGCGCTTAATTAAGACCTAAAAACTTATTCAGACATCTTGATCAACCTTTTTTTTTTTTGCTCAAATACCAAACCACGACGTTCGCATAGTTTTAGATGATGTGGAGGTGAAGAGGAGTCAATTTATAAAGACAAAAAACGTGTTTCTGGGGCGTACCTTGTTGTGTGTCTGAATTACCGCAATCTAAAAACGAGATGATGTAAAATTAGTGTTAACCAGTGCATCCCCTCAACCACCCTAAACATTCCACCATCACCCCGCGACTGCAGCGGTCCATAGTCAAAAAAATTTGTCAAAGAATAGTGGACTGAAATGGTGACTTTTTTCGTCTTTTCTCCTCCGCATCAGTCTATAGTCGACATAAGCTTACTCGTACTTGCTTTTTTCCTGTGTAATTTGATATGAAATATTAGCAAGTCAATGGATCGTTAGCGGTTTCTTGTTTGCATTTGTCTCCTCTTCTGCTGCTTGCATCCAAAGCTCTACGTTGAATTCGTGTAATATGAGCCCTTGTAGGCATTGAAAATGTATTCCAATTCTTCGGATTTTGTGGACAGCGGAAATGTGATAGTTCGTATTGGTTTTTTTTACAGTGGTTTTCGTATTTGATAGGTTCGGTGATAACTAGTGGAAAGGCTTATCGAGCTAGCTGGTGGGAAAATCTAGGAAGAACTGAGAATATTTCTTGTGGCTAGAGCACCAATTACGCCTTGGCTGGTGATGTAGAATGAGTCGGAAACGAGATGGTGTGGGAGTTTGGTGTTTACTCTAATCGTGAGTGCACACAAAATAACATGAGAACATTCCTCGACTTTTTAATTCAACTTTTGAGGCTGGCTTCATCGACACTCATGTATGTGTCATGCTCTCATGTTTTTTCATGTAATTTCATTTTGAACTCGTTGGAATGTGGATATTTATCAAGAAATTTGATTTATATTATATCTAACCATGTAGTTGAACAAAAAAAAGAAAAATTGCTGTAACAAGCGGTCTACTCGGTATGAAACTACATGTATAAAAGTATTATTAATTGATGATAATCCAAAAGGTTAGTGCCACCAACATTGACTTCCGAGATTATGATTTAAGAATGTTGCATATTAAAACCTTAAAAAGCGCGGAGGTTCTGTGAATTATCTTTCAAAACTTGCGCTAATTGAAGAAAAAATTATTTTATTATGTATGTATATGAAGTGCTACATTCAGAGCATGTAGAAAATTCGGTAATTACCTGCTCGTTTTGGACTATAATGTAATTTTTTCCCCTTATGTTGTTTTTTTGGATTCATCATTCACCAGAATTTGCAATCGATTTTACGGTGAACATGCTGTATCGTTTTACTGTTTCTTTAGCCTATCTGAAGCTATTTAAAGGTGAAGATACTGAGCATTGCATTACCTTGTTTATGCTGAATCAGTTCTTTCGGAACATGAGCATGTAGACCTGAAATTTTCTGACTTTCCTCCGTCTGTATTATTAATAAAATACTTACTGAATTATGGAAATTGTCTATCTTATAAATAGACCCAGTGTTCGGTTTTACCTTGATAATTTCTTGAACACCCCAAAAATTCCCAAAAATGAGAAATTCTTTGCCAAATCCTGTTCGTACATTTGTGGAACTATAAATTTCCGATATTCTGTCATATTTGCCTGAAATACACATACGAGTACAAATTACTCGTTAAAATACAATCATTATCAAATTCTTATTTTTATACGACCATCGTGAATTAATTTATAAAAGTTGACAAGAGAATAGCGTGAAATCATAAACATTATTATAAACTAATACATAGAAAAACCTCTCTAATAAATCTCACGTAACTCCCTTGAGATTTAGTATAAATTCGTTGAATTTGAAAATTAGTCATAGTTAGAGTTTCTGCACGAATTTTGAATCCTATAATTTAATTGTATACGAGCTGGCCGCTGTTGATGCTTAATGGAAAGGTGTCGCGCAAGTTGTAGATTTTGGCGCCGTAAATACATTATTCTGCTTATTGCCTAATATGAATCGTGTTGGTTGCTGGTTAGATGCCTTCTAACATTCACCTATCGATGGAATTTTAATCCAGTAGCTTCTATGGGTTTTTATAGGATAATGAGGGAAGTATGTGAGTAAAATACTCTCTTTTATATTGCAATGTTGATTTACCATTTTTGTAGTAGTTTCTGCTACAAATCTCTTGAATAGTCTGTTTTTTCATCAGTTACAAAATATTTGAATTCCCTTTCCAAGCGGAGGGTGACAATGATAAGAATATTGATGAAGCCATTTTGTGTCTCCTATGACTAAATAGGAATTTTGAACATGATTAAAAATTTCTTGTAGAAATAAAAGCTCAAAAAATATTACCCTCAAAATCCAATTTTCTCTCACGTTTTCTTATTTGTTGTTCCATTGCCATTTTTTCTTTCAAGACTTTTTCATATTTTTCTCTCATCTGCACCAACTTCAGCACACAAAACACTGTATAGCTAACTTTCATGTCTGCTACCCGCTTACATTGTCATCTACAGCCATCTTCCCATCAGAGCTGCCGTCAATTAGTTCGGTCCTTTATCTGATCCCCTCGTCGTACCCCAAATTGGTGATTGTTAATTTGAAATGCATCTCCATGAGGCGTGAAACGTACGAATATGCGTCAAAAACATTCGACTGTATGTTAATTTTCCAGTCATATTTACCCCAAGTATTATGCTTCTTTTCTGACACCACTTTTTGAATATTCATAGGTAATCTCGATATTGAAAATTCAATGGCTTTTACCGGGCGTAATAAAGGCGTTTCTCTTCTACCGAATAATCTGCATTCGTTTGTCTGAATTTATATTATTATCAGTCCACTCGATAGAAATTAATTTAATTTAATTTTTTTTCACCATTCTGGAAACATTCAAAGTATTTTGTGCGTACTTTGTTGGTTTATCCGTCAATAAAAAGAAACGAGCCTTTTTTATTTTACGGCCTTAAAGGATTTGAATACCTTCACCGACGTGAGAAGTGTCGTTGCATTCGATGAAAATACAGGAAAAACTATCTTGTCGATTTGGGTGCCTTCGTTCTCATTCCCCCCCCCCCCCCTCTAACCAAGTATAAAATTTAATCGAGCGAGTGGTGGTGTCTGGGTTTTAAAAGAATCAATTTTAGATTGATTGCAAATTGAAGACAGAACCCATGAAAACTTGAAAGCAGAGAATTGATGACTGTCAGATAATTATTTTACAAAAGAAAAGATAGTAGGAAGTAGTAGCTCGTCAACCTCTGTATAACACTTGTAATTATGTTATAACTTCAAAATTTTCATCAACATTATTCGCCTTTGAGGCTGTATTAAATATCTATTACCGGAGTCAACTTATGAATCTTTATTAGATGCATTAAGAAATGCCATTATGTTTATTTTGGTTTAATTATTTTACATTTAATTGGGGTAATTTTATTATTTATTTTTATATTTATTAAGTATACTCTTTACATGCAACGCATTCGCTTGTATTTATCGCAGAAAAGTGAATCGGAAATAATTCCCTTGGCGGATGAATGAGTATTTTTCATTTTCAATATTTCAAAAATTTGAACACGAAACATTGGCACTCGGACGCTGGATAGGTGTGTAGTTATATTAAAGTCGTGTACACACTCTTGAGGCGTGTACTCGAGTGTCGTCGCCGAGTATATATCATAAAGCTGTATATGAGTATAATCCGCATATTTTACTCTCTGCTAAAGCCTCCATATATCTTACTTCAACAACTCCCTCAAGCTCTGAACACGCATTTGCTGACATTTCACCTGCGGTAAATCTCGAGACATGAAAATCACGTTTTGAATGTTGGACTGGATTAAAGATCTGGTGGTGGTGGTGGTGGTGGTGGCGGTGACGGCGGCGCTCATTGCCTCGACTTTGGTCGTGCGGTCGAAGAGTTGCTGCTGCTGCCGCTGCTGTGATCTTTAGGTACACCAATAAATAATGAATAACAAAATAAAAACTAAAGATAAAGTTATTCGAGATGAAAAAGCCAATCAATAAAGCAGGTCTCTGGAGAGAGGCGGCGGCGGGAAGTGGCGAAGATTGAGTGAGAACTCTTTTATAAAGGAATGGTGTGTCGGACGATTACACTCGAAACTCGACAATACAAATTAGATAGGTACATCTATAGATTGGTTGTTGTTTTTTCCCTCGGCACATAATATAACCAGCCAATGTAATCATTATTAAGCGATTAGTCGTTGCGGTGATGAAAGTACAGAGAGGGCTGCGAGACGTGTCTGAATTTATTTTTCGTTCGAACACGAATGAAAAATTAATGTTTACCGGAACTCGTGCAACTCTCTCGCTTCGATTTTAATCATCTCTCTTTTATCTGCTTTCCTCTGTTCTAAATTTCAACGATGAGCTTTTTAGCAGGTTTTCCCTTGAAAACCTGCTTTTTTTTTTTCTCCCAAAGAAGTACTATCTAACTTCGGCGATTTCAATTAATTGTGTATTCGTCATCGCAACCAGCATGCAAATTAGGTAGGTAGTTTATTAAACAGAATTTTCCTTTCTCTTCCAATTTTCGAAAACAGAAAACACGATGAGAACATGCAGTTGTATAGTCCCCATTCTGAAGTTGGAGTGGCATTTAATAAACATCGCTCAACGTTACTCTTATTTATCGCTAATTTGTTTCGTTCGCAAAATACCTAAAATACTCGGTGAGCTTTACAAACAGGAAAAGAGAGAGCGAGAGAATCGGGAGAAAGAAATGAACAAGTTTGAAACTGTTTGAGGAAGAAGTTTGCAAATTGTGAAAATGCATATGAATATGCCTAGCTGACAGAGGCGCTGACTTTTAAAAATTTACGTGGGTGATAACATTTTTGCTTCAAATGTCAATTCTTCTTATAACTTTGCCTTTTGATCGCCCCCTTTTCGATGCTCTGCCCCACCCATCATAGTACATCCCCTTTCCACTTACAACCGCCCCCTCATCCACAAAACAGGTTTCTTCCATACTCTCTCCAACACCATCAACCCAATTAGGAACCTGGTCAAGTGAAATCATTTAGGTTATATTTTTAGGTGGGTGAGTTGACCCACGTGACTTTTACAAGGGCGAAAATTCACCCCCCACCCACGAATGTTAGAGCATATGAAGGGATCGCCCTTGAAGACAGTGAAATGTGACTCAGGTTATGCAGATTTGAATATTATCTATGTGCCTACTTCTGACGATGAAATATGAAAAAATATGAATCTTAACATGTATGTACTTAATTAGCATAATCATCCGAAATCAGGAATTTTTGTAATCAAATTATCATTTATTGCCTGGTCAAATGACACTGAAGAATAATGTTTTCTGGCTTGAATTCGGGACAACTGGCGGTGTTCGAGGCGCAGTTTTAGTGCTGGGTATATGTCCATGCACTTCAGCAAAACGGACTCGTTTTTCTGGCTGTTTTTCTGTGCATTTTGGTCTGGCTAGATTTGTACTTCTTAATTGGTTTACGTGACGCTTCAGCTCACGGCCAGAATCTAGTGTGACGATGTAGTGACGAGTACCTCATTTCTGTTTGATTATGCCGGGTTGCCATTTTTCGAGTATCTTTGTGAGGATTATATTTCTTGGTTACGTAAGGCTTGAATTTAGGCATTCAATTTAGATGTCCGTGATTTTTGATTTCGAATCAATTTTTGCTTTTACCGAATGTATGAGGAAGACCTTTGAGAACGAATTTAGTTCAATATCTTTACTATCATGTTTGAATATTATCAACTAATTTTGAAGGACACGATTGAGCTGTGCTAGAATGGAGTTTCGAATGTTGTTCCAGTATAGGTAGTTAAAGAATACTTTCAGCCAGTATAACCCAACTAGGTATTCGTTTCGTTACTTAATGATTTGTAAATTGTAGTAGTTTTCAAAAAACTTGTTGAACTGTACAGTGCAAAGATGGTTTTTCGATACCAAAATCTATAATTTGATGGTAATGAAGTACCCAGTCATTTTCTCGCATTGGTAGGAAAGCACGAGGAATGACTTTGGATAGAAGCTTTGGGACAATAGAAGAAATAATTAGTGTTTATTACATTGCCATTAGAAATGATCACAGGTGGTCTATTGAGTGAAATATACTGGAAAAGTTACCTTGTAATTCATATTAACTAGATACGACCTAAACCACAAAAATTCAAAATATTTTGATTAGTTTGAGAACTCATCTCATCTCAACTCATAACGATGGTTCAGCCCTTTTCATGACAGATTGCTCTCTGATCAGATATTATTATTCAAGTTCTTATCACTTCTATCTGTCCGTAGTTCTGCAGTTCGACGAGCAGATACACTGATCAGCCTTAGCAGTTGATACAGGTGTCTAAATTGGCTACTGCTTATTTCGAGAATAGGAATAATTTAGACACTTGTATTTACATAAGCCCACTACATTTTTCTCGTTTTTAATGTGGTGTCACTTTTGACAGATTTGCCGCCGAATGATTACATTTTAATAAAGCGAGCGCGTTCGCAGTAACCAACGACCAAAATAATTTACGTGCCGCAATCAATAGATACAGCCAAAATATTTTAGCCACACGCGCTAGAATTTTCGAATAAATTAAATTTTCTGTGCGGAGAATTAATAAAAGGCGACCGAGAAAAACGACTAGAACGAAAAGGAACGCCAAAAAGATATAGTGAGTAAGAAAAAAGAGGAAGAAAGATAAGAGAGGAAAAAAGCAATTCTCATTCATCACTCGCCGGTTAATCTGGATGCCCTCTTTTCTTTTTCACTGTTTTTTTTTTTCTCTCTTACACACTCATACTCTTTCCATTTGTCTCGGCGTTAATTAAAAATATTCGGTTTGAAAATGACGGTTTGCCTGGTAGAATTATAAAAATGCGCCCTGCTAAGAGGAGTCGGTGTAAAAACGTGTAATGAACGCGCGGAATCTTCTAAACTCCCTTTTTTTGTTTTGCCTTTTTTTACTCCCCTTGACCTTCCCCCACGCACACCCAGGCCTCCTGTTTGTCTCGAACCCGTATCTATCTTTTGAAGATGTTATCAGAGCTTACCGAGAGGTAGTATGTGCTTGTTCGTGCTTTTTACACCAGCACCGAAACTTGTTCAGCAAACGTCCTAAGCCGTCAGTTATTAATTGAGGAATGAATTGGAAAGTGTACAAGGGGCGAACAAGAAAACAGGAAGTAGAGGACTGCACAATTCTTGAGACGAATGTAGAATGCAATCGATACCACGTAGCCTGCAGAAGGAAATAAGTCAACTGAGAAAGATCTCAAATTGTATGATGGTCTAACGTGGTAGTTAGGTGCTCAGTCATACCTACTTATTATGTGTCATGATCTTGACGGTCTTGTGCAAGAAAAGATTTGGTCAAATTTTACGACCAAATTCAAACCAAAAACGATGTTACAGGAAAATCATTTCTTTTTCAACGCGTACGAGTCCTTTTTTCGTTTCTCAATGGTTTTTTTATAGTTTCGAAAAGCAACTGGATTTAGATTTTTGAAGAAAAAAAAAGGCATTACTTTGTGATTATTACTTCCATTTACCGTTGTCCAGATGGAAATACCATTAATGGCTGATTTTTCTCAAACCAATTGGTGGCCCTGATTTAAAACCAGCTGCTCCCCACAAGTTGGTTATGTCAGGTCTGCTTACAGCTGATGAAACCGACAACCAACGATATCCGATTTGAAGAGACAATCTGGCTACCGTAATTTACTCGTGTTTGTTCATCTTTCGTCTCGCACTGTAAACCTCCCTCACTGGTGCTGCTGCTTTGGTTCTACCTCAGCCACAAATCCAATTTTGGATGCTTTTCACCCACCGCTTCTCATCATTTCTCCCGCGTGGTGTCTTAATTTATCGGCGCGGCGTATAAAATTCATCGGTATGTGACTAAAAAGTGTAGTTTTTTCTGTGGATAGGTACCTAGTGTGTTTGATTCGGATTTAGAATGTTTCGGTTTAACCGTTTGCAGTACCCACAGCCCACACGAATCATTTCTCAGCCGTTCTCCTCGGATGTTGTGTATGAGTTCAGCATAGCGTGTCCAATTTTCTTTTCACGAATTAAGTTATCAAGACGAGCGAACCACGACAATAAATGTTCGTCCCATGTGACAACTATATTCATTCATCCCCCAAGCCATTCTCCCTTTTTTCCTTCTGTCGTATTTTCTGCTCGAACTCGGGTAAAAGCGATTTCCTGAACACGATCGTCTTTCGATTTCGGCGTTCTCTCTCCACCTTTTGGGGTTTTACCTATTTCAGTATATTGTGTAGCAGGTTTTCAGCAGAAATTTGTCTGATTTGTCCCCGTATTATATAGATGATAAGTCCTAATGTACGGTTCATAATATAATTAGCGAATTCGTTCACGTTTTTCACAATTTATCTGAAAAATCAATAAAATGAGAATTGATTTTTTACCATGAAAAAACAGAAACAAAAACAAAAGTAAAGCCCTGATTTTCAAAAAAGGAAAAAATCATGTTCCTACTTTCCTCTTAAAAAATGGTTAACATCAATAATTACCTTCATCTGAAACGATAGTGATTAATGGTTCAATTATTCGTCGCTTTTCTCGTGTATTATTCGAAATTTCTTCGGAGACTTTATCAGGTTCGAAACCACCACCAAAAAATGGCTTCCTTTCTTTGCATCTGCTCGTGAACCGAAAAAGAAGTCAATTTTTTCCTCCTCTTTTTTACATCTTTCCGCGTGCTTCCAAAGGTGTCCATTAATTTCGGTAGTAATTTGATGGAAAAATACCTACCCAAGATTTTTTTTTTTAATATCTTCTTCTTTCACTACCCTAAACACGATTTATTTTTGTGTAGCCGCCGTAATTATCGATCGAACGTCGTCTGTACACCGCAAAATGATAAATGTGAACAAATATTCCAAAATTGAAAACAAAAAAAGCAAAAAATAAAAGAGAAAGAAGTGCATTCTTCCAATCTACCGGGGCAAAAAAGAACAGAACTAGGTACCACTGACAGCTGCTCGAAGGCTTTAATGAAGATATCAACAGTTAACGAACCCAAAAATGTTGTTGTCGGCTCATAAACAACCGAGAAAACTATTTCGTGATTACCAGCTTCTATATGTGCTATTCTGCTCTCTGTGGCGGTAATACCACTTATCTTATTTCTCAATGGCATGTAGAAGAGCACCAGAAGAAGGAACACGTTTGAAACCGATTTCACACTGAAACAGTAGTGCATGCTGGATGGATACACACGTCTACAGATATCATCGATTCTCTTCTCTTTTTTTATGGGTCCACGAAAAAAGAAAACAAAAATACCAGAACAAAAATTATAAGAAGTCAGAAAATAGAAAAATGGCGATTGTGCAACGATATAAATCGTTGAAAAATTTGTCCAATTCTTGCGCTCGACAGTATCGAGAAAATCGGAGACTGTGGGTATTTCATTTAGAAGTACCCATCTCTATCCGCTTACCCAGAGAAAATTATGTTGTATTTTTCCAGTATAGCTTATAATATCTGTACATCGTATGAAACACCCAAGGTATTGAAATTTAATTCCAGACATTCATAATTTCTTATAAACCGTTCTTAAATATCGGAAAAGAAATCGACTTATCCACCTGTACGAAATAATATAAAAGGTGCTATAATGTACAAGCATATACGAGTAGCATACGCACAGGGTGTTTCAAAAACGAATGTGGACCTGAAAACCAGAGTGATGCAAGTTCAAATTTCAAATTCTGAGATATTGTTGATGAAAATTTGTAGTTCACAACTTGTACATCCTTTTTCTTAATTTTGAGTACGGTAATTATTGTTTCAAAGTTCAATGTGATGATCATCTTGGAACACCGAGTTTAAAAGATGAAAGTGCATCGCATGTCTCTGGTGCATCGTGAACTACATCAAAAATAGATTTTTGCTTTTCCACCTGCAGAGTGGAAGATTAAGTATTTACTTGAATTTTTTTTACTATACCAACTTCTTGTTCCCTCGATGGTTTTTTTTTTTCATCTCATTTTTTCCCAGCTTAAATTACTCACATGTTACAGTGTATTATTTGATGTCTAATAGGAAAGGAGAGTTGAAATTCTGTGACTTATATTTCAACTGGAAGTTATTTCATTCTTCATTTCTCCTTGTAGAGACAAAGCGAATCGAAGGTTTGAAATACGTATGTGTGTATATTTGTGTAACTTGATCGATAGGAGGAGTTGGACTCGACGCCTAAATTAACATGACAATCAATCACTCTAACAACTAATCACCTTCAAATCTATTTTCATTAATTCCATACACAATGAAGGTATTATGTTCGTATTTGATTCGTCGATACCCGAAGAAATTTTCTTGTCAGTGTCTATTAGCGGAGAGCTTGAAACTATGGCGGTACACACGCACGCATTATCGTTTAATTAACCTCGCCGTGTTGGTTTAATTACGTATCCTCGGTTTTGTAATCGTGTAATATTCTCGTCATCCGGTTATGTTAATGGAATGAGCAGCCACGTAGCCCTAAGTTGAGCTATATTTTTCTTGACATTTTAAAAGGATACCCTACACGCCTTGTATTCTCGACTTAGCTTAAAGGTTATTGCGAAAAGACGCATCTTTCTAACTGAGAAGGGCTGTGACGTACTGAATGCCAAATTTAAATGGAATTTGGCGTCATGAAAGACTTGCTACTCACTGGATCCTAGCCATAATCGATCCTTCTTTAGGGCTTTTCCCCAACCTTATTGAATGTAGATGGAACTTTACCAGGACTTACCTGTAATTTTATTAGGTGACGACTGGAGAGCAGTTGGATCGTCAAATAATTTCAAGTTTCTTTTCTTTTTTTGTTTGTTTGTAAACTGGAGAAAGGGGAATATTTCAGTAGTTTTTCCAGTTGGTGAAGTTGGTTACTCTGTGTAGCTGTATAGTTTGAATCGTCACAGTATTTTGGTCTTGATCGATGGGGTAAAAATTGTATTGGAATGCCTACCTATATCTGTTGCATTCTGTTTTGGCTGAATGCTGTTTTAGCTAATTCATATTTTTTATATTATTTGAATGATATGTGTCGTAGCTATATGGCAATTTTACTTGCTGGTGCCTAAGATACATGAGATTTAAAGTTATTCCCATCAAGACGACGTATTCTGAAGTATTCTGAGGAAGCAAGGTTCTGTAGCCCATTCTCCACCCATTCAGCAGTGTCAATCGCTTCTACTAGCTGCTATTTCTTCTTTATTCTGATTGTGAAGGCTGGTGGCATCTGCAGAAAATGTAGATTCTTTTTCACTTGTCTGTAGCATAAGAATATCATAAGACTTGACTAAATATGTTGTATCAGGAAATCTTGATTATATCGATGATGTTCACTGGGCTCAAACTAACAATAACTTTCGAGTGACAAGTTATGCGTATAGCTGGTGCACCAGCTTGATCCTTTGACACTTGAAAAGTAAGATTCGAAAGCGAAGTTTCTGGTCAAGAATATTTGATTCTATTTCCAACTACATTCTGCTCTGATATGGTATGGACTGTAGTAATGAGGAATGAAGACTCTTCGTTTTCTTTGAAAAAATGTTGACTTGGGCCCCTTGGAATTTGATGCAGTGTAGCCATCAAATTTCGGTTGTAAAAATATCTTATATTTTGTATTGCATACTTCTAAGTCCGAGGTAGTTCTCTCTCGATCTGTCCTCCAATACTTCTCTTCAGTTTTTTTTTTTTTTTTTGTACAATATTCCTTCAGCCTTGTTATTGTGCGAAGTACTAGAATTACAGGTATTGTATTACCATAAGTGTTTGAAAGTACAGATAGAGTATATTTGATAGTAATGTCGTCATCTTCTTCTCCTGTGTTAGCGACTGTCGGTTCGAGGTAAGTGTCATCAAACTGGGCTGAGTACACTGTGAACCCTATGTTAAGGGTGACAGGAGAGGAAGTGCGGGAGTACGAATCGAGCGAATCCAAAGACTCTGTTCCTAACAAGTTCCATACAACATTCGATGACTATTCTAAGACTTCTGAGTGCATTTTTATCCATGGCCGGCTGTATTTAATCTTAATATGAAGATGTAGCTTACAGCATGAATTTTACATTTTGGAGCATTCTCGTTTATACTTGGTATACGACGTGGTGAGGAGACAAATTGAGATCGAAATGAAAAACATTCTTAATGCTGCCGTTGTAGTGGTAGTAGTAACAGCAGCCAGCATATTAATGAATTCCGTGAGATGAAGACATCAAGTTCGTTTTGAAAACCTGTAAAAGGTGCGACCGGTGGCTTCTTCGTACACCGAATTATTATTTCCTAGTCTTCGACGATATGTTTTTTTTACCTGTTCTGTTTCTTTTTTCAAAGATCTCTTTTCCTCAACCTGTTCTTGTTACGATTTTTTTTTCTTGGTTTTTGTTTTATTTCATTCTTTGACTAACACAGAATAGCAATTAGAGGCTCACGCCGTAAATTGGATATTGATTATTTTTCACTTGGGTTGCTCGTTGGATATGAGCGTAGAATTCCTAAGGTGTCTGCGAAATGAGAAACAAGTTGAATTTTTTTCTCTTCTCTGTGTAGTGAGATTCAAGTCTCCAATTCATCGAAAAAGACATTTAAAAATGTCATCAGCAAATTTTTTAATGGTCTGATAACTTTGGATAGGAAAACTGATGAATTCAATTGAAGTTTTTACAAATTTTTTTATTCATATATTTTTTACATGGAGGTCGTTTTAGGGATGATGAGGAAGGAGACTGCATGTGAAGATTATCTGCTATTATGGGTTTGCATTAAATACCGAAGAAAACAACGAAGTGGTGGAAGTATAGCGAATAAATCAAAGTTTCCTGAAACATTATATGAAATTTAAATGGTTATATTATTGTGACCATGCGTGAACGTTGTTTTTTAAAATATTCTTTGAAAGTGTTTTTTTGTTGAGGAGCCTTTCTGTTTCTTCAACCTACAAACACACCACACAGCTCGACGGGTTTTCCATTCGAGGGTCCAGGAGAGCTACAACGATCATCTGTTTTCCTTGAATATTTTCAACTCATTTTTCAGGTGAATGACAATGCTCATAATTTCGATGTCGCGTACATGAAAAGTTTTGATAGTAGAAGTCAGCAACATTGTTCAGGTTTTAACCAGTCTGAATCGGGGTAGTTTTATTCTGATGACTTTGTTTCTAAATAAAACCAAAAAATATGTTGAGTGCGAAACTTGAACTGGCCGTATCTCGTAAATGAGAGCAGATATTGAGTTACGGTATCGGTAAAACGCCATCTTCAGAATTGTTTGTAGAACCAGAATTGCCAAAAACACCGAAAAGGGTATTTTGGTCGAAATTCTCTTCTTGCCTTTTGCTACCCTCTTCTGTACGTATTTATTCGGAACTCGGCGCTTTCTCTGATTTTCGTGAATTAAATTGTGATTTTCATTTGTTCTTCACCTACCGCTTTAATTTCGTGTGTGATATTTTCGAATTAAATTGACTGTTAGAACGCGTTAACAACCTGATATGGGAGCCCAGTATTATTATTTTTATGGACCATGATTAGGTAATAATTAGCCTGATTATGGCCTTCGTTTCGACAAGTACCTGCCATCAAATCAACAATAAATGAGTTCCGTCAACGCGAGAAAAAAGGCTGTTGAAAAGCAGTCAAAGTATTTGTTAATAATATAATATACACAGAAAAGTGAGAAAGAGCGCGCCTGAGAAAATGAAAAATGAGAAGGGGGAATGACGATAATGATAAAAATAGTGAAGAATGTATTAAGTGGTTGTTGGCTCTTTTCAGTATAGGTATTCGACGCTTGTGATGTTTTTTTTTTTCCACATATCACCCGCTATTCCCATCGTAAATGAGATAAACAGTTTGTATACCTGCTCGCGTGCACCGCTTCTCTTTGAAGGTGGAAATCATCTTGTAAAATATACTTGAGGAGATACAAAGTAGAAAATGCAGAAGAGCGGGAAATTGACGAGAAGCGGTTCCCGGAGATCTTTCTATGTCGAATGAGAATATGACAGCTATCAGCCGCACCCCTTTTTCTCTCCCTCGAGTCGGTGTTTAGTAGGTTCACGGCGCCTAAGTCGGAAATTATTTTTACGCTTTGGTGAAAAGAAAACCGACTATCATTGACGAGCTTAGTGAAAGTCTGTATCCTGTACGCTTATATTACATATATATGAAGTCAACGGGCATCTTTCAAGGCGAATGATGAAAATCTTCGGTAGTGCACAATATTTGAAACTGGTTTGGGGAAGAAGTTTGCAAATTGTGAAAACGCATATGAATATGCCTAGCTGATATTACCGTACCAGTATGTTTTATTTTGTAAAGTTGGAGCATATTATTTGTCATCTTTAGACGTTTAGTCTATTAGTTATGAATATTATTTTGATGTAACGTAGATCATTGTAGGGATATCCATAAAGTGTCTTTACTTTTTTTACTGTCATTATCCGGTTTATCTTCGTCCACCTTTATGTCACTCCCTGGTCCTTCAAAACATTGATCATTTTTGTCATCTATATTTACATCGCCCTTCAATCCAATGATATTGTGGTCTTTTAACTGGTCTTCACTAGTTTGTCCCAGCATTTCGGCCTAAATACTGGGCATTACCAAAATTCTTATTATCTACACTAGGGATGGTACCTCTACCACCACCTGCTGCTCCTGTTTCAGTGTATACCTTTATTAAAGTTTTCCTTGCGGCCTTCAATAAGGCTATTCTAGTATTTTGCTTACTACCATATTATTCTATTAGTCTAGTTGGTGACAGATCCATAGGAAGACCACCTGTTGTAAATTTGCTTTCTGGAGAATTTTATTTTTTTCCCTCCAGGGAGAGCGCAATGATCTCTGATATTGCAATCAGAGCTGTAAAAATTCATATAACAACTGCATGAATTCTTTCTCAACCTAATATGAACTAACTAATAGTACGTTTATTTTGAAATTTCACGAATATATGAAACGAAATTTTTACAAAACAGAATATAACTAACAAAAATCACGAAATTAACTAATATTAATGGCTTATAAAATACGTTGACAGCTAAAAAACCCGAAACCAGTTGTAGTTAGAGTACATAAATCGTTATCAGTTGATTCGGGACCATTTGAAATGCGTAAAATATGATAATTTTTAATGGTCCAATAAATGTGTCCAACTAATTAATGATTCGTTGCGATACAAAAGTATCTTTACTGATTCTGTGAATCGGAACTTCTTGTGTTGCTATGTATCTCGTTTGGACAGAATGATAATGTGGTTATCATGATTCAGTGCTGCCGAAATGGCTTTCTGCTATTTGTAAACCAATAAAATATGCATATAATGTGATTGCCATCTCCAGTTGTACTAACTTAATTCATGTTGAAACTGGTGAATTATGAACTTTTTTGGCCCAACAAAATCATTTCGTTCCACGGAAGTAGTTAACCTGAATTCCGGGTCAGAAGTTGAAAATTCAGTCTCCCACTTCGGGTGTTGTTAGAATGTGAAATGAACGTTTGAAAATAAAAAATGAATAAATTCAAAATTATTTGATTTAAGAATGCGGAAATGGATAAGCATGGGATAAAACCTACTTTGTTTTCTATGTTTTTCTTTCCATTGTGGAAAAAAAACTTTTGAAAACAATAACGCGAGGAAAAATTTGTTTGAAAATATAATTATCACATTAAACAACCCTCGAACACACCTACGATATTTTATGGCATGACAGTACAATGATTTTTATCACCATTTAATGACTCGATCGACTAATTAATTCAGAAAATAAAATATATTGTGAGTTAACTTGCTGGCGTTTTTTCCTTTATTTATTAGGAAACACGCATTTACTTTTCTTCTCACTTTTTTTTCATTCGTATTCTACTCGTACCTCTCTCCCTCTAAAACCCAGTTAGGTATCTATTTTCTCGTTTCAATTCGTTGAAAATTTTTATTAGTTTTAAATTAACGAAACATTTTTATAACCACAAACTGGTTCCTTGTTCCTACTCAGAGCCGCTTCATCCAGAAATTCTTAGACTTCATCAGCTTGAATCTTCTACCACAACCATTGACCATCTCAATCTCTTTGTTATACCTGTAGTGTTTTGTTTCATAAAAATTTTCTCAAAGCGGTCGTCTTTTATTTGAACAACACAGTCGTGTGTTGTGTCATTTGGCTTCTGAGGATATATGCAATAGTATCGCATCATCGATTGAGAAATCGGATGGCAACAGTATTTTGGACAGTTCGAAGGATTACATTCCCTGAAGCCTTTTCAAGTAGTTTTAACTGGCGGTGGGGTGAGGGTGCAAAGGGTTAATTTATACAAGTTTTTCAAAACCTAATACTTTCTGGTACATGATACATCTTGAATTTATTGTTATCAACAGTACATTTTATGCTGTCTTGGATAATTATATTATACTGTTTTTATACTACATAGTTTCTATTATAAATCTTTTAACTGTATAGGTAGATTTTTCTATCCAAAATGCAAAATGATGGAAATTACCATTAGAATTTTTTTTTTTTTT
Organism: Parthenolecanium corni; assembly: GCA_038050395.1. NCBI lineage: Eukaryota > Metazoa > Arthropoda > Insecta > Hemiptera > Coccidae > Parthenolecanium > Parthenolecanium corni. Next base: position 187,829 of record JBBCAQ010000002.1, read on the forward strand.
TTCGTGAAGCTTCCTAATAATCTGACACTCCACAGCCGTCTACTCGGCAAGTCACTTGATACTTCGCTAGGTGCTATATGAAAATTGGCTCAATTTTGATTGTTGTGGCTGGAAAATACATAGAATTCGATGTTTTCCTTCTTATTTTCTCTTATTTAATATTTTCATGAAAATATTATAGTGAATACTTTCATTTCGATTCTCTTTCGTTGTTTTTTACAAGAAAAAATTACAGAGCGTTCATAGTTGATTTAAGAAAAAAAAACTTTCGTGTGGTCCTTATATCGAATCGGTGACCCAAGTCCTAAATCCTTCAAATCCGAGAAAAATTATCATTCATTTTTTGGTTGGATTAGCATTACCACAGATACCGAAATATTATTTGAGCTATTATTTGAGCGTAAAAGACGGTGTGCTGATTTTTTGATACTTAGCTGGTTTTGGACTTGAGCCGGCGAAATATTATTGATCCGGCTTACCATTTCGTAATATCTTTGGGTCAAAAAAATATTTCCTCTGTTATTTATGGTGGCACGGTATATACTCCTAAAACTGTATATTCGTTGTATTGTAGTACTTTTAGCTACATAGTGTACTGGATAAATGGAGTACTACAAATTTTTGTCTACTTTTTATTATGTAATTTTTCATTTCAGTTTGACCTGACAATGTATAAGCGCTTATTTATATACATGTTTAAACTCTTAACGAAGTGACACCCAGGTTATTCAGCGTCATTGTGGCACCCATGTATTGAAAATGTAAGTAAATGTCTTTGTGACCCACCGTAAGTAAATGCTATTGTGGCACCCATGTATGTAGATTAGTGAATGTCATTATAGCACCCAGAGGCGTTGCCAAATATCTACCTTTCAGGGTGTCACAATGACATTTATTAATGCATATACATGGGTGCCACAACAGCATTTACTCAAATAAATTTGTAGCCTAGCTCAGTAAAGGTGGCTCCAAACGAACCCATAATGTGACGAAGTCACACTTATAAGTACATACATTGAATTTAATTTAAAAATTTGAAAAATACATACAAGATAAGGTTCAGTTTTGATTCGCCTGATTTTATTTTAAATTCCCATTTAGCCAGCCTGCGCAGTCATGAAAATTTAAATTCTCATTTAGCCAGCCTCCACAGTTTCAAAAATTCAAGTTCCCATTTAGCCCGCTCCCGCAATCTTCAAACTTTAAATTCCCATTTAGCCAGCCTCCGCAATCTCAAAAATTTTATTTTCCCATTTAGCCAGCCTCCTCGTCCTCAGTCTCGATAATGCAAATTCCATTTAGCCAGCCTCCACAGTCTCAGAAATTTAAATTGCCATTTAGCCAGCCTCCGCAGTTTCAAAAATGCAAATTGCCATTTAGCCCCTTCCACAGTATTTAAAATTAAAATTCCCATTTAACCAGCCTCCGTAATCTCAAAAATTTTCTTTTCCCATTTAGCCAGCCTCCTCAGTCTTGAAAATATCGAGTGAGGCATTTAATAGAAGCTAAAAAAATTACTGATTACAGAGTACAGACTAAAGACTCATTCAAAAACTATATAATTAATCTGATGAGTGAAAAAAAAGCCAATATTTAATTAACCCTATTTGCAAAATCTTATTTTGCATTGTTGTCATGTTTTGGGTGCCACATTGTATCTTATTATCAATGGGTCACAACGACATTTAATTGCAGCTTATGTATGTTTGTATGTAACACTCCGCACTCTGGTGGAACATACAGGGAATCCCCCAGTATGTAGGATGAGTTTGGATGTCAATGTGACACCCGGGGTAAAATGTGGATTTGCATCCCCCATGCCCCCTAGACCCCAAAACCACCAATTTTAGCTAAAAACGTTGTGGCACCCAAATCCGGGTGCCACAAAGCAAAAATGGGTGCCACAAGAACATCCAATAAGGAAATTGGGGGTCACAATAACGCTTAACAAAAATATTGATCGGTGTCATTTACTCGTTAAATTAAAATTTTAAGTAGTTTCAAACGCATGATTTCATTTAAAAAATAAATAAATGAATAAATAAACAGATAAATAAATAAATAAATGAGAATAAAAATCCCACAAAACTGTCGTTATCATGTTTAGACTTTCTTGGAAAAACAAAGCCAAAAATATTGTATACTCTTGGTCCGCTGTTGGGGTCATGCCGTAGTGGTTGAAAAAATGAAATATATTGGTATGTTTAGCTATCTAGCTCCCTCGAAAATTACAAAAGCTTTTCTCGATTCCACTTAAGGGATAATTCGAAATTGTTTTTTTCTTCTTTAGTCAGTGTTGCTCAGCATTAATGATTTCTTTATTTTCTACAAAGTTACATGCAGCTGCAGTCATAAGAATCAGGTTAGGTTTCTTTTCCTTGTATTTTTTTATCATCGATTTTCGCTCATTTTCGGCGTGACTACTTACACCAACCGTAGATCATATTACAAATTACATACATTAGCCGCTAGGATATCTCTTGATTCGTTTTTTTTTTTTTTTTAACGAGTTGAGAGAGCGTCCGGCAAACGTCAATTTTGTTAGCAGTCGAATAAATCATGATTCACTCTATGAAGGAGGAGATGGGAGAGGAAAAAATAAAGTTGTTAAGGTGGGATCTTAGAATGAAGATAAGTTTGTTGTAAATTAGCCAGCAGTGTATAATCATAATAACGAATTTCTTTAACCAAAATTATATCGAATTTCAAAAATTGTATTTCACCATGGCAACTAGTTACTATATAGAAAACCAAAATTAAATACTTGGCGCGGGAATCATGACGTTCTTGAGAATAATATAATTTAAGATACGACATGATTGAAAATGAAAAAAAATGACTGACTTTTACAATTTGAAGGGAAGTGAAAAGAAGAAAATTATAAGAAAAGTAGAGCAACGAACTGCATTAATCGCATTACTACTGAAGAGCTGGGCGTTTGAGGCGACGAGTTGTGGAAGAGTTGTCTAGTAGAGAGAGAGCGCCAGAGTATTGGGGTGGCGGTGCAGCCGAAGTTTGTGTCCGGTGGCTTGTGCAACCGTACCACCTCGTCGACTGTAGGAATTTGGGTTCAAATGAAGCGTATCATTTCTTGTATACCATGGGGCTCCTGTGATGAGACGAAGCATCTTGCTATGGAAACGTTGATTTATACTCCGGAGAGATTTGCTGGCGCAGCCCCAGATAGGAATTCCATGCGCCCAAATTGGTCGATGGAGACCTGGATAGAGAAGTCTTCTATTGGACAAGCTCAGTGTAAGAGCCAGTAGAGTTTTCTAAGGCATAGGTTGAGTTCTTTGCGCTTGGTGCGAATATGGGCAGAATAATGCGAGTCTTTCATCCAGATGGAGTCCTAGGTATTTCATAAATGAGTGTTAGGGGATTACTATTTTGTGGACATTTCAAAGTGCTCTTTGTTTGACCTTTTTCTCCCTCTTCTGTGGCCCTCGCCTTTTTTTTTTTTTTTTTATTAATTTTGGCAACTTAGCGCGCAGGGGTTGAAATACGATTAAATTTCTTGTTTGTTTTACGAATTGAATTATTGAAACTATTGTCTTGAGAGTCCGGAAATTTTTTTTCTCTCTTTCGTTTTCTTTTGGTGTCGTGATTTTTTATTTTTAGCAGGATGGAAAAGGGTCGATTCGGCTCTTTCAATTAGGCCCAAATTAAAGGAAGAGGATTATATCGCTTTTGGGTCGCAGTGGTACCAAAACAGTTACACAAAATTAATCTCTAATCTCATTAAGTAAGTTTTTAGAAGTGATTTCACTAAAGACGCAGTAAGAGTCGGTAGGAGAGAAGGATAACGTCTTTCATAAATGGAAAAGTCATCGCGAATCGAACAAAATTATTCGTTTCAATGAGAGCAAAATTGGTTAGTTTCGGGACAGGCAGGTCCGACCAAATTGAATCCGCTTTCAAAGAGATTTTAGAATTGCCATTGAATACCTGTAATGAGACTACCGTTGGGTTTAAAATCGAAGTTTATAGAAAATGATTTTGTGGACCAAATATCTTCAGCCACTCAATTGATTCGAATTTTTCATGAAAATTATAGGGATTTTGCCGTCTGATTGCCTCAGTCCAAAATTTCGTTTTCTTTCCGGGAAAAATGCACAAAAAATGAGTGTTCTCAGACGTGCCAATGAAAATAATTGGCTAACTTCCGTTTTACTGCTCACCCACCGTTGATGACTAATCTACAATTTCCATAGGCGTCCGAATCCGTCTGTAATTACTCATAGCCCTTTCAATTCGCGATTCGTAAACCAATGATTTGTTAGTATACTGCTGCCACTTCACCAGGATGACTGCCTGACGATGACTTCATCCGCATTAAACACCATTTTTAACTACTATACTCTACACCTCTGCCACTTTTTTCTCTCTAAATCGAACTTCCACGCAAGCGATGATATAAATGGATGAAAAAAGAAGCCAATAGATGAAGAATTTTCCCGAGTATTTTTTATGGTATTTTACATGGGGGCATAACTCCTTAGTCACCTATCTTTGTCGAAAGGGAAGGAGGAGAGTATATGAAGAAGCAGCGTGTATAATTTCCATGGAATTGATGATAATGTATTCACTCTGATGATGATTAAGCAGAGAATATAATGTGTATCGGACAGAGAAATCAAATATTATTATTTACAGTAGATGGCATACACACGTTTTATACACGAAGAGAAGAGTGAAATCGAAAATCCTATTTAAATATGTGGAGGGGGCGAGAGGACGTGAATGAGAAGGGCTGGGTGAGAAAAAAAAAAACTGATGGAAATTAGGTGTAAATTGCTTTGTAAGATGATAGATGAAAATTAGAATTACAACCGTGGCAAAGATATAATGAATTTTTTTCCTCGATTCAAATATGGAAATCACTGGTCGAAAGGTGGTGAATGAGATAAGTATGCGAAAAAATAAAAACAAAGAGAAACATTAATTGACCTTCGGAGATGTCAGAAAAAAATATCCATAATTTGGGGGGAGGAGTCAACGTCGACGAATGAGAATAGCCGTACTATAATTTCGTGTTTTTTTCACGCCTGCGATCTGATACTCGTCATATAATAATTTAGCCGTCTTGGACATTGAACCGGTTCTCATCCGGAAAAAAACCCACTATAACGAAATATGTGCTTTTCAGTTGGGAATACGCCAACCTTCTCATATTTTATCCTCTCCTACATGCATTTTTTCATTTTGCTCACCTTTTGAACGATAGTCTGTTATAAACTGATCCATCGTAGGCCCATTTGTAACCTTGTTATAAATTTAAAATTTCAAATCATTAATTTTTGTAATAGGAGGTACACATTACACACTGTCCATCCAAATGAAAATCGCAATTCTCCAGCCCTTCATCTTTTGCATAATCAAATTGTCTGATGTACCACAATCTTCCGTAATATATTGGTCGGTTACTCTTCCACCATATCCATCAGAAATGTAACAAATGTATCCATGAACAGTTATTCCAATCAAATATTTGCTCGTAGGTCCACCCTTGTAATTTGAATACGTTTGAGGATGGTGAATCAGATAATAAGATATTATCTTCTGCAACAGGAGGCCCATATTTATATTGAGGTGTCAGAAAACACATTACACTAATCGATTAGAATGACCTCATCCAAAATAGCACACGAATACAGAAAATGGCCACTTCATTCATAATTAGTAGAAGACACTAACATTACCTTGACTACATGATGAAAATTTAGGATAAATGAGACCCCACCACTCGTTTTTTTTTTTTTAAATGTTTTCTGTCATCATCTCATTACTCATTAGTATTAATCTAAATATTCTGAGTCAATCTGACACAACTGCCGACGGGCATTTCTTTGCGCTCTGCTGGAGTTTTTGTTCTTATTTTAGTAGTATTAGTTTCCGTTGACATCGGAGTTATAGAGTTTGCGTTTGCGAGAAAGACTACGATAACGAGATAAACGATATAAATCGAATATATTTAGATGACAGACAATTACAGAATGAACTAAATAATAGTTATTTGTACGTTAGCTTTAGAAAATTGAAGGACTGAAAAGTATTTAATTAGAATCAAAAAGAAACTTTATTGTAATCAACTTCAGAGAAACACCGATAGAGCATAAGGACGCCGCATAGATTGGCAACTAGAAAACAGGAACGAAGAATCAAAGTAAAACAATATAAAAAGAATCACATTGAACGTAACAGAAACGCAGTCTTCTGTTGGTTAGTAACCGGTGCCTGTAAAAGATTTTTGATAAGTTCGTCCTTTTGCTGTATAATCATTTCTATGTCGTTTCTCTACAGTGCGTATTACTTGCATGTTACAGTGCGTATTACTTTCATGTTAAACCGATCATTTGGTATATGATGCAATTATGGTAGTACAACTGCAGCAATGAAGGCACTTAATTAGTAGCAGTGAATTATGTTACTGCAGCGCCATGCAAAGTTTGGTTTCTCTTCGAGACTGTAGGACCATGTCTTTGAGGCGATTTTATGGTCCTTCAACAATACTAAAACCCCATCCAGTTTTGTTCATAAGGGCAATAATGCTTAGCTAAGTTGTAAATGAAAAATGTGTAAAAAGAGATTGATTTTCACTACTCTCATCACTCTCATCAATGCTTCTCAATTATTCGATAAATAAACACGAAATACAACTATAAAAAGAAAGGGTAGGGAAAGTACAAGGAAAGTTACTATAATAAGATAGATAAAAATTATTTCATATTTCTTAACGTACCTCACTCGAAGAAGTGCTACAAAACTTATAAAAGCAACCAAGAAAAAAAAGAAGAAGAAAAGTCTAGTAAAGAAAATAAAAAGGAAGAAGTGATGTTTTAATAAAAAGCTTGGTTTATGCTTAAATGAAAGCAAATATAGAGTGGAATACTAAGAAGAAGAGAAGAAAAAAAAAAGGAAGTTTAGGATAGAAGGAAAATAAGAAGTCTGTGAAAGGTTAAAAATGTCGACGAAACGAATAGGAAAAAAAAAAAGAAAATGTTTTTTACTTTCACCCTTTTTTTCTTTTTGCAATCTTACCCGCGTATAAGCCGCTTATTTTCCAAAGAAAATACGATGGATGAAGTTCAAATAGAGGGCAGGGGCAGAGAAACAGCCGAGTTAAAGTATAAGAACAGTAGCTTTGAGCCGGTGCAGATTATGTATGAAAAAAGTGGAAGAGAGTTTTTAGATAATGGACTTGTCAGATGAAGTGACATGTACAACACCTGACTCACCTTTGAATAATATTGACTTAGCGATATCAGTCATGTGCTAAAGATTTAGCACCATTTTACAAAAGACGTTGTTTTTTCACCCTCTTTAGCAGTGCAGTTGTTTTTTCTCCTTCTTTAGCTCCTCTCTTCACACTTCTGCAAAAGCGATTATGCTTCTATTTTTTCTGTCTTTCCTTTCTTCGAGTAATGTAAAGCAGAGAAGATGGAGGATTTTATTTAAATTAAATGCTGACAAGATTTTTTACTCGTTCTTTGTAGATGGATTTTTTTTTTGTCTGCATTTTCTTTTCATCCTTCTGCGTGAGACTAGTTCAGAAATTAAGGTGTTAACTTTTAATTCTCCGTTTTTTTCCTCTCTAAGAGATTCAAACCACTGCTGTAAGCTTGAACAACTCGAAGAGTACAATTCGAAAGACTTAATTCTATGTCTGATGTTACTTTTCGTATCTGTAGCCCTGTAGCCTACTTGTATTTTTTTTGTCGTGTAAAAATGAATCTTTCACAGCAGAAAAAGTCTAGCTCTTTTATGCGGACGTAGCCATCTCAATTCTTTATATAAAAAACGAAATAAAATTAAGATCAATATCAATTAAAATTACAGGAAATCAATGATTTTGAAACTATAATTATATAAATTTGAACATTGAATTCAATTCGTATATAATATATAAAAACAAATTTAATTTCAACTTATTAGAAACAGATAATGAAATAGTAATCCCTTTTAATACACAGATTCTTCAACTGGGTTTGAAATAATTAAAAAATGTTTTAGGCGAACAAATGAGATATACTCTCAAATTATAAGATAACCCTGTAAATTCATCGTATCTAGTCCACAGTCTACACCAATTATCGGTGGACATTTGTTTTCATATTTTTTGTCTTGTATCTTCATCGCAGCTCATAAAATTGGACAGTTTTCAATCTGATGAAATGATATTTATATAAGCTCGGATTTCCTTGACGGGTGAGTGGGGGGAAGGGCAGAGTTTCAGCTGCTTGGAACCTCTCCGGTTACCGGCAGTTCGTTTTTTTTATCCGTGTGTTTTTATAAATTTCACTAGCGGTTGCGTGCTGCGCATCGACTTTGAAAAAGCACAACCTGCGTAAAAGCAATGGTGGCTTTGAGCAGTTACCTCAACCCATTGTTTCTGGCCATGAGATATGGTTGCGAGGTAATGGCGCCCTACGAGCAGACGTGTCGTAATAATAGAGTTGTCGATCTGCCGCCTGTTAATGGAAATTTGAAATAAATCATCGTACTGAATGCGAAACATGCATCAAGGCAAAATTGTGGTGTACTGCGTAGTGACTGCGGGGTCCGTGAGGGGATAGTACACTAGGAAGATCCTGAGCAATCTCCTGGTCAAACTAAACTTAGTTCAGTCGTTTTCTTAGTTTAGCCTTCTCCGCCTTGAGGAGGGGCCATAGAATTGACCAGCTGGTCTTCCAGAATTTAATTTGATGAGATTTTCAATGGAACCACACTACCGATAGCATTTTTCGAATACACATAAATTTGAATCATGATTGAAATCGTGATTAAATCGCTTGACAAGACGTAATGAAAAAGTTTTTTGTCAACTCTTTATTTACATTCTCAGAGCAAATCGGAGATAGTTGATAATGAGAAGTAAAAACTGATTTGAAGTTGTAAAAATTGATATTTAAAAGTTGAGAAGTATACTACCCGCAGTCGTGTAAGAATAAACAAATTATTAACTATGTAGGTACAAAAAATGAGAAATTAGTAAACTTGAGTCAAGTCTATATTGTCTTGATTATGCAGCTAAACTGACATCCTGGCCTTGAATCAATACGGACCATACGGGAACTCTACCTAATGCAGCAATGAAAACATGGAAATGCAGCCACAATTTTGTTTGTGTTGAAAAGTCCCTTAGAAATGAACTGATTTTTCTTGAATTTTTCTTTTGGAGAATCTTGAAATAAAATTGTGGAGATTTTGGCGGACTGATGACCTAATCCCGTCTTAGAATTAATGCTAATCAATAGATGTTTTATTAAAATCGGCTGATTTTATTTATTTCAATTTTTCATTTGAATAATTATTTGCTTTTTCCTACTTATTTTCTACGATTCTAGATGTAACTATAGCGTGAAATGAAAGCTTTCTAATGACTTCGGTGAAAGGTCAGAGGTTTTCTACATACCCTTCCGATGTGTCATAATACACAGGATGAACTAACTGAGACGAGACAAAAAGGGTGAGAGATAAAAAAAATCAGAGCATTAGCTAGTTCAGTATGAAATTTTTCGAAAAATTGAGTTTTCTATTCAAATAATATAGAAAGTGACATCTAACTTGAAATTTGCAGATCATGAATTAAAATAATCTTTTTTCATCTCAAGTAGATATGGGCGGTGCTGTCCTTCTGGTCGGTAAAATCGGCATCTTACTGGAATTGTGTCTGTTGTTGTTAATTTGGCATTCCAAGTCCCAATTTTTGGGTAATAATGGACTGATAAGATCCATAAAATTTTGAAGGCTGCATTTATCAGAACAGCCATGTATCTGTAAGTACTTGTAATGGCTGATGAATTGAATGTTCATAGACTGCCTGTAATAGATTGAGAAAAAAATAAAACTACTCAGTTTTATGGTACCTGGTTATTAAGTCATGAATGAAGTTCTCTTTGCAAAGAGAATAGAATGTTGGATACATAAAAAACAAATTGCGCAATTGTGAAAAAGCTAGTTGAGAAGCCGCATTGTATGAGGAGGTAAGGGCACTCCACAAAAATATTTTTATTGTAATTTATAATCCATAAGAGGGCTTGCTGCCCCTATTCCTCGAAGAATTGGGATTTATTATGTTTTGTAAACAAAAAAAAACACCCTTCATGGTTTGAGAGGGTCGAAAAATGAGTTCTATGCGTTTCTAAAAGATTCTGTAAAAGAATATTTCATGTTGATTCCAAAGGTGAGATCTGCACTTCTCTATTCTCAAAACTGGTTTGGATACTGCTGTTTGAAGTTGTTTGTTTTATTGAAGAAGCTCAAAATTTAGATCATGCAATTTTGCATTAAAGAGAGGTCGATCAAGAATTTAGATCTGAGTGTCCAGCACTGCAGGGGATCTAAGAATTATAACAAAATAAATCTTACTGTCACATAATATGAATCGTCTTTTGATCGCAATTCAAATCCAATGGCAGCTCCATAAGAAAGGTTGGTATTTCGCGTACATGTCTCAATTTGGTAGATGATTCTATCTCAGCAATTCTATTTATACCCGTATAGCCATTACCAACGCCAAGATCTCCAAATGTACCTTCCCAAGCAGGAAGTAAAGAAATGTTTTCATTTTATTTGTCCTGTTTTCCCAAAAAATGTATTAGTCTTTCCTGCGTGACAAGCACGTACATTCACAATCTCCCTTTCACCTCGAGGAACGCTATTTTTATTAGAGTCGTATCTTCCACCCCTTTATACCTTGTCAGGGATGAATTGTGATCTGGTGTTCTTGCTTATTGTTCTTAACTTTTAGCAGCCTGCGTAGCCTGATGCGAAAAAAAAAGTCTAAGAGCTTCTCGTTTATTCTCTCACCCCCTACCCTTTCTTTTTTTTGAACATTTTTTTTTCGCTTATTATTTTTCTTCATATTGTTTTTTTTTGTTTTTACAAACTTCTATCGTAAATAATTCAACAAACAATAGCGGAATATAAACGAGAGACGAAGATGGTTTTTGATATTTTCCAAAGTGTTTCGTGTAATGAAGCGTTTCAGCTGGAGTGAGAAAAAAAAAGTTGGAAAATTTCTCCGGAGAGAAATTGAAGCTGACGGTTCAGCGGGAATGAGAAAATGGGACATATGTAGATAGAAACGTGTTGGAAGACTTGGATGATAATGAGGTGAGAATGTACAACCGATTTTAGAATTTTGCCAATTTCACTGAGAAAAGTTTCATAAAACTGTGGTACGAACAAAAATAATGATTAGAATGCAAGTGTTCCGTCAATTCCAAAATTACGGTCCGCATTGAAAGATTTTTCGGCTACGCAAGTGCGGGGAGGAGGTGGGTTTTGTGCCAGAGATTTTCTGGGTCGTTCGTTTCCTAACTCAACCCTTCAAATTATATAGTTCTTGAACAAGAAAATAACAGTAGTAACCTGTTTATCTTCTCCTTGTTTTGGCCTTGGTGGAGGAACAGCAAACTCCTGAATTTTGATCAGCAAAAGTAGTTTCAGGCCAGTGGTGGATCCAGAGCGGGGGATGGAAATTCCAATTTTTTCAGAGCATGGTAAATGCTAAAATGGTGAGATTGTGTTTTTTTTTCAGCATAAAGGGGGAGGGGTTCAAGAAAATTGATTTTTTTGTATATTATCGGTCTAAATATGAGAACACACATTTTGGAGAAAAAAGTTCCAACGCTTTTAAGTCAGTTTTATTAGCAAATTATGACAAAAATCAGTCAATTTCAAGCATGAAGTGAAAATTTCATCTTTAATTTAAAAGAATAATAGTTTTTTGGGGATATTCTTATACACATTGAATGAACTGATTTTTATGCAAAAGTGAACATTTTAAACGTTTTGAACCATTCTGTTGAACATTTGAAAGAAGAAAAACTAAGGCAACAACCAGCCAAGTTGAATATTTTTAAAAGCTTTTTTCTCTTCAAATTCGAATGGAATTATCTGAATTTCCAACTCCCTCTTTGGTATTGGGGCGGGAATCGTTTAGCAGCCTGAAAAACTGCTTATTCGCCCACTCTCTCCACTCCCAAATGGTTACGTAGATTCTGAAACAAAAAATACTGAATGAATAATCAATTCGGAATGTCGACAGTGCCCTGAATGTTTTTGGCCACAATTTTTACAAGCGAACGGCATGAGCCGCAAGTGGGGCTGACTTAGCAAATATCATTACTGAGCATTAGGATATAGGTAATGTACTTGGTTCCAAGATACGAAACAAAACAACGGCACAAAAAATTTAGGGGACTTAGTCGATTTAAGACTTGAACCCGACGAAAGGATGTTCAATATCGGAAACAATTCCGATAGAAAGGTTCAGGCCCATAGCTAAACACTTGAAAGCCAATGCCCGTGAAAATTTAGCAAGGGCAAATTTGTTCTAGTGACAGTGTGTTATTTCCATTGCTGGAAGTAACTGATATTATATCAACTTCTGCTGAAAAATTCCAGCCAGGGCGACACCTCTGCCCAGGCGTTAGCTACGGGAGTACGGGCCCTGGTTAGGTTTTGTATGTGAAACCAGATTGTCTTCAGTAAAATCCGAGACACCATTTTTCAACGGCGCGACGGGTATGCAAAACCTTTCGTGTATGATCCATACATCCGTGCGTCCATCGTACTTCGTTCCATTGCCTGTAGATAGCGTATACCGTAAAACGTACTTCATTTAAATCAGCTGTTGAAGATTGTTTTTGCTTTTTTCTCTCATCTTGCGATGGTAGTGGAAGTGGGGAGAAGAGGGTAAACGTAATGAAAAGTGAGCGCGTTTTGTCATTCTTTCGAGTTTCGTTTAGTCGCTCTTTTGTTCTAAGCGTATGATAGCGTGTGCGTTTGTGTGTTGTATCGCGTCAGTTTTTATGCATTACTTTTCATCGTAAAAATTATCTGCTATTTTCATCCCGATTTCAGTCGTACATATCCGTTCATTACGTTTAATTTTTCAGCCACTCATCTTCATTCGCGTGCCTAGTTCGTTCAAGAATCGTTTGTCGTTAAAATACCTCCGTTTTTATTTCGTACTTGCATCTCTCATTTTTCGCTAATTCTGTGCATCTTTGTACGAGTAAATTCCAGCATTTTGCTTTCATTACTTACACGAAATTCGACCGGTATCCGTTTTGTCGTTTGAAATTTCGTTTAGTGCTCTGTCAGTTGTAACTTGTGTCCACTGTATCAACATTTTGATAGTGGTCGCCTTAATTGGCTGTAAACCGACGTAATTATTTTTATTCTTTTGTATTGAAGAAAAAGTGCGGTTAGTTTTCTATTGTCTCTCGGTTTGGTGAAGTTACATCAGTGTTCTATCGTTGGATAAACATTTATAATTATTGCATTGTGATTTGGAGTTCTGGTCGTCGGAAGCCATCTTAAAAGTGCCGGTTCGCTGTCGCCCGTCGCGTGTACTTCGACTGCTGTTATAATTACAGGTTCGTAACTGAATTCTTTGTTGTTAACTATTTAGTTACTGTATTAATAATATTGTTGTCACGGGTATATTGTTGTTGAGGTGGGTGTTGGTATGCTGCTTTGTTATTTCCTATTGGACAATAGATGATTGATGCCGCGGCCATACCTTATGTGTACGTGTGAGACATTTAGTTTATACTTGAACCTGCTATTTGTGAACTGGTGAATGAAAATCGCTGTTGAAATTCTTTTATAAACTATTCTGAGAAGCGAAGTGTGAATTATTTGGTCGTACCAAAGTTCATGAAATTGTCATTCTTCTTAGTTTCATCAGTACGCACATAAAATTCTTTTTATCAGAACAGTACCTAGTTGTTGTTCACTCAGTCATAGTGTAGTGTCATAGCGTGTGCATGTGGATCATCTGAATTCGAGTTTTCGCATAGACTATATCTGATGGATTTTTTTGCAATTTGTCATTCGTTCTATAGAACTAACGTAATTTTTTTCATGATTCAAGTCGGAATATTCGATTAAGTATATTGACGAAGATGATACAGAGCCATTTCTCCCCGCACAGAATTCAATATAATTATGCCAGGCCCTCTAATGAATGGGTCAGGTATAATATGGTTAGCACGCCCTTATCTTCGTGTATATCCCTTTTGGTTTGAGAAAAACTAGACATATTTTGAAATACGAGTAGCATAGTGTTGATTTTTGCCTGTGGAAATACACTTCTTAGTGTGAGTTTATAGTGGAGCGAAGAGAGCATAGCAGAGCGTAGTAGAGCAGCGCGTAAAATTCGATGATCAAAATGAATGTTTATAGTGGAGGAGCTAGGAGTAGCGATCCACGCTGAAAAAATGAAAGAAAATATATATATATCAATCACTGATAAGAACTAAATATTTATAAACATTCGGTAACTTCATCAGAGCAAAGAAGCGCAGCGCGCTAAACAATAAGCAATGACATTCTCTTCGCTCTACTCTACTCGAGTCCTCCCCACCGACTCTCCTGCCTATGTTTTGTCGCGCTGCTATGCTATGCTATGCTCTCTTCGCTCCACTATAAACTCTCACTTAAGCTCAATCAACGAGAACAAAGTTCTGCATAAGTAAGAAAGAACCGTCAATCCATGATTCAGAAGCTTGAAAATTTCATTGCAGCTATTATCACCTTCCTCAGACTGTTTTACATTCTGAGAATTAAGAGCTTACATAAGACCTTTCAATTGCGTCATTTAGAATTTTTATTGACAAAATATAGACTTGGTGCAACAAAGTAATTAAATTCAAAGTGATTATATAGCAGATAGAACAGTTCAGAAGAGTCATTGAATGGCGAATAAAAGCAACTCTCTGACTCTCGGGCATAAAAATGAGAGGAAAATGATTTGTTCCACACAGTGAAACAACGATTCATCCGTAAAGCCGGGAATACACTTTGCGCTATTTCGCATTTCGCATTTCACATTTCGCCATTTCATCCTTTTTCGCGAAAAGTGTGTTGGCATTTTTTCACGAAAAAGGGTGAAAAAGATTTTTTCACATTTCGTCATGTTTTTCGCCTTGAGCGGTTTTTGGACGAAATCAAAAGAAAATTTCGGCGAAAAAAGTATTTAAACAAGGAGAATACATGAAGCAGGGTGAAAATGTGAAAAGTGTGTACAGCTTTTTCATGAAAAACAGTGAAAACGTGAAATAGCTGCGAAAAAGGATGAAATGGCGAAATGTGAAATGTGAAATGCGAAATAGCGCAAAGTGTATTCCCGGCTTAAGGTGCATCAAACTGAATTAGAATTAAAGAACAATTCGATAAAATAAAACAAAAATACAGCCCCACAAAAACAATAAAATTAGGCTCAGAAACCCGAACAACTGCTACAAGGAACCACAAAATAGTTCATCTTTGTAAATAAAGTGACTATATTTTCTGTAAGCAAAAATAATCTTTCAAAATGTCAAATCAACCGATTTCCTTTTGCACCACGAGTTCGAAAATTCAGGACGGCATTTCAGTTTAAAATGAGGCCTTGTAAAATCCAGTTTCTTCTCCTCCTAAAAAGATGATTACGTAGATGCAAATCTTAAGTATCATAACAAAAAAATTAATATTCTTCAAGGTACCCACAGACCAACATGCTGCATTAAATTTCCTTTTCACGGGTACTGGCAAAAATATTATTTCACCAGCCTTAATTGATTTCTTTTCTTTACCCTTCCCTAATTTCCTTCCAAAATAAAATTCCGCATTCATTTCCCACCATGAATATTACATCAATTTCGATTTTTTTTCTTCCTGCTTAATTTTTTTCTATCTGCAATTCAATTTACAGCAGATACGTCGATGAAATATTCGCAAGTAAATTTTGTTAAGAAGTCGAAAACTCATCCCACACTGTAATTTGTGCAAAGCCTCCAACGGTGAGCAAGCGCATTAAACAATATTTATGAAGAATTTAATGAGGGTCAAAAAACATCGTGAGATTAATAAAATTTGTTATGCGCATGAAAACATCAAACACTCCGAATTGAAAAATGCATGCAATTAAATGGCGGAAGGTAATCCACGAATTTAACCAATTTTCTTTCTCTTCAGCAACCTTTTAATTTTTTAATTACTAAGTTACCGAGTTGAATGTATAAGAACAAAATTGTACATTTATTCTGATCCTATTTCTGTTTAATTGACGCAATTAATGCTCAGATGATTGAGATGAAAAATTTTCTTTTTTTCGTTTCCCCAGTAGCAATGCGATATAGTAACAAATGACAAAAATGTTTACGAAAGATTCAGAAGATTTATAATGCGATAAAATAAGCAACTTATTCTACAGTAATACTAATGTTACTCATTTTTCGAACTCAGCCACTAAGATAATCTTTTTTACAAGGAACCTCAATTCGAAAATTTGCTTCCTTATAAATTAGAAAATTTCTCAGTACCTCACAAGCGGTTGGGTTACGCATGGGCAGTTGAAAAAAACTGATGCTCAATTTTCTGAATATGCACACTTTTTTATTGCTTTGATCATATTCAGTCAATTCAATAATTCAATGTGTGTTCCTAATAAGCACTTAGCTGATTCTCTAATACACATTCCGCCAGAATGATGGCCCTACTTGTACCCCTTGCTAAATAAATACTGTCGTAGTGACGTCGACGAACAATCGATTTCAAACAATCAAGTGACTCTTATCAACCCAACAAAAAAGTACATTCGTATAATTAAGGGAAAATATACTCTTACCAAGCAATTAGCTCAATTTCCCACATTAGCTGTTAGATGATTTGTATATCTCATCTAGTAAACATATAAAAATATGTACCCTACCTACAATTTATAAAAAAAATAGAAAGATCGTGTTCATCCTAATAGAATACCATGATGTTACCTTCAAAATCATGGCTTCTTTCGTACCCTTTTTCAAGAATTTCGTTGTGGAAATCAGCAAAGTTTTTCGCACAGTTTTCCGAAATAGATTTTCTCGAAGCGTGGTTAACTCCTCTCGTAATTTTATCGTATGTCAGCCTTTTGGCAGCGTGAAAATGCTGTTACAGACGTAAATTTATTCAAATTTATACTTCTCTCGTCTCGAAATATTAACCGAATAATTGTCGATTTAGTTGCTCTCCTGTGTGGTGTAAAACGAATACAATTTTCTCGATTTTCTTTTCATTTTCTTCTGTCTGCACCTCTCATACCGCATCGCTTCTTCATTCGATGAGGCAATAACTTACTTGGGTGTTTATAGAATTCAAAATTCTATTTCAAATTCGATTTTATCGTGGGTTGTGAGATTTCATTTTTTACTAACTCGTACCTTTATTTCATTGTTTCATTATATAATCGTTTTGTAAGTTATGGATTAATGTTTGGTCAGGTCTTGGCAATATTTGTGCGAATAGAGTCGGGAGTGGGAGAAGTATTGCTGCATCATAGAAAATATGTATAACGATATCGTAGCTATTGATATAAATCGATTTTGACTAGTGATGGTAATAAAATGCATTTTGTGATATTTTAAAGAAGTTGTAAGTGCAATGTTACTAGCTTTATAAGCTTCTATTTAACTCGTCGTATGTAGTGCGTTTCATAGACCCCATCGATGTCGCAGTGGCACACTGTTTCATTATTTGCAGCATGATCAGCAGAATTATAAAAACTTAATTTTGACAATGCTTGTTTTGCCCGCGTTTTTGTTTGAGACGTATCTATTCATAATGTTGTAATCTCTTAGCCTCCCCCTAATTGCTGTTGCATTGGTTATTCTCGAGTTTCAAGCAAATGTTTGAAAGATGGCTCAAAATTCAATCTCTCCTAAACTTTTCTTAGAGATGTTATTGCAACGATGGATGCGTGACTTCATGTCAGTAGACTGAGCCAATCAAGTGAGTTGTCGAGATATTATATTAGCTTGTTGGACGTTGGATAAAGACATGCTCTCATGCAGGTATTTGTTTTGTGAACCAAATGACCTTCAAGTATCGTGAATTGTGTAAAACAGATTTTTACGTTCAGTTTAAAATGATCATCGATCGGTCGTATATCTGGAGAATCACTTGAAAAATCGTGAACATCGTTTTCCTTTCACTCCTCCATTACAAGTACTAAAAGAGGTACGAATTTACAAACCAACGAGTTGAAGTCTTGAAACTTTGTACATAACTGCAGTAACTGCTGAAGCATTGAATGATTAGCGTATGTTCAGTCTAGAGTTAATTTTGTCATTTTGAAAAAAAAAAAAAAAAAAGTGCTGTGGTGAAAGCTGGCAGATTTCGTGAAACCGAAATTATGCTTTGTCTAGAAAAACTAGGGAGTACGGAATGTGATGTAACACTTCAAAAGAATAAGACGGAAAGAAATAGTTTTTTGACGAGAATATAAAATAGTGGAATGATTACGTGTCATACGTGTATATTTTACTAAGTATTTGTTTTGGGTTCTCTCAGTAAACTGCAAAGAAATGCGCTGGAGAGAGCAATCTTTGTTTGATTGAGTTTTTCTGGTCCATATTTCATCATTATGGGGTTCATGAGACATTCCGTGTTTCGTATGAATGGCGTCAACTGGAACAGGCTGACTTACCCTAACCGTATCGGTAATCGATATTAAAAATTCTTGTAGAGAATTATATCCAAAGATCGAAATAGAAGTGGAGAATAGTGAACTTTCATATAGCATGACCAGTATAGCAAATGGCACCAAGAAATAATTCTAAACACGTATACAAGTCCAATGTACGAGTAGAGAAGAAATGAACCTTAGTTGATTTTACATTTTGTACATTAATTAAAAATTGAGTTGATGGGAAAATTCGTAATAAAATTATGATGCGAATTGTTACCAAGCATAAAACAATTATTTGGTATCAAGTATAATTAGGGAATTGATTCTTTTTTACCCTTTTTTTCCTTCAAAAAAATGTTTCTCAAAGTTCAGAAGCTTTAGTTCATCTTTCTAGCAGAGAACTAAGTAACATTGCTTCGATATTTTACCGAAGACTAGGGAGAGTACGATCATGAAGAACTTTAATTTATTCCTCCATGCCTCTGATCTAGACAATTTTTCTGACGCCAAAACCAAACCAATCTGAAAGAACAGGAATATTGTTGAATTTTTGAAAGTCTATCGATATCTCAGAAAGATTTTACATATCTTTCTGCTCAACTTTCAGTCCATTCGTACTGTTCTGTTGTTTCGTTTGTTGTTTAATGTCATTGATCAGTTCTCAAAACAGTGAAATGAAATGACATCTTGCTAGTCGAAAGTCACAATAAGTGTGTGTGTTTATTTTCTTTTTTTTCCCGAATCGCCTGGAATTTGCGGCGCCTTTAGCATCCTCGAGCACCTCAGCGCCTTTAGGAAGTCTGCCCAGAATTGCCATAGGAGTTAATCCGGCACTGGTCACTTTGAATATGATAATGAAGGGATATTAAAGCTACCCACAGCCATAAAATCCCCATTCTTTTTGATTTGTTCCTTTTGTTTCTTAATTTTCCTGCGCTGTATCTTCTCTGGCGCCACGTTTTTGGCTGCAGTCAGTAGAAATAACAAAAGTACGTCCCAGATTGAAGATATTGTTCTACATAGCTGTGCATGGAATGCGTGTGCGAAAGAAAAATGAATTTCACGTGTGGTTTGTTAGCGCTTCACGGACGAACGCGGTTGTAAATATTTTCAAAAATTTCTGAAAAATTGGTTTATAATAATCCTTGGCGGGTTGGTTTATATTTGTATGTTTCGTAGACGGCGACGAAGATGAAATGTTGTCAGTACGCTCGAAAAGAAGTGTCGTAGCTGGCTAATCAAATGCGTTATATAATTGTGTGTGCAGTGTTACTACTTCCGTCGAAACCTTTGAAAATTTATAATTAGCGACATTCGAAGAGCGTCGTGAGTTAATACATTTAATGAGAATAATATATGCGTTCGCCTTTTCTGCTACTTCCACTGGAAAAGGTGGCGGTAGAAAAAAAAAAAACGAACAAAACTAATATTTGGTTAGCATAAATAGTCATTTTAGGTGCGTACTTACATTATGTACTTAGCTGGGCATTTCGTACAGTCAGCTCATTTATTTGGTAGGAAGCCGTTGTGGCTGTAGGTTTTACTCCACGATGACTGCAAATCCAAATTTCAACATAATTACTGACCGATATGACACCGCATGGCACGAAGTTGGAAAAAAATAATTCAGATAAATTTTACTTCCTTATTTACGTTTCAAAAGAAAAAATTCAGATTCAGTATTGAAAAACCGAGAGATGAAAAACAAATTATGAAAATAATAAATTTTGAGGTCAACTATCAAAGAAAAATGAATGTTGACTTCTTTCTATAGAACACCTAATGTTTCCAACTAGAATTACTTAATTTGCGATTACTGCAGATAAAACAGCCAATCGATTACATCACAAAAGTACTCGCCTTTTAATTTTAAACTTGACTATTCAGCAACGAAGGAAATAATGCCTTACATACGAATGACGAAACAGTTGGCACCTCATTGCTGATGACGAAGCAAATTTATGAGCGGGGAAAGTGGAGCCGCGTTATTCTCACCTCCACAATAAAGGAGACCGTTATTAAAAAGATGCGAACACATGCAACAAATTACAATGCGGCAAATATTTCTCAATTATACTATGATGTAGGTACACTGCAGTAATAAAAAGGCGATTTACAGGCGGTAATACGACATCATACTAAACCTCTAGTAAAAAGAAATTCCATAACTTCCTACAACGTGTGGCCGCCATATAGTACCATAGAAAAATGAACGCCAGACTAATACTTGGGGAAATTACTGCGATTTAATACTATAATAATACCAGATGTTCTCAGACTGGAAGTGAAGCTTATCACGGGGCGAGAGGAAAGCAATCTCCCTCTTCTTTCCTCACGCGAGCTAACTCAAGAGAGTGAGTGTTGAAACACATCTTCAACCATCCAAACTGTCACTTTTCAAAAGAGTGACCTATCCAAACGGTCACTTTTTTGAAATGTTACCGATCCAAACGGTCCTTTTTTTTAAAAAAAAATTACTTATGTAAACCATCATTTTTTAAAACGTGACTGGTGTAAAAAGTCACTTTTCACAAACTGACTGGTGTAAACAGGCACAGTATACATAAAGTTATTCCTGTTTCTGGTGGAACAGGAACAGGAACAGGAACATTTTGTTTCCGTAGTGTCTGCGAACTACATTGCCCAATAGGTTAAGAAGGCCCATAGTTGAAGCTTATGAATAATTCATTATTTCATGTATGGGGCTAATATTCATCATGTAACCATCTTTTCATTTATACTTTTCAAATTCTTGTCAATTGCACCGATCAGCTTTATAAATCCCTTACATCCTGCACTTTTCGCTATTACCATCGACGGATTTTTGTCGAGTGTGTTTTCTATTATTCTATGGTCTCACTTTCCGCGACTGTCACATCTTCCTTCTTTTTACCCATTCTTTTTGTTCTGCTGGCTCGTCGTCTCGTCTCTCTCCAACGTTTTGTCAAAAGTGTGTATACTTTTAACCCTTGCTTGCGACACGTTTGGAAATTTTATTCGCTTTGAAGGGTACTCAAGCCGTTGTCGTGGTGCACTCGATAGTCGTCATCGTCGACGACAAGTCCTCAGCACTGTGTGGAGGTGTCGAGTCCCTCCGCAGCAGCTTTTACAATGCGGATGGAGGTGTTGATTGTTTGTACCCATCGCGCTTCGTATGCGGCAGACTGTATGTACTTCGGTGCACGTCTGACTGTGCGAGTTTAATACCCCAGCTTAATGATGGCAAAGATCCTCAAATTCACACTCCGGTAATTAAAATCATTACTCGGTCGAAGTGGGGGTTTCTCTGGCTTTACAGGGGTGGCTTTTCACTCGATAGCGTGCTTCTCGAGTGTAAGAATTTGTTTGGAGTCGCCGTAGATTTTGGTTGGATGGCACTGAAAAGTTTGTGACCTATTATCCTCCCTCTGCTTTTAAATATAAGATTTATCCTCCCTTTGCTTTTAAATATTAGATTTATGAATCGGTTTGTTTACAAGTATAAATACAACCGAGTTGACAGTACTGTCTGAAAGCGAATTTTCTCTCTGTTGAGTCCAGCTTATGTAGTGGACTCAACATTCTCATGCACTTGAATATTATTTCCGCAGAAAATTTTTAGTTTATAGCTATAATTTTTTTTCCATTCCGGAAATTGGTATTTATATCGAAAATTTATCTGAAAACCTCAAAAAATTGTAAATGGAGAAGAATTTTGCAAAAGGTTTTGAAAGATCTCGAAAGATTTTTTCTAGTTACACTATTTGCAGCTGCGGATTCTTCCAAGTTCATCAGATTCTCATAGTGGAAATATCCATGACGTAGCTGTTTTGTATGAATACATACTTTCAATTTTCGATATGAGAAATGGGTGAGTTAGCTCTGTGTTTTTGGTAGTTGAGATTTGTGTCAGACCTGAAAATGAAAATCTATTTTCACTCGGAGTAAGGCCGAAAATCTCTACTTTGAGTGACCACTGGCAAATTGAAATAACATTATGTGTTGTTGGGGTTAGGTATTTTTATGGTCCCACCTGAAAGCCAGCTCTTGAGTTACATTCTCTCAAATTCTTAAGTTATGAAACATGTTCATCATACATTTATGTCGTTTCCTCTTCGGAGGTGAAAAAATATGAAGAAATTCTGTAGCTGCAAAAAAAATTGAAATGATTTTTTCCCCATTTGAAATGGAGTAAAAGCGTAAGTTACTTTTGACTAAGCGAAAGTTTTGTGTTTTTTCGCCTCTTTATTGTATATGCGGCTACACGTCCCTCGTTTCCCTTTTCACCCTCTTTTAGTGCCGTCTTTTGGAGTCGGGGAGTTTTTGAAAAACTTATACTGAAGCTGAAGAGTGTCTTGAGCCGCTTTCCTCTTCCATTTCAGTTTCCACCGTATTTTCGTTCTTTCGCTGTAAATTTAAGAGAATGGTGTATTCGTATGATGAAAAGTCGTGAATTTCCTGTTTCCGTTTCTTGTGAGAGCAACCACCCTCATTTCGAAAAGAAAAAAACTTTGAAAAGCGATTGAAGCGGGTGAATTTGTGTAGTGGGCTTGTTATTGGCGAAGTTTTCTTCTTTACGAACTCCCGAATGAGGTAAATTTTTTAGCATTATCAGAGGAAGTTGTTCTCGTGCCTCTGGAAATTGATAGACTCTCGACTATTTTTAGTATGAGCCTATTATAGGTAATTGTACCGAAGTTTCTTGATCATGATTCTCTTTTTCGCGTTTTTTCAGATTTTAGTTTTGCCACTATATTACTGTAAATGGTGTGTGTATATTTTTGAATTTAGTTCCCTAATAACGTATTAGATTCCCAGATCGAAATTAAAAACTTCTCGCGTATGATAGTTTGACCATCTTAATAAAAAATATCTCCGAGTATATTCGTACTTCACTCGTAGTTGATACTAGCTAGCACCATCATCACTCACCAGGTCGCAATGATGAGTGCTGCTTGGCTTTACCTTATTTTATGCTTTTGATAATTATATTTGCTGCATTCCTCGATTTACACATATATTACGAGTATAATACAAGCGAAAGTCGATCGTTTTATGTAGAGAATGAAATTTTTAGCTGTTACATCTTCCGAATTTGTCTCAAAATTGATTTTACTACATGATATTGCATTTTATTCCATCGCTGACCATTGTTTTTCGAAAAAATCCCTTTAATTTTTGTCAAGTTTTTCTCCAGGCAAATATTAATTTTTGAAGCAAAAAGAAATAGACCGTATTGTTGAAATATCACCTTATAAATTTTTCTCAGTTGATCATTGATGAACTTTCGAGACCGTATTATACGAGTATGATAATGCTACAATTTTTAGTGTTTAAGTCTGAAAATATGAAATCATGAAAGTTGAAACAAAGAAATGCGAGTCGTCATCTGTTTGATATTTGATTTCGGAGTCTTCAGCCTCGTACTGTTGACTTTTTAATGTTGCCTAAATTAGATAAAGACGAAGTATTACGAGTGAAGAGAAAACAAATTTCTTTCTCGGTTCAATTCCTTCGAGAGGCTACACATTTTTTTCAAATGGGCTGTACGTATGCATTGTAAATAATTTTATAGGTTTCATATTTTCGTGCATTATATGAGTGTTTTCCTTGTTGGCTTTTTATACATTTTAACCCTCTTATAATTTCCATATTTTTTTTTTGTTCGTATTTTTATTTCGCCGCCTTGTACTCACTGGTTGGAAGCCAAATTTTTTCACACATGTATCAGGCATTTGTAGAGTAATATTTTTTTAATTTATGAAACGTAAACACCTTTTGATGTTGACACGAAAGTAATTTATGGGCCGCAGGATAACGTATTAATACCTAAATTGTAATTTCTATTGTAAATTATCACAGGCCGCAAACACAATTTATACACGGTTTACCCGCCGCTCTGGAATTGGTTTGTTTTACTAATTTTTTCTTTTATTATACTTCTGATTTTTATTTCGCACCGCGTATAATTTGGCCCCATGAAGGGATATATCTTGAAAACACTGAAATAAATTCATATTACGAGTAAAATGATGGAGAAGAAGAGAATTAAAAATCGTATACGTGTAGGTACATATTTTCGCAGAGTATGTCCGCTCTTCAATCTGTTAAATTTTTGATTACGTGGCAAAAGTGGCGCCGTAGTGTGCAAAATGGCTGCCAGAATCCCCGAATAAAATGATTATATTTTGTTTATTAGTGAATTATAAGCGAAAATTTATTTCAGTTGTGTGTAACTTAGTAAGAATGGTGCTGTGAATTTGATTTTTTTTGCCAGTTTACTTTTTTTTCCCTTTGCAGATGGAGGGGGAAAAAATTCAAGTTTTGCAAAAACGACCCTGTGGTATTTTTTCAATTTCGCGAAAAAAAATTTGGACATTTACAAGTTAAATTGGCATACTTGAATTTTCAACTTGAAAAATTATCAACTTTTTTCTCAATAAAATTCATTACTCTGGAGATGAGGGGGAAAAAGATTTTCCTCAAGCAAAAATTTTTGCAGAGAAATTTTGAGTGATGAAAAAATAATTATTATAATTTCTTTTTAGTATTCAGCTTGTAAAAAATTATTCAGTATTTTAGAAATTGATTTTTGAACATTTAAAAAAAACATAATAACTTCTCAACTAATTTTTACACACTACAGAATGCCTCATCGCAAGGGAAGGGGTGAAAACCCGGAGGATCCACCCTAGGTTGTGGAGTGATCTTTAGGAGGATCTCTACACATCTTATCAGTTTCCTCCAATGCCTCGTTTAAATCGTGCGCAGCCTTCTCAAAACGCTGACCAGTATCTAAACAGCCATATATTATCATGTACCTGCGACGTATGATTTGCCCACATACAAAAACAGCAGTCTCAATTTATCCACAGTCATTCGAACACCAGTTTACAGCCGCAATAAGGGCACCAATCGATAACAAATTGCCGAAAGAACGATGAAATTTTCCAACTCTGAAAACTTTTCCAAAATAAGGGTGCGTATTGAAAACGCTTTGTCCCGTAATGCTCTCTCTTCAAAGTTCAACTCTTGAGAGAAGTAAACTTTTTTTCCTGTTAATGGCCGGGAAAAAAAAATGAAAAACATTCACTGAACTCTGTTAATTTCTCCTCATAACAAAAGTAGATATACAGCTTCTCTCTAAACCCTAACCTACGTCCACTAACTACTCAATACTCATTTCTAATGTAAGCATCATGTTTTCTTGATTTATGTTTTTCATTTTTCAAGATGTCCTGATGTACCTTACGTATGATGCTCTTACACAGATATTTTTAAAATCTTTGAAAAAATAAGGGTTCAATATTTATGATATGTTGACATCAAAAATCCCATTTCTCTGTCTTGTTTGAATCAAAAAGAGTTGACTTAAAGAATAATTGGTTTTTCAGACTGGAAAAAAATTTTAAAGGTGCATTAGGGCTTTTCATAGAGAATTGATTTCTCTTGCCTCAAATAAAACACTAAGTTACTAGATGCACAGTATAGTGATACACCACTCCGGCCTTACACCAACTAAAACGCAAGAGACCACCGACCACAGCCCCCCAATATTACCAACACGTGACCAGTATTTATTGAGACCACCGTTGACATACTTCATATTTTTAATAATTCTTGTCGCCTTAAATAATACATCTTACTACTTTTGACGTAATATCTGCTAAAAATCTTGAATTGTACCAGTTCTACATTTCTCTTAACTGAAATGAGGTGTTTAGAAAACAGTTTTAACGAACATTATATCAATCCCACTCCTGGTAACTAATGTGTAATATTTTACAAATAAACAGCCAATGGACGTAAACGAAATTCCTCTTCCATTTAAACTCTTTGTCAGTCTTACAAATTCTGAAGCTATTAAAATTTTCACTCAGAAAATTTTTCTCATTGATTACTCAAAATTGAAAGCTCACTCTTTTTCAATTTCTCACTCTTACTGTAAGCGGCGGAAAAGCCTTACCGTTTACTCCCTGTGGAAGGCTTTATTAAGTACGTTTCAAAAATGTATAAAAATATCACTGAGCTTCTTTAAACATAATTTTTATACTCTATTCGCGTTTTTCCGTGACGCCAATTTTTTGTTTGGGGGACCACTTTTGCACACTCACGAACGGCCCACTTCTTGTGGTCCTCCCATTACTGCATTTCATCTAACTCGGAAATAAATTCCACACACATAGGATTGTGAAAATTACTACTGAAATGATTTTTTAGTGTTTACAATGATTTTTGAAATGAGTGAGCTATGTTGAATTCAAACAGATTGTGTAGTACGAGTTATTGGTGTCCTGGAAATGTAGAAGTTGAATTTGAAAGGGTGTCTTCTCAATTTGTGAAAGCTCTGCTAGCGAGATTTGTTCTAGTCAAGCCGAGTGCGTGAATTTAGTTCCGGAGTTGTGCGTTAATGACTGCTTTTATCGATGAAATGAGGTAAATTACATACGTAGTTATTTATGTAAAAATTGATGTAATGAATTAGTCACCCGAAAGTGTGAAGAGCTTTTCTTCTTTTCTCAAATATATTGAAAGGGCGTTATAATGAGGGCAATCTAATGAGATTCGAGTTTCGAGACAGTTGATGATGAAAATTTCAAATTTTAATTTCAGTGGCAGAATCAATCCTCATCCACTTTAGTTAGTGTCTGTATCAACCTTTTTAGATCTGCCTGGACATCATTTTACCCCATCTCCGCTCGATGAATAATATCCTCATCTATGTATCATTATCTACACATTTTCACTATGAATATTGTAGATGAATATCAATTCTGTGTTGACAAAAAAATATGTAGGTGCAGATCTGTTTGAAATTATATAAAGCCAAGTTGATTCGATAGGTTGAAAAAAAATAGGTACAATTGATACTGGTGGGTATTTATTATTATTAATTGAATAAAATGAAAGAAAAAAAAAAGGAATACGTTCAACTTTCAGGGCATTTAAATTACCCAAAATTATATAATGATAGTGGTATTTGTGTTTCAACAAATATATTCCTGTTTGAGGAACCTGATGAAAAATAATACACCAGACGTTTATCAAAACACGCGATCTAATCGACTGACTGCTCATTCGATTGTGGCCCCATTGAAATTCGATCGCATGATATTGGTTTGTAAACGAAAAATGTTAGTGAAATTGGATCAGTGGGTCTTTCGAACACGTTGTTGCGGTCACTTTTCTAACTCCTAGATAATGAAAGGGGAGAAAAGGTGCTGCAGAGAAGACACTAGAGGGTGGCGTGCACTCGACTGTACATTGTTGTAAACCCATCAGCTGTCGTCTCTTATCAAAACAAACAGACCTTTTAACATCGAGCCTATATCGTATCGGCGAGGTCTGCATTGCGGAGAGATAATTTAATTTGATTAGTGCTGGACATCGTCTTCACCTTTTAAATTGATGTAGGCAGTCGACAATGAGTGTGGATCGGACGTATAGCCTGTAATTGGTGTATATAAAAAGTTTGTTGGAGGGATGCGTCTATAACGGTATTCTTTTTGTGCGTACACGCATTTCTTGGGAGAAATTAGTAAGAAGTGTGACACAGGATATTAATGATCACTTTTATTGTAGTTGTTATTTTTCTTATTTATTTGGAAGATAATTTTATTTTGGCTTCCGAACTCTTTGAGAACTCACGACATTCAGTTCTATCTTTTTATGAAGATTCGGTTTAAAGGAACCTATTTAGAGAGTATAATAGTCAACTCGACACTAGAAAAAAATGGAAATTGTCGAAATGATCTAATCATGCAACATCAAACCCTTACTCTCTGACGTCACCCCCTCGAGAAACCATATCTATCATCACATCAGTGGTTGGTTACTGGTCATACTTCGGGAAACGTATTCTCTTCCTATTTGAATTTTTTTTTTTTCTGAAAACAGTTACAATTTAATATAATTATGTACAAGAAGATTCCCATACATATATCCTAGTAATTTATTCATCGTTGCCACAAGTAAGCCATTTGTCATGGAAATGCCCAAAACAAACTCCAGCGAAATATTAAACATGAAAAATTGAAAATTTCTGGCTATCACGAATTTTTATGTTGTTCTAGAAAAGTGGAAGGGCACCCACTTATTATTCTTCCATCTACGAATTAATAAGTTTTACCCAACTGAATATTACATCAAATGCTTCATTATTTTCTTTTTTGAATGGAAGATACCCGAACGGTATTGTTTTTGCGTCATCTCTCGATGAATGATTTATTAATGTTGCACTAAGCCACTTCTATTTTTTCCCCTCTCTTTTTCTGCTTGGTGTAATATAATAAAGTAAATTGAGTTGAAGTAAAAGTATAGAAAATTGTGGTATCACTCCATAATCATTGAGTATACGAACAGGAAATGAGTTTGCGTCTGTGTAATTGTATCACGACTATTTCCAATGTTACATTATTCTTTATCGTCAAAATTATGAGCTGGTACGATGCTAGGTACGACATTGATCGATTTAGAATGATGAAAAATTACAATAATTCACACAGTTTTCTCTTTTTCCCTCGATCTTTGAGAAGAACCTAAAGATTTAATATATTTGTCAAATTTATTCATTTTGTCAAATTAAAATAATAAATTTACCTACTTATTTATTACACAAGTAATACCAAACGTATGTAGTCGTTTTCTATTCCCAAGAGATACAGATTTGCTACGTCAGAAGCGAAAATATTTAATTCTTAACAAAACCTGCGTGAATAATTTCAAGCCAGTACAGTGTTCACTCTTCATCCCCATACAATCTTTATTGTTTGAACCCATGTTGAAGCTCAGCTCAATTCATTACCCATATAATTGATTATTTCACTTAATTACGTATGAAGTCCTGCGAACTATCACCGGAGCTCTATGGTTTATTCGCAATGACCGACTTCACTCTGACTTGAATGTACCCCTTATCTCGCAGACAATTCAGTCATTTGAGATACGCCTGCTCCGGCAAAGACACCCCTCGGACTTGGTTCAATCTCCCACACCAATTGAGTTCCCTACCTCCACTCGCATCATCCTCTTACTATTGCTGCAGGAAATTGTTCCCGCAGCAATCGCCCGTATTTCCATCTTTCATAGTGATTTGTAAATATAAATATAAAACGTTCAGAACACTTCATACATATTTTGAGTTTGTTGAATTGCTTATCTTTATTTTTTATTTTTTCTCTTTTTGTTCTAAGTAAGTTTCATCTGATCAAAATATGAAGATTACCCCGTAATTTATATCGAGTTAAAAGTAAGTCTTGACATTATTAAAATAATCGCTGGATTTCGTTTCCCTAAAACACAACGTTTAGAATAATAGGAGAATTTTCTCATCTGAGAGGAGCATGGTATGATTGTTATATGTATGTGCGTTCTATCATTTTATATGTAGTTCAGATACACCCTTTCGGGAAAAAAAAAAAGTAATTACATAATAATTATATACTTTTTTTAAAATCAATATCACAACATTACCAATGATTAGTCAGCGATCACAAATTGATTTTCTCGCTTTTCCTATATTGAAGATTTTCCTAGTTTCTATTCCTGCATTCAGGTTCCTTAAACTTTCTGGGTGGAAAGAAATTGGGCTACACCTTTGATATGACTACAAAATTTCTACTCGGCAGCTTGTTTGAAGCGGGAGTTATTTCCTTCGGTTAATGGAAAATGCACTTACGTATAGTGATATTAGTATTTTACATTGTTTTCCGTGGAATATTTATCTCTTCCTGTCTCGCGATACGATGTAATGTTTTTCTTGCTTCAAGGAAAGTCCTATATACGCGTGTCTTGCGAAAACTCCGTTTCGGTAGTTTTATAGTTCGATATATTAAAAGCCACCCTGGGACACGACTGCAAACCCGCCCCCCCATACCCATCACTTAAGGCGCCTTTGCTGCTTTTTATTCGTCGTCGTTAGTTTTAATAAAACATCGGCAGCAGATATTTCGCGAGGTAGCACACAGCTGAGCGACGAGCGGTGCTTGAGTAAAGTTCGACGAAAAACCGCGAATACGAAATAAATACTGCAGGAGATAGGTACCCCTACGTGGAAGTAACTCTTCATTTTCTGGATGCACTTGTAGCAAATGAAAAATAAAAGAATAAAGAAAAATAGAAGGAA
The DNA here is from genome assembly GCA_038050395.1 of Parthenolecanium corni. Lineage (NCBI taxonomy): Eukaryota > Metazoa > Arthropoda > Insecta > Hemiptera > Coccidae > Parthenolecanium > Parthenolecanium corni. Next base: position 218,380 of record JBBCAQ010000002.1, read on the forward strand.
GAAAAACACTATCGTTTATTAACTCCCCGAAGCCAAAGTTTCTGGTTTCGTTGGTTGTTGTTCAAAGAGCGTGATTTTAATTGAGTCGTTTCGACGTCCCCATCTCTTCGCCGTTTCTTACCGATATTTGCAGAAAATTCCAGCCTCTGTCGTGTGTAGGCGAATAGTTCAACGACTGGCAATGTGTAAGACTCGGAGAAAATTAAAAATGAGAGGACTTGAAACGGTTCGAGGTTATTTATTTATTCTTTCCTTGAGACATAGGGTTGTACTTTATTTCAATAAGTAAATATCTGTTTCGGTCTGTTGGACTTGAGAGTGAGCCAGTCTACTCGCAGATGCCAAGCCTATTGGAAAGCAGTTGATTATAGAAAATGCCACGTTTATTTTCACTTTTGTTTAGAACCATCGGAGCTGCTTTATCGATGATACGTCACAATTGAATTAGCCTTTGCTTCGAGAGTGTATACGTGCGCTGGCACGAGTCGTATTTGTTTTTTGCCTCGTGGTGCATAAGGGTCTCGCCTCGGTACAGTTAGGTTAATTAGTGTCCAGTGGACATATGGTCAGCTGTGTAAAGACTGGACACATTCTGTAACGGGTTGCACGTTTGAACGTTAACTTATTTTAGATTTTGGAGGCGGGATATGTATAATTAGTGAGAATATCTTCTGTACGCTGGTAAACTGTTGACTTGTGGACAAAGTATAGAGTATGTTCGAGTAAATGTGAAAAGATTTTCGAGTAAAAACAAACAAAAGCAACGGCCAGCTCCGTATGGTCACATTTGGTGGCTGGAGTGCTGGGCACACGCTCCAGCTTGTGTCTAACGGTACAAAGTTAGCCGGTAAAATTACCATTTATTAGAGATATGGAATTATGAAGTTATTGTTGTTGACCTGTACTGATGTGGCAGTATGGTCTTCTGGATTTGAACATGTGTAAGGAAACGAATTTTTTCAAATATCAAGTTAAGGAACTCGGCAGCATACCCTGAGCTCGTGTGCTTCGTTCACAATATTGTCCTTAGTTTTTCGTAGTATTGTATTTATATGTAATTAAACTTGAGTTGAAAAATAAGGTAGCCTATTGCTTCAGGTTATGGGCTATTCTTCTGACGTACTCCATAATATCGTCTCGTTTGTAAGTGGAAACAGTGCTCTTGAGTCTGCTGTCAACAAACGCGTATTTTTTCTAAATAGAAAATATCTTAATTTTTGTACTAATATTCTCCCACTTGACCCCTTTAGCCTGAGAACCTAATCGCCGAGAGAATTTTTTATCGTTTTTATTTTGTTTTATCGACCATAGTTATTCGCTTTCAGGCGGACGAAAAAACCAATTCGGAATGTGAAAATGAGAAAAGAAAAAAAAAGTGCGTAATAAATGATAATATTTTCATATCTCGGTTGCTGTTTGAAAGAGGAGAGTCAATGTGATGGTAACCTGGATCGAAAACGATATTAAAACTGTGGGGTGTTCATTAATATAAGTCTATTCGTGGCTGCAGTACTTTGTATGCGGACCTGCTCCGTAAATGTCCATTTTCGCTCGGTGTCTGATATATGGTGTGGAAACCACCTCATCTCGATTATGGAGTCTGCAAAGTGCAAAGTTATACTGCCTCTGCAGCTGCAGTACCTACTTCTAAGCTCGTAAATCCGAACTTTCATTTTGCATTTTCCATGGCGAATGTATGAATTCATATAGGTAGTCGCATTCTATTTTAATGGATATTTTATCTGTTCATTCGGGATAATTTGTTCAGACTACTAAAAAAATGTTTATGGAAGGATTAGATCGTTTTATCCTCGATTAATAAGCGAATATTGATATCGCTTTCCATTTTGGGAGTTCTTCAGCCTGTTCTGATAGACTCGAATTTCGAACGCATAGGCAAATAATAATTTCTTACGACTAATTAAGCCGTCATATGAAATTTGTCAGATTTAGTTAGCTCTTTAAAGTGGTGTTGCGGAAACCTTTCAAACTGACGTCACACGTGAATTTTTTTCACGCTTACAAGATCACGTAAATTGAGAAACGGCATTATATTATGTCAACTTTCACAAAATACATGAATAACGTTTTATCATATTTTCCTCTTTATTCTTTATGTTTCTATTCAGTTTTCTTTTTTTTTTTTTTCATCTCTGCCATTTTACTTTCCTTAAACAAAATAAAAGCACACTTCGACAAAGGTCGAAATAGGAAATGTTCTCTATTCCTTGAGAAAAAATATGAACAGAAAGAAAAGCAACGAAAAAAAAAAACATCAAGTTTATTGCAGAAAATTGCTTTCGTTTTTCAGCATATAATTTTGCCTCGTGCCCTCTCAAAACTAAACACTCATTACTATTTTGTAATTTTCAGCACTAAACAAACATACACCTACATGAAAGAAAACACATCAACAAAAAATATTTATTGATTTTTGACAATAATCATTCCGTTCTTACTCAATTTTTTGCATTTCCTGGGGCCTGCATTCAATCAGTTTCATTTTTGTATTTATGATTGGAAGCTACCCATGTCCACTGCTTGCCTCGTTTTGTCTTGAAATACGTGTTTATTATTCGTATTTTCAAGTTGTCAGTCAGACACAAGTTTGCTTGTGTTCCCCCTTATACGCAATGATGGCTGCTGGCTGGTGAAAATGGCGTAAGGGAGTGAACTTTTGAAACGAGGGTAGGAAAATCGACAGTTTCTAGCAAGATTTCGGAGGAGGAGGCAACTAAATGAAATAACGAGAATAGCCTTCGATAAGAGAGTGTAGGGGGAAAAAAGTACTAATACGGCAATGTAAGTGCTGGAACGACTCGAAAAATTTTCCCAACCGAGAATGCAAAGTAAACCTCTCAAAAAAAATAATCGTCTCCTGAAGAGAAGACTTGATTAATTTTAATATTTTACGTAGCCGCTGGCGGTGGTAAATTTATCGAAAATTCATTTCTCACTTACCCCTCGAAGGATACGAATTTGATAAAATGGCTTCGAAATTAATTGCACAGCCAGTCGAGGATACCATACATACCCAATTTTATCAAAACTCTGAAAAAATGAACAGACAAATCAATAGAAACCTCAACATGAACTTAATAAGCTAATACTGAAAAAAAAAAACAAAGAAATCTTTGATATTAAAACTGTAAAATTAAAACAAATTCTAACTTCATCAAAATAAAAAACATGAAAACAAAAATAATTTAACAAACCAAATTTAAATAAAAATGAATAAATGGATAAGAAAAAATCAATAAATAAACTGTTAAATAAAAAGAAGAATTCAAACGCTCATAATTCGAGTTTAAATTGCCCCGTACCAATTCACAGGTCCAACTAACTCACTTGAAATATTTTCATATAGTCTAGCTTGACGTTGAAGCTAATATAATATGAGTAAGTCGGCAACTTATGTCTTGCAAATCAAATTCGTACATTTTCTCCCCTACAGATGCGCTACTTCTGTGCCCTACTTACAGCATGAATATTTTATCCCAAAATTCAACTATCGCTGAAAACATGGACTTCAAAGTTGAGGTGCTACATAATGAAGGGTTTAGGATATGGAAATGATTTTAATGCTCTTCCTGTAAAATTTGAAAATGCGAACTTAAACGCTTCTCGAAAATCAGGGTTCGTATGTTACAGGCAAATAATTGAATCGCGTACATCAAAACCAAGTATTTTCAATCAACAAATTATCATAAGAGAAAGAGAAGCGTACCTCGAATTTCTAAATAATTGCTGTAATAACAGCTACACTCAAACTCAATGCAAAATGATAATGCACTCAAGTAAAAGCATGAGTGTTATTCATCATGTTAAGGGGATCTACATGTAGAGTCCCAGAAAACGGTACTTTCAACCCAAAACATCACAACTTCAACTGAATCACTTTACCAACTAAATTTGTCAATTTTGAGGTAATCTTCCGAAGGACTTGTCAACCATAATTTGTTTTTCAGGCGCGAAAGGTTTTTCTCCTTCATCTAACTCTGTCTCCGAGTTCCATCTTTGTTCTTGTGCTCAGCATACCAATATTTAGACGGCATGTGTTCTACAAACAGTATCAATTAATCAAAGAAACTGAACACGCCGAAGGTACATAAACGTACAAACTAATTGAGAGTATAGAAACAGAGGCGAGGTAGAATAAGCAGAAAAATAACAAAACAATTGATGATTGGCTTTGGAAATGATTTTTTTCCCCTTCAAAAATGCAACGTAGATCAATGGAGCCGAATGATTAGACGAATGCAAATCGACGGGTGATGATTGAAAGTGGAGGAGGAATGGGGAACGGATTGGGTGGAATCGGAATTAATTTATCGCGAGAGTACATCATGGATGAGGTGCCACGGCCATGGTAACAGAAAGATGTCGTAAGCATCTTAACGAATTCTCAGTTGGAGAGAGCTCATAAGTTCAGAACCTTTGAAACTTCTATCAAGGAAAATAAAACCAAAAATTGACAGATTCAAAGGTCGAAATAAGCCTCATTTGAGCCCCTAAAGAATACTTCGGGACAACATAACTCTTACACCCAGAAATGTGAAAGGGAAGATACGAGTTTCTACTTTTTACCTAGGAAGGGTAAAACCACAGAGTTACTTTTGCCATTTCATCAATTTCATAAAATAATCATTTCGGTTTATAAGACCTTGCATGAACTAATTTCTGCTGAAGAACGGCATGTGTCGTATGTAATGAGATTGAAATTTGACGCTTTGCAAAATTTTGGAGAAAGTTATTGAACTGGTTGACTATAATGTAGTTCTAGAAATGTTGAATCTATTTTGATTTTTTTTTTTTTTTTTTTTTTTCGGCGAAAATCATTTTTCTGCATTTCAAGGGTGGTATGAGGTTTTGTCTCTCTGCTTTGACCATTTCGGGAAGTGAGAGGCATGAAAATTTTGATAGTTCTGATAAGCTAAATTTTAATTATTTTTTCAAATAATACGAGTAGATTCTGGATTATACATTTTTTTGAATGTAATGAGGCTGATTTATATCACTTTTGGTTAGTTTCTAGAGGCTCTAAGTAGGCACTCGTACTCGTTAAGATGAATTCTTAGAAAATATTTGGTAGACATATTGAAAATTTTGATGAAACTAAAGAAAAGAAAAATCGGTTTCGTAATGTAATCTTGAAACGGATTCTCCCTGCTCCATACTCCTTATCATATCACATTCACAGTCGCAACATATTCAGTTTTTTCTTTTTCTAAGAACTGACGCCGTATGTACGTGGTTTCAGGCATTGCGAATTTATATGTATTTTTATGCTCGATATTTTCCTTTTGAAAGCATCAGTAATTCAATTTCATTCGAAATAATATCTCGATTAAGTGAATATCACGCTAGTAGTTTCATTTTTCCGCGTCAATGCCAAGAGACATTTTACTCGGCTCGTACTTTTCACGCCATTGGAATATATTTTGTGAACAGAAAAAAAAAGAAAGGACGTCTTGCACGCTGGTTGAAAGATTAATAATGAATGAAAACACGAGTAAATAAAACAGGAGGTACGCGGGACGAGCCTTTCAGATACGAAACTAATTACAATTTTCTTAATTTTACTTAAGCTCGCTGACAATCGCATTTAAGGAAAACAACGACATTAAAATACGATTTACGAGCGACTTAATTGGAACTAATCCGTTACGAAAACTTTTTGGAAACACAAGTTTCAGTTTGACTTCCTGCTTCCCCTCGAACGGCCTGCCCTCACAGTAGCTCGACAAATCGCTTTTTCTTTTCCTGTTTTTCCACATCTCTTCCTTCTCGCATCTTTTTATCGCGCCTGCTGGTTGATGCACTGCTGTAAAAGTTAAATCAAATTAGGTACTTGTAAGTTTGTTTGCTTCCTCTGGAGTCATCATTTTAAGAGTATTTGTTCCTCTAGTGTGAGTCTGTTCTCTGTATCAGTATGAGTTTTGAATTTGTGGTATTGAAAACGAACATGTTTTTGGGAGGCTGACAGCATTTGAAGGAGAGAGTGCTTCCGTCATTTCTTAAATAATGCTGGGAAGCAGGTGGAATTTCGAGATGATTGGTGGAGGAACAGAGGTAGTAGAAAATCATAGTCGTCTGTATTAATTTCCAAATATTCGTTATAACTTTTTGAAGGCTTGAAAGTAACGTTTATCGGAAGAAAATTCGAGATTTTTCTCAAGAAGAAAAAGAGATGTCAATGAAACTGATTGAAAAAGCTTCAACAGATTTCAGCCCAAATCCTTGAAAGCATATAAAGTTGAAAATATTACTTGTTCAATACAAGTATTATAAACATGTCAAGTGTATACAACTATTATAACATCCCAAGAGGGGAAAAAATGGTGGCTGCTTGAAAGGGTTGAAGTGAGAGTGAAGTAACGTTTGAAAAGAAATGAGCTTCAAGAAGACTCGAGGGGCTTTTCTGACTGTTTAAGCGAACATAGGGTTGAAGTTGTTATTGTTGGAAAATTTTTGGAGGGCTCGAATTTTGTGGAATTCGCATCCGTAACATGAAACGGTGACTGGAATGCGAAGTTCTTAGAATTGTGTTCAAAATTCCTCATCGGCATATTTCCCCTTTGCATGTGTAACTCGAGCATTGCTGCTTAAATTCAATTACACGAATTGTCAGGAGAAAATGAGAGAACTTTGGCGGGATGAGGGGTCTTCGACAAGGGTGACTTTGAAAAGTCATATTCGATGGAAAAGGGAGGTGGATTCGTCCAAATATTGAGCTGGGAAGAATAAATTGAGCGCTGAGAAATTGATTTTTCCAAATATATGTACCTGGTCTGCTGCAAAAGTGTCAGTATTGCTGGGTAGTTGAAAATATTGTCGTGTCAATATTAATTCGTTGTTCAGAGGAGGGCCATATTTAATTAAATTGTATGTTCCTCAAGTTCGGTACACGTGATTTCATTCGGACCTCTGGGCTAAATGTTCGGTCAGTTGGGAAATCTGGGACCAGTGCACTCTGTCTGTACTTTCCATTGCCCTGTAATTTGTAATTATAAGAACATAATTGTCGTTCATTTCGAGCCAAATCTGCGTTATTGTCATTCCGCCTTAGCCCGCCCCTTCCCCAACGGGTTACGATACAATTCGTAAACTAGGAAGACCGATGAATCCGTTAACGTTAATTGGATGCGTAATTAACCGCAGCCATGGGGGCAAATCTTCCTAAACGTCTGCATCGATTACTTTTTCCACCTTTCGTATTCGCCTATAGGTGCACGCACATAACCAGCTAACACACAAAATTATCTTTCCTGACTTCTTCATCCATAAAATGAAAATTATCAGCTCCCTCGATCGACGCGTACACATCCATCCGTCCGATTCGGTGCACCAACTTCTATTTTAATATCGAAGTGATCTGCTCTGCCATGACAGATAATTACATAACATGTTCTTCTATCACACCGGCACCAAATAGTCAGTTTCAATGTAAAGAAGAGAATGATGAAAAAATAAAATGAGAATGTATGAGAAAAAAAAAACTTTGTCTAGAATACACGCCCCTATCGTCCTCCTTAGGTTACTTCGATTGCAGGTTTGCATTTAACTGCTTTATTATTTTCTTTGGAATATTCGTTTAATTGAATTTGAAATTTCAATCGTTAAGCACGATTAGTTGGCAGTTTTCGACCTGCTTAGCGATAGAAATACGCAGTTATCCAAATTATGAATGATAATAATAATTTACAAAATGCAGACGAAGCGACGACAAACAAGTGAAGATGGGTAAGAGCGCGGGTACGGGGAAAGTGGATGAAATAATTGGAGAATTTTCGAAAACGCAGCCCGCGTCTTTTCTTTTTCCATCCTTTTTTTTCTAAAATAAAGTAGGTAGAAGTTGATTGTACTTCGAAGTACAGGCACTTGAAAATTGTTCTATAATATTATTCCGTTAGATTTCCTCGGAAAAACTAGAATGCACAAGATTGTGTTAATTCACAGCTCAAATTTGAAAAGTTAATCGTAGATTCTCAACCCTTTATCCGAGAATTCCAAATATTATGTGTTTTTATGTGGCCAATAGGAATTCTTGAATTGAATGAGAAATATTCAAAGGAAATAACGAGTAAATCGCTGTGAATTTGTCTACTCATTTAAATATTATGATACATTAATTATTCGCTGATATTGCTAGCCGCCGCAGTCCCGAAAATGATTTAGATATAATCATAGATATGTATCGGTATGATATTTAAACTCGAGTGGTTTCTGTTTTTTTTTCGGATTCCACAAAATTAATACGACGACAATGAACAGGCTGTATGTGCACATTTAAAAAAAATTCTATAGGTAGAGAATACAAAATGCTTGGGGGAAAAAACTTCCTCAAAACGTTTGGTAGTCTTCGCATGAATGGAGGATATAAGTACGACGTCTTTATTTTCAATTCGTTTTTTCCAGAGTACTTTGTTCGCCGTTTGAAGTTCCAGGTTAATATTTTATGGACAACGCAAACCCTCAGCTTGGGGTAGAAGAAGAAAAGTGGGAGAAAAAGACGGAGGACAGTCGTTCGTGCGACTGATTACATAAAAAATTTCCCTTTTATCTATAACGTTTATACGAATAAAACAATTTTCAAAACGAAACTTCGATGTAGAGAAAGTGGGGAGTGGAGATGAGCGAGAAAGAGTTGAGGGGAAAAAAGTCGAAAGCAAAAGAAGAAAAAGAGACGGTTTTTTATTAATATACGAGTAGTATATGTTACGTGAAATAAAGGTTTGTGGGAGGCGGGTTGAGGGCTCATCGTGTATAAAACCCACATAGTACAAAATAAATCCTACTGCACCTTGGCGAGGTAAAGGATAAACGAAGCGAGTAATACCGCGTCAGAGGGAATCCTTAAAGTAATCGACTTTTTTTTTCCTTTGCAAAGGATTCATTTTTCTTGACTTTTTTCCCTACAGTTTTCCCCAATCTGTCTACTTGAGAACCCTCTTCGCTCATTTCGGGCTCCTGTAGTCATTCCTCATCTATACCTTTTTGCTGCGGAGTTGTGCGTGTGTGCAACCGGTAATCAGAAAATGATGCTTTTGATTAACGAATCTTTTTTCTCTTTTTTTTTTTTTTTTTTGTTAGAGAATTCCAAAATGGGGGTAAAACGTCCACGCAATTTTGAACACGTTCGACGAGCAATTTATTTGCAAAGGTTAAAAAGCGATGCTTGGTATGGGTGAAGGGGTTTGAGAGGAGTGAGAAATGTAATTTCGAATTGTTTCCACGAATGAAGAAAATATGTGCTTTGTCGTTGGAGTAGCCCATTTTTTTGCCGGCAGAACGTGTTCACATTTGAGTTTATCGAAGGAAAAAAAAAGTGAATTTGATTGGTTTGAGCTATGATCTGTTTTATACGACTTCGTCTAAGTTGATTTTCTTCGTGGTAGTACTATTATTAGTATCCAATTATTATTTTGTAAGCTCTAGAACAGGGAGGACCGAAGTCAGAATTATCAGTTCTGAAATACTACCAGTTGGAGTTTTCAAACTGCACCAAAATCATTTGACTTATTTCAAGAGTGGCTTTCATTCCATTGACAATAAGTGGCTATTTTGCCACGAAGTACACGGTGGAAGGTATCAGAAATAGTATCTGACTTCATCATTGATTTTCACCTTGGCTCCTGCTAGTTCACAGTATTTTTCAAACAGCAAATTCCTTCCAAAATCAAAATTTCAAGTTATGATTTGATATTAGTTCCACCATTCGCGCATAAACATATCCATTTTGCGTGAAAAATGTTTGAATGGCATTTCTTCGAACATGATTAGCTATTCCTTAGATAAGGGCAGCAACTGATCACACTGAGGAGGGCTTTTTTAAGGCCTTGTCAAATTCACATAGGGGTCACTAAAATAAATATTTCTGGTATCATATGTGTAGAAAAGCTGTCGATATTAAGCTTTTTCCAGTGGATTATGTGAGATCTTCGTAGGCCACATCTTGGTTGATTTAACGTCTTTCTTGTTGAAATAATTGGTTTATGAAGTCGTGAATTCTTTTATTTGACTATTTTTCATTAAACCTGAATTTTATTTGAAAAACTGATGAAATAAATATTTCCTTTTCTGATTCGAGAAGGTAGGTTTTGAAATATCTTGTGAGCCAGAATTTTCGTATTCGTACATTCTTGCTTATTCTGCCTGAAATTATTAACATTGTTTCAGATTTTACATCATTGGCAAATCACCTTGTCCTAGTTCTAGTTTTTTTATTTGAGAAAAGTCGACATCGACTTTATTAATTCGTTTGAGAACTTAATCAGCCGCTCGATTTTTTTGTGTGAAGCTTGTTTCGAAAATAAGTCCTTTCTCTCACCAGATTATTTAGTATGACATTATAAGTAAGGCAGTATAAGAACGAAAGAAAAAACTTCCTCTACTAGACTATAAATTTCAGAGCTATTACACTCTTTCAGGGCATAACAGAACAAAAAAAAAAAAAAAAAAAAAAAAACAAGTTTGTAGTTCTACGCGTTCATAGTTAAATAAAATAAATTAAAAGTAAGTTGATGAAAGAGAATGAAAAAAAATTAGAAGCCTCCCCGAGTAAAAAATAAATACTCAACTTGCCTCTATACCTTATTGCGTAAATGCGGTATATTATTTTTTAATAGTAGCCAGTTTTCTATCAGTCGAGTTGTATTTTTTTGGTAATCTTTTTTTTCTCATTCTCTGAAGATTCCAGTTTGTATACCTTCAAGCTGGTCGTTTGTCTCCTTAAAAGATCTTAATCGGGGTTTTTACACATTCCTAATTGAGCTGTGAAACGTTGACAGGTGACAATATTTCCACACTTGATAATCGCATTCTTCAGTTAAGTTAAATGGTCAATTCGTATTCGTTGACGAGTTTTTATCTGGTGTTATTTAAAAATGAAAAAAAATGATGGTTTGTTGGTGTCAGGAAAAAAAAAAGGGAGTGTGCTCATCATATTGCCTCTTCGAATTTTCCACTGCGTTACGTGATATGCAGAAATAACAGATTCAGTGCAAATTGTGATATCGACAGTTTTTAAAAAATTTTCGTAGTTGCTTGTATGTATTATAGATAGCAAATTTTCTGAATAAACGAGAGGCTAATAGAAAGCGTTTATGACTCAAGAGTCCTATTCGAAAATCCATTCTGACATTGTCTTTATGAGACACTTCATTGAATGGTCAATTGTTGAATAATGAAGCTCGAAGTGGGTAAATACTTGGAACGCTCTCGTTTTGTAGAACGGGAAAATTAGTCTGAAATCTAAACTACTTCAAGAATTAGTGTGCTGTATGTATATTGAAATTCACTATTGCCTTCCAGTTGGTGTATACTCATTTTTAAGTGGCACTTTTTTGTATAAAAATTTGATTCGAGGAAATAATTGACGTATTACAATTCCGTGTGGCAGCACTGATCCATCTACATCTTCCTCTACTCTGCACCATCTGCACATCACTTCTTTCCATTTTCCCAGTCATACTACTCGTCGTAGGAATGTGGTATACGGCGGTTTATTTATTTATTATGTATATTTTTTATTGGGAACTTTTATAGCGTCGTTGTCGGTCGATCACGCCGAGAAATTTTACGATTTCTAGCACCAGGGTGACGGAGATGCTGGTCGCGCTGTGGTGGTGTAATAATATTTCGAATTTATAGTTTTATAGTTGTTTTTTTCCTTGCCAATTTTTTGGACGTATGTGTCGACACGCTTTGCCACCGAGTGGCGTTGAGGAAAATGGTGTGACTGCACCAAGTTTGGATTCGACCGAGCAATGACCACTTTCCGTTTTTTTCACCAAAACACTCATTTCTGGCTGGTCGGACCCATGATTTTGTGGCGGGATGTAGAAATTTTTTCATCATACCGAGACATGTGGCATGCATAATTATAGTCGATAAGAACCATTTTTATGAAGTTGAAATTGGGGATACGAGCCATATCTGATGGACCTTCACCTTAAGTCCAATTGTCTACTTGGATACTCAGTAAGTTTTCTAGAATTCTGATGGATACATTTTTTATTAGCATCCAGTTGTAAAAGGCTTTGGTACTGTATATTGAGGTATGTATCTAGCAAATCCTAATAATCCTAATGGGTCTTGATCTTAAAAAACCAGCTTTGTCCCCACTTCATCGCACCTTTGTTTTGATTCTCGAAACCTCATCAAATTTTATCTAACCTATTTTCAGCACTTGTAGTTGTAACTTATTATACTTATGAATACAAATAACTTATTTATGGCTGTTCGACAAAGGTTAATGTAGTAACTGTGTTCGGAATTTAGGTAGAGATACCTTATGACGGTGTCTGGCGACGAAAAAGCTACCCGCTGGTGTGTTTATGTAACGATGCATGGTCGGGACACGAACTTGCATTATCGTTTAATACGCGCTTATTTTAATTAACACTTCAATTTCATACGGAGATGGTGAAAGCGAACAGTTCTACAATGACCGAAAATAGGGATGAGTTCGTATTTAGTGAACGTTGCTTGTCATATTCAGGTTAATCAGGGAAAGGCCAGGAATTGGTCGTGACGATAGGGATTGTGATGGGAAGGCGGCGACTATAGCTTACGTACAGGATGGGTACTGAAAGTGCTGTTGGCAGCAATTTGTAGTGCGCGATTCCGAACGAGAAACCGCTGATTAATTTGGTTCGAAAAATAATTAAATTCTGCACATTTCTGCCAACCTTCAACTATCGACCGCAAGACGCAGTCACATGATGGTATGAGCAGAAACGTTTGAAAGAGAGTGAACCTTCGTCGGCAATAGGCACTTCAAAGTCCACAGGTTTGAAACGTTAGTTTGGTTGTGATTTGGACGGGTAGTTCAAGTCCAATCAAAAATAGCGAATAATTCAAAACATTTTGTTAAGACAGTAGAAACATTCAACTTTCAAAAGAACTTGAACGAAGAAACTTAGTTATTTCTGTATATATTTTCTCCGCACGAAAATGTTGCGGCGGCCTTTTACAGACTATCAAAAACTTTCACAAAATACACGCATTGGGAAACATTGAAATCGACTGTGAGCGTGGAAAAGAGAATAATATGTTACCATATATTTATGGGAATAGAATATTCGGCTTCACAAGATTTTTGGGGCCATAATCTATTTCAACTTGTGCATTTTTGTCCTCATCAGCAGCGAATACCTCGGGTGTAAAGGCGAGTTGTGTGCAGTGAGCAAGAAGCGAGCATATTTCGAGTGTTGTCAGCAGTATCTACTACCTACCAAAAATGACGAAGGAAAAATCAGCAAAATTTGAATGAATATTCACAACAAATCGTTGTAAACTCTGTCGGCGATTTTATAATGACGAAATTCCATTAAACGAGGGATACTCTCAGAACGGCACGAAAATTCCTCAAGATACACATATTTCAAATTTTTCAGGCATAAAGCGCCGTAAAATTCGACAAACAATTTTTCACCTTATTGCTTGCCTACGGGAATATTATGAGCTTGAAAAGATGAGAGAATGAGCTTGATGAAACTACACAGAAACGTCGGAATTTCAGTGTTTGGAATTCCGCTGTTTGACACGACAGCGGTATGAGTACAGTTTCAGTTTATCGAAAATTTGGTCTAGTTTTACTATACTAGTATACCCGCCAGTTACTCTTGAAAATCGCATCAAGAATAACCAGATCATTGAATGAATAGCCTACGAAATCGGGGTAAAAAGTTGATTTTGGATTGTACTTACTTCTCTGAATGACTTTAGAAGAACTCTACTTAATTCACAATCGAGAGAAAAACAATTTTTTCTTTTCCCCAAAGACTGATATATGGCACCAACTGTACGACTACCTTCTACATCCTGTGAAAATTAAATTACCCGAAAAATGCGAATTATTGATCCCCTTATCCCCTGCTATCACCGTTTCACAATTATAAAAAAAGCCACCAGTACCTATACGTGAAACAAAATTTGTGCATCGCAGAATGTTATACTATTTTTATGTCTTTATTTAGTTATTTTTATTGCCCTGTACCCGCAGTAAATCGTACTTTTTTCACCATTTTTTAAACGAATGGTTTTAATTAATTATTGCTTCCCTCATTTTTTTTTCTTTTTTTTTTTTTATGGTTGTTGATTCTCCTCCTTTTCGAATACAAGTAGTTCTTCCGAAACTGTCCGTAATAAATTCGCTAATAGGCAATCAATAAACCAGGTATTTGACTAAATTACCCCTTATAAGCAGATTTTCTCTCTTTTACTCTCTACCTCGGCCAGTCTGTTTTGTCTAGCATTTTCCTATCCGCAGTTTTTCCCCATCTTCTTTTCTTCCTTTTTTTTGTCTTTTTTTTTACTTCGGTTAATTTCAAATTAGTTATGTGACTCGTATTTATTCCTTTACCTTGCTGCGGAATTCTCTCGAATAAGAAAAATAATTCGGTTGATTAATGTATACCAACTCGTAAAAAAAGATCTTATCTGCAGTGTGCAGAGAGAAAAAAAACACTCCAATTCGTACTGCTGTATATAACTCGTTGGTCGTATTGTACGGTATTTTGGCGATGTTACACCCACAATATTGGCGTGGAGAAACGGGAAATTTATTGTACTTTTTTTTTGCTCCCGCTGTCTTCTTAAAAGTAGCATTTATATGAAATCATTGTAATACCAGTAGAGCTGGTAGAACGAAATGCAGTTCTAATGGATCTATCCGTATTAAAATTTATTAACTCGAAGTTGATGAATGTTAGAAAAATTAGTTATGTTTGCTCAGAAAATTAGAAAAAATTAGGACGAGTATGCTAATATTGAAGAATGTCCTTTGCAGTACATTCATTTGTGGAAATCTGGGGTAAAATACAATTCAGCGTTGCAAAGTCGTGTAATCCTAAATGCTACATGCACTAACTCCAAAGAGTAAGAACGGAAGTGCGGAGCGGGGCGGAGTGAGGTTCTATCCACTTGAAAAATTTTGTAGTTGGATAAATCTAGTTTCACAGGTTGATAAGGAAAAAATTTTTCAATGAAAAATTGGTATTTTCACCCTCTTTATATGACACACTGAGTTTGAAAAAAAATCATAATAGTTGATTTTGACATTCATAACCCCCTAATTAATAATATTCGATGGTCAACTCCGAAGACCAACGGCGAAAATGCCGAAAAACTGGTCAAGAAAAGAGATTCAGCTGCTTGTCGTATTATGAATGTCGCCACTATCTTAGAAAACGTACCGACTGTTGATAGTAATTATTAGTCATTGATTATGTTGCTTTTCTTTCATTCGTATATCATTGTGATATTATAAGAATAAAGTAAAAGTGTTATTGATATTTTAAGCCCGAGGTTGTCCTCTCCAACGTAACAAGAGTCAATCCCTGGTAGCCTGCACATCCCGAATGTAACCAACAACTAATATTAATGAACGATGTCATAATTTTAGAAAACTATCAGTTTCAAAAGCCATTCAATCTTCAACTCGTAGTCGCTATTTCTTTTCAAGGGCTACAACGTCATCACAGTGCCACTTGTCATTTCTCGTCTTCTTACCACAGACTACTGGAATGCTCGTGGTTATGAAATAAGCGACAGTGATCCTAATTCCTGAGCTGGGCACTTGGAAAAAATCAATTTTCTCACATCAGTGCTGCCAACTTTCCACGAGTCTGTAACAAAAAATGGGGTTCTTTATAATTGGAGTGGAGGAGAAACAGCCTCTTAAAACTCAACACGCTGGAATTAAAGATAATTTTTCGGTTTTTTGAAATCACAGTGTCCGTTTAATGACCTGAGATTTTCCTCTGGGATGATAAATGAAATCACGAGTACGATGGAATTATCATCGCACGTAAGAGTGTGTTCAAATAAATTAAATAACGTTCCTATCGTTACGGACAACTCGAATATACTCGGTAATTGTGCACTTTGTATTTCCAGCAAACTAAACAACTTTACCAAGTTCAAAGTAAATTCAGTTACCATTAGCCTTCGTTTCAAAGAAAGCTACACGTACCCGTTTGCTCCTAAAAACTTTATACATATGGAAACGATCTTACAAACATTTTTCCTGATCAAGCGATTCCTTCCCCTAGCGCCTGGACCCTATCATAGCGGTTTAAATGCTTGTTTTGCCTCCCAAACCACGATTTCAGAAGTTACAAAACTTTCCCTCCTATCTACACAGAAGTCGTCTGTTCGGCAAAAGTTTTCGTTTATTGGAAAACAATACAGTCGTGGTAGATTTCAAAAAGCACTCGACTGTTCGCGGGCGGCCATAAAAATTGTATCGCTTTCACGTTAACTCGCAACTTGGAAGACACCACTTCCGAAAAGTTTCCCATTTTCAAGAGGTTATTCACTGACGTAAAAAGTGTTGTAGAGGAACGTGCAAGTATGCACGGAGTGAGAGAGAGAAAGGTGAAGTCGAGTCAACGAGCCAGAGAAGGAAAAGAGCATCCTTTAATACTGCAACCACTTTCAGCTAACACCGATATTTAGTACCCACTTTCTGCTGCATACCCAACAACAACAACACACACACACACACAAAAAAAAAAGCGCAATTCTCGTAAATTGTAAACTTTTAGATTCATGTCTCTTTTCTATACTTCTCCGCCTCATACGCCATCCACTATAATATATATATATATATATATGTTACCGTTAAAGTGTTACTATTGTTATTGTATGAAATAACTAGTTAATTTATAAATTAACGGCAAAACAGTTAAAGTATGAAAATTTTTCACAGTCTAACTGGATAATGTATGAAATACCTAGTTATTCTATAAATTAACGAGATACGATTAGTTAAATCATGAAATGGACCATTTATAAAAAATTTCATCACAAAAGTACGTTTACAAGTGCAAATAAATCTTAATTTAAAATTACTAAAAGCAAAATTAGGGAAGACAAACCAACCTTGTTATTTATTGCAGCAGCTGTTACTTCCATGGCATTTCGAGTTACATTTTATTCCGTTCTTGACGCACAAACAACGCTTATTTATGCACTTCTGCATACAGTGACATCTCACAAAGCCTTGACCATTACCTGTAGCTTGTGAGGAAGCCACTGATCGTAGCGAAATAGTGGCAGAGGTGATGGGTACTTCATCAAGCTGGACAAACTGTTCGTGGCTGAGAGCAAACTGGGAGCGAGCGTACAGAGAGTTGATGATTCCTTCTCTAGTTCCTAATCTGTAAAACCCATCTTCAGTTTTTTCAATTACGCATGCTAAAATGCTCCTTGCGTCTGTTTTACCCCTGTCGACATCAGGAACTTGAACACGGACAGTATCTCCCACATCCGGATTTGGAAAATTGGCGTCTGATTTTTTTCTCATTTTTAGCGCTTGTTTCTCCAAGCTCTGCACACATTCATCTCGTTTTCGTTTGGTATTTTCTAATTTACGACACAGTTCACAAACAAGTCCACTACACGGTGCTTCGCAAACCTCACAACATGTAATATTTGTACGACACAGTTCGCAAACGAGTCCACTACATGGTGCGTCGCAAACTGTACATGTCATATCTGCAGAACGATCATCACCTTGCAAATGGCTGTCACAATCAACGGAATTGATGTTACTTGGCACTTCGTTTTCCTTGCCTTCGGACATAACTTTTTCCAAGGCCATTTCCAGATCTTCTTCTGTCTTTAACGTACACAGAACGGATTCTGGTAAAGGTGCATCACTTAAACCAACTTTAGGAGTGACGCCAAACATAGCTTCGTATGGACTACGCTTAATACCAGAATGCAAGGAACGGTTTTTCATAAACTGCACGAACCTGAGGCCTTTGCTCCACGCTGTTGTAGAGTTATCCTTCATCCAACAGCATAACATATTTTCAATATCTTGGTTAGCCCTCTCTACACTACCTTGAGACTGGGAATGTCTTGGTTTTCCGTGGACGATGGTTAGCTCAGGCCACAACTGTTTAAGGTTATCGATTACAGCGTTTCGAAATTCCCGCCCATTATCGGTTTGCAATACGCAGGGGGCACCAAACGTCAAGAATACGTCAAGTAAATTTTCAGCGACTTCGTTGGCACGTTTACTCGTTAATGGGCGCAAGGTTACAAATTTTGTCAGATGATCTTGATACACAAAAATGTACTTGTATTCCCCGTCTGTTTGTGATTGCATGTCAATGAGGTCTAACTGGGAACGAGTGTTGAAATTTTTGAATATCATAGGTTTGACAACGATACCTTTTTTTGCGCCACTTTTTTTCGATTCGCATACTTCGCAGCAACGAATGAAGGCAGTAACTTGATTTTGAGTAACGTTTTTGTATCTACGATTGATCTCGTACATCATTTTTTCGCGTCCGCCGTGACCAACACTCTGATGAATGCTACATAGAACATCGAATAATTCGTCAACACTTATGTAAAAACGTATGTCTTCGGCATCACCAGTCAATGGGTAAATCAGTTTGTCAACACCTTGCATTTTCAGCACATCGTAATGCTTCGTTAACCAATAATCATATGGAGCTTTTTTACCTTGGTCCTTCACTTTTTTCACATCGCGAATTAAATTCTCGTACCGTTCTCTACTCATGAGAGCACTATTACTTTTCGAAGTGGAGCACATTTCCGCAACTCTACGCGTAAACTTAATTTTCATAACGTTACTACCACTCTCTACACTCATATCGAATTACGTTTACGAACAGAATAATTACAGCCAAATATTAGAAAGAGTTGTAGTCGAACAAGAAAATGAAAACAAATAGCGGTCACAAAAATCGTGTGTATTCAAAAAAGATCAAGAACCAACTGAATGCACGTAATATAGGTAGGCTAAGCTATGTCAAATACACATAACAACAAGAAATGAACGAGTCTGATTGTCAAGATAAGATAGCCAGTCTATTTACAAACATCAACGGAACGCACTTAGTTAATGTATGAAATAACCAGTTAAAGTATAAAATTATCTTTATTACACACCTACCCCGTTAAAGCATGAATTAACTGGTTATTTCATACATTAACTAGAATTAATACTTTAACGGTAACATATATATATATATGGGTGTATTCATTTACTTGTCTGCAATCAACTTTCTTTTGGAGGGAGAGGAGATCCATTTCTTATTAATGTGTTCTGGAACGTGTGAGATGCTGAAAATTATTATTATTGTTTATCACTTTTGCTAAAATGTGCACGTGACATGGCGGTTTGCAACTTGTTTCTCGATTTTAAACATTAATTCGATAGAAATGCACGCGAATCGCAAGAGTTTAGATTTGGGGCAAAGGTGGAATTTCTGCCATAAATATTTGAGAAAGTTCAAGCTGGAAACAAAGAAGCGTGCCATTTGCCGAATACGGTACTCGCTTGTATCATTGAATAATTTATGCATTCGGAATTTTTGTTCTGATATACTGTAACACATTAAAAGTGAAAAAGATATTCGTAAATGGCGGGTAACTGGAATTATATCCGACTATTCCAAGTAGTTCTCGGTTGACGGTGATGTAAAATAATCATTGCTTCTCTACCTATTTCCATATTAAATTTGATGAATTATTCGAATGTGACTTATACCATGTTGGCAGAAATTCCAAAAATCTTTATAAGACGGGTACGAAACAATACTTCACTTTCGAGTTATGTAGAGACCGAGGGTTCTCCAGTCACCGAACAGTTTTCCTATACATTCTACGTTTACCGCAGAATGTATGAGGATGGTGGCAGTGCCAAAATGACTCGCGAATCCAAACAAGAGAGCAGTGGTGCTGTGATCCCCCAAGACTTACGAGGAGTGCCCCCCTCCAGGTCAACTAGTAATGATGAAAACCTCCCCAGGGCGCGAAAAAATTTTTTGGTATTCGATCATCGCTTTAAAATTCTTTTCTATATTTGAAAAAAAATCAGCCCCCCCAAAATCGTCAACGAGGAGTCGCTTCTCAAGATTATACCTTCACGGCATCCCTGCAAGAGAGCATGATCATTTGGTAAAAGATGTAAGATATGATGGAAATGTGCATACAAAGAAAAGTACATGAGTACATTATTGCTTCGAAGTATAGTAATTTCTCTCATCCAGGAAACGAAAATTATGATTTTGTAATTATACATTCTTATCTGCTGGTAAAATATACTACAAATAGTAAATTTTACTATTTTTTCTCCTGGCACCATAAATACAGAATATAGCATGCAGCGTAGCTCCTCACTCAGCCATGACAAACTTACAAATTATATTATTTTTTCTTCTTCCTATTCTAAAGGTATGAACTTTGAAGTACCTTCATTTCTCTACATGGTTCACTTCCAAAGTTTTATAATCACATTAAAAATTCTGGAATACTTAAATGATAAAATTCTTGTAAATCATTGTGGATGAAAAAGAGGGCAGGGCATTACACGTACTCGCATCTGTCAAGTACCCGACTGGGCCGTTGAAAAAGGGTTAATTTTTTTCTTTTTTCTCGCTTCACATTTGGCATTTTAATCTCTTCTGTTCGTTTTCCTTTCAGAATGACCATTGTCGTCTTTAATCGTTCAAAAATTGAAAATATTTTCGTGTCTGACGGATTAAGAATCGATTTTTTCCCGTGCGTTTATTGTTGTCGAGTCCTTCTGCTAAAAACGTAAACCTACAAAGTAGATGTTGTACCGGTCGACATGAGTTTTGACATGAGTTCTGTCTGCAAGTTGACGTTGGGACGAGTTTAGTCATAATCCGGCCGATGATTATATTTCACATATTATTATGAGTCTACCTGATCCGCTATTGTTGTCCAGATATAAGCTGCGAAGATAAGCGAAAATCCGCATTGACAGCTGGACTGCTGAAGTATGGGTGAGAGAAAGACTGCATGAGGAAGAGGTTGATATATGTAGAATGATGGCGGACAGTATTCGTTGAATATTTCTGTTCATGAAGTTCATTTAGATTCCAGAGATATAATAATATGTGCCCATGACGAAATGGCTTTGTACTGGTTGCAGTCTCTGGTCATGAAAAGTATTCGTCTCTTGATAGCTTTTGAATAGATTCTGTGTTATCATTGAGGGAATATTTTTCATAATGTAGTATGTGACGAAATCTGAGGAAACCTACCGTAAGGTATGAAACACAACTTTTCAGTAGAGCCAAAAATAGATTCCTGGTCAAAATTTTTGATTCTCAGATATTAATATAAATTAGTTCATTTGACCCTGATGACAGCCTGACGAATATTTTATGTGATATGGTTTACTCATTTCTCATCCAACCACGAATGTGGTCCCTTGTCTGTGAGACTGCCACATATAATGAACGCTGTGTGCTAGGGCTCCAGTCAATTATTTGAGAAACATGACGACGAATTTATGAATATTGAATTCCAGAAGGGAGTACCTATCTGGAAAGATCACATTTCCTCACAAGAGTATATCTGGTTGCATTGGCATGCAAGTCGTGACCACCTGCAAGCGGTAAACAATTACAATTTTTGCTGCACATTTGTTCAACTTCGCACACAATGTTGGTCTTCTGTCAAGGTTATCACGACTTGGTCATCAGTCTATGTATGTATGTATGTATGTAAGATTTATTCCAACATCTATAACTCAATTATGTCTCCGACAAGAGAACGAGAACTTTAGATCCGATCAAATTCACTAGTCACACTGAGCTCAAGTTACGTGTCCCCAACAGGTTTCAGTGTAAGTAAACCGAAGTAATGTTGTCTCACCCCAAGTATACGTAGGAAGCTTTCAGGTTAACACGATGTGGATGAATACTTGTTTTCTCGAGTAAGCTGGGTAATCCATTTCCTTACCTGAAAACAAAATAAACAGAAGGAATTATTCAAAAATGATCAAATATTACTAATAAAAATATCCCTTGAAAACACGCCCATTTCAATGATATGAATTTTTGAAAATTTGATATAAAATTATTCTCACTAAAAATAACAAAAATAATGATAACATATTTTCAATTTGATGATAATCTATCGTCTATTAGACTGAAGGGTCTGCCATTTATGGTTACTAAAATGACACAAGCATTTTCAATATGCTGGTACGTTATAATTATGTTGTTCATTGTTGTCATAGATGGATGAAAATCGATCAGAGTTGATTATTTCATTTTTTTTGGTGGTGGTGTTAGTGTGACTGTTTGTTTCTGCCAGAACTGTTTATGGATGCTTTTCACGTTTCGTTTCAAACTGAGCATATTTTCTCTGAAAGATTAAACTCTCAAAAGATAGGTAGGTACGGATAAAGGTAATGGAATATTATAATAATTGTGAGTAGCTGTACGAGGGTGATTATCGATTGCTAAAATATGAGATTTTTAGTTAAATTGAAATAAATGAATCTCGATTACTGGAGGGTAGCTAAAACTGCTCTTAAATCAAAATAATTGACTTTTTGAAAACGAATATATACCGTAGCGCACCCCTTATCACTCGTCGGCCTCTGCTTTTGAGAGGAAAAAAAGGAAATGCGAAAAACGATAAAAATGGACTGGATATATTGAAATTAGTGACCCTCCCCCTCGGCCCCCCTCCCAATCAACATCCGAAATGAGGGTCACCAATTTACGATAAACTGGCGCATTTTGCTGCTGCAAATTAGGGTATCGTGGAATCTGAGTAAGGGGGTAGCGTTTTTACCACAATAGACGTGTTATCGTTAATGACGCTATTAAAACAACTCTATGTGGGTTGTATGAGGCACACCGACACACATACATGTGCATACACTATTCAACGTATATATAACGTTACAGTATAGGTCCACACCATCGATGGTGCTCGGGCTTTCATATTCTGACGTTTGGGTAATTAGAAATAACAGTTTTTCCACAATGGGTACTGCGACAACGGTCGTACGTTAGGGGTGTCGCATATGCTGTATCACTGCCATAGTTTTGTCAAAGCACTAACCACCCAGCAAAATGAGAGTAAAAAAATAAATATAGCTTTTTGCGTACAAATTCTATGTATCGATTACTCTCACCAAGAAACAGTTCATCTGGTATCTGCATTCTGCAAGATGAGGATTATAATGTAATTTTTGAAACTTGAATATATTTTATGCCTATTTTTACATTTTAAAAGTTGAAAAATGAATTTAAAATGGTAATTTATTTAACTGGACCGATTATTGAATATATTTCCTAGCTTCGGTGATTAAGAATTTACTTTGTAATTCGAGCCCCGCTTGGTTTTCACGAATTCCAGACGTTTTGAAATTGAGATATAAACATAATATTATGTTGGTGTGAATAAAAAAGTGCTAAGTGATCACCGACGCACATTATTGTACGTGCAGATAATGCCGTTCTTTCCAACTGTCTCTTTTCTGTCATATATCGTAGTGGTTTTCTAACTATTGTTGGAAATTCTTTCTTTACGTTTCCCACTTGTAGCGCATTGTACTTGCGTCTCCTCTTTTCAGATATTTTCAAATCAAAACTCGTTTACACCGATATGGATCCCTCGCGTGTATCAAATTGAATAAAAAAAAAAAAATTCGGTGAGGGTGATCCGAAATCGTAAATATATTGTGTGAAAGTGATGTGAATTAGTTCGATGAACGGGTCAGATGTGTCTAAAAAACCAACTTCTTCTAGAGAATGTCCGGCAGCATGTGTTTCATTCGTTACAGTCGAAGGAAATAAGGGTTTTTATGGGGGAAAAAAGAAGGAAAAATTAAGGACAGTATTGTAGTAAGATTGGCAACCGTAGCAAAACATTCAATATTTAGTAAATTTCTAGCAGTAGCTGGCTATGTCTACAAAGGGATGGATCAGAATGGTGACTGCAGAACTAAATCAAAATCAAAATTTTCATTTTAAAACGGATTTTCATTTCAACATTTCACGTCCAACATGTTGTAGGTTATAAAAACCACTCTTTTGTGCTGTTACACCTGGATTTTGTTTATAGCTTTTCCCTTGCAGTCAACCTTGGCGATTTTTTATTCGGTTTTTAAATATCTACCTTATTAATTTGTATAAATGCGAAGAAATACTGAGATACCCATACAACTTTTATTCTTATATTGACATATTTTAGTTTCTGAGTAATTTCATGGCTGCGCACATTGGCAGAATCGCCATTCTTATGATCCATATTCTTTGAGTATGGGTACGCACACCATTCCAGTCGTTGGCTTTTCTTTGGAGTGCTCTATAAAAGTTCGTTTAATACTCAGCAACCTGATACCTTATTCACTCCTTCATTCGCCTCACATTACTACTTTTTACAAATTACTGTTGGAGGCGTAATAACGAGGGCTCATTCCGATCATGGCTGCCATAATTGTTCTTTTGTTCTGAAAACCTAATGCCTTTTTTTACTGTCGTGTATATGGTGTAGGGTAGAAAAGAAACATCCGATTTAGTTTTTTTTTTATGGACCTATATTTAGCTGTTCTTCATAATGGGTTCGAAATATTATTCAGTCAATTAGTGAAAAATGAATGATTAAATATCATTTACTCATGTGAAATGGATGAGGAAGCTAACCCCGTGTTTTTAGATACCTTCAATCGGAGGTAGTTTCCATTGAGCATTTGAATTCTGCTAGCTGTTAAAAAAATACAGTAATGTCCGTAAAATAAAAAATGATTTTATTTGTCGCCAACTTTTTTATTCGTCTCTGTAGTCCTCGCTTCATGCCACTTTTTCCAACCTTCTTTTAGTCGTTCCACTTTGTATAAGCCCTTTATGGTTTTTTTTCCCTTTTCGCTTGTACGAGAATTGGCTTTTTTGTCGATTATTTTCTGCTTTTCGAGCTCTTTTCTGCGATATTACTGTTTTTTTTTACCTCCGCTTGTTTGACGACATGTTTAGTTTTAATTAACGAACTTTTTCTCTTTCGTTCGTTCGAAATTACTGTACATATAAAAATATACGCCTCCAAAAATAAAATGCCACAAAACTGCGCTACCATTACGACCTACCTATATCTTTTTTAGCTTTCAGAATAACTATTTTTTTATATATATTTTTTTTTACTTACGATTTACGATAAGCTAGCTATTAAAAATATCCGAATGAAATTAATGAAACTAAGTTTTGGAAACTTTAATTTTAGCTCAAATGTCGAAAAGATTTTCGTGTTTTTTTGTTTTTTTTCGTCCTAAAATCATCAGAAAAAAAAAATTAAATCTAGCTAAAAATAGGAAGAGAAACGAGCTATTGCATACAATTAATGAGTAAACATTTGTATATAAATATGATGCTGGTGTTTACATGCCAGCTATGTTCGTTTACAATTAAGCGGCCTTTATTAAAATTATTATATGCGCCACAAAAAAAAAAAAACCTTACGAAATTATGTAATGTGTGATGTTCCGTAAAGTGTGGTGTATGTTTTGAAATTGCTGGGTAATTTTTAATCGGCGATGGAGCGTATAAAAACACTATATCGGAATTTTTGTTATGTGAAATTCTGGCACATCCCTTCACCTTTTGTTTGCCTTTTGAAATGGTGATGCACTTGTTGGAAAATATAAAAGTAAGAAAAAATAGTGAGAATTACTGCTTATTTTTTCTTTTACGACTATAGTGTCATCTCAAAGGGGAAAGATAATGAGTCCAGAATTTACTTACGTTTTTGACATTCAAAGGAGTATAAAATTCAGTGTTATTATATTCACTGGTCTAAAAACATACATCAATGGCTAAAAAAAGCCTAAAGAATTCAGAAGGTTCACCCACTTGTATACCTGTAACAACTGATTCTTTCCAGTTGAAAAATCAAAAATCCTAAGAATATGGAGAAAACGGGAAAGCAAGTAATGAGAATCATCACCATAAAGAAACCTTGAAGCTTATTATCATTTAAATTTAAAAAAAAACAACATTTCACTAGTTTATTCAAACTTTCATTTCTCACCTGACCATCTAGAGACTAAAAAATTGTCACCAACCCAATTCGAGTCCATTTTTTCTCACACATATTTGATAGTAAAATATTTGTTGCCACAACTGTAAAATATAATGAATTTGTTTCGTGATACGTAGTTATGTACATATAACAGCAATGTACGAGTATATATAACTGACAAAAAAGCAGCTAATGATTCTCCCTTTTGGCTGAACATAAATTTGAACTCTGATAAATGAGCGAGGTATTCGCTATACAACCTTTCAAACGGGTTCTATTTAATCGAACAATTTTCACAACCAAATAATAAGTCTCCCAGTAGTTGAATTCTAAAAAAAAAATCTTATCATTCGTCGATGAAACAGCAAATTCTGGCAAAAAAATATGTTCGCCAGCCCATACATGTTTATATACCAGCAGTCAGCATCTTCGTATTATAGAAAAAAATTATCTATGTCTCTCATTATCAGAAGCAGTAAACTATCCTTGTGGTATTTTAAGTTGAAAAATAATTAATTAATGCCAGATAGAATAATTAAGTTTTAACCAGGACTCTCGCTTCATACGATCCGAATTCTACCTAACACACATGATTACGAAAACCCCCTTCTCACCCCATACCCACAGAACTTAACAAATCATGTTTAAAAAATATACCTGGATACCGTAAAAAAACAGAAGTAAAGACAAACTTTGACACATATCGTGTATTGAAAACTTCACGAAAGAACAAAATATAATGGTGGACGAAATTATATACTCGAACACAACAAAGTAAAAATTAATAAACTTGACAAAAAAATAGCCTGGACTTCTCGACGATTAAGGATCAAGGGGGAAGGACAGCAGCAAATTAGTTTTTTATTGCACTTTGATCTGAATTCATCAAAAAAGAAACGAACAAAAAAGTAATTGTAAAACACTTCAACTTGGACAAAAAATGATTGAACTCAAAAATTGACGTACATCACCCAGCAGAAACGAACTACGACGACGGTTCTTTGACCACTTAGTACATCATCCCAATTTTTATCTTTTTCTATCTCCTAATTCGATTTTCTTAAATGTAATTTAAATCAAGATTATTTGCCAAGTACTCGTATTGTACTTTCATTATTTCGAGGACATATTATTCAAAAATGTATCCAGGATCGAAATGGATTTTGTTATGATTTTGTGGATTATTCCTTAATTTCAAAATAGAGGGTAGTATTGTTATTTTCATGAGAAGCCCCATGTGTATATATATATCACAACCTACAAACACGACCATAAAATCCATTCTCAATCCAGTCTCCAGCGCCGTCCACCATTTGTCTTTGGCAACCGACTTCCAGTGCATTTTTCAATAATTCCTTCACACTGTAGAATCCACTTCTCCGAATCACTCGGCTGTCCCTCTCCGCACCACTCATGTCGACAGCTAATTTCTTTTATGTGCAGACGAAACTCGTTGACATCTCAATCGACCCGCAGTAAGCGTCGCTAGAGCCCACATATCGGCGGGGGGGGGGGGGGGGGGCACAAAAAATTGAATAATTCTCGCTAATCGTTTGTTGCCCACTAATGGGCTCCAATAGAATAATCTTCTTATACCAGACCACTGCTTAATGTGCATCTTAATCATTGCTGAAAGGTATTTAATCCTCTCGTCAGACAGAAGTCCGGTTGACAAATACAATATTTTCTTTCTTTTTCTCTTTTTTCTATTCAACCACCTATTTTTTTCAAATATGAAAATGAGAAACAGAATTCTTTAGTAGATAAGCGACAGCCAGTTAAAGCTAGGTTGGGTCTTAACAACGTGTCCTTAATTGATTAAGAAAAAGAAGAAAACAAAAAGAACGAGAAAAGCTATAAGTATTGAAAAAATACACCATGTCGCCGAAGATGAATATTTTTTGTTTATAGAGCCTCTGGACAAGAATGGAGAAAATAGAGAAAAAATGTACGGAAAGGGAGAAAAAACATGAGAAAGAAGAGAGAAACGTGATATGAAACTTGTAGAATTGAAATTTTCAGAAATAAAAAACCTGTTTACACTTTGTTTTTTTAATTAGGATGTCGAATAGTGAGTGTTTGTTTTTGCTGGCATTAGAATTTCGTTGGAAGACAGGACAAGGTACACGGTATTCCAGACTGATTAGTTTATGGATTTTTACCTTTTTCTTTTCTTCCAGCACAACAGGTTAATTTTTAATCCAAAGTAAAGGTGGTTAAAAAAAAATATATATATGTATAGTAGAAGCAATGAAAAGAATATGCCTCGGATACGGGTTTTCAAGAAATTACATCTTGTATAGTGACATGTTATGTGACACGTTTAGTGCACAATTAGCGCCATAAATTTAAATACCAACTAAAAAAAAAAAAAAAAAAGTTTAAAATCAATGATTATAAATTCGGTCATACCTAATTAAAAATACAAATTTAATAGAAGTAATCACGTGTTCTTAGCGGGATTGTAGCAGCTATAAAATACAGTTCGGTTGGCCTTTTGATTACATGGGAAGTGAGAAATTTAATTTCCTCAAGATGAATGAATAAACCATTTTCTTTGCATGCCAAAATTAGACCATGAAAGTGAAAAAAATATTAGGCAACTAGCAAAAAACGAAATCAAAGGAAAAATATGAAAGAAAATACCGTCGAATGGGGCGACTTTACACACTTTTTTCATGTTTTTCAACTTTGTCCTTTAATAACTCCTCCAATTTTGAAGCTATTGAAGTGAATTTGGTTTTAAAATTTAGGTCTAACATTTCTCAACACAATTGTAAAAAAAAGTTTGAGTTTGCAGCCTTCCTTCTATTTTTTATGATTTTTCAAAAAATTTGTGTAACCCATCAATTTGTTATTAACGGGTTATTGATGAGTGGGGAGGCAAAATTTGAGGATGTTTGTACTCAGACATACGATTGAAAAGAAACTAGTCAAGTACCAACTTCAACCGTGTGAAACCGAACTGAATATTTTGAGTGTCTGTGGTTCAAAAAAAAAGACGAATAAGAAAAAGGAAAAAATCATATCGCCGCTTCATTTTCTTGTTCTGTTACTGGGTGAAGTGAGGTAGGGGCGGCGATCTTTTTTTTCTTTTCCTTATTCTACCTGCTTCGATCCAAATCGTATTTTGGTTTTAATTTTTGCCTGGCAATTTATTTATTGGGCTAAAACGAAGTGGGTAAAGTCGCCCCTTGAATGTAAAGTCACCCCGTTCGACGGTAACAGCTAAAATAAATGGACAATAAAATTGTACTACTTTCAATTTTTGCAACATCTATTGGAAAAACACCAGTACTGACATGCTTACTCGCATGATGAGCTTTATAAAACTCACACGATAATTATAAGAACACTATAATTATCTACGAGCTTATTCTGTCAACTCCACAACAAACAGCGAACAGCTGCCCTCACATAAAACTTTTTAGCTACTATTCTCTCCCCTTTTCCCGACCCGATGAAGCTATATATATATTATGAGAGTGAGCATCTTCCATTAAGGCAATTACAAGCTTAAAAGGTACAAGTGAACCTCTAAGAAAATGTAAATGCGCACGAAAACTGGTTATTAAATACCAATGTTAATTTTCCATTCGTGCGCAAGTCTCCATTTTATGAAAAATGTCACTTGCAAGATTTTGCCTTAGAGCTTCTCAATTATTTATGACGACCAATAAACATATCTGTCACCAGCCCTCTTTGTGAGATTTCTCTCTCTCGTCTACGAGTAGCCTACTTCTACTTCGTTTCTACCGAAGAAAATGAAAAATAGACAAATTAGAATGACAACGCATGCAAAAATGCTACAATTTCAAAAATGTAATCGCCTTTAACGTCCGCATTACACGGTAATGCTTGCCGCTATCCAATTTTCGTAATGCGCGTCCTACAAAAATGTGAATCGAAGAATTTCATAATTTAGAAGGAATTCATTTCGAAAAACCAATTAAGCTAATTGCCTTCACTGCCGCTTAATATCCTTCTAACCAGAAAAGTTTGTAGTGATATGATTATACTTACTGAAGGGAATACATCTATAAGGTTGAAAATAACTTCACTTTTTTTCACAAAAAGGTTTGGCGTATTTGGGCAGCAGAAACTCCTGGTGCCTAGTGGATTCACAAGTTCATCATTCACTTTCTCTTTTGGAAACGGTGTGCTGGCCCGTGGCCACGTTGCAAATCAGCCCTCACTTCTTTTCTATCTGTCAAAAAACAGACTTATTATTATGATATTGAAAATCTGAAAAATAGCCTTGTCCCTTGCCGCGGCCATAGAGCTATTTTTTTTAGGCAGTAATATTGGGAATTTCAAGCCTGTCTCAAGATATCTTTGAGAATTGCTTTGCTGGTCTTTCGATCTTGCTGCATCAGGTGTGTTGGATGTGACTGTCATGAAGGTAGCTCATCTCCAGCATGCGTCACTACTTCGAATACATGTGTATAATTATTATACCGTGTAATTTGTAATTCTCGTTGATAAACCGCGTAATTAACTTCTAATTTGCATAAGCGGTGCATTTGTGTACCTACTTGCGTGCGTATAATACCTTTCTCAAATACGAGTATGAAGGGGGCGCCATTAACTTACCCCACTCCCAGTTGCAAAAACTGGAGACAAAAAGGTGAGAAACGCAGTTTGAATGTTGGTGCGCCGTCCTTTTTTTTTCCTTCTATCTAACCCTGCATATACGAGTAATAACTGTTGAAGCACCTACCTCACCTATATTTTGATTTGGACCTCGTACATTTTCGAAACCCGCTGCATTGTTCTTTTGTTTGTTTTTTGGTTGGTCTTGCCAATTGTGTAATCATATTCGTCTGAGCTGCAGTAAATTAACTCGTTATATGCGAAGCACGAGGTGTTAATCGTAATACCTGTTCATAATGAGGTCTGGCTTTACCTTTGAAAAACAACACAGAACTAATAGGTGTTGTTCTTCTGCGATGCTCCCTATATTTTCTCTCATATACCGTCGTCTCGCTGTACCCGGGTCCGCCAAATATTTGTTCATGCATGTTTTTTTCGAGTCTGCAGCACGCGATTGTTTTCAGGTCTTCCTTTTTTTCTTCTTCTTTTTTTTGTCTTGTAAATAAGCTAAGTTTACCTACGCATTGGTAACGTGTACTTATGTACTATGTCTATCTTATTGTCTATGTATGCAGAGTCGACGCATTTCAAGAATCCGAAGCATAGTTTAAGATGAACCGTAATTAGCGACGATTGTAATTAGTGTTGGTCTTCCTTGCCCAATTAGTGGTCCTAATGGAGTGTCATTGTTCGAAGTGACGTGAATGGAAATTCAGTTGAGCCACGTTTACCCATGGGAGATGTGTACGTGGGTTTTTGCATTGATTGAGCTTCATTCACATCGCATTCGTTCGGATTTTGGTGTATTCTTGGGAATGGCTTTAGCCTGGCTGTCTAATTGAATGAAAAATAGAATGAATGCGATTATAATATTAGTGGCAATGGCCGGGAAACTCGTTCATGCATGTTGCGTAAAGTCAAAGAACCGAAGTCAAGTTGAAAGTATATTTTATACTGATAGCAAATTGGTCGCATGGCGAATTGAGCTGGTCTGCGGCACTATGAGACCAGTCATAATAATACGTTATCGTATCTACTCAAATGTTACGAGTATAATTCAACAATTGAAATGAAAATTGTTTAGCTCTTCAAGATATTCACTAAATCAATCTTGGAAAAATTGATATAAATAATCATAAAATGAAGATTGTTAAATAGCAAATACTTCATAATACATACTTCAAAACAATACGTACTACGATTCAAAACCCCATTCAAGTACCTACATTCAGAATTTTATAGTCTTGAATAAAACATGAGTAAGTATACTCGAAATTAAAATTCGTCAGTGTTCAACACTTTTGCCCACCAAAGGTACTAGGGTTCATTTATTACGCCTGCTATAAAACCAGAAACTCGTCATAGGTTAATATCATATTTAAAGAAATGAAGAATAAAAAACGGAAAAAAAGGAAATACGATATATGTACCCACTCTTCGTGTCATTGTCGCGGAAAATATATGTGAGGTTTTTGTAGTTTTTGCTGTGCCCTTAACAAGAAACTCGTTCTCGTGTACATATATTTTTCGTCTACCACCCTCCCTTCACCTATTGCACATCCATCAACCCTTCGAACTTATGAAAGAAAAAACTACACCCGAGAGAAGTTATACATCCGAGAGTTGTATGAAAACACAATAAAGATGGGTGACATAGTGAGGGGTTTTTAAAGTTGGCAAAAATTTAA
The DNA here is from genome assembly GCA_038050395.1 of Parthenolecanium corni. Classification (NCBI taxonomy): domain Eukaryota; kingdom Metazoa; phylum Arthropoda; class Insecta; order Hemiptera; family Coccidae; genus Parthenolecanium; species Parthenolecanium corni. Next base: position 250,491 of record JBBCAQ010000002.1, read on the forward strand.
AGCAGGTGTGAAAAATAGCTGAGCTTTTCAATTTCTTCCCTCACTTTTTTTTTCTCTCATTAATAAATGAAAAAAGGGTAGAAAATATGGGCTGCGTATATTCTTCAAGGAATTTCGTAAGTAATCGTTACACATTCGCTATGACTCCTCATCATTCAGTCAAATATAATGCACAACAAATATCCCTTTTCTCAACCGTCCATCCTATACGTTCGGTAAGAAATGAAAAGGCACTTACTAATTACTACTGTTACTTCATTTACTCGTGTTGTGTGTCCCCTAAAGGTTGTTATATTATTTTTGTGTTTTATTGTTATTAGTATGTTTTTATTTTTCAATTTACGTCTGATGAAGTAATTAATTATTAGTTATCACTGACCTGAGTTGAGCGGTCGCAAAAATGGTCAAGTTACCCAAACTTAGGGGCACAAAAAATGATTCGAACACCAAATTCGAAAACATATAAGGACATTGTGAAAACTAACCCCTTAATTTTACCCTTCTAGACACACGTAGAAACTTCTTTTTTTGTAAAATTTTAGAGATGAGCGTTTTTGACTATTTTCTCACCGTCTAATTTATGTAATAGAATTTCATTGGCCTTGTGAAGAAAGGTTACGTCAACATTTTGGCAAAAAGTCACGTTTACTATACCCTATTAATTTTTTTGCCCCCGAAGTTCCTCTCTATAACGACTCCAATTCAACGAGATTTTTCCTACACCACTTTTCATTCATTTCATTTTTCGATACAGCTATAAAATTCAGTTTTTTTAGTTGGTACTTGTACTTGAACTGAGAGGAAGTTAGCGGACCAGGGACGGAAAAAAGGGGAAACAAAGCTTGATTACGTTTATTCATTTTTCTCTGCCGTACTTGCGAATAACTGATGTGCCAATAGGAGTAGCCGGAGAGGAGAAGTTTAACGATAACATTCTGACAGGCTACAATAAAAATACTGAGTGAAGGAGAAAATCAATCTATTTAGAAAATCAAGCCGCAAAAAATAAATCAACTCTTGAAAGTTCGTGGAATTGAAAATTTTTGGTTGGTGAAATTGATCAATCTTTTCTATTATTCACGAGTAGATATTGAAAAAAACCAAGAACCAAAGCTCCCGTGGTTAACCTTCGGTCTAGAGTTTCAGACTCAAATAAGGATTTTGTCACTCAAATATCTCCTGGTCAACGATAACTGCAAATACTAATATTAGTAGGCTAGAAGTACGTAGTTGAACTCTCAGTAGTTGAAGGCTCTTCAGTAATTATGAAGGTTTCAAAGTGCATAACTTTTTCTTGATACTTGACAGTCCTACACTCAGTTCGTTTTTTGTTATCTGCAGTCTCTGTTTTTAGATCGTACATAATTGAAAATGAATTCGGATTCGAAATTAGATCTTCCTGAAAAAATTCTGATGATCACTAAAAATCATCCTTCGGTAAATATTGAAGTATTTTTTTCATCATTATTTTTTAATGATAGGCGTTTCACCCTCTAATTTTTTTAACGATTTGTCACGTCTATTATCCTTTAGCACGAATCACTCCTCATTATTCAGAATTATAATTTTGAACTCAAAGAAGCGTTACAAAGTAAGCAAGAATTTCTGAAGGAACTGGAATTACAGCGATCTAAAAGCGAAAGTCTGTACAATCAGCTTCTTACTTTTTTAGTTTATTGTACTCATGGTAGAATTTATTTCACCCCCGTGTAAATTATGTGTACTTCAGATGAACTTAAATCAGTTGATTTTGCTATTGAAAGTGTGATTTCTAAAACGCAAAAAATGAAACTTCAGTTGCAAGAGGATGTTGAAAATGAAAAGTATTGGAAAGGACAATTAAAACAGACGGAAGAAAAGAAACTAGCTTCTGTGTAAGATATTTTTATTTCACTTAACTTTCGGAATAATTTTTGTAGTACAATATATATACGTACATATGTATATGTACTTGCTTTTGTGTTTGAAGAATTATTGTGGATTTTGAATTTTTTTTGCATCGTTTGGGTTTTGTAGGCAAGAGTATCAGAAAAAACTAGCGGAATACAGAAATCAGTTATTTTCGTGTGTCGGAATAGTGAGTGTTACATTCTTCGTTAATTTATTTCAATTTATCATTCAATTCCTGCTTTAATACGTATAGCATTTTCCACATAACCGTTTACCCCCTTCTTTTATATTTTGATCCGAGTTGAGAAATGAATTTTCATAGAATGAAGAAGCCGTGAAGATGAAAATTGACGAAATTTCCTCGAAATTGGAGCTTATTTTGAAGGAAATTGATTTAGCTAAAATTAGTTTCGAGGAAACCGTGATGCAATTTCACACTACTCGAGCCTCGTATGACCAAGAGTTGATTAGAAATATTCAAATGCTGAGGTATGTGTATAGTTTCTCGATTGTGATCAAGTATACTTGTCTCAAGTAAATTTTATGCATCATTTCTATATCTATTCTTGTTTTAGTCATGAAATTTTGGCTGAAAACGTAGTCGAAAAGGATTGTGAAATTCTTGAAAATGAAATTAAAAGCATTACGGAACAAGTGAAATCTATGTCATGAAGATAATCTAGCTTCAGTTAGTTGTCGAAATAAAGGATATTAATTTTTTTTCACTTTATCAAACTATCTTTTGAAAGAGACTATTTAATTTATTTGAAATGAAAACTCTATTTTTATTTTTTCGATAATATATTCAAGTAAAAATATCTACTTACCGGATCATAGTGTGTGGATTTCTTTATTTAACGATTATGTTTATTCAAGTATTTCTTAGGATTAGTAATGATATAAGTACAATGAAATATTGTAGACTACTATTTTAAAAGTCAGAAATGGCAAAACCTGATTTAAACATATTTTGGTCTTGCTATATTTTGAAACTGAGGCGTAAATATCGCGTTTGACGAAGATTAGTCAAATGGTTGTGTGAAAACCTGCTTTGTTGTTTTTTCCAGCTGCTGTGGCATTATCGCTATTGCTGTGACGCGTTTCCAGCCATTGCTTTACTGCCTATGCAGCACTGCTGCAACTTAAACTTCAGTTATACTAAGAGGCCTTTGCTATATCTATTAGATAGCGTAATGTCTATACAATATATGTCTGTCTTTCCCACTGTTGTGTGGCTTCTATAATATGCAATAGGTTGCTATCATTTTGAGTCTTATATGTAGCTGTATCTCTCACTCGTTCTCCAACTCCTTAGCTCAACTATCTCTGTGCCTTTGCATTCTCTAGTTCATGCATCATAATTTGATTTATGGCGCGCTGTTTTTTGTTTTCCTCTCTCAAGTTAAATGTTGACTTCGAACGTGATCAGCATCTCATCCTGAGTTTGTAGACTTTGGTTTGGTCTGTGGGCAGAGCGAAACTATTCCGCGACAGTTCTGTGGAATATTTCATTCTTAATCGTGCCAATTAAGTTTCAAATTTGGATAATTATTGGTATGCGATAGTTTGTTGCCAAAATTTATGTTCAATTATTCTTGAACGTTAAATGCGACTATAAAACCGTTCATTTCTTGTAGATGATTTACAAATTCGTAGATGTAATATTTAAAGTGTTATCAATGTATGAGGAATGAAGATAAGGTATATTGATTGAAAAATACCTTTACTGAACATGCTGAAAGCAAACTCATCGATTTTGCCAAAATTGTAGTTACTTATTTTCAAATAATTAACTTGGCTCACTCGCTTCACTCGTTCTCATTAACTTTATTGCGCGTGTACACTCACTTTTGACCCTTGATATAGGTAATATATTATTTCTGGTCCTCAGATTGAAAAACCAGTATTTCCTTCCTACAAATATTTATTGGTATCTTCAGATCTTGAATTTCCTTTGAAATTGAAAATTTTACTCATACAGAAGAAGAGATATTGAGGATTACGTGAATAAGGTGGTGAACGCTTCTCTGTAGCTACCATAGTCTGTATTTGCAAAGATTGAATATTTCTCAGTTCGTTTATTTCGTTTATTTAATTTTAGTTTGGAAAAGTTCTAAGTTATGTGTTTGTGTGTGTGTGTATGATGTCCAATGCAGTATCTCACAGCAAAAAGGATTTTCAAGTATCCAAAAATAGCACTTGATATGAATTAAAAAAGTCAAAATCTGATCACACTGCTGGTTGCTTGCCCGCTGAAGATTCTACTGAGAAACAATTATGTATAAATGCCAACTCGAAATTCATGAAAATGGCGTTTGTTGCGTTTTGCCACAAAACTCTTCAAATAAAACGAATTGCGCTAATTTTATTATTTACAGGCATGGCAGAAACACTTATAGACCGTCTCAGTCAACAGGACGTAAACATTGGCCATGTGGCGCGCGAATTCGTTCGTCAATTTAGTGCCGATCGGTCCCAGCTTTATTTCGAGCTAGCGGATATCATCTGCCACCTCTGCGAAGTACCCTCGTTTCCTCAGCGTACGATGAAAGACGGCAACGTAGCTGCCATGGAAAACTTTCTGAAAAGGTTGCGTGACCCTTCCACCGAGACGATCCGTAACTGTATGAAAGAGCTGCATTCAATGGAGTATTGGCCGAATGTCATGCCTTTTTTCAACCACGTCATCAATGACGAGTGGAATTTGCTCTCGAGAGCAACAAAATTTGAATCAATTTTCATCAAGTTTCTTCGCGCCTTGACCGATGCTAAACTACCAACATTACGTCATCTAGGTTTGGCTATTCAGCTGGAATTCATAACCGTTTGTTCGGTGGAAAAAACCGAGCTGCTGCAAAATGAACACAGACTTGCCGTCTTGAAGTACGCGAAAAGTGTATTAAAGAGGTCGTTTTGCGACTACGATCGTCAAATCTGGGGCTATGCCCTTTCGCGAATGCGTCTATGGTTCGGTCGCAACGCACTTTTGCTGGAGGACGGTGTGCTGAAATACCTTGTGGACGGTACGTCCGATTACCTAGACTCCAATTCTCTCCAATGTGTACAGATTTCATCGGAGTTGTTGGACAAGCACGACGACAATAAGCCATTGCTTGCCGATTTCATTAGTTCTTTGGTACGCAAATTGGAGCCGAGACTCGGGACCGACGATATGAAATTGTTTGAGATGCTTTGCAGCTTGGCGATCGTGCTGCGTACCAAGTATGCAGACGTGAATAAGGTTGACAAGTTTGTCGATACCGTGTTGCAATACACGTTTGCCGTCGACGAGCCTGCCAAAGCCCGAATTGCAGCCAACGTGTTCCGGCGCGTCGAACTGCAAAATTTGTCCGCGTTCGAACAGTTGCGTCGCATTGTACAGTTTTTGGCGCCACGGAATAGCGTCTATGTCGAATGTTTTGTGGCTACTGTGATGGAAGACTACGAAGAACTGCTAACCAACTGGGTTGGTTTGGCTGACGCCTTGAAACGGCTGACTGAAATGTCGGAAAAAGAAATGTTACTTTTAGTCATACTGTTCGTCGTTCACTACAAGTTGAAAAGTGAAGTTCCGAGCATTCGTGGCGAGGATGCCAACGGTCAAGCTGCAGATGACTTGAAGGCAGTTATAACTAAGGTTTTCGCTCCGTTCTTACTCTCATGCTGCAGGGAAAACGTTTCTCCTCGATGGCGACTGATGGTCGCTAAGCTAGCCCTGTACTTTGACTGTGATTGTTTGGAACCAGAGCATACGACAGCTGTGAGCTACCTGTTTTTCGCTACGTGTGTTGAAGAACAGAGTCGGGTCGTTTTGGACAAGGCAACAATGTCCGTGACGTTTCGTTTGATGGTAATGGTTTTGGAACACGGTCGCCACGCAGATCAGCTGATAGGTATTGCGGGAACGGTACGAAAACATATCTTTGTTTTGGAGCGTGAATTGCGTCAATACGCGCCAGACTATTTTGTGAGATGCATGAATCGTGTCATCACCATTTCCGTATACCACAGTATCTCGCCACTGGAGGATGAAAAGTGCACTTACGCTATTCCGGTGAAACTGCTTCAGATGGAACTAAATTCGGTAGATGAGATTTTACGGTCTGCCTGCCACGAATTGGCGATAAAATTGAGCAGCGACTATGTTTCGACCTTACTCTTGGAGTTGGATTCATCTGCCAGTGATGGAGCAGACATTGCCGCCCGGCTCGAACGTGTTCAAGTGGTCTTCTCGCTGGTCAGCGACTACCTCAATCGCCAGTTCCATTCGCGAATCGGCGAACTCTCGTTTTTAGCTCTGTGTATGATGGTGAAGGCGTTGTTTTCGGCAAATGTGAGCGAATCGCAGCGCCGTACACTATTTACAGACGCCATTAGCCAATCTTTGGTTATGTACGTGAAGATGGCGTTGGGTAACGTACAAGTGACGCAGGTAGCAGTTCCCGAAGTGGGTGCCGAGACCCTGAAGTTCATGATTGCTCAGTTTTCGGACCTGATTTTATCCGATGTTCTTCCCTTAGTCAACGCCTACGAACTCCTACACGCACACTGTTGGAATACCAGCAAAGTAGAGGACCAGTTAATCGAATTTCTTATCAAACTTCTCGATTGTCGATTTGCCCACGAAGTTGCGCAATGGATTTTAAATTTTTTCGCCGAATACTTCAAAGTAGTTGACCATGATTCACTTGTTCGTTTGACGACCCGCGCCAGACGCCTTGGTCAGCTATTACTACCGATCCGTGATTCAGTGCAGGATGTCATGAAGAAATTTCATAAACTGGGCGTTGACTTGGCCTTAAGCCTTTCAGTGACCAGAGGTGGCTTGTCAAGCGTTACATTTTTATTGGTTTTGGTGGAATTTTCGCCTTGCTTGCTGTCCGAGGCGAGAAAATCCTGCTTCGAGTATTTGAAGCCGAAGCGAATTAGAAGGGATGATCTCGACGCGGCTAAACCGTATTTCAATTCATTGCGGTGAAAATGTGCGAGGTCTCGCAGAGCTGCTCTATCCAATCATAGCTCGCGGACGTTCATGTTTTTTTTTTGTCACACTTTCAACTCAATAAAAACGGAGACTATTCTTTTATATTGGTATTCTCTTTTTTTTTTCCTCGGCAATTTATTTGTGTAAGTCTTCCTCTTGATACTTGTAAGTCATTGCCTCGACAATTATGGGTGTAGGTACTTTCCATTTTCGTAACTTGCAGCACTCTGATTCGTCTTTAAAATGTAGTTATGAGGCGTGAGTAATTAGTTGTGGGTGAAAAAACGATACTCAATGATTTGAGAACAAGATAGCGCATCGAACGTATCCTATATTTTCGCACGAGTGAGTAAATTTGAATGTTGAAGTTCGCGAATTACGTGACGAAGTTACGTATGGTGTTTCTTAAATGCACTCAGATGTTACACAAATTCTGGTTTAGCAGACATTTGAAAGAAAAGGTTGAAAGCAGGATGGTTATAATTTCATTTTATCCGCATGTTAAAAAAAAAAATGAAAAAGTTGAGAGAAAAAGAGAAGCTTTATCCTTTTGCTCGACTTATAAAAGCAGGCCTTTGACTTCTTTTTTTTTTCTTGCAAAAGTTTTTCCGATTTTTCGAATAATTTTCGCGAGTTCAACGTTTTATTAGCTGGCGTGGAATCCTGTTCACGTCTTGTGATAGATGCAATTTATGTGTTTTAATTTTATCTCATTCTGTTTTATGAGGACATTTTTTATTGGTATAAAATTTTTGAAGCTACACTAGAGGAAATTCGCTGTTGCTGGCGTTAGAAAGTGTGATTAGACGTGGACCTTTGAAAAAATGAAAAAAGCTGACGTAGAATGCCATTATAATTAAGGACCCAAATAAAAAAAAGGTAGTTTCCAGTTCGGACATGACTAGCTTTTTATGGCGATGCATCTTGGCCATGATTATGGCTGATTCGAGGTAGCAGTTTCTGTTGTTTCACGTTGGAGACATTTTATATTATGACCGTTTTCAACATTCCAGATACTTTACTCTATAAATTACGATGTGAAAAATTTATCGCTGCCACTGTTTGGTAGTTTTTCAAAATTGTGGTGTGAGATTGCATATAATCGATGCCAATTTCAATTTTATCATATTATTGTGATGTGGTCTGTGAAAAAGTATTTTAAATCGATCTAAGTACATTTTTTACAGAAACAAGCAAAACATGATTGTCGGGCCAAAATTTATATCTTCCTATTCATTAAAAAAAAAAACACAAACTTTTTAGTTTTTGAGTATGCGAGCTGCACGAAAATTTGACTTTACTCCTTCAATTTTAGTTCAAATGGATTAGAAACATTTTCACTAGTTGTCTTTAATGATATACCTATATGTAAAAATTTCATCGATAAAATTCAATTTTTTCCTTTCTTTTCCTGAAAATAACCTCATTAAAAACCCTAGAAATTCGAATACTGAGACATGAATTTCAGCGGATGAGTAAAACAATAATTTTATTGACGAAAATAATAATAATAATAATAATAATAATTTATTTGGAATATCTAGAATTTATAAGTGTATCACCCCCTCGTGCTCACACAGGGGCGAGTGAGGAGGGGGTCAATAGACCATTACAAACTTCAAACCAATCGGTGCAACGCCAACGTAATCGAAAGAAAAAAGAAAAAAGAAAAAAACAAAGAAAAAAGAAAAAAACAAAGAAAAAAACAAAGAAAAAAGAAAAAAACAAAGAAAAAAGAAAAAAACAAAGAAAAAAGAAAAAAACAAAGGATTACCAATATGCACAGCCAGTACTTAATAAGACAAAACACGACATGTAAAAGATGAACAACACCTAGAAATCGGACAATCAATCAAACAAACAAACAATCAGACAACCAACTGTTACAGACAAACAGATTATGAGGTGGTTCTGTTTCAATTGTTGGAAATTACTCAGAAGTCAGATTATGAAGAAAATCATGTAACAGAGAACGAGGCGTGAGAAAGTGAAATTGGAGTTGATAATTTCTGCGTCAGGTTTCTCGCTGATTTTTTATTTTTATGAAGTTAGTCTGTAAATATATAGATTCCTTCACTTGGTGGTTTTCCCCCCAATTTTGTGCAGACACATAATTATATACGTGAATTTTATTGGTACCATAGTAGAATGTACAGTGCTTAGAGATAATCACGGTTTTAGTAAAGGTGAGTTTGCTTCGCTACAATTTTCTGTGTGGACGTGAAATATGTACTTGACAGATTTTTTAGAAACTGATTCGGCTGCACTGTCCCTGGGTACTTCGAGGTCTCGTTTTTTGAAGAAAAATAACTTCGGATGGCTCCGAGTCCTGAGAATGGTTTAAGACGATTAAATCGCTATAATTTATGACGGCTGGTTTGAAGGTGTACCCATAGTTCCAAAATTTTCAAACTCAAATTTGAACAAAATGAAAATGCAGCTAAGTAAATTACGAGTCGCAAAGTATTTGAATTGATATCATTATAATGATCTACGAGTATCAGTATATTTTTTTAGTCAAGTGATTAGGATTTAAATGACCGACAATTTTTTTTTTTCCAATTTTTCTCTGAAAAGAACCTCGTGTGAACCCTAAAATCACATTGCACCTTTTTATCTCATCGATTCAAAGTGAAATTTTTCGACACAAAAAGCTTCTTATCAACTTTTCAACCCATCAAAAGCTCGATTTTTCATTTTTCTTGCTAGTATTACATTTTCTGGGAGCAGAAAAGTTATTCGATGATTACTTTTTTGCAGAATAACTTCTACCTCAGATCACCACCTAACCAACTAAATTTCATCTGCTCCGCATTTTATTTAAATTGTTTGGAAGAAAAAGTTTTTTTCAGATAACTTTTTTCTCGAAGCACCCTGTAAATACTTGTTTTGTGCCCATGAGGTGCATAATGACATAAAGATTATAAAAATTAGAAAAACGCCTACGCGCGCACATTTTTTCTCTTTTCGACTCTTTTTCTTCAATTTGAAAAAATTCTAATCAACTTTACCAAAAGTTTCCTGCTTCCAGCAGTTCACCCTCACAGCACCCACCTGACGACGATTAAACTCGTTCCAACAACGATTTATATAAACAACTAAAATTCCTATATCTAGAGAGTTCATTTTTTAGCATAACAAAATGAGAAGAAAATGAAATTAAATCAATATTTTAAATAAAATCATATGAATAATAACACATATAAAATTCTAATTTTATAAATATAATTAAATTAGAAAAAATAATAAAATAATAAATCATATAAATTCCAAGTTTAATACAAAAAATTATCAATTCCCTGTTGGAGCAACAAAAAAACACGGAATTTTATTATTAAAAACTCGTATTAAACGTCATTGGGACGTTAATTATTTCAACAATGAATAGAAAATAAGCTGAGTTGTAAAAAAAAAAATCTTGGAAGTATTTTTTCTCATTTAGCCTCCTGTTACTATTGCTAGAGCTTCTTCTTATTACTTCATTTAGAGGAGCAGGTTGGAGAGGGAACGTAATTACAGACAATAAGGAGTCTTTTTTCGGTTTATAAGAGAGCAGCAGACCACCCAAGTCGAATTCTGTTGATATGAGCCTCGTGTCATCGGCAACAAAGTAGCGGCATAAAAATCTTTATAGGTCTATACGATCTGTTCGAGACACAACACTCCTATTTTTTATTTTTTTTTGGGCTTCATTTCTCTTAGGGTCAAGTAATGAAAGGCAGAAAAAAGTGGTCAGATTGCGAGGGTTCTATCAGAGGGGTCGAAAAAAAAGAATAAATTTGTCAAACTGTGTGATTGCAATTTACGCACAGAAAAATAATAATAATAATAATCCTAAATTATTTATTGTCGAAACAGCAAAACTTTTCTTCACAACCTTTTTGTTTTTGTTTTTGCACAGTAGCTCCTATATTTTTTTTCTCGTCCTTTCTGTGAGCAGGTTTTCATCATCAGTAGAAAAATCACTACTAACTGAGCGTCAATTTTGAAACGTCGAAATCGAACATAGATTTGAATGCACCCTCTATGCTCTCCCTTCCATTCACTTATTTGGGATTTTCATTAATTCTTAACTTTGTTAAATATCAACTTTTCATTTTTTTTTTCTTTTTTTTTAGTACATTTATGATAATCAAAAGAAAATTCAACGCATGAAAAAGAAAATTATCAAGTTTCAATTTTCAAACAAGTACATACATGTATACCTAGGTTAGCGTAATTGCAACATATTTTCGATATCCACAAAATTTCACCTCATTCTTCGTCAGATTTTCCTAAGCTAACTCTGGATTTTAGTTAGACAATACTGTAAAAATTCTAATATAATGTACAGTTGGATGATTTCAAGAAAAATCATGGTCAAACATAATTTTCTCCCATTTTTGAACACAAATATTTCTAATCATGACAAACAGGATTACTGTTGCTAATTGAAAATATTCTCGAGCTTCATTACACATCAATGAGAATCATTTATAATTATTTGGAAAAAATTATAGAATTAATCTAAGAACGCGCTCTCAAAATCAACCCTTCAAACGTTCACACCTAATACCAGATGAAATATTCGACGATATAATCAAACGAGTCACGATAGAATTCTCTTCGACAACCTGCTTTTCTACAGTAGCTTCGTATACGTCTTTTTTGGTAACGTCTGGGTGTGCGTGTCACCGAGCAACAAGCATTTATTGATGTCATAAATCCGAATTTCCTCACTTTGTTACAAGGTTTAATTTGCTGGTGACACAAATGGGAGGGGCATTCCGTCAATCACGATGTCAATTGTCAACTACCCTTGTCAAAATATTTCATGGGCGCGCTAACAAAGTCGTTTCTCTCTGCTGTTCAATTTTCTGTGAGGCTTTGTGCTTCTAAAACGCTCGCTAACTTACCGTGAATCGTTTTTCTTTTCACTATTCGCCTACTGTGTCCTTCCTGTTGTGCTTTTAATCGTTTTTCACTCGCAGTTATGACCAAAAGGGTGCTTCTGAATGAAATGTTCTAACCGGTAATTGTGTAATAGCAATGAAGAGTGGGCACGTATTTCAAGAAATCGTCAGTTGACACGGCTACAATAATGTGTATAAGCACACTACGAGTATTTCCAATAGTGTCACATCTAGTCACTTTTTCACTGAGAAATTATTCAGTTCTTACAACATCTCAATTTGTTTTAAAATATCATACCATCCAAATGACCAAATCTATGTAGATGATGCGCTCGTTCAATACAGCCCGCAACAAAAATTTCAAACAAGACATGAAGAAGGCAGGGAGGGAAGAAAAAAATACCCAAGTCGTCGCAATGCAGATCGACAATTCATTCTACTTGCACATTATCGAAGCCTTTCGACAACATACATTTCATTTGAGAACATTTTTTCAGCGTTTCCATCGTTTCTTGTACTTCATCCTTCCACCCTCACTGCTCCATTTTAGTCCCTCCATTTACAAATGCGTTATTTGTTTTAGCCGAGTAAATTATCGTTAATAGAAAGCCAGCACTTAATTTATGATTAACTAAAGGTCGTGTTTTTCTGCTCGTATATAGATGCGTCTCTCGGTGCTGTACAGTAATCTCATAATGGAAAAATTCAGCTTACTGCTTACGATTTTTGCCAAGAAAAACAATAATCCTAAAGCTTTCGCCATAACGCGTATATATACATATTTTTTTCTTTTTGGCTGCCCTCTTTTCCTATTCTTCGGCGTTAAAAGTAAAAAATATTGTACAAGTCCTTATGCGCCCTCTCCTTCCCTCAGTTGGGAAAACTATTAAAGAATATCGGGCTAAACGATGAAAGTTTTCCGTCTACTGGGGAAAATTATTTTTTACGGCTAAATTACTGATGGCGAGCGGAAAAATATTTTCACTTGGCTTTCTGAAGATCGGAAGAAGGGAGTCCGGAAGAACGTCTCCTTCGATTTAAGCGCAAATTTTAGGCACGAAAAAGGCAAGAAGGAGAAGTTATGAAGCAACGATGGGCAGGAGGAAGAAGTGGTCTATAAGAAGAAATATTGGATGGGAGTAGTTCTTGAACAACAAATACATATATTTCAATTTATTCGAACTCGATTTTTGGCAACCCGAAATCATCTCTGTCTATGATTCAACTCTTGTAAGCCTTCCAAAATGTTGAGCAGTAACTTTTTCATTATTGTAGGGCACTGTATCAAATTATTGGAATCTCATTTGCAAATTACCGGAGAAATTGATTAATTCCATTAATAATCTCATCCCAAGACTTAATTTATCCACGACTAAATAATTTAAGAATATGAATCTTATTTCCATCACTAATACTAATAATATCAAGAATATTTATTAAAAACAAAATCTTTACAGGATGAACTCTATATCCACCTCTATCAATTCAAAACAACACATCAATTAATATAATCATCTTATCAATCCATCTTAACGGACTATCATCAATTATAAGATCAATAAACTTTTCTATTTCTATAATCAATATAAATTCAAATAAAATATATTTAAACAATCTTTCTCTTTACTGCTGATCAATTATAATCACATCAATATCTGATGTGAATAAACATACGCGCACCCACAGCACAGGCTGAACACTCTCAGAAGATACTCTATCTCAAACGTGCATCAGTAAGCAAATAGACCAAGGGAGAACCATACAAAAAAAAAAAATGAATAAATAGAAAAGAAAGAATGAAGACAAACAACGTGACAAATCGCCACCAGAGAAGCTGTAGTAGCCTTTTACATACTTTGTTCCCCCTAGAATCCAGTCACAATCTTCTCGCCCTACGTACATTCAAATCACGCAGTCAAATGAACCAAAAATTATCGCATCACGAATTCGAAGATAACCTAATGAAAGTATCAATTGGGTTCTCTTCAAACATTTTCTTCTCAACAAATGCCTCTCCTTTCACGCACTTCTCCAACAGCAAATGAGGAAAAGTACATCTGCAGTCAAAGTAGGTGCGCAGTATCTAAGGAGGTCCCTTTGAATGAGTATTTTGAACCTCCTTTTGAAATGGTATTATGTTCAAAAGGAAGACGGTAATTCCAGTTTACAAGAAGAGTTTGCACCATTCGAAAGCTACCATGTCCATCTTGGCTGTGTGCTACTTCGAATACATTAATGTGCGAAAATGAAAAGGGCTGTTATAAAATCTGGTATCGAGGGGAATAATGTTACGTTTCTTCTTCAATTCTTCAAAAGTGAGGGATTTTTTATTAGTTTTGACGGGACAAAAATCATGTCATTTCATTAAAGGTGGGATACGTAGAAAATTAGACACTAGTAAGCATATACTTAAATGAAATTTTTAATCCATTTTACCCTTCACGAATTAAGGCTTTAGTAGCACACGAGCTCATAGGATTTCAGAGGGACTTCATTACAAGAATCCAACTTTTAATAGCTAGATACTAAAATAGTTTAATTGCCATCCAGTCAGAAAAATTTCCGATTCGAAAATACTATGTTCTGGAGACCTCAACTCGTCCTTTTCCAGTTCCCGCTTCAAAGACCATAATGCAGATAACCAACTGAACAAGCTGCGCCCTATACAAGGAAAAATCAACAACGTTAAAATTAAACGTGTACACGTTGAATAAACTCGACTTCTTCATCAACTGCAATTAGAGTAAAGCAAATTAATGCGTGTTAGAAAGAAGTCAAACAGAACCACTGTGAGTTACAACATTATAAATACACCGAGACATAAAAACGAATGAAACGAAAGCAAATACAAATCATAAAATAAACGATAATAGAAGAAAAACCAGGCTTCAAAGAGAAAGATGATAGAAAAAAAAGATAGCTGAGCCTATATGCCGAGGAAGGAGAAAAATTCACTGTTATAAAGGTAAGAAGCAACTTGTAGCCGAGTCGAGTGTACACGGATACTTTTGGCCATAATTACAGCCGTTTAATTTCTTACACTGGTACGCAAGGAAAATAGGTGTGAGAGGGTTTGAGGGGGAATCATTCGTACAAGTTTTTACAAAATGATAAATGAACCAAAAGCACGATAATCCGTCTGTCTTTACTCTTCTTCTTTTTCCTCTTCGCCTTTTTTTTTATACGTACTTATTTGTAAATCTCACATACGCCTCTCTCGGACGTACCATCTTCTGCCCACTTTACATCCGTACCTTTTCTCCTCGCACTCCTATTTTTCACTGGATTTCGACAGCCTCTGAATTTTTGCTGGACCAACAGAACCTTTTGATCGGGTTAAATTATTTCTCCTATAGCGAATTGACTAAAGCCAGAAGCGTCATATTCCTCTTCATCTAAAACTTCTTCTTCCTTCTCTACTTCCAGACCCAATTGTCGTTCGACCTCTTGCTTATTGATCGTTACTTTGATCTCTTTGTACTGGATCGAATGCCTGTGAAAATATATTTTAATTAGCCGAGATGTAAAACCATTAATTTGACTAAAATCCACTGGTTAGATTATTTTGAGAATACTGAAAATGATTTTGTTGAAGTCTTTAATTTTGGAAAATGATCAATGTCCGGCCGAAATTCTATGATAATATTATTCTGTAAGCTGCCGAAAACGTACGTTAAAATTATCGTCAACGACCCATGTTGTAATCAAAATTTTGAAATTATCAAGAATCGCCCCAAACTTGAATGTTCGAACTGGTCTCTCAAAAAGATACGCACCCTTCTTGAACAATAATCAAATAATGCTCTCGAGGAAAGTGGCAAAAATTTTGTTAAACAACCAGTCATCACAAATTAAAAGGAAGCAACGCGGTTAAACTATAGAGAATCCCACCAAATATCGACGCGATTGAGGATGAAGAGAAGAGAGAAGGGCAAAGATGGGCACACAAGGAATTGAAGCAAGTTCGAAATAATGAAGATATACCGTCTCTTCCCTATTACCATCCACCTGTTTCTACTCTCCGTTCCCTAGCACTTCTACTAGTCTGAAAAAAAAGAAAAAGGCGGGGAGCGGGAAGAGACCTATAAAAATAAAAGAACAACCGAACACCAAGATGAGGTTAGAAAAAACAATCATTGCCTTAAACAAAGATGTGAACTCGGTACCGGTTAATGAATCCGACGAAGACGAAAACGTAATGTACTTTTTATTTCGACGTGCCCCCTCCGCCCTTCCGCTCCCCTCCCCCTCTGCCAACGACCCGCGGTCAACTTCATAATAACAGTAATCAGGTAGGAACGAGCCACGTGAAATTAAGCCGTCAAGGTAACTGCTCCATGAAACCATAGACGCTGGGGCGAGGGGCAAAAGGTGGAGCTGGAGGAAAAATAAAATAGAGGCACAAGAAAACCTATTCATTCGAACACGTTTATATTTCACGTATGTGTGCGTGTGTAGGCTATAATGCAAGAGAGTACTTCGGCAGTTTTTTCTTCCTCTTTTTGAGAAGCCATCTTGCATACATTAACAGTGGTTCCAAATAACGTGAAAAAAAAAAAAAAATTACAACACATTAATGATACCGCAACACAAAACGAAAAAAAAAAAACTACGACAAAAAAAAAACAATAAATAGGCGAGAAGAAATGAACTATAATACCTGCCCGAGGAATACTTTGGAGCAAGTCATAGAAAAAGTTTACGTAAAAATACATTGGTTGTGGTGCATGCATCACCCTATAATGTTCTTTCATATATTTTACAGACAGAAATACTGGATATTGTTTTTCAGCTAATCTGTATTATACATTTTCTGAATGTAAGGTTAGCTGGAATATTTAATTTTCTAATTGTTATTAATTATTGTACCCGCCACAATTTCAAGCTTGGTTATGAAGTAGAATTACCTCTAGTGAAAGATCCAAGTTACCATCCTCTATTTCCTTCACTTGATTTGATTCTTCCTCTTCTGTCTCTATGATTCTGAATGTATGAGGTCTGTTCCTCAAGATCAATATTGTTTTTCAACTGATCTATATGTACGTCTTCGTTGATATCCATAAAACAATCAGAAAGGAAGGCAAGTGTGTTTGGATATGCATTCCAAACCCCTGAAGCTTCGTATACTCGTATATCTTCTTTAAAATACCATAATGAGTTTGTTTCCTAGTATTTAGGGTGGACAAGTCAGTTTGCAACAGTTTAAGACTGCATTCAACTTTGAAGTCCTCTAAAATAGAGGGAATTGTGAAAATCCGAAAAATAATGGATATTCAAGGTTCCTGAGAATGTATATTTTTCAAAAAAATTCACCCCCGACAATTTTGAACCACTACTCATCAATAATTTAAACAAATTTGAAAAATATTCAAATTCATAGTTTGAAACACTTTCATGCCAGTTTGCAACGTCCGTTTTCCCAGTTTGCAACACCACTTTTCTATTATGGGTAACTTTCCAAAAGTGTCCAAATTTTGCATTTCATATAGCTTAGGTCTAAATTTATTACAAAAAACAAAAATTCAAACTGGAATTTTAATGACCTAGGGAGGTATTAGTTCAGTGCTTCATTATTTGTTCCCAATAAAATCTAAAAATTGTTTCATTCCTTAACAACAAATAAAAATGAAAAACAATTAAAAAGTAAATGTATTGATGATTTCAACCAACAAATTGAAGGTGATTTGTTCCTATTAATCAAGATGGTAACACATTAAATGTAGCTGGTGCTATCATTTAATTTATGTACCTAAAATAGCTTCGGGGCCATTTTTTCCCTTTTTTTCAGGTCTGTGCTTATGAATTTTACAACTGATCGTAGATCGAGGCATTCCATACACTCTTGATGCTGTTGAGGGATTCAAAATTCCATCCCTTATGTCTTGCAGGCACCGGTTGAGTTTTGTTGGCGAATATTTTCCTTTTTCAGACGTTTTCTGTGAAATGATATATTCACCAAATTGGATTGATAAAGTGATAAAATGCATGTGTCGCAAACTAGGTGGTGAAATTCATCTCCACTAAGCCAATTTGCAACATCTGTTGCAAACTAGCTTAGTGGAGTAAATTTAGGACCCACTTTGAAACACACACAATTTAAGTAAAATTTTTAAAAAATTTAATTGAATTCATTAAAATCTTAAAGGTCTACTTACCACGTTAGAACCGTTTCCTTCACTCTTTCCCAATTTTTTTTTGGGCGCTAATTTTAAATCGATCCATTTTGGATCATTATTATTAAAAATTTGTAATAATTTGTGATAACTAGATGATGCATATCTAGAAAAATGATAAAAAAACAAATATCACCGATGAAAAGTAAAGGAATTGACACTTTTTTTTTTCAACTCGAAGACTTTCATTTAATAATAATGGATGATGCTAAAAGTCATGTGAGCTCTTAATATCATTATTTTTCTTTCATAGTGTTGCTAACAGGTCAGCCTTTGATTGAAAACTGGTTTACTTTAATCGGTACGTAAGCAAATAATAAGTAGGTAGGCAATTTTGCCTATTCCTAATCTCCAATGTACCTATTACTCGGGTGAATGAAAAACTTTCTTTAGAATCTCATTTACACTTGGTCAGATACATTGTTCCTCTCCTCTCCTCTACCCTACCTATCATCGTAGGTCATTATTTAATATCCGACGTTTAATAAAGATATTTACGCGATACATAAACGTCTGTTTACTGCCGAAAAATAAAGAGCTAACGCGGGTCGTTGTGTGTTTTAATTTTCATATAGTGTATATTTATATCGTTGAAGGGTGGCGTCGACTTTTACCTCTTTTTCAAACTCCCCTCACCCTTTACTCAGCCCTTGAGTTCGCTTTACCGTTTCTCTCGGTGTTGTTATCTCGCTCCATCTTTGACTTTCTCCTTTTTGGAAATGTACTACTAGAAAGCCATCGCTATGTAAATTAGTATTCATATTCTCCAGCACCCCGGAGGCCAACATTAGACAGTTGTTTTTCTCCACTCGAAAACGACGAGGACAAACGCGTTTATGAAAAATGTAGCTTTTTTAGTTGTGGGCGGAGGGGGTTCTCATTCGACCCCTCCGGGTTAACGGGTTGTTTAGATTTTTAATGTGGATCTCGTCCCGTCCTTAGAGGATGATGTTTGTTGTTTTCTTCACACTCTGACCCCTCCGTCTATAGTTTAACCCTATTTTGATGTTTTGCTTTGTTTTTTTCGTTTCATTTCTTTCTGGTTCAACGCGTGACCTGGGAATTGAGCGTAGTATATTCATTAGATACTGTAACTTATTTCGAGAAAATGTGAATTTGGATTTCAGAAAAGGGTATATATGCGGGCTACAAGAAAAATCAGTATAATTATTTTATTCGAACGAAATGCCTAATTCGTGTTTAAAAAATTAAATTCTACTCATTGGATCTCCCTATTTCTACGAAGAAATACTAGTAGCAATTTTTCCTAAATGATGGTAACATTATTTTTGCCTGCTCGTGTTGTTTCGGAAAATGTTGGCTTTTTAAAATAAATTGACCTTAGAAAGTGTGATAGATCTAGTCCCTGGATCCAATTTCTGGGTGTATCTAATTTTGATTTTTGAAAGTCTCTACCTAATAATTCTGCTAGGTTGCTGACCTATTTCGGTAATCTTGTGAAATTCGATTATTTTATTTCATTCCCTACGTGAAAGAAAATGATAAATCTTATAATTTAATTGAACAGATTTTTTCGTATTTACATTGTGTTATTTTAATTCTAAGCAAAAAATTGATGTTGGGATTTAAAAATATTTTATTTTATTTTTATGATTATTTTCTGCTTTTGCACTAATGAGTCCGAAAAAGTTGACTAATTTTTTGATTTTTTTTTTTTCAGGTACGTACAATATTAGCTACTGTTCAAGTTGTTCTGAAATTAAGAATGACAATGGCCATCTTTTGATTGCATCTTTCATCTGATGGAGAAGTGAGCACTTTATTTCTGAATATGATTAAAGGGTTTAGGTTATAGTGGTGATGGTACATTACAATTACTAAAGCTCATAATGCTTTCTGAGAGAAAATGAATAGTATTAATTATACTTAAACAGAATATATAGTAACTTTTTTCATCAGAGTTGTGAAAATTACTATTTATTGTAAATAATCTAATATTTTCAGTAGGTAGGTACCTACTTTTTACTATCTTAGATAATACGTATACGTACTCCGTATTACTATTTTTGTAGTAATGTCTGCCAGAAAATCTCGAATTGTCCCAGTTCCCAATCCTAATTGTAAAAATTATTATTAAAATTTTTCTCAGTTCTTGGAACCTCATGTTCAAGTACCTGAGTACTCAATCTCAGGCAAATAGTGTGAATATCTACTTCACTTCCCATATCTAGTCATTCCTTTAGCATTTTCCATTATGTAGGTACTCGTATGTACATTTACTTGGAGATTTTCTACTATTTTGATGTAGAAGCATTGAAAAGTTCAAAGAAATTTATTGACCTTTCGGCAATGAATTCGTGCAAAATAATTGAAAAAAAAAAGGAAATATTTTGATAGGTCTGCTTAAGCAAATTTAAATTTTTTTCGTGGAGGTTCCTCGTTGATATCTCCTGCTGAATCTTCGTGTTTTCTTTTTCGAGAACCGTTATGATTCAAGATCTGTAAATAAAAATTATTCATTAATTAATAAGTTGCTATTGAAGCGTACATTGCATTCAAAGGTCCAAAATGAGAATTTTGCGACAAGAATGTGGACGTATTTCGTCAGAGCTAGCTTTTCCCCTCAACGCCATGTATGAGTTTGAAAGTCTTGAACGAAAAATATTGGTTGGTACAGATATAGGTACTATACATAATGAATATTTGACCTGACATAAAATAAGATTATAATCAAAGCAACGATGTAGAACCCGATAAATTAGATGATGATGCCGATGATTTAGAAATACGTATATATAAGTTATTGAATCGTATTCTTCATAACTTGGCCATATTTATATGCGTGGTTTGATGTGATATCTCATTAAATAGGTAGTCTCCAGTAAAACCCCATGGTGCAACCATTCTTATATGTATGTGTTTGCAATGCCACTTTATAGATTTTATTATCTTTATTTCAATGAGTTGAGCATACATGATAGAAAACTTGTATATCTAGAGTAGTCAGAAACAACACCAAAAATACGATTAGTGTGGGCATATCTTATCAACGACTTAATTTCTAGTAAAACCTGGTGTCATCACATGACTCAGTGTTGCCGTATGTTTTATAGAAATTATTACAAATCGTTACCCTCATAATTTTTCCACAATTAACAACAAATCTCCACTTATTCTCTGTTGAAGTATACTTCCAATTTTGAGGAATGTATACGAGACTGCTGCCAGCTCCCATCGTACTTATTACTTGTTAATGTGCAAGAGCTGGCTTGAACTCGAATCTCCATTCTTGCTGTCAGTAGTTTTAAATATGATCAAATGTCTCAGGTGCCTGTTGCCACCTTACAGTATAGTGATGTACCAGTTATATATCTCAGGGTTAAAGGAAGGGTAGTGGCAATGATGAAAACTTGAACATGTTCTACTCCATACTCTCGCTACTTAGCCTTGCTTTCATTGGCAAATGAAACCAGGCGCTATGTAGCATCTTAAACCAATGGTCTCGCTTTAAGAAAGTCATATATTTGAGAGACTTGATTGAGGATGTTTCAGCTACTTGGTTTCAAAGTTATAGAGTGCTATAGTCAATAGTTTGGCTGAATAACTGTTCGGGTTTACGTTTTCCGAGCGGTAATGGTGTAAATTTGTCATCCCCTCGAGTATTCGCCTTTGGATCGACGCGCACGTGCACCCTCTCTTTGATTACATTACCCTCCCAGTCCCCGATAATCTCATCAACTGTCTAAAATTGGACCATTACCTTTGGGAATTTGGTTTTAGAAGTTTTACGTATCGTTGGCCAATGGCTGGTGTAGGTCTACGTGCGGTTGCATTGTGCCGCTCACTGTATCTTCGAAGGATTCGCGTGTCCGTTTTTGCAGCCTTATATTGGGCTCGAGTTGGTTTATCTGTCGACTTAGTAATGTGCTAATGGAAGCAACAAGTACATATGTTTCTGATAACAGCAGCTTTGCCACTTGAATTTACTTCGATTTTTTTTGTTGCAAAAAGACAATCATTTATATGCCGCTCTTGCGATTTTGTGCTGCTAAATTTTTTGGGTCACTCGGATTTAATAATTCAATTTTTAGCCTTTTAATATTTTAAATACTACATCCCCATTATTTTTTTTATTTTTATTTTTTTATCTGATCATCGATATTATGTATATTTTTTAAAAATATTCAACTGCAGCTTTCAAGCTTCGCTGTGAAACAAAAAAAAAAAAATCATATAACAATATGTGACCGTGCCCGAAAGAAGGGACCTTATGGCTAAATTTTCGCATCGTCGGTATTTTTGGTGGCGGCCAAATGGGCGAGCTCTCGGCCGTTCAAAGCCGTTTTTTTTAATCGTTTTTTTTTTTTTTTTTTTTTTTTTTAGCCATAAGGTCCCTTTCTTGGGGCACGGTCACATAACATATAACAAATGTCAGATTTTGAAGATATTTCTCTCATATTTATGATAATTCACAGTATGGTCATGCAGTAGGATCGATGAAATGGTTTGAACGTATGAGCGCTACTTTGCGCCCCTCCCCTGTTGAAAATCCGATGTATTTTCAACACTCCCGGCCGAAAGAAGTGCTCGATCCATCTTTTTTATATTCTCTCCAAAGGTATTATATGCCGTTGGATCTTCACGTTGAAAGTAGTCGACATAAGTTGGTTTCCAGTCTATGTAAGCGATGAAATCCACTTCTGTAATTTCGTAGAGTCATTACATTTAGGTCATTGAAATATATATAATATATATTTTTGATAATCTTGATACTTACGTTGTTCTGCAATTTTCTTTGTTCAATCAACTCGATACCAATAGTCAATTCGATTAAAATTATTTTATAGAAATTGTACTGCACATCTCGATTAGCCCCCCACCCAACAAACCGAATTGAGATGAGTTTGTACGGGCGACAAAGTTTTGGTGTGTCTGTGTGGCGCTTATTCGAAGTGGAGCTGGAGCATTCGGTATGCCTTTGCTGCACATGCAGTACTTTATCGACGTGATCTGCATTAGCATATTATACCGTACATAACGAATGTCTTCGGTGACAGTGTGTGCCTTGTTATTACTGTCATTACAACGTGCGACATGGCGCGAACCATTCGCCTTCATATACGAGTACATACAGTGTTCGAGTATGGGAGACGTTCGATTTTCTATAACTGCAATCGACTGGGAAGTACATATAGTTAGCGAGGTGGAGGGTGCTTAGCGGTGGAGAGGTGGCTAGCGGGGGCCAAGTGGCGTGGGCACACAAAGTTGGAGCGTATCTCGCCAAACACATTTATACTGCTGGCGATCTGCCTAAGTGCATTTTAAAATCCATTTTGCGCAATGCATCATCGAGCTTCGTGACCGATGAAGCGTTTAGAGTGGTGCCGTTTGCAGACCATTTAAGAGGCCATTCGTCGACATCGGCCACAGTATATGGGTTGACTGTGCCGGAATGCGTGAGAGGGTTGTGGTGGATGGTAAACAGGTGAGCGAGTTGACATACGGTAGTGAAATGGTGTTTGGCAGATGGGCTGATAACATGCGAACTTTTTATCGATGAATTTAAGTTTCAGCTTTGTATGAACGGGAATTTCAGTGTGCTCGTGGGAATTTTCCTGGTAAATTGATTCACTGATTATTGCGGATTCGCTGCTGAGTCTAGCAATTGAGTGATTCTAACCGCGTTAATGCCAAGAGCTTCCACTGTGCACATTTTAACGTACAGATTACCGAATTCATATGAGGGCCTCGTCTACTAGATTTTTGACGGTTTTCAATTTGAGGTTCCCAAAATTACGGATTCAGATGGCTCGATGGGTTCCCCGATGAGAAACTGGCGACGACTTACGACACAGTCATCTAGACGGAGGCCATATGATAGGGGCTATACTAAGAAGTTGTCGGTTGAAGTCGATTTGGAGATGATAGGTGACAGCTATCATAATTTTTTAGAGTGCACCATGCGGGTACATACCTAACAGACTAATGATGCGTCAGAAATGTATATTATACTTGTTTTTTGTCGGTATTTGACCGTCGTCTACAGAGCCCAGACGAATGTCGAGGTTACACCTTTTCGTCAATTATTTAAATTGCCGATGCACAATTCGGATAGGACACGATAGATTATCAGATTTCGTAACTGCAGGTAGACTAATGTCATCGACAATTTGAATCCTACGAGTGAATATTTCTTCCAAGCGCATTCATTATCGACTAATTAGAAGAAACGGTTGTAATTTCACATTGCATCAGTTTGAGTCACAGCTGAGCTTTACCTTCATTCTAGTGTCGGTTCATCATCGTGTCTAGAATGCGTGACTACCGTTTGACGATGCTTGTTGGAAGTAGTTTAAAGGACGGACCGGGATTGACGATGGAATTTCTGCCTTTGCGGTTGAAAGTTGAGCGAAGTCTGTTTAGGGAAGGACACCGGCGTTGGATAACCGAGAAGAAGAGTTTAGTTTTAATTAACCGACTAAAAAGGTTCAGGAGAATCGTGTGGTGCGACTATAGTCGAGCGGTTTTGAGGTCTGTAAAATTATTCGTAGAGAGATGCCTTCACACGGTACAGTTGGAAAGTTTGAAATCGATTTTTAACTGCTAGTGACTTACACAGTATTAACACTTGAGAACTAATAACAGCGAAAACGCTTGGAAAACAAAAACTTACAAGAATACAAAAAAAAAATTGGGGTGAGAAGAGGCTGTGAAAGGGTATAGTTCTTAATATGCACCTAGTTCTGATTTTAGAAACTTATTTTTTCCCTCATTTAATTAATGCGTCACTTCGAAATAGCAAGACACTGTCTCTTTTACACCCATCCACCATTTCTGTTGTCACTAGGTAATAGAAAAATAAATATTAATAGAGGTCTCACCCCCCCCCCAAATCTAAACTATACAAACGGTTCGATGAAAAACATTTTCTTGTATAGATACTCGATAAATATTGTAGTCAACATTTTGAATGTCAATTTCAGTGTTGGCAGGTATAAGGCACCTGTAATTAAGTGCTTCTTATAGGTGGTGGATCGCTAAATAGGGCTAGCCTTTCGAAAATTTATTCTTACGTTATAAAGGCAACAAACGAAACATCAAATTTCAATGTCCACTACCGCCACCTAATAAAAAAACAAATTGATATTCTTTCAGAATTTAGGTTCTACTGTTCCAGTTTACAAAAATCATAAATTACACGAAACTGTAGTACCTCTTCCTTCAAAATAAATCTAACACCAGAAAAAGGAAATTCAGTCTGTTTAAAGTGTTCATCCTTTTTTGTTTGGGACAGATTGGGTATAATATTCGATCTGATTTTATTTCTCGTCTGTTCCTTAATTTTTCTGGAATCAACCGATTGGCCTGTCACACCAATGTTCGTATAAAGTGACCTGTAGTTTGGGACTTACTCGATCGTGAAAAATCTTTTGTCTCATTTCTAACCTGGTTTTCGTCCTCCTTGCCAGTTTTTCAAAATTCGAGGGAAATACGTTATTGTAATACATGTACATGTACTCCAGGAAAATCGAAGAACATGAAATGTTGGTAAGCGACCCTACTCGAGTGTTTCACTCCTTTAGCAGTGAAATTTTTAAAACAAACCAGCAAAAAATATAAAAATTGAGCATTGTTAATGTACAACTGGATGAAAACTTTTGCACACGAGGGCCCTACAATATAGGGTAAGCCTGGACGAGTCAGAAGTTACGCGAACAATACCGATGGGCGGATAGGATGAATGGAATGGCCATTTAGTCTAGTTATAGAAATTACATTAACTTATTAAATATCTTCTCGGTATCAAAAAAGTATGAACTATGAGAACAGCGTGGGAACAATAACCATGACTAACAACAATGTTGTATCTTTAGACAGGCGTTAATGATGAGTTTGATGGCTTCATTACACTCTTGTTATACGATCGTGAGACTGGGGTTACATCGTTACACAATTTTTTTCACCATTCTTTCTTATTTTTTTTCTACGTCCACTCCACCCCTCGATCCACCAGCCTTGCACTCTAGTATGATACTCCAGCACGTTCGCAACGGACGAACCTTACATAGCCGTATAAATAACTTCTCTCACTTTTCTACCACCTTTTTTTTTTTTTTTCCAACGAGAATTTTAATTATGAATCTCGCATAGAAGGTGTATTATGACGGCTACAGGTAGGACATTCCGGCAAAATTAACCACCAAATTTCGTGAACCATAACGAGCGGACCATGCGATAGATATATACGAACGATCGCTTATTACACCTTCTTTTCTCATCAGAAATGACTAAAATTATGACCGTAGCCTACATTTTGGTTGTACACGAAAACTAGGAAACGCAAGTATACGGGTTTGTTAATTAAACGTTAATTACATCCGAATTATAACTAATTAGACAAGAAAACAAACGAGTTCAACGTCAGACTAAAAACGCAAGAAAGTTTGTAAATATACGACGGTGACTATTTTTCCTTCGACGTTCTGATCATTACCTGCTCTCAAGAATGATTATCTCCTGCAATCTAGATGGTGCATACATGACAAACAGACCACAATTACATTCATCACCCCCATCCCTCTCCTCCATACTAAAAATACATTAGTGTCCTAAGGACGAGGGGAGAAAATCAGAATACACCCTTCACCAAGTTCTTAGTTACAGTTTTGAATCCATCCAGAAACGAATCGTGAAACCTGACAGTCTAGGTGATAATGAGCTTGTAAAACTCTCTGATTTTTAAGTCTGGACTATCGACATCCTTATCTGCGTCGAAGCTCAAGTCCAGCGGTCCGTCTAAAAATGAAACATCTTCTGGCAGTCCAGCAAAAAAGATGAACAAGCCCAGGACTTTCGGTTACTTTTAAACACAGAAACTGCAAATTAAAAAAAATATACACTTCTTGCTTCAACATAATTATTATCTCATTTCGTGATTCGCCGCCACAATCGACATTTCATTGCGTTATTTTCTTTCAACAAAACTGAACGATAATTCTTCTCAACTACCGAACAACTGAAACCTTTCAGTTGAAAAGGCACAAAAGAAATGAAGGTGAATGTCAACTGAAATTCAATACTCGCACAAAAAACCACAGGTGTATCAACCCATCAAATAAAATTTGTAGTAGATACCACGCAAATTCGTACTTATTACGTTTTTTTTTTCCCTCTCTAAGAGATCTACCATCAACTTATTTCAATATTGTTTCTCTGAGAAAATTTATACGTCAGAATTTGGTACACCTAACAACCTATATATTTCTAAAATAAGAAAACACATGCACACATAAAACCGAAAGCAAACATAAGAAGGTCTTAGAAAGCCAACGAAGTAAAACGAGGTAACAATACGCTACAGTGACATTTTCCATTGACATTTATCCCAATTTGGGGTGGCGAGGTAGAAAAGCAATTTCGCCGGGTATTCCTCGCACAATTCAGACCTAAGTACTCAAGTATATTGTGTTTCGAGTGACTCATAAGTAGAATCGATTTTCTGTAGCAAGTCGATCACCGGAGATTTTAATTCTAATATTTTTTACTTCCTCTACATCTCATACCTAATATTTTGTCATTTGATTGAAACGT
Source organism: Parthenolecanium corni (assembly GCA_038050395.1). Classification (NCBI taxonomy): domain Eukaryota; kingdom Metazoa; phylum Arthropoda; class Insecta; order Hemiptera; family Coccidae; genus Parthenolecanium; species Parthenolecanium corni. The sequence goes on from JBBCAQ010000002.1 coordinate 277,982, forward strand.
TGAATCACAAAGTAAACGCCAAAACGATCGAACAGATTTTTTGCATTAATTTTGGTCAAATACTGAATCAAGTCGGTTCAATTTAATCGACAGTTTTGTCCGACCAGCATGGCGAAACAAACAAAAAAAAAGGAATATTTGCTAATTTTCGACGCGAAGTTTCCGATCTAAGTTGTTGTACCAAACAGTAAATTGAAAATTCCATAATTCACCTCAACATGTTTCTGATGCTTCTATTATTCCACGAGTTTGTTCCATAAACAAGGTTCACTACCATTTCTCCTCTTTCTTCCCTGCCAATAACACAATTTGGTATAAAAATTCCGTTTTTCCCTGCCAATAACACAATTTGGTGTAAAAATTCCGTTTTCCCAATATCTTGTCTCGAGCAAACAATTTTCTGGCTGCGTTTTGAGAATAAAAATATATAAATAATGAAAAAATGTAAAAAAAAAAAAAAAAGGAAAAAAAAGATTTAAACCGCCAAACTTTATTTATATCTATGCTTGCGCGACGAAATGGTTAAAGAATGCCAAAACCACAGCCATTTTCAGTTGGAATGCGAATGCTAGTACGAAGCACACAACCCTTGGGGCACTGAGTAGAAAAGAACCAACGATGAGATTGCGTAGAGAGAGAACATCGACGAAGGCGAGAAAAGGAAAGCGAAAACAGCCAGAAGTAAATTCTCCTTTTATATTGTGTGAAAGCTCTGTAAAGCTACCATTGATATACGAGGTGGCAATATTCTTGCCTTAGCATTAACGTACGTTTTTGCCTTGCCTCTTGCTGGAAATATATCCGGCAATTTTCATTGATTTACCGACTTCGCACAGCAGCCGGCAAGAATAATAATTTTACGGCCGTGTCGGTAGTTGCGATTCTCCAGGTACCATTTTATTCGATTTTTTCTCGGGTTGAGAACACCTACTACTTCCAAAACCGAGTCGTCATCGTCGTATAGTCTATAGTTTTAATTTTTGTTTAGATAGTTGTGTTAACTAATTGCGAAGTCTTCTGACTACTGCTTACAGTACATAGTCCGGCGATATTATGCTCTGTCTTGTAACTTGAAATGATTTACCCAATGCACGAGCTGTAGCCACGATTTAGTCAGACTGTGCTTCAAGTTGGTTCCCAACTTCCCAAGCCATTAGGAAAAAATTTTCAACAACAACTTGACAGCGATCGAGGAAGGTGACTTGTGTATATTGTTTCACCAAAACTTGAGCGTTTGCTCAGATCGTAAATGAATTTGAGTCTTTGTTCCATGAAATTGATCGTGTTTTTCGTATCATAACCGCAGTTGTTGAAAGGGAAGGCAATAAAAACTACCCTTGTGTGATTATCCGATCATCGTCTGTTTTGAAAATAACAACTCGATAACAAATTGGCGTTTGCTCGATTCCATTTCTCTCTCGACCACGCGTTTATTTTGTGATTATTGGTTTTCACGGTCTGTTAATGGGTCTGAAAGTGCTTCGATATGTCATCAATTTTTGACTTACATTTTTTTGTCCAGCAGTTTCTTAGCAGCAGGTATGCGCGATGTCAAATGACAATTTTATCGACCGGTCTTTCGCGTCTATTTTTTCTTTGGTCTGAGAAATCGAATTTTTGGAAGTCGAAAGTTCATCATCGAGTGTCATAGGCCTATAGCAAATCGCAATTTTCTGTCAAATTGTTGGCGAAATTCTGTGATTTGTTCGATCCAACTCGATCAGGGAGTAAGAGGACTTCGTGTTCTCTTTAGAACACCTGCGGATGGTTTTTAACAATATGAAAATTGGAATTTAGAAAAACAGAATCTCCGACTGAAAATTTCATTCAGCACATCCGTCAGTTAGTCATTAAAAATTAACCATTATTCGTTCCTCTCCATTCCCGTCCTCCTCAAATGGTGACGCATTCTTGCCATTTTTAGGCATATCTGCCTTCTCGAGTTCTCACTTTTGAATAATGAATTTATTAAAGAAAGTATTCTGTAATTTTACACCATAGAAAATTCAATTTTCTATAGCCTGCGAGTACGTACCTGGCGTACGTGGACGTTTTTGTCATAAATTTAAGCTCTGACATCTTATTTAATGAAAAATAACTGAACAAAATTGCGAACGAGAAATAACTTACCTAACCATTCATACGATAACTTGGTACTTTTATGTCGCTCCTCTTAACGTAGGAAAAAAACAATTAAAATTTCTCACCAACGTTTGGTCGACAAAAATGGAGACTGAAAGATGGAAAAGGTGATGACGAGAGGTGATACCGAGCTCTTGTTTCTCCATTTCACCATTTTTTTTTTTTTTTTTTTTTTTTTTGTTCAAGAAATTTCTATCAACATAATTATTTTCTCAAAATCCCATGACCAATACAAATTTGTGGCGTGGGTTAACTTTTTAATAATTCTGATTGTCAGACTGTTGTTGTTTCGACACGGTAACAGTTGGTAATACTCGTATATTTATTAAAACTTTTTTTTAAATAATAATATGATTATTATTTACTCAAAGTTTTTCAACGCATCTCTCATCCTCCCATCAACTGTACAGCCTCCTACGCTAATCCGTATTCACGCTAAATAAAGATGTTTGATCGTGCTTTTTTCTTTATAATATTTTTGTTCTCAAACAAAATGAGGATAAAAAAAAGATGAGGAAAAACGAAGAAACACCTTCGATCGTTCTTTTAGTAGGTACATTCGTGTTTGTACCTAATCACAGGTTTTCAACAAGTAGGTGCCAAACACCTTTATTGATGATTTCTGTTTCTTTTTTTGGTCGGATGCAGACACTGAGAAGGTGATTATCTTAACCAAAGGCGATTTACCAAAGTATGGACAACGATTAATGAGTCTCCTTGGCGTGGTCCTCAGATATAATCATGTGCGCGTATAATTTCTCTGCATGAGGCTTCTCGACGTCCTGTTGGTTTTTTTTTTTTCTGCTTTTCTATTTATTTATTCACATTTATTAATTTCGTTTATGTATTGAGAAAAAGAGGAGAGTGAAAATCAAATTACTTACTTTGCCGGTTTTCGAGTTGCGGAAATGGATTTTGATGAGGGCGTTTCTGAGGAGACGAAGATATATTTTTGCTGTTCGAATACATTGGCCGAATCTTGCGAATTGGTCGATAGAATGATGGTTGAACATTTCTGAAGCAGACCGAGCTGGTGGCTGGTCTCCGCCTTGCAAGCAAAAAACAGACGTGCTTGAAAGTCGCTGGAATGCAGTAGATTTGCAGATGTACCTAGCACACGTAGATTGTGTACCTCAGTGAACTTGAATTTTTTGTTGGCATTGTTTGTGGACCTGAAGAATTCTTTTCCCCACCTCCACAAAAGTGCAGAATTACTTTTTGACTGTAAAATGGTAATTCGCAGAAATAATTCAGATGTACCGCCTGCGAATTCAATTATTCGAAGGAAGTGAGCATCTCAAAGTGGTCGATTATAAGCGGAATGAGGTGTAGGTAATGATATTTTTCCTCTGTAGCATTCCTTGATCTTCTCTATTTCAACCCAGATTTCTCAAAATGGGTTGCGAGTTGAGACGAAGGATTCTTAGACGGATATGTATTTTTTTTTTTGAAACTTACATTAAATAGTAAGTTCCTTCTAGTTCCACATTTCTATTTCAGATTGCTCCTAGCGTGTCATGAATTTTATGGATTGAAAATCGATTGCATCAGTATGCGCTTGTATGCGGTGAGGGTTTTCTCTAGAATATATTGATCCAATATGGAAAAAGTACTTCTGGTGGTTGTCTGTTTTTAGAAGGTTCATTAGTTGGTGTTTTGAAACCAGCAAAAACCAGTTTTTCCTTGAATACGTTGTAAAACCAAAAAATAACACACCAATTCACAAACAACCCCGCTCCCCCATTATTTTTTGTCAGTCATCGCCATTTTTTCCGTCAACCTGTGGAAAAATGAACGTAGCTATTTGATTGGTCTATTCTTGCCACGACATTTTGATACGCTGCAATATTTCATGCATCTTTCCTTACTTTTGGTTCTGACGTGAGGAATGAATTACATATTTTGCATTGTGTCGATGCTGGGGAAAATGAAATTTTATGAAAATTTTTGGTTCCAAAAGTTGAATTCAATTAAATTAGAAGCATACTTCATCATCACATCCTTGCATCGAATAGATTCATTAATATTTTTTCATTTCTAATGTTTCATTTATTTAATTATTATCAAACGTTCTCAGGTGAATTATGTATGTACTCTCCGGAGGAAAAACAGAAAAACAAAAACAAAATCAACCGTTTAACTTGTCCTTTCAAAGGGCTTTGTACATCATCTACTATGAAAAACGGGGGGAAAAAAATTGTGTGGAATATTTGAATTTTGTTAAAGGACTCGTACTGCTGCGTAAAGGACAGTGGAAAAATGAAGGCATCTGCACCCGCACTCGTCTCTTCTTCAGTTCTCACTAAAATATCACCGGATTTAAGGAGAAGGTGGCAGATAAACGCCATTCTAATTTACGTATTCTCACGACGATCTCGCGAGGAAAACGCAATTTTTGGGGTAGAACTTGAAGGATGCGACGAGTGTAGGAAGGTGACGGTAATCTCCAAAAAAGAAAGATTTATGGCCAACGCTGAAGCCACCTATTTTCGCAGTACTCAACTCTGGGAAACAAGTCGAAGCTCAACACAATTCGATCGTATCTGCTGACTTCATCTTCTGCTATCACAGGTAGATGATGTCTATAGCTCTTTATATTTTATTATATAGTTTCACCCTGTTGTGCTCTGTTAACCATTCTCCCTACTCCCTCCCCCAGCTCATAGTTTGAAACGGCGTCGTTTTATACCCTCATCGCCTCGCCCTTTCCACCGATAATCTTCGACCTGTGCTTGCTCTGATTTATACACAGTACTATCTGCGCGTACCTTTTCGAATCCTGTTATCTCACTTTGAAAGCACATAATTGAAACAACGTTTACAACTTTCCAGCCTGATGAATTCCACACGAGACTTTATCGTTCGCAGTTAACTTCGATATTATTTTATTCAATGAATAAATTACGTTTTAAATTATCTGTTGAGAGGAGAGAAGTTGGGTCGAATGTAAAGACTTTTTCCAACAAGTTTGGATGCCAAAAAATCTTTTACAATGGAGTTCATATTTATAATGTACTAGCGGCAGCACCGGGTTCGGTGCCTGTACAGTGTATTTTGTCTGATGAATCCTCTCTTTCAGTGTTGGCTCCGAAATTTTTTGAATATTTCAGTGCCATGCACCTCGCGTTTCTTGGTTATGCCTGGTATATAGATTAATTTTAAAAATAATAACAAACAAATGATAAAAAATCCGGTGAATGTTTTCAACTCTTATACTTTTGTTGGGTACAATGGCAAAGCTACCCCCTCCCCATCGATCGCACCTAGGTACAACCACCTCAGGTACCAAACCGTCTAACCTACGCAGGTTCACCTGCGGTACCATCACAGATATATAGAAGAGAAGATCCGAATCTAACTCCTTGACGTATACAAACCTTTCGTCTAATAGGTCATCAGAAGCGGAGTCGAGAGGATCGTCCCCACGAGGGGTGACAACAACGTTGTCACCCATTGAGCCCAAGAGTGCGCCAATGGAAATCATGAATAACGGACGCTCACTCGGCCTTATCTACCGCACTTATCGATTCACTCTTTTAGATCTTTCTCAGAACTTATTTTCATGCATTTGATATCGCAATGGACCATGCTCCATTTCTACGATTCATTCGACAGAATATTGTTCTCAATACTCACCCCCAGTACATTCCACCCCCTCACGACACGTGAAAAATATTGAAATTAGCAAGGAGCGCTCTCGAGAAGACTGCAATTAGCTGGGAAAACAACTCGAGAACGCTTTTATATCGCCCCTGTTGTGAAAAAATATTAGAAACCAATATTGTCTCCAGAAGTGGAAAAATGGTTGAAAAGATGGGCACGATGTCACTAATGTCGAATCCACAATTCGCCCCTCATCTTATCCGCTGACATTCGTCGTCGTCTTCTCCATTTGGGTTCTGGAATATTATTCATCTATTCGGTCGTATTCGAAGTCACCCTCTCTGGCATCTGTCTATTGTATAGGGCATCGAAGGTCGTATCGACATTTTTATTAAATTTAACCTCTGCAGAAGGGGTCAAACTCTGCTTACACGACCAACTGCTGGTAGAACGCTGCGTGCCCAAAAAAAAAACAAACAAAAAAAAAACACACTTCAACCAATAAACGACATCGAAAATTGAAAATTATTTTGCAACCCACCAATTAAAAGCCCTAATCAAGATGCCGAACATGAAGGTACACGATTAGCAGGGAGTTTACAAAGTGGTGCTGTTGTTTTTTACGGTCTCCTACTACGGTGGTGGACCTTCTGTACATTCGCCGTAAATACTCGGTAGCCAAAAAGGACCACTTTTCAGTCCCTTCCCCCAATTTAGTGAACTACAACTGCTGAAGAGGATCTAGTCGAGTGGATGGAATGGGTGAAAGAGAAAGAGAGACATTTTCCAGTTATCAGTGAGGGGGCAAAAATAGAGGATAAATCAGTTTATGCGATTACACGCTCTTCAGATTTCTGATTGCCCAACCTTTTTTGAGAGCTCATAATCGGAAAATACGAGTAGCTGCGAATATGAGGCGCGAGAATATTTCTAATTTATTTGGGTGCGCTTCGGCTGAAAAAGGAGGGAAAAAGTCCAAAATTTGACGCACATTATGTGGGCAATATGCACGACTCGGGTGAGAGAGAAGAGAGAAAACTTGAGTAAGTGGCGAGTGGCGGTAGGTTGGGGAAGAAGAGCGGGCACAGGGTAGAAATATGCGAAAAGGCGATAAATTTTACGAGCTTTTTTCACGGTCCAACAAATCGAAAAATTGACTTCGCTCTGTTCGAATTCGTCATTTTCATTTCAATTCGTTGTAAATGATTGCTGCGGCGAGGGGTGTTGAAAAGTTCATTTTTGTTTTTTTTTTCTCACTCCACCCCAACCCAATCAGTTTTTTGATTTTTTTCCCCCCTATTTACACCGCTGATTAAGGTGTTCCTGTCGATGGCAGTCATTGGAGGAACTTGTGTTTCGAACGGAAATTCTAGTGCCTTTTAATTGTTTGGCGGATCCCATCTTGATTCGGCTATTTTGGTAATCTTGAAGGAGCATACAATTTGTTGGGGGTTACGATGTTGATATAATGAGAATCTTTGCAGAGGAAATATGGCCTTGGAGTGCACGAATTTTATGAATCGTTGCTGCTCAATGAAATATCTGCGAGGGTCATACCCATAGTTAATTATTCATGTTTTTTTCTCCATTGCTGGCATCACTGACAGCATATAGAACCAGCGGGAAAATGTGGAATAAGTTTAGATCCTGAAAATACACAATAACAAATTTTTTGAATATGAAGCATACTTACATATTTTTCTAATAAATGGAAAAAATATTTATTTTAAAATAAAATAAAATAAAAACGAAAAAGAAAATATTTATCCTTTATTTAATGCGTTTTAAATACTTACATAATTTAATTGTTACGTGCAGGGGTGCCGTGAAGGCATGATCTTGAGAAGCAACTCCTCCTTGACGATTCTGGGGGGGCCCATTTTTTTTTCAAATTTAGAAAAGAATTTTAAAGATAATCGAATACCAAAAATTTTTTCTCGCGCCTTGGGGGGGGTGTCATCATTCCTATTTGACCTGGAGGGGGGCACTCCTCGTAAGCCTTGGGGGATCACAGCACCCCTGGTTACGTGTAAAAAAATAAAAGTAAAAATTAAACTTCATATCTAGTACAAATCAAATAAAAATCATAATCGTCTCCTAAATCTTCTCTTACAAACTCATAGAAGAAATAATTTCAATGTCAAAGACTTACAAATGTTTGATGATTTCATCAAGCCACGTACTCAAATTTGCAATGCGATTAGCATCCCGTTCGGCATCAGCCGTTTCAAAACTGTGAACCAACGATTGAGTGACTTGATTCACGGTGACTCGGGTGGGATTGGCAAAGAACTCAAATTTGATAATGGGCTGTTTTAGTTGAAATAAAAAAATTGGTTCATCACAATGTTCTTCTGACTTACTCTAAAGCGAACCAAATATTCCATCCGAAAAACGCCAATTCCTTTTAGGCGAATTTAAATATCGTCATTTTCATGAATGTATAGTTTCTCGCTTCCAATCCTGCTCAACCCATCCTCACGGCACACGCATACCTTCTGAATGAAAAATGACAATTGTAATCTGTATCTGTCAAAAAAGGAGGGTTGTTAAAAAAAAAAAAAAATGAAGTTACGTTCATAGTCGAAAGTTTGCGGGCTGGTATGCATCTCTCCGTTGGAGGAATTTTTTCCTTCTCCCAAATGGTGAAGGGGTAAGTGCGGTAGTACATCCACCGTACTGGAAGCTGGAATACTCGAGAAACGGAGAGGGACACTTAGACGCGGGTGCAATGGCAGAAAAATTTTTTTAAACGCGTTCGATTTACGAAGGAAATTCGCCAATACTGGGACTGCGGAGGGTGGTGAGGAAAAAATATTCGCAAAATTCAATCGGCGAAGTTGACAGGGTGTGAAACGAGCCTTCCCTCTATGATAAATGAGCTCATTTCAGAGTCTGGATGAAATGGCGAATGGAAAATTCGTTCGTTGTCTTGCAGCCCTGTAAAAGCGTATTAATATTATATACACGCGGCTAGGGGGCAGCGAGGGGGGCTGTAAAAGTACTCGATAGATGCGAATAAGTTCGTTGCACACAGACGATTACTGCTCATCCCTTTTTTTTTTTTCAACCTCGATTTTTTCACCCTCCTCCACTTTCTTACTCTTTTGGATGTCTTTCTCTGCCCTTCTCCCCAACTGCTCTCATTCTTTATTTCGGGTGACACATAAGGCCTCTCGTTCGTGGTGTTTGATTTTTATTATCTGTGGAGTGCTGCCTTTTTTTTTTTTCTGCTCCACTCTAAAATGCTGTCTAACTTTTAATACCGGATTACTGTTCAGTCCATCTGTTCTAATATGTGTCACCCGAAAATGAAGCATTCTCTGCTCCAGCTCCCAAGTTAAATCCTCCAAGTGTCTAGCGCGTACGTAGTCGAGGCTGAAGTTTTTTTCTTATTTGTTTTCGACTTCTCTTTTTGTCAGCAGAGGGCTCATTATTGTGGACGGTTAGCAGTGGGTATGGGGGTGAGAAATCGCGTGGCTCATCGGTGACTGCTGAAAATTGGCGTTCGAAGTACTGTATGCGGGCACCAGTTTTTTGGGGCTTTGAGAAATTAACGTGTAATAATGTAATTTGGACATATGTTGGACGATGGGTCGTCGTCTACTATACCCCTCGATTGCATAATTCTGTTAATTCACCCTCGATTACGCTCGATGACCTTTACAATGCTGATAATATTGGACGTAGCCCGGTGTGACGATGCTCCGAATCGAGGGTGAAAATTATGAATTATAATATTGTGGTAGGTAGTAAGTACATTCGTATTGTTTGTTGTGGGCTTTTTGTGCGTGCACTACCAGGGTTTGGTTTTGTGGACATTTTGCAAAATCATTCTCAACCTGGTGTTACTTGGTTTCTTTCTGGTTGATGTACTCGGGTAAAGTTTATCTGAGAGATAGGAAGCATAAAATTTATTTATTGTTGAACTGGAGCTTCATCAAATGACTACTATGAATTCGATAAATATACTTTTGACTATGGACATATTAAATGAACAGTTCAGACCGAAAAGCAGTTACATATGTTGGTCTTTGTATCTTACTCGTACTTTTGTTAAGTTTCATAATTTCTTAAAATGGATACGAAGTTGATTGGTGCATCTTTTCTCCAAATTATTTTTCGTTTTACAGTTTACTCATTTGTGCAGGACTGCAGGTAATCAAATATTTATAATTTTCATTTTGTTAGTGAAAACAAGGTAGACTTTTTTTTATTGTTTGCTGGAAAAAGTTATTCAACGTTTCTCTCCCCCTCTCCAATTTGTTCTTAGTGATTATCTCAAATCCAGGTATGTGTGACGTCTATTGTATCGTCTCACAGAAAATGTTACAACCAGCATAATGGATCCGTTTAAAATTATGTCATAGCTTATAATTGTGTGTAGAATAATGTGAGATTTAGAACGCCTCAACTCCTATTTTGGCAATTTGATATGGAAAATTTTCGATTTGTGCTTACTGTTGGATTCGATTCCACTGCTTTGTGCTCTTGAACCCGTTAATTTTGAGAGAAGAGAAGCTCCCAACTGCGTTTCGACTCGCGTGTACGTTTACCACAATTTATTAACCCCTCTTATTCCCATTTTGATTACCAGTATAACCTCACAATAAATCAATTTGGTAAACAAAGTTCCATAATGTGTTTCAAAATGCTAACTAAACCATATCGCGCTATAGTAGCTGTTAACTACTGCATTTGCCTCGTTCGCATCGAAACGCATGCATTTGTTATTGACGTATTGCAGGGGCATTACATCAGGTCGGAACTGAAAATTTTAGAGGGACGTCGCCTTCATCCAGGCGAGGGGGGGCCTAAGAACCGAAACGTTTTTCGTGTCTTTCGTCCACATTTTGTTGGCTTACTGTAACTGGTATACAGTGTTCATCGAATCTAGCACCCCTCGAATCCCTGCTGCAGGGCAGGCTGCTTCTCTTCTGCGTGCAAAGAAAATATCCGGTCTTCGGAGATCGTAAAATGGAAAAACTCGCATAAAGTATCCGAAATTTGTTTACCGCTGGAAACTATAATATGACTTTATGGATTTTTTTTTTTGGTGCGTTTTGGGTAAACGACGTCTGGAGTAATTTGTAAACATAAAAAAAAAAAAAAACGCTGAGCAAAGTTTACTTTTTCAATTCGGGTACACTGTATCCCTCCTCGACCATTCGCTCTTTTGTGCTTTTCGTTGGCTGTTTTTCTTCGGTTTCATTACTATTATTGTTTTTGTTATTATTGTGATTATTATTTCTGTAGGGAAATGGGTAGATGAGGTGATACACTCTAAGCTTTGGCAAAGTTCACCCTCGAGCTGGCTGCAGAGAAAAGTCGATGAATGTAGGTGCTGCTGGAGAAATGAAGAGAATACTAAGAGATGGCTTTCTCGTTTCTTACAATTCGTTGTGGTTCTGTTACACGTTCTACCCAACCCCTTCTTCTCTCCCATGTATACTCCGTCTTCTTTTTATCTCGTTTTATTTAGCTCTGTTTTAGTAGAAATTGTTGGCGTGTTTTCAGGGGCCGGCGTATAAATTTATATTTAATTAACGCGTTAACCCCCTCACGATTCAACGATAATGGGTTTAAAACATTTGGTGTTCTCCTCAAGTCTAAACGATCTCTCGCAATATCTTGCGGATTTTCATTGTCGTTTTCGCAGTTCCGCTTCCACCATGCCGTAATGATAATTTTGAAAATCGAGGACGTTGCCCTCTCCACAATTTTGCGGGTGGAAAATCACCGAAATTTGGAGATGCGAATTTCAGCCCGATTTACTATTGATGTAGTTTTAATTTAGTAAATCGAGTGAGAAGTGAATGTACGATTAGAGCGCTCTGTTCAACCGACTTTCAGTATTTCTAGTTGTAAATGGATATCGTGGTAGTTACTGCAATGATAAGAGTTGAAGGTAATCAAGTCACAAGTTGGCTGCTAAGGAGTAGTGAAAGAGAATTCGCGAAATAAATTAACTGCTAGTCACAAAGTCTTTCATGGCTGACCCTCCGTCTAAAGATCTTAAGTCCTTTCATTCGAGTTTGAATCTACTTTATTGAGACGCTGCAATTGAATTCTGTGTCAGGGCTAAAATTTCATAATGACGCTCTAAGTTCCATCATTTATTTCGGACAATTGAAATCCAGAAGAAGTAATAACGATGAAATTTAAAAGAATATTCCACCATATGGACTCTAATATTGAACATTGTCTCTTGCTCGATCTTACTTGTTGCCATAGAGCTAGCTATTTGTACAAAAAAAAAAGTTGCACGTGAAATGTGTCACCTATTGAATTCATGTATTGCAGTTTCATTGTATTACTGTTGAAATAAAATTATTAGCCCACAATAATTGTGAGTTTTCCTTCCATTTTCATAATGTATATTACTCAGGAAGCTTTGCTGCGTTTTATCTGCCTTGAAACTCCAACTTATGCTTCATTTTGTCGGTTTAAAGTGTTGGTATTATATGTTAGTGTTTTTTCCCCTTTTTGTTGTTGTTTCGGTAGCTATACGCTCTGTATTATTATTCCCAGTGGCTTCATATACTTGTAATGGCTAAACGCTTTTGCTCGAGTATTTTTTGGCGTTGAAAATTTTTCGTGTAATTACAGGTTGCAATGAACTCTCAGGAGGTTGAAAGAAAAAAAAGTGTTAGTTAATATAAGAGGGCCTCCCCAAAACAAAAAAAAAAAAACAAAAAAAAGGCAAAGATAGCAAACAAAAGAGACCAAAAAGAGTATGCTATAAAAATAACGTTAAATTCGTTTAGAAACTCGAATTTGACTACCACCGGAATTACGGAAATTAAATGAAAAATTTATGTAGGTAGGTTTTTTTTTGTTTTTTTTTTTTTTCAACTCCTCCCTGTAATGCAAGAAGGGTAATGAAACCCATTATGAACTTAGGTAAATTACTGAAGAGAGAATAGATTCTCTAGGTTTTTGTTTTGGCTTTTTCAAAGGCTGACTACATGGCGTGGAGTGAGGGGGTGTTGGGGTGTTTTGAGACGATACCCAGTTTGGCGTTGCTACTTTTCTAATTCAAAAAAAGAAAGGAAAAAAATGCATAAAAGCTGTGTTTTTATTTTATATTTTTGTAAGCGTTTTCAACTTACAGAATTTCTATTTTTTTAGAAGCAGGAAAAACGTTACTTCGCGCAGCAATAAAAATGAATTAAACGGCTCATTCGTTTAAAACGTAATTTTCTGAGTAATAAATTTTGTTGTGCTTTTTTTCCTTTCGTTGGGCGGAGGAAAAAGGTGGTTGGGAGGGAAAAATGTGAATTTCTCGAAAAAAGGAAAACGTATTACCCTTCGAAGAATTAATTTTCTAGAGTTACTTATTCCTTTTTTTTTACTTCATTTCGTTTCTTTTTTTATTAGTAACCAGTAGGTAAATTATTGGCAAAGTATTGAATGAACGAACTTTAATTTTCTACATCCATAGCTACTTAGTGGAATACAGACGAAAAGTTAACAAACAAACAATTATAAAGAAAATAATATTGACTGTTGAACAGGAATAAAAGTATTACCTACTTGAACTTATGGAGTCAAAAACGAAAACAAAACAAAAGGAACGCGTTTTAAGAAATTATATAAAAAGAAAGTGAAACGTAATCAAGTTTTTACGAAATACCAAAATTAAGTTTGTGAAAAATTGAGCGAAATTATTGTCATAGACGAAAGAAAAATGACAAAATAAATGATGACTTACTAAGTGACACTTGTACGAGTACCAACGTCGACTTTAGGGTACATATATTACTAAGCATTCGATTAATTCATGCACTTCCTGCAAAGATATAGCCTCAACTTGTACGGATCCCATTTTCAAGTTTACCTATAATGTCCATTTTTTTTTTCCTCGACTCTTCAGCTTTCGGGACTGTAAAAGAGGTGGCACTTGTATCGATTAAGTAAATGCCATTGCCTATTAGATGGGTACCATTCAGTATGAACGTCCATCCTACCTCTTCTGCGGTTCCAGTGTAAATCCCATAGACTTGCTGTACATATCTTGGGAAATTCGCTTCGGTAGCCGTGGCCATTGCCAATTACCTTGTTAAAGTGTATAAAATACAATGCCTTCGTCTGATAGGAGATGTAGGTAAGCGAGTATTTAGCTTCCTTTTGTTTGGGTCAAATGACTTCGTTTGGTTCGTGGTCACAGAGTGGATGGTAAAAATCGGTATTTGTCGTTCGAAAGGACCTCCACTCCGCGGAATGCCCACGAACACCCATTGTCGTGGAGATCTTCATTAAACCCTCCTCGCTTCCCTCCGAATCGTATCGTTCCCTCGGGCTGTTTTTTCCATTCTTTGGTCTTGTATAGGCAATTTTACGGGAGCCGTTGACTAAAAGTTTAGTTCTGCTTCGAAGTTGGGAACGTGATTCCATCATTGGTATTTTTTTTTTTTTATGGAGTCGAGTAAACCATCGAGTGAGAAAACTTCGGACGAGTGTAATGAATGGATTGTGAACGGACCGTGACCGTCTTGGAAACGTCCTCTGTGTGCACGTGAATGCGTTCCGATTTCCGAATAGCGCTCTATTCGAAGAGTTGGTACAGCAGCGTCATGATGGAATTAAGACATCATCTCGCCACCTCTCTTTCCCCGTTTCTGGTCTATAAAAAATGTCATCCGAAAAATTCCAAAGTATACGGAGGACGAGACAACGGCGGAATGGACGACAGAATGGGTTCGATAATAATGAATAACGGCTTTAGCCGTTCTGCTGTGGACTTCGATTCGCGGTTTGGATTCATTTTTTGATATTAATCTCGGTGTTTTTTCTGATATTATCGCAATTACACGTATTATGGGATTCTCGAAAAATATATTCGAGTGAGCTGGGTATATAAGTCTCTCTTTTGGAATAAGTTTTTTTAATATTTTTAAGCCGAATAATTATAATAAACAATGAGCAGGTTTTCAAGGGAAAACCTGCTAAAAACTTGATAACAAATTTTTTAATAATATTATCATACGATATTTTTGTAGCTTATGGCACAAATAGGATGATGGAAAGATTCAGCTTATTACAATAGTGTGCAATTGTACGAGTATAGCCGGCTACACACTATTCCATTTTTCCTGTTTCGCTGTTTCCCTATGGGCAAAATATTTTGAAAACGGATCCGTTTTATTCCGGGTTATAATCCGTTTCTGGATTATAACCCGGAATTTTCCTGTTTTCCGGCTTCTAAAACGGATTTTGAACGGATTGTAATCAGTCTTACCGGAAATGAGTCCGGATTATTTTCCGTGAAGGCTGTTTTATCATATTTGTTGGCCCGGGTTATAATCCGTGAAACCGTTTTTCAAGCGGATTTAGAAAAATTGCCCAAAAATTATCACTGATTATAATCAGGAAATCCGTTTTACAAACGGATTTGGAAAATTAATCAAGATGACAAAAATAACTGCAAATTTTCAGATCCGATGATCGAAAATAAAAACGGACTGACAACGGATAAAATTCTCATTTTGCGGATCATTTTCTCATTTTTTGCCCATCGGGTTCCTTGTTTCCAACTGTTTCCAAAATCTGTTTCCTGTTTCCTCTAAATTGATGAAACAGGGCTGTCCACACTATTCTTGTTTCACTCTGTTTCATGTTTCCTCAATACTGTTTCACCAATAACCATTTTCCATCTTTTCAGTTGAGGAAACAGAGTGTTGACTGCTGGATGTGGTTTTCAGAGTGTTGAGAGTATTCTCACCGATGAAGATGACTCTGGGATCCCAAATGACCCTTTTCTCCGGAATTTCCCCTATCAGCTGCAGGCATCTTTCATCGGTCCACTCCAATGCCATTTTTGTAGATGAAAAAACTTTAAACACGTCTGAACACTTTCATGAATTAGCACTGAATGAGAAAAAAACAATGCTTCAAGTCGCACAAAACAGCTCATGAGATGCAATTCCAAAAGAAAGTATTCAAGTCAACCAGTGGAGAAAGACCAGCAAAACAGGGTGAAAAAGGACGAAACAAGGCGAAATAAAGGCGAAACGCTCCACACTCCCTTTGTGTTTCGTCAAAAAACCGCTCTTGGCGAAAAAGCAGACGAAACACGAAACAGCTTGTTTCCACGAAACATTTATCGGCGAAAAACGTCTACACATTATCATGGAAACAGGGGGAAACAAGGAAACACGAAACTGGAAACAGGAAAAATGGAATAGTGTGTAGCCGGCTTAAAAAATAAGTCAGCGGTTCATCTTCAGTTTTAAGACTTTTTGGTCTTTACATGACGAATTTTCTGGGAGAAGAGATGCCCCCTACCTCGAGTGAAATCCCCTCAAGAACTTGAAATTTAACAATTTAATTCAATAAAATAAAAAGTGGTAGAAGTTGAAATTAAATCATTTACTCGCGAAGCACCATCGAGTGAGACACGGAGGGAATGAACAGTCGTCAGAGCATGTGATAGACACGGTGTACCCAATTATATTGGATTAAGTTATAATTTATCGAAAACTTTGTCGCCTTATAAGAAGTGTCCCTAACACCACATTTGTATAAATTAGAGACGAAGCGAAGTCCATTCGATTCGCTGTGGCTTTAAAATATAATTGTGTTCTCAGCACTACAACCAGTTTTACGTAGTAGTACCGCTGAGGGCTACTTAATAGAAAATGATAATACAATCAAAATAAAAACGAGGAACTGGTTTTCCACATTCTGACATGTTAATTAACTCGAAAGGCATTTCGGTATGGATATGGGCACAGACAAGCGGCGCAGAGGTTAAGAGAATAATATGATGATCAGCTTATATTATACGAGGAGGAGGAGAAATTGGTTAGGAGAATGGGGGGGGGGGGGGGTAAAACATATCCAAGGATGCGGTGGAGAGAATAAAATAGCGCCTCCCGTCGAATTTTACGCCTTTCATTTCTCAGTTTTCAGGGTGTTGGGTTAAAATCGTCGGAGCTTTTCTCACTCTGGCGCTCGTCCTGCTCGCTCTGCATCTCGCTCGCTTCTTTTCTTCTCGCGCTCGTCAGTATATTTATTAATGTGTACATAGAAAACCGCAACAAAACGAGGCTCTCTACACGTAGATTCGAAAATTTATTATTGTTAATTCGATATAGGCGTCAATGATATCTATAATTAGGTTTGGTGAAGATTCGGAGAAACGGTTAACGAGATCGCCGGACGGAAACGTTAATTTTTCTTCGACAGATTACCACCAGGCAGAAGCTCTTCGCGGATGACTTTGTCTTTTGGGGAGGAGGTTCAAAAGGCTAAATGTGTTACAGGGTGTCTCTGGTGGAATGACGAGAACTGAATGAAGACTATACAGGATGTTCAATTAATCACTCACCAGTCAGTTTAGAGCAAATATCAAATCTGGGGTTTATTGTGGGCTTTTTTCATAAATCACCGGCGAAGTATTATTTTTCCATAGAAATTAAAAGGAGAAATGGAAGTAGAATATTAAGGCAAATATTGTAATTGAGCAGTGTATCTCTAGTACATTCAGTATTATAAATGAACATTTTATTCCACGAAAACGAATGTCTTTCAGATCCACTTTATGATATACACATAGGTTCAGAAATTCACCTAAGTGATCGACTGTTTTCATAGCTGAATGCGTAGCAACATAAAACATAAAGAATAGCTGCAGCCTTCACTGAAGTTTCGTGAAGGCGAAAGATGAAATCTCTTTTACAACAAGAGATTATAAAAATTATCCAAAAATGTTTCTCATAAAAACAAAATTGTTTGAATATGAAGCGCATAGGGACTTATAAATATTTCTTCATAATTCTTTCCTGAAAAATTTTACTTGGTTACTTTTCCAACGTTAAAGGTTATCAATTTCAGAAGACGCATTGGTTACGTTTTTCAGATTTTACTTCTACATTTTAAATTATCTGATTGTAAAGTATAATTTCTACACCTCATCAATTAAGTTTTCAGACATAGTGAAAACTAATTTTAGATAACCAAAATGTAGAAAAAGTGAAAATTAAAAAATGTAGACAATGCTTCTGCCAAACGGACACTAATAACGTCACCTCGGCCACAGTCTCAGCAGAGTCAACTGATATAGACTTGAGAGTCGTAGGATGTGAAGGTGAAAATGTTTATCGACACTCATTCTTAGTCATAAAATCAAAAATATTACATAACCAATTAATCTATATTCTAAAAAAATCATTCACCTTTAAAATTGGACATATCTCTATGGCTTCAAGTTCAGTTCCAATGAAAATCGAGATTTGTTTGAGCATTTTTTGTATTTTTCTTGGCAGCAATGAAAACATAATATTATATGGGTTATTTATGAATAATTCCTCTAGCAAAAAATGAGTTGATGAGTTACTTTTTGATTCAAAATACTTACCCAACGGAATATTCATCACGGAATGTCTTTTTAATGAGCACATTTCTTCTCTCACTATTTGATTCATGAATTTCTTCACGCAGTTCATAAACCTGATTTTAAATACTTTTCATTAAAATTAGCCAGATGAGACGTTAAAGGAGACAAATTAATTTTTTCAGTATCCGCGTCTTCTTTAGTATTGGCTAAATCATACTTTAATTTTTCTACCAACTCATGAAGAATAGCACTTTCTGTCTCTAAATCTTTATTATCTTGGGTTACTTGTTTGAGAGAGTTCAACATTGCAGAGTATACCTGCGAGAAAACCAAAGAGAAGCAAGTAATGAATAACTCGTTTCAAATTTACAACTAGTGGATCATTTACTCGACTCACCTTGTTATGGTGAAAATGTTCCAAGTCTTTAGTCACTAGTTGATGATGATTTACTAAAGAACAGTAACATTCAAAATCAGTTGCACACTTGAAATGAAATGAAATTGCTTATTCAAGTAGCAACACTTGAGTATTCAGCACACTGATTTCATAGCTGAAAACCTAATCTTTACCATAGGAATTTGTAACTGTCGCTAAAAACTTACCCTCATCTTCCATGGAACCACTTGCAATTTTTTCAAATAAAGTTCGTAATACTTCAGCAGCATCAGATTTTGCTTGTCTTTCGACACTATCTTCAGAGATATCGCTGGACGAAGACGAGTCGCCATCATCATGATTTGATTCTTTCTGGATGCGTTTGTTTTCTTTCTCCAGATCGACAGTATCCAAACTAAGAACGGAGAGACAAATTTGAAAAAGAAACTTTTCCATCGAGTTAAATAACTGAAAATTAGTTATTTTATTCTTACTAATCTTTCAAAATAGACAACAGGTTCCGAACAGTTAGCACAGCTATTTCAGATTTCATACAATATTCCGTGAATGCACAACGTATTGTATCAACGGTTTCGTTCATGTTATAACAATTTCCTAGGTATTACAGAAGATCAAACCCTTAAATTTTTCTTTGTTATAGAAAGTATTAATTAAAAAATTTAATTACTAACCTTCTGCTCCACGTTTTCTTAGCAGTATAGCTTTGGTTTGACTGCTTACATGGTGATTAATACCACTTGGACATGCTCCTACTTGACCTGCCATTCTGAACACAATAAAGTCGTATCTTCTTCTGACTCTGTTTGTAGACGAAAGCATCTTGACTGAATTGTTTCGACTTCTTCTTTCGCTTTTGCAGGAAAAGACATGAAAAATATAAATTAGATTCAAGAATAGATTAGATTAGGGACATCAGTACATTACTATACAATGATAATTACTGTTTTTTCTTTGTGAATGAAATAAATAAGAATCTAGAAAATTGGTGAAAACCATAACACAACAGCCAATTACACGAGTATTTTATCGAGATAAAAATTCTAACCTACATGGAAAATTAGTCATTAATTTATGATTATCGATACTAATTTACTCTTAGAGGATGGAAGCAGCGAAATGGAGAAAAAAATTTCTTACTTACGAAAATGTACGAAATTTTATATAAGCAATTCTTAGAATGTTGAAGAATTACGATCTTTTACTCAGAAGTCACAGTAGACATAAACTTGGGTATAAATAGGATGGATTCTGGAATTAATTTAAATATATTTGAAAACATTCAAAATCAAAAATATACGATTCTCCCTCATTTTACTCGAAATACTCGAAACTCAAAGACTCGAAGTCGAAATATTTTTGTCTGTTGTGTTTACCACTGATGATAAGAAAGGAAAGGACAGACGGCATAAATTTTTTCGAGGTGTTACCACACTGAATTCATTTGGTTGGATTTCGTTCGTTAAGCGTTTAGATAAGATGGTGAATTAAAAATAATAATATAATTTCAAAGAGATATATTTTATAATCATCTTTACTAACCAATTTTCAACTTCATTCCCATCAGACAGTTTACTGCTTCGAGTCCACTCGGTAAAATATCCACCATCATTAGAATTTTCCCATATCAATGGTTCTTCATCAGAAGAGGAATTGTATTTGTCCATAAATTTTGTTTGGGGTGTAGAATATTCCAACTTCTAGGCAAATCCAAAACTGGAAGAAGAGTGCACAACTCAGAATTTTGGGAATCATCGTCATTGGCAAAAGATGTCAACGCTTTTTCACTCTAAAAGTTGAAAAATGTAAGGCAAAAATACGGGCAGCAAATAATAAATGCATGGAAAAAAGTACTTACACCATAGAGAAAACGGAACAAATTTTTTATTTTGGGATTGCGAACTGTAGGTAGGTAATTGATAATAGAATGATCTATTTGCAAAATCAAACCAAGACAAAATTAAATTGATGCGAAACAGCACAACAATAAAATAAGTCATTGATGTACGAAGTAAAACCATTTTTTTGAGCTCTGTAGTTTACAAGTAGTTGAATTAGAGGTATATTTTCAAGCTTCAGTGCTATAAACAACGGCGTTCTTTTTTGACTGTCTTCAACATCCATCACTGCCTTATTTTTCAACTAGAGTTCGACAATTGAAAAACATTCTTTGCTGACAGCTACATGTAAAGGGAGGTCACCGACCTATAAAATAATATGAACTTATATTTTAAAATAAATTTTAGGAGGAAACCTTTATCACAGAAAGTAAAATTAACAGTACTTTATCAGGAACATTCACTAATGGATCATGAGTGACGAGTATATCTGCTATTCTGAGAAATTCTTCTTCCACTGCAACATGTGATGCATTATTACCATTGGCATCAATTTGACATTTATTATTCTGTATCATCCTATTGACTAGCTGCACGTTCCCCATTTTTACTGCCTAAAAAAATGACAAATACAATTACCAATACAAAAAAAATCACATAAAAAATTACAAAGATTGGAAAATATTTACTTTCAGAAACGATGTCAGACCATTTTCATCAATGGTTTCAGTATCGGCTCCCTGGGTATGTAGTTTTTCAACAAGTTTTACATTCCCTTCAATAACAGCTGCATGCAAATTAGCAGCAAGAGGCTCATTTCTGCGATGGTCAAGACTGGATGAAATCAATCTTTCTTTGATGAATTTAGAGGTAGTTGAGGAGGAAAGTGACAGATCATCAATTGGAACATTATTGGATTTCGATAGTTTGTCTTGATTTATTAAATTAGGCGCTGATACGCGGTTACGCGTCGTGAGAAATTTCCTGGAAGATTTTTTGTTGACCCCATCGCTGCTTGAGTTGGAAAAAAAATTTTTGAACACACTTCTCATAACAATATCTAACCTGTTGGATTTGTGGTCAGTTTTCAGTCTGCAATTGATAGCTTAGAAACAGGCACCTTTAAGTAACAAAGAAGATACAATAATTAACTTTTCAGTGATACCACCATGATTTCTTTGTCATATGGAATTCATGTTCTCGTTTCTCAGCTCTATACATTTTGATCATGTCAACGCAAGTTGTAAAATCAAGAGGTAATTACATTTCCACCTAATCTGTTCACTAAAAAATTGATATATTTATGAAATGATATGCATTTTATGACGTCATTATTTCTACATATGTGTGATGACGTCATCATCAGCGTATCCTATGTTATAAGTAGGTATGATGACGTCATAACATTGGACTCTGATGATGACGTCATCCTGACATTGGACTATCACGGAAGGACGGACATTATGCTAACATTGTACTATCTCGGAAGGACGGATATTATGCTTTGAAATTCTGGAACGCCCAGTACAAAGAATTCATCTTCAATTATATCAAATTTCCTCTGCTGGTTGGAGACGTCCGCAGGAGTAAATTCTGATTCAAATTAAAGAGTAATAGTAGATTATACGATTGGTGCGGAAGGTAATCACGATTACTTTCCAAACTAATCGTGTATACTATTTTAATTTATTACGAATGGAAACCGCCCTATTTTCGAGTTGGAAAACCGCAAATTATCATGATAAACGAATTAATCAACGGCAAACAGAAATATAAAAATGCGGAAAACAAAAAATCCCGCCGCGGAAAGTAAAAAATCCCGCCGCGGAAAGCAAAAAATCTCGCTTCTGATAATTCGCAGTTTTCCAACCCGAAAATAGGGCGGTATGGTGGTATTTTCCGTATATAATAAATTAAAAATCAATATCACCCTCTAATCGATTCAAAATATAATATATTATTATTATCTACCAGTGCAACATTTACTTCAAACTTTGAATGAGATAATACTCGTAATATCCTCATTCCTCAACTGGGCGTAGATATCATTTACAAGAAGCCACTTATACTCAGAATTCTAACAGTCTCAATGAAAGCCTAGCTTTAGTATCCCAAATGCGAGAAATACTTGTAACTCCTAATATGTATACATACACGAGTAGATATTTAAATCCATTTTCAAAATCGAACACCGTGTATACGCAAAGCCGCGTTAAAATTTATCAAACAATAGGTACTCTCTGACGATTCTGTGGATAATTTTTCTACATTCTTCTACAAATATAAGGCTCCGTAGAATTACCGAGTTGGCTGATGAAAAAATATGTACAATTTTTGTTACATCCTCGCACTTTATCTGAGACTCGAGTTTTCGCCCGTTTCCTCAAGACAGAATATCTGTTCATCAGCCAGCCACTCTCTTAGCATGATCAATGACACCAACAACTCGCAATTATTGAGTTATGGCTGACTGACTAGCACCCCATCCGCGATCACGATTCTGACTCGATTCTCTACAGCCTTTCAGAAAAATGTTCGAATATTGCTGTACCCGTTTTAACGGCTCATGGTGGAACGCGCAAAAAAAAAATGCATAGGAACTGGCGCACGTTTTCGTTGTCTTCATACCTAGTGTCCCCTCGCTGCCCCCTTCGTGGAATGGTATTGCGCCACCTGTGTCCCATTTCGAAGCTGTGGAACTGATTTTTTCGCCGCTATATATCGTTTTCCATTCATGCGAGAGCAGCAGAGAGCTTGTTGCGCTGCTCAAGTGTTGTTCGTGCAGAGGCGTAGTATTTACAGCAAAACGGAGACAAAAGTAAAACACAAGAGTCACCGATATGTGTGAGAGAGAGAGCCATAGAAAGAGACGCGATGCGAGAAGGGAATGATAATGAGAGGACAATGACAGAGAGAAAACCATATACGCACGTCGTCGGTTAATAGGTCGATAACGACGTCGTTAACTTGTCGTTACCATCTGCGAAATATGTTGGCAAGATAGGTAGGTTACCTATATGGACTTGTAACCACTGAGAGAGCTTAAAGGTTAAAGCGGGTTAATTAATATGACGTTTCCAAAAGCTAGGGTAAACGAGAACGAAAGAGAAGGCATGAGATCAGATCTTGGTTCTCGATAACAGCGACCTGTGACCTAGCACTACTCTATCTGGGCTGCGAATATGATCTAAGATTTTTAAGCGAAAGCCGTTGAATAAGCAATATCCTTTTGGGTCCATTGTCAAATGATGGGTAAGGGTTCGATTGCAGCTCGATGGCTTGTGTTGTCAGTTATGGTATTTATATTATGAGTAATTTCCTGATCTCTCCCCGCTTCATATTTCAGTCTATGATATTTATTGAATAAATGAATTGAATCCGGCGATATCTGCTTTTAACCATTTATTAAAAACGATAAACAACAGAAAAAAACGAGAACAAACCACGATTTGGCAACGATAGGTGGCTGACTGTTTGTGGTCGGGCAAACCTTACCAACAGAACAATATTAGGGTTGTCAGTTACAGTTTCATTTCTGTTCAAGATGGTCAAAATCAGAGTGCTACAGAGGGAGGGATAATAATACGCCATTATGGTTCCTTATCAGTTATATGCCCATTAGAAATAATACAACTTTTAAATAGCTTTTCAAGTCCTAAAAGTTCGAATTTTGTTTATTTTTTTGTTTAATATGAGTCATTTATCCTCAAATTTTACCATCTGATCAAAATTTAATTCATCACAGACGAGGTAAGTGTATAAATCCTCGTTATAGGTATATCAATTTGCAAATTAAGGATTGCTGTTGATTGTATGTTATACTTGCAGATAACAGATTTTTTTTTTTGGCTCCCATTTGTCTCTCCTGCAGTTATGGATCCAGATTTTCCTTCTTATTTTGTCTGTTTTTTCACTCGGAAATCTGAACAGGCTGAAATTTTTTTCAGTCCTGTTATTGAAGTTAACAGCCGAACAATTCACAATTTTTTTTACACTTTTACATATTTTTACTCGATTTCAACTCGATTCACTCAATTCTTAATGTTGCTTACTCGAATTAAACAAAAAACTAAACAAAATTCGAACTTTTAGGACTTGAAAAGCTATTTAAAAGTTGTATTATTTCTAATGAGCGTCTAACTGATAAGGAACCGTAATGGCGTATTATTATTCCCCCCTAATCCAGTAACTTGGTCAAACCTCCTCAGGGGTTTTATCAGTGCTTCTATTGAAGCATTAATGACGAACGGAATCGTTTTTCTCCTGTTCCCAATTTTACGTAGGGGTGCATATGCTGATGAAGAAGTGAGATCGTTGGTGAGAACATATTTTTCCCATCCTACTTGTTTATGTGTGATAATTTCACTGGTGAAGATACGAGGTAACATCAATTTTGTTGACTGGGATAGTGTTAATAACCATAGCATAGTTGAAAGTAATCGGAAAATGAATGGAAAAGAAGAAAAACAAGGGGTGGATAAGATAGTATCTGTGTACGGATGAGGGAAAGAGAGTGAGAATTGTTTTTTCTCTCTTTTTTTTTTTTTATAAACGTCGATGTTGCGGATGGTGTAACTGCTAACCATTAGCAATATGATGAACATATAAAACACATTAATTTTCGATTTTTTTTTCTTTTTTCCTGCATTCCATCCGAATCTTTAATTCTGCTCATTTGCAGTCGTCTTGTGAAAAACCGGACTATTCCTGGAAAGTATGTACTTGGATTGAAGAAGAAAAGAAAAAAGAAAAAAAATAACAGTACATGTCAATCGAGCATAA
Organism: Parthenolecanium corni; assembly: GCA_038050395.1. Lineage (NCBI taxonomy): Eukaryota > Metazoa > Arthropoda > Insecta > Hemiptera > Coccidae > Parthenolecanium > Parthenolecanium corni. The sequence continues at coordinate 303,081 of JBBCAQ010000002.1, forward strand.
CATCTAACTTACATCGAATACTAAGTAAATCACATTATTAGCATTTTTTACCGGTTCCAACTTCTAACGTTAAACGTCTTAATTAAATTCTAGCTACCTGGTATTAGAAATATCTATGTTCTTTGATTTACTGCTCGGTGAGGTAGATTGGTATGGAGCTGAAAATTTTGTTCAAGAATCGCGATTTATTTGAAGAGCAATATGCAATAGAATCCATACAGCCGAAGGGAGTGAATCAAATTGGACTTAATCCCGTAAAGGCGTATAGTAAATGAATGAAAGATTTGTTTCGAAACTGACGAGTACTGATAATGATCAAACTGTATCGGATCAAATCTAATAAATCACCATATTCTGCTAATGAAATAGTGATGCTTAATATCAAGTGAGATGAGTGATTTTTTTGTAGGTACTTTTGTTTACTGAAAATGAATGTGTGCAAATGAAACGAAGGCGCGACATATATTCTATAATGAATATATTATGTAGGTATTTTTTTATGCCCAATTTATACAACAGCTATTCAAGGTACGCCCTGATTACCAGAGGGCAGTTATTTTTCTGCCTGTGGCGGTTACATATTATTTCATTTTTCACGGTCTTAGCATTTGAAAATAAATTCATCTTCTTACAAATAGGATCGAAGCACTATCTCATACTCATAACGTGATTGTTGTCACGGAAGAGCTATATGGGGCTTGGTAAACTTTTATATTCTGTGTCGGACTTGAGATCGATAGATGAGGAAATGAATTGTCAAAAATATTCGAGATACTCGTATATGTGAACCTTTTGAAATAGAGTGGCGCTTCCTGAGGTGGCAAATTCAGCTAAATTTCCGCTCGCTTGTAGGAAATATAAATTAGCGAATTTCACTGAAAACTTTTTTTTCCATCATTCATCATTGACAAAAATTTCATTTTTCTTAAAAGAGTCGATTGCGGGAACTAGTTACAAGGGCTTCATTATAGAAACTCAGTTTTAGTAATTGAAACAATTTGTTATTGTCGCTGGTTTTTGAAGTGAGCTTTCGTTCGTCGACCGATTTCAGCGGAACGTTTCTAACTTTCTCTTTCATAGTTTTAGTTTGCTCGACGTAACTATACATTTTGGTCGCCGATTAAATGGAAATTCATTCAAAAGACTTTCCTAACTGCCTGCTTGTTCAACTTCACGCAGTCTTGGCGCGGTTATACGAGGGCGAAAAACACGGCCGCAAAAGCCGGCAAATGCGTTCGACTGCACCTTTGCCACCCCCTCACCCGACCTTTATACCCGTAGCATTTGAAAGCATTCTTGCTGTCGCTGAAATGCCGCAATAAATAAGTTCTCATTTGCAATTTAAAACTATACCATAGTTGGCCCAAATTTTGTGTAACTACTTCCGAATGACATTATCGTCGAAGTCAGCCTCACCCCGCCACTCCGCGGAGGTTGCGACGAATTTTTCTTGCCGGTTTTCTTATGGTTTCGATTCGCGACTTGTGAAATAGTCTTATATACATACCTATACATATATAGGAGAGGGTTGTGCGTGCAGGAGAAACCGAACACTTGGTCTTGTGGCATTTATGGGGGGGGGGGATCGAGAGCGGCCGTGAGGAGAAGATTATTGCGTGCGGCGTACGAAACAAAACTTTTTTAATACTTAATTTACTTTTAAACTTTCGTCGATTTTCGTTCACATCTTGTTATGTGGTGTGATGGGGGGGGGAGGGGGGGGCTTTCGAATTCGTAAACCACGTAGCTGCTAGAATGATATGGGACTGAGGGTGTAGGACTTGGGGGTAACAGCGGCGAGAGAATCTTTTTATCTGCGAATGACAAAAGAAAAAGAAGGAGAGAAGTACTTCTGTGCGCCTCAAAAGAAATTAGCAACGCCGCGAATTATTTCTCGACAAGCGCTTTTTCGCGCCCCTTCGCGCGCATTTAACAAAATCGAATTTTCCTTTCTGGCTTTCTCATAAATTGCTTTCGTCGTCGCCGTGTATACACGTAGTTTGGTTAGGTGAACTCGGAACAGTCGCTTAAAATTAATTAAATGAACACTTTCGCCGCACCAAGTTGACGGACGGGGGTCGAAGGGGTAGGAGGTCGGCATCGGGTTGAGGTGAAAATATAATTTTCAACTACTAAAACGAGGACGCGCGAGGTGGCAAACTTATATAAATAACTTATTTTCCGAAGGGATCGGAGCGAATAGGGCGACGGAAAAATGAAAGAAGAGGAAAAATCGTGTCTCTGCGAATCTGAAGATCCTACGTGCTGCGCAAAGGCCATGGTTTTTCGCGGCGGCGATAAATATTAAGCGAAATAGATTTCGGCGGCGATGCACTGATGATAATGATGATGACGATGATGATGCTGCGAGTTATTCCGGTTAAATAGATGGAAATTTTTGCAGAGTTCGGCGTGAAAAAGTTTGGCAAATTTAACTTTGTTTTGTCGGAAATTATTTTTATTAATGGCTGAAAACGAATTTAATTAATTCCTTCTCCGGACGCAGAAACTTATGCAAATTTTTTTTGGTAACTTTCTGAAAAATAGTTCTTTTATGAGACCTTTTAAGCGGTAGAGCGGTATGGCTTATGAGATGAGAACGGATGATAGTGTGTTTTAAAAGCGTCTCCAAAAATTCGTCAGTGAGAGGGCTGAATAAATTTTTCTAACCGAAAGAAAAATGATTTGCCGGCCAGAGCAGATCATAGAAAGAAGCTGGCAGTGGGTTTGTGAAATTCGTGAATCTGTATTTGTTGAAATTGTATAAACGATAAAAACTCTTTCAAATACAGACTTTGAAGCCTTCCACATGACGACTAAAATTCAAAATAACTTTATTGCTATTCGCAGTATTTTTTTGAACTGCTTTATATATTTTTTGTGTTTTTCGGACAATTTTAAATTTCAATAAGTCCATCGAATATTTTATTGAATTGAAATTTTTAAACTGAGTATCGAATAAGGAATAAAAGGTTGAATCAATTTTATAATATTGATAGCACTTTGGGTGAGCGAAGCGAGCAACTTGGTAACTGGGTGAGCTTCGGGTGCAACTCGTCTATATAATTGAAGTAAAATCTGTCGATCATCAGAAGCATTGGTCCTCTGTGTATCAGTCAAATTGAAAAAAATAAAAATACTCTGTCGTTACTTACTGCCTTTACTTTTAGATGTATACCTACTTACTGTATTTTTTCCCTTCTATAACGAATTTGAAAATTTTGTTTTGCTGCTTCGCTACATTTTCTCGTTGCGCGTCGCATTTCAAAATTCAATATTATTTTTTACTTGAATGCTCTTTGAAGTGGGCGAATGAAAACTCTTTTTATGATGTTGACAATTCTTTACCAATCATGAAACTCCAGTTCACAAGTATTCTGACTTTCTTCAATTTCAAGCTCATTTTTAAGTCAACATTTTTCGACGAGACAATTTTTGAAGATATGCAGACAATCTTCTAGTCTTTTGATGTGTTGAAAGTCCTCCCTTGGCAAATATTTACGCATTGTTCACCACAGCATACACATTTTGTATTATTCGTTTTCTGTTTATTTTTTTTTTTTCAACGGTGAAAAGTGTGCGAAGAAGATGAATCGAAAGAAAACAGAAATTTTGGAGAAATGTAAAATACGAAATAAAGAAGGAGAAGCCGAACTGAGGTGCGAGAAAAGATGAAAATGTACGAGTATCTGTGCTATAACCTTTGAAAAACCATTTCGATTTTTTTTCCTCGATGTCATTAGAGAATTAAAGCGTAAAATATGAGGAAGAATCTTCTGAAGCGAGACACAGTTGAATGAGAACCCCCGAAGACGGGGTGGAGCGGGTACGTGGGTGAAAGGGAAAAGTAGACGAAGTGGAAAAAAAAAGCTAAAGAAATCGTTTTATAGTCACCTGAAAATTTTTAACCTTCTCTCGGATTGGAGTTTCTTAACTGTTTGCCTTCTGTTAGAAGGTATTTAATCTTTTCCGAAACACAATAAAGACATTACCGGGTGTGAGAATTATAACTCTATTTCGGAAATCGGTGTCTTTTGTAGCCATTGTTTTGCACCTTATTTTCGAAAAGAGTGGTTTTAGTTACGACTTTGATGAATGCCGAAAAGTGGGGAAAGCGAGCGAGGAGAGACTGAGGGGTGGAACGAGTGAAGGTACGAGGGGATGGTGATGAAGTCGATAATTCTCCGTAAAAAAATGCGCTCGATACGGAGGAAAATCGACAACCGGAAAGAATGATAGGTGCGGAATATCCGTACGAGAAAAGCGCTGAACAAGTGGGGAGGGAAGCCGGGGTTGGCTGGAAAAGGTCGTAGATCATTCTGTGATAAGGAAACAACAATTTAATTTAAACGAATGCTCCGAGTAATTACGTTATCTGAATTGGAAAGTTTTAAGGGACGGGAAGGAAGGGGAAGAAGGACGCTGAAGTGCACCAGGTTTTCTGCAGGAAATATAAAGTAAATCACGTCGACTGGGGTTCGAATGAAGTGATTTTACCCATTTGAAGATTTGTGAAAAGGTGTAGGTAAATTAATGCAAGTCTTAGACGTGAACGAGTAATCGATGTGCTTGGTGTATGAAAGGTATATAGTAGCCGTGAAAGATTTCTTATTTTTTAGCATTGGAAACGTCTGATTTTACAAGTGAAATTATATATTTTGGCACTGCAAAATATTTGTTGACCTTTAGCGCCTTTACTTGGTTTTATGAACATTACGTTCTCAGCTAGAGATGCCACAAATTGAAAGAACTAACAATAGTTGTTAAAGGGTGTGACTTTTAAGCCCACAAAAAAGTGTTGAAATCACGGAATAAATGATGTAAAATAAGTACATGTAAAGCAAGCAGAGTAGATTTCAATCAGAGTAGACTTCAATCTTCCAAATTACCATCCACCATTCTCTGAAAGCTTGAAACAACTTCCATTTGCCCTCTCCCTGATTAAATTTTTCAAAATTTTGGTATTTATTTCGGTCCGAGATTGCGAGGAAGATGTGAAATATTGAGTACAATTGCCAGTTTCTCATTGCAATACTGATGTCTTACGAGCCACCCACTGGTAGGCTGCAGTCCATATTGATAGAGGAAGTGTGCATGAATATGTAGGGCAGATACTCGTGCAAGGTTTAAACTTTGTGTTGATAAGAATAAATATTGTGTGAGTATGTTATTATGGGATTTTGATTTTATATTTCGTGATTTTCATTTAAAATTCTGTTCATATTTATTCCGTGCAAACCTCTTTCTTATTGTGTGCAATTTAATATTCCCCGTTGTTGAATCGAGAAAATTAAGAAGGTGCGAGATCCAAACGTTACGAGAGCTTTATTCATACTAACTCAAAAATGCATAGGTCATCATTGATGACTTGATTTGGAAAAAAGATGAGATACAAAAAACAAAGGAATAACGTAAAGATATAAGAAATCACAAAAGGTGACTAATACAAAAATGGCGTAACGAATACAAAACGTATCGATGATTCAATTCTCATCTTACGATAAACACTAGTCTATAATATCTTAACTAACAATGGCCATATTATCTGCCCATCTGCGAAGTGCGAACATTGATGGCTTCACTAAACTATCACGCGATATTGGCATCGTCAGATGCTACTCGTACCAATATATTTATGCCATAAAATAAACCTTGATTTGTTTAGGGCTTTAGTAAGAAAACGGCCTTATAACAAGGTTATTACAGCATTTGCATCGGCCTGCAGAAATTAATTTCGATGCACAAACTTCATATTATATTCGCCGTTGCTTTGCATATTTTATGGTCGAATTGCCATAGCCATCAAATACAATTATTGATATAATGTATTTTGAACGTAATGTCTTGAAAGAAAGATACTTCTGATATGCCTCTGATATTCGATTCGTTATTTGTTCAGAGGGCCATACAATTTCATGCCGCAAATATCCGTCATCAGTTTTTGGGCTCTGTAGCGAGGAGAAAGGCCAGAGATTATGAAACTGATGGATATCGATAAACGGTTTACTTTTACCCTATGACGTAACATTAAGTCCAATCGCTCGGTTATAGCTAGTGATTATTCTGCCAAGTTGATTTATGTAGCACTCACTTACAGAAAGGAAAATGGGCAGCTTCAACCTCCCTGTCCAATAAGTGTGGGTGCAGACCCTTTGTCTTCCAATCATATGCAGCAAATTCTGTAGGACAATCCTTGACACACTGTAAATAACTGGCTCTTAGGTACACTTATTCAAGTCATACTTGAACTATTTCCAGAAATCGAATTCTCATATATCGACCCGACACTTTAATTTGCAAAATGTTTTCAGACATTCTCTAAAAGATCATAATTCTATAGAGAAGCGTCTAAAAAAGTTAATTTCATTATCTCACTCAATGGACGGAGAACAATACCCGCATTTGAGGACCTCATTTAATCCGATCAGACGGAAGATTGAATGTACAAATTATGTTCACACTGCACGCTGGTACTTTGTCAGCCCGTCGAAGGTAACATCTTAATTAACGAGACATTATCTCCGTGGCTAACCACCTGCCTCTATGCCGGTGTGCGTATTATAGAATAGATAATTAAGATAAAAATTCGCATTTTTTTCATTCTTTCACTCTTCCACGTGTCACGCAGAATACGGACGCCACACTTGCTGCAGTTCTCGGTGGTCTTCTTCTTACGTAACACACCGACAAAAATTTATAAATTCGATTCGAATTTTACTGGCTGCAAATGACCTTCGTAGAGATTCTATTTCAACGAGCTGAAAAAAGAAACGATGCTTCGGGAGATAGGTAGCGTATATATACTTCACGAAGTTTTTCAAAGACCACACAGAGTGAGGGGCTCAAAATATTTCGAACGAGGATATTCATTTTGATTTTTCATTTCGCCCTTGATAGGCTGATTTTGCATAAATATTCGCACACAAGTCGAGGTCGTAGATAGGTATTCTACGTGTGGAATGATAGAAATATTTTTCCTATAATAAACGGTAAGGTACACGTCGATAAATTCTCCGGCAAAATTATTTGAATAATCAAACACACCCATGGAGTTGGGTCGTAATGAAAGGAGTAGGCTGAATATAAAATAATAAACTTGGCCTCGTATGCAACGGACGAGCATCGTTATCCCACCGATTTCAAGTTCACCTACCTGCCACCTAGATGTCAGCCAGTTGACGTTCAAACATCAATGGGCTCTAGCAATTTCTGGGGTATTGAAATACACTCACCAAAGTAAATAAAATATAAATTGATTTGCTGTCATGTAATTTGGAAAAAGTACCTACTGATAAACATTTTTTTCTAAAGAAATCTTTCACAACTTTTTCAATATGACCAGTCAGTGAAAAAAGAAAGTACATAAATCGGCTGACTGGAGATAGCTTGCACTTTTTACTGTTATTTTGCTTTGAGCTGAAAAAAATAGAAAATTGGGACTTTTTAATGCTGGCTGCACTTAGCACATAGAATATACTTATACCTACTACACTATTGAGCGGGAAAAAACACAAAACTGACTTTTGACTGTACAGTGAAAATGACGCAGCCTATACTTATTGTTATATGATTTAGAAGCCAAAAAAGCATTAGCATAACACTGCATTAGCATATGGAAGTCGTTTAATAAACACGTACATCTTTCACTCTTTTCAATGGGGCATGGTCTGGAAATTATTCTAATACCAGAACATAAGCAGAAAAGTGCAGAAATAAAAATTTTAATATTCCTAAATTGGAGCTTCTCCTCGAACGTAGTATTCGCACAATGAAATAGGTACCCGTTCCTCCTGTTTTTTCTCTCTTCGTACAAACAAACACACACAGAAAAAACAAATATAGCCACTGTGCATACATTATGCTAACCTCAAAGATCGTAAATTTGCCCAATTTAATGGGACACATGTATGGAGCAAAAAAAAAATACACAGTCTAAATGAATAGGTAGCACAGACACCAAAAAGAAGAAAAAACTGAAAAGCAAAACAGAATAAAAATGTTTTTGAAGTAATATCGTGAAGACGGTAAAGACCGAAATCAATGTGTCATGCACCCACATTCGTTCTCTGCCAAAAAATTATATCTCTTAACATCTAAATAATGGTCTGCATCTGCATACGAATATATCTTTCTTTCTTTTTTTTTTTCCTCGCAGCCTAATACCCCGAAAATAAAAAAGTGTAATGTGCGTACCTTTAATTCTTATTTATTAAGAGGGTAATAAATACATAGAATTTTTAGACTACAAGTCATCCATTTGACGGATTTTACATGGATGATTTGCTATGCGGAGTTGATACGATAAAGGAGGCTGTCAAACTAAGAGAACAGATCCACAAAGTGCTTCTATCGACAAATTTTAAATTGCGGAAGTATCAGTCTAATTCTGTTGAATTTTTAGACACCATAAATGCTCAATTTTGAGCTCCTACTTCTCCAACAATGATATTAATTTCGATGATGAAATGTGTGAAACTCGCTTCTACAAAAGTGTCAGTGCATACTTCATCGGCCCTAGGTGTTGGCTAAGAAACTGATAAATCAGAAATATAACGAGCGATGAAACTATAGACTTTAACCTCGTATCACTGTTCATGCAAAGGTATGGAAAAAAGTGGGAGAATAAACTTTCCACCCTTTCTGAGTATAATCTACAACTTCATTTGAGTGTCGGTCCAAATGCCTCTTGTTTGTCGGACCGTTATAACAGTATACTTATAGCGAACATGTTCCTCTGCCCCTTTCGGTTTCATTACAAAACACGAAAATCGTGCCACAAGAACATCTTTTTTTCAACCCAGTGATGTGAGAATATCTAGGTTTTTCACCGCCACAGTACCGTCATTCACATGGTCGCGGTGTGCGCAAGAATCTCATAGCATGCTCATCCTGAGCGACCATATTTAAATTTGAGAGAAAAAAGTTTCCGTCTCCTCAACCATTTCATCCGGCGTCCTATTTGTAGTCCCTTGCACAATTTACGCGAACCTACTGAAGAAAGAGCGGGAAAAAATTACGAGTTCTTTTACGTCGAACGAGCAGAACCATAAATTTCAATGAAAAACTATAAATCTCCACGTAATTAGATATTCCGCAAAGTTTCTATTTAATTAAGGAAAATCGTGAAACGCTTGTAATTCCTTCCGTGAAATATAATTAGTAGCTTCCTCTCCTAAAAAGCGAACGATTACTGTAGCTATATAGCGTTGTCTGTAGCTATATAGCGTTGTCGTATCGTGATGGCTGAAGGAGGGTGGAAGCTGTAAAAAAGTCATAAGATGAAAAAAAAACAAAAAACAAATGGATGGAAGAACGAAAACATGTTAGTACACCTAGCGCCGCTAGAATGTCAGGTTTACAAGTACACCCCAACGTGACGTCACACATTTCTGACCCAAAATCTTTCATTCGTCCTTTACTGCACACTCTGGAGTGGTATGACTTTCTCAAACTCTTTTGAACCTCAGAAATAACTCAGAAAAAATTACACAGCTATATTTCTAATTGCTACTGCGAGCACAGACTTTTATTTTCTTGTTGCAATTCTCATCTATTCTTTAGTGATGCATTCCCTCAGCAAAAAGGGTGCTACATAATTATTAATTATACATAAAACAATTTTCTCCCACTATTATTCAAAGGAAACAACTTGAAAAAATAAAACTACAGGTTCAATTTTATCTTTCTGACAATAGATATCGTTTTGATGATATATGCGCTAATTATAAGGAATCTTTCAAAGGAAAACCTGCTAAAAAGTAGTTAACACTTGAAAAGAAAGAAAAATGTGCAAAGCCACAAAGATGACTTTATTTCAACATATGTTTCGCATTACTTAAGAAAACATTTTACTTTGCAATGAACGTTTACTTTTTGTTGTCTTCGTCTTATTTTTGTTCTCCGTTTCTCTCGCATTGTCTCTGTTTTAAATGGCAAGTAAATTAGAAAAAACGCTAACCGATGGCGTTTACGATCACTTCTCATGAACGACATACCGCTAATTTGGTGTTTTTTTTTCGAATTCGGAAGTTTTTTCTTCTCCAACAGCCAAAAATGTACTCACAAGTATTCGAAAAAAATGTGGCGCTTACCCAATTTCTTTCGAGTGTTTGATGGCTTATATTGGTCTCTATAGAGAAGCGTAATATATTCTTCAAGATTGTTTTCTTCCTAATCCCACTTTTAGAAATTATTTACCACAAAAATTCAAACTGTCACTGTGCAGTTACTTCTCTGCGGGCTATACATATATATTCCTTCAAATTCACCTCCTCTACGCCACTGTCTCTTTATTAATGACGACGCATGATGAGGCTATAGTCCATTGTTTCTTTCCAGCTTGTTGAATGCCTTTTTTCATGAAAGTTACAATAAATAATGAAACTGATCTATGGGGCTTCATATTCGTAGAGCATTACTGAACTAGTCAACATCTCTACGAAATCAAAAAAGCTAGAATTTATAATTTCGGAAATCGAATAAACAATCTTTTTCCATTTAGTAGATGACATGAAAATTAGATACAAACGATGATTCAAAGCACAACTAAAGGTCAAAGTAAAAATATTATAAAATACCCCCTTAAACCAAAAACTTGATGAAGATCAAATACACCTATGCATCAACTGAAGTTTCGAACTGAAATTTCATGTCTCCACATCAAAAGCCCATATAGCCTATGCCGGTTGAAAATATAAGGTTAGTAGACCCAGCTACTGATATAGTCGAGCCCAAATATAATCATTTTGCCAAAGTCATAAAATCTACAAAACTGGACTAATTACGATAATTATGGAAATACGTCGCTCATTCTTCAGACAAATTTCCTTTGGAATATAAGTTATAATCAAGATTTTCCATTCTCTCGAAAAACGTGCAATCAGGAACACGTTTGCTTTTAAAAATGGTCAATTTCAGTTGTGCTCATTCATTTTGCTCATCATCAGCAACTCAAATTTGAATCGCCCTTATTCGAAAAGAAAGAATTCCTCAACGTTCTCAGCGCGCTTCAAGATAAATTGATGAAAACTCGCAATAAATTGTTTCCCGACTTGATACCGAGCTGACGATCCGAGTAGCCGTTTTGAAATTCGTCGAAAAGTAATTGAAAACGTGTGGAAAGTGCTAATGAATTCGCGTTGTGCGGAGGGAAAGTCGATGGCTGGTCGGAATTCTCCCAAAAGGCAAAGGCAGTCGGCGATGAGCGAAAAATACCGCGAAAGAATTTCCAAAACGCCAACGCTTTGCTCTCGATTCCATTTATCAAAGGCAAACAATGACTAAACACGACGTCTACGTGCCGACGTCTCTCAAAACAGAAGTCGTCCTCGTCGTCATAGGTACACACAAAGGGCGAAGCAAGACAAGAAGAGAATGGCTTCTGCATCTTCAACCGTTATTTGTTTTTACCGCTTCCCAAACGTGTAAATACGAACGCAAAAATGACTGGCAGATAATTCGTCAACTTGTGAAATGTAAATAAAACGCATAAAAGATGTGGAACAGCGCATACAGTTTGGTAGGGTTGGCGGAGAGATGAAGCTCGGGGGAAAATTTTTTAAGTAATCGAGAGATAAGAAAATTGCTGGCTGTTGTGACTATATACAAATCGGTATCGTCGAGAATCGATTATGTTTGCTCGACGCAAACACCATCGTTTCAATGCTGTATCTACCATCCAGCAACAGTATAGTATCTATTTAGCAAGAACAAAACCACTAGCCTCCCTCCCACCCGCACCCACGATATTTTAATGCTTCACCGATAGTTACTGACTTTTCATTTGATGAATGAGCGAAAACTGACGTAAAACGTAAGTTAATTTGCAGAAATATGTAGCCCGTTCAAGTCCAGAACTCGACTAGTCTCAAAAAATGAGAATTATTTTTCCCATTGCGATTTGGCAAGAAAAAACTAATGTGTCACTTAAGAGAGAAAAAATTCCCTAAGAATAGAAATTATTGGAGCTCATCAAATCGCATGAAGAAGTCAAATTTTGTTGTTATTAAAATGAATACCTAGCTTTCTCAGATTCTACAATAACCCATGTATAAAAATAACAGGGAAAAAATACATAAGATGAGACTCGAATAGGGAAATTCTGTTGTATTCATACAAATTTTCCAAGGGGCTATCCGACAGAATAGCTAAATTCAGATGTTAAAAATACAAATTCAACTATCACAGAGTATTTCCATGGTCTGAGATAATTACTGTTAGTTGTATAACAACATTAAAATATGAAATGAATATTAAAATGAAATGAATGTGAAATAAAAGATGTATTAATGAAAAAACAATGATTTTAAATGATTTAAATTAATGAATAAACGAAATATTAATAAGAAGCTTCATGAAAAGACTCTTAACAAAGAAGAAGTGAAAAAACGTGATTGATTTGTAAATGTGACAGAAAAGTAAACAAAAACGATTGCAAGGACTAAAAATACATGAAAATGTGTAAGACTACACTTGACAATTACTGAATACACAATATCTCCCATAAAAACTAACGTAGGTAAGTCATTTCAGAGTGAGAATACCACTAACAGAATTTATTTAGCCATTAAACTGAAGATAATGAGACTTAGCTGATTTCTGAACTGTGATCTCCACTTAGGGTAGCGAAATTGTTTACTATAATTTCATCAGAAATTTGGCTCTGAATCTATGTTCTGATTCGCCTTTTCCATCTTACAATATCTCCCACCTCTCCACATTAGTGAGCACAATCGAGCTGTCAATAAACGGATATATTATGTATAATTTTGCTTTTTATTTATACCCAGCGACCGCAACAATTTATAGCAGCCCACGCTCAAATCAGACATCGCATAATGACAGCATTTTAGCATCAGATAAGAGAGTGACGTGCCATTCACCAGCTTACCAAATGATCGCCACAAGCTCGATGCTACCGATTGACACCTAAAACCACCAAGAGACTCTCCGAGTCCAGCGTAGTTTCCATGGTATACGAGTACAAGCAAAGAGAGTCTACTCCAGACAATATACTAATATACACGCACGACAAATGAACATTATAATACCATACAGTTTTTATGTTGTTTTTTTTTTCGAGTGCATCCGAGTAAAACAAATTAAATTATGAATAACTTGAAAATGCTCATCCATGACTCGCGCAATTCGCTTGAGCAAACAGTCAGCTCGCAGCTTGGAATAATTTAACATCGAAAAATATTCTCGAATTCGCCTCTTTTTTCGGACGATTTATGACGAACTATAAATTATTTTTTTTACTGAATCGGTAAACATAACGATCACCTCTGAATGAACTAAATATATTGAAAAGCTGCGAAGACACGATTGCGCGTTGCCAAAACAGGAGTTCAAAAGGAGAACAATTACCTACCTTCGTAAATTTGGGCAGTTTTCAGTCATACATGTAGTATTTAGTCACACACGTGCAAAATATAAAAAACAGTTACAAAATAATTTCTCAACATATTTTATGACCAGCCGAATTCTTACTTTGGAAGAGATACCGATCGCATAAATTACTACCGACTAGACCTACCAGAAATGAGACCTACCATTTACGTAGGTCTATAAAGTTAGGTAAATTGCGACTAGGTTAATATCACTGGTCACAGTACAAATCGCAAAACTACAAACATTAACGACTGGTTGCTAATAGGGACAGACTGAATTTGTTGTTATGTTTTTCGTTCGGAAGACGACTACAAAATATACCTACCATGTTCCTCGGATAATAAAAATTTTTGATCACGATAAAGAAATTATGATAAGACTTGACGTTTAAGACTACATGCTAGCATCAACCAGCACACATTCTGACAGCTGACAGTCTTCTAATTAATTTTTTTTTGCAACAGAATCTAAAAGTGAAAATTTTTTCATTCGTACATCATTTGATTTGAAGAGCTTCTCATATTGTATCGTCAACTGTGCTCAAAGCAGAAATACACATAGGAGAACATGTTTTTTCACACTTTCAACGACTTTTTATGAGAGTTTTGAAACAAACGTGAACGTTTAAAACAACAAACAAAAAAAAAAAATGAGGCGGTATAAAGTGCTGAAGAAGAACTCATGGCCACAGACCTTCTTTGGCGGGTGAATGGCCAAACTTCGCACCCCAAGAGCAGAAATTTTTCGCTCCTCGAGAAACATCAAATAAAGAAATTCAACTTTCAAAATCCAACTATAGTAGATTCCGGTTTCTCGCAAAGTTTTGCTTTTGTTTGTCAAAATCAGAGGAAAAGACAAATTACCATGAAAACTTGGATTAGCTACACAAAATATTAAAGAACTGGTGTTTGCTCACCACATTTCTATCAAAACATCATCGCCATAATTCAACAACTTTCACAGCACACGAATCAAAATGGCTTACCTAAAACAAATCAGAAAAAACACAAATTTCGTGAATAAATATACTTAGTAAAATAAAATTTATATACACATTTTACCAAAGATGTGCCATTATGGAAAAAAAGAAGTCAGCTGGTGGCTTCACGACTTCATTCCTAAAACGAGAACTATGTAAGTCACCAAAGTGACTGTATTTCATCACGCTCTACTCTCTGCCTCCAAGATGAGAGGGAGGAGAGGGGGTGAGATTTTCAGGTGCGATAAAATGCGTGTCAATTCTTGTGGCCGATAAATTTATCGTCGAATTCGCTTCACGAATTACAAAGAATGCAAACCGTAAGCGACCACAAGATGGCAGATAAGCATCTTTGGCATGAACTCAGTTCTTCTGCCTTTACTTTCGTTTTACGTAACAAAAAAAAAAACCTCATGAAAAAAAAATGGTGAAAGAAAAAAACGCATCGACATTTAGCTGCAAATCTCATAACCTCTTCAACGCACACTTCACTGTAAATCATACACCCACTTCTAGGAGTAAACGAAGAACTCGTGATATTTTGGCAAAAATACGACTTGGGCTTGGAGAAATTATTTCAATCTTTACCATACTCCAGCCGCTCTCTACAGACACGTTTTTCATGCTCTTCTATGCTATCTGGTCAAATGATTTATAAGGTTTAGTACTGATGTAGGAGATCGAAAATTACTTCAGTTAAGTACCTCCAATTAATTTGAAAGAAATCAGTGACTTATGATAAGCGAGATATTTCAAGATCAGAAGAACTGATTAGACATCCTGTAAACCAAAATGTTACAAATACCTTGCACCCTCTACTATTAAGATTAAAAATTTTATTCCACCCCTAAAGACACTTCAAACTCAAAGAAAAGTGAATATAAGATGAAAGAGATGGGATTGGTCTCCTCGCCGGATCTTGCAATAAGCTCCCCTAACAAGATAATGACAAAATCGTGTACTCGGAGACGAAAATACTTGAACTACGTGAGGTGAAAGTATCGAGTGAACCAATTCAAGGGAGCAGGGTAGGGTGTCACCAAAAATACACGTATTTCTGCAATTGGTTGACTACACAAAAGACAAACTTACTTCACCAACTGAAAAACACTACGGATCCGAATATGCATAGACTACGACGACGATGAGAACCATTACAAAACAATGCTTCACTTTCGAATAATACCTGCACTCCACCAACACCTTCAATTCGAACTTTCTGCACCGCAAGAACAATTTTATCGTTCAAAATGAAAATCAGAAAAAAACAGAAAACTTTTGCATTAAGAAAAAAACAGACGAATAAATTAAATTTTTGTTTCATATATCGGTCTCAGACAACCGCGCAAAGGTGTATAGCAGTGAATAGGAATGAGAAATGTGAGGAAAAATAGCAAAAGCCTGGAAGAGAGAGTAAGAAAAAAAAAAAGGCAAAAGACACTCGTTCTAAAGAAAAAAGTACGCACAACAATAAACATATCTACAAAAAGGGGAAAAACTTTTTCCATACATGCATCCACTTTTTATCAAGGAAGAATGGAAAAATTGTCAACCACAAATAAATTGAAGGAAGGCAAAAAAAAAAAAAAAACATTTTGATATTCGTAAAGGAAAATCGAAGGAAAATGGCTACGCTAAAACATTATTAAGTGAAGAAAATGTCATCCGTGTTGAATGACAGGAGGAAGTCGGTAACTCTCTCTTTTAACGCGTCGAAAAAATGTAAGTAAAATAAATATAAATAGAAGAAAAGTGAAAAAGTACAGAGTGAAAAGAAAGTCTGGCCAATGTCCAATATGTTTGAGAAAACGAGTCCTTTGCGTGTCAGTTGTTTGTATTTCATTTCGAAAGGACGCGATGGGAAAATAGTACTGTACAACCAAGTCGAACGAACAAGAAAAACTTTTTTTCCTATTTTTCCGTTTTTTTTTTTTGTTTTTTTTTTCGTTTCTAAATTCTTTCTTTTTCAGCTTTTTCGAACTTAGTACCAAGAACGGATACAGAAGAAAGTTTTTCTCAACTTGAAACGATTTTCATCAACACTCGTTCAGAGGAGCCACGTATAGCCATGTCACTAAAAATCATTCAACTGACGATGACCGATCAGACCCTGCATACCTTGTTTAGAATCTCAATCACACCAGACACGGTGCTATACATAGGCGAGTAGATGAATGTGTCGATCCATGAACACCCTGGTCCACATATGTGTCGACTTGGAATTCCATTGTTGGAATTGAAAACTGAAATGAACTTCTTGAAGCCGGAATCTTCTACTATGTAATGCAGAAGCTGCAAATCTTCAACCACTATTCCACAAAGAGCTAACCATCTTGTTTTTGTTTTAAATTCTGACTTAACTTTTTTGGGGCACGAAAAATTTCAGTCATAGAGATTGTGTTGCTCAACACTTGCACTTGATAACAAACAAACACGCGTAGAAGATGGAGTTTAGCTACAAAGATCAGATTGGTTAGAATTGAAAATTATTATTTTAGGTAAACTTATGAGTATCAGAATACCTAATTGGATATCGTCCATTTGTGTCCTTAACTGACCTATGTAAGCTGTATATTTCACCAGCTCTGGTTTATCTGCCAACTTAGTGGTCGATGACATACGAGCCGGAGGAGGACTCAGTCGGAACTTGTTCGACAGTCTGAAAAATATTATGAAATTAATAAATAATGAGAAAAAAAACAGAAGCAAAAAAAAAAACAAAAAAAAAAGCAACAAAAAAAACATAAAAAGAAGCAAAAACAAACAGAAGAAGCAAAAAAAAAAACTATAGAGAGAAAAGTAATAACCCACAAACAATAACTATACATCCCTCTGAGGGAACACAAAATATCTCCCAATTTTTTTCAAATGGAACAGGCATTTCGAGAACTTTTTTGAAAATGTGTCAAAAGTGCAGAATTTTCTTGCAAATGTAACGGTTCTATTCCCGTGGAAGTAGGTAGGGGAAATGGACTGATGATCTGAAAATGTTTATCTGCTTCGATTAATGTGCTGGTACTTGCTCGAATTAGCAGGAAAAACAGTGCTACAGAAGTGTGAATTCTTGCTGGATTACGTATATAACGATCAGTATTTGAATCAAAAATCAATTTCGCTTGTGGTTTTTCATATCTAGTTGCATGGTGATGGTGTGTGGATGTGGTCGATACTATTGGACTTGGGCTCAACGAGATCTAGACTACCTTTCCGTCTTGTTTTTCTCCTCCTCCTCACATGTCACCAATAACCGTTTACATATTTCTGATTCTGTGGTTTTTGCACCCACAAAATGTATCGTTTCCGGCAGCCAGAACATTGGCGAGAAAGGACTCGATTCACCAGACTAAAATAACATTTTCGATATCAATTTACTCGTCTACCGAGAATGGAATTCATTCGCTCGGCCTTCGGAAATGTATGGAAATTTGTAATCCGATCGTTATCGTAGCGAGTGCTGGTAGGTTTAGATATCCGCAGGATGGCAGCTGTTGTCCTGCCGAAGAATTCGATAGTAGAGCAACCGCACGGTCCACTAAAAAGTGACTATCGGCCTTCCTGAGAAGTTATAGCTTTTTTGGAAGAATCGATCTTCAATTTGGATTGTTATTGGTTTATTACAATGAGTGATATAAATTTTGACGTCAACTCTTCAACTGCAGCACTTCTATTGCAATATTTGTTTGAACGGGCAATTTTTGAGGAAAATTAGGACATAGATGTGGACGAGTTGCCAAGGGAAATGAAGTATAATATTAGGTATACCCAAGGCAACAAAGTCCTTGAAGTGAAGTATGCCCCTCAGTAACGTTAGTAAGGGACCCATGCATCATAAATCCGACAAATTCATGTGAAAAGTTTTTTTGGATCTCCTGTAAAATTTAAGAAAACTGGACTAACCCCCTTCTTATATGTGCCATCGTTCATACCAACTTTGAATCATTTGTGAAAAAATACATTAACTTGAAAATCAAATATACGATCAATAGTACGAGTATAGGCACCTTTTAACCACCCATAGATTCAATAAGTGGGTACAATAGGAATTTCATCTGAAATATTTTCATATTAACCAGTTAGAGGAGATACTCGTTTATCATTTTTAATGGAAAGGATGACATAAACGCATTTTTTGATCGGTAGCTATATTGGTTACAAGATGATGATCGTGCTGCTTGTACTGGGCTACCACCCCTCTGCTCTGGCCTCACGAACCAGTAGCACTACATTATGGGATCATTCGGCTGCTGGACAACGAGCTTTTTTTCTTTATGCACAGATTATTCCCGTACGCCTCGCTCATTTCTGTCTTTATCAGCCTCTCCACCTCTGTCTCCGATCTTCATCAACTTGGACTGTGTGCCGAGCGAAGATTATTATTGCTGGTGCATTCTGTCGAAGGTACGAGTATCTCACGATGAACCAGAGCAGACCGTCGTTCCTCTATATTTATGATAAGTGGCTGCTGCTGACTTACAATTGATTTCGATCTTTTCATTGGCATAAATCCGATTTGTATTGAAAAAAGTATCCGCTCGATTCTTATTTTTTTATACTCGCTTATCTGTTTTTTTTTTTTTCCCTCCTAAGCCTTCTCTTCTTCTCAGTCTCATCGATGATGGTTCGACGATGGAATCGCATAGAAGATCCGTATCGATTTTGTGTCATTGATATATTATACGTATACACCATGGTGTAGTTTATACTGCATGGGCACCGTACTACTGTACACGCAGTTTAAATGTGTGTGTCTCTAGGTATTATATTATGTAGTCTTTAAAAAAGTTGTTTGGTACTCGAGCTAAGCCGACAATGCTCCTTAATGTTTTTTATTTATATTTTTTTTTTTGATCAGTATTTTCAGCCGAACGGCGACACGGTATTAGTTTCATATCGCACTCGCCCCTAATAAACGTCTGCGCCTTGACTTTTTAGGGCTTCTAATTATGTATGTTAATCCGAACGCTCTGTTTTACTTGAATAATGAAACTATTTTGTTTCTTTTTACACTTCCTTCACTTCCTTATGGCATATGTTCGCAGTTTTTCCACCTAGGTGAGGAGTAAATCGATCAGAATCCGATAACCTAGTGGATGGATTTTTTTTCTTTCGGTAAAGTATAATATTAAGGGGGTAGGATGATGGTGTGACCGTTTGATGAGAACATCTTTGTAAATCACAATCCTAGTAGCACACTTACATATTACGTAAATATTTTTTACATACTTGAAAATCTGCCTAATATTAGGAAAATTATATTGCTGAGATATTATTGATATTACTCCGCATTTATTTGTTTCCTTTAACGTGCAAAATAGACACTTGAATTTTTCATAATGAAACGTTCAACATTTAGGTATAACTTGAATTCGGAAAGAAGGAATATAAATTAGAGGAAAACTCTCCCCCTACCCAGACATCCTAAATCTGGGCAGAAGAAGAGTTTTACAGTGCCATAATACATAAGACGTATTATCGACAAATGTGAGGTAGTGAAAGGGAATTGTCAAGCTTTATGTAGAAAAATATATGATGAATAGGCGGAATATATCCCCCACATGCCCAATCTTTCTCACTGATGGTTAGCTTAAAATCCAATATTTTAGGAATGTACAATGATACTTGATAATATTATAATTAATATAGGATTAAATGTTTTTATTAATATTTTTAGTTGAAATATTATTGAAAGATTTAACATGTTTACTTTATCAAAGTAAACACAATATTTTGAAAATATTTTCCCCGAAAATAGTCTCTATTTATTATACTCGTAAATTTAGTGGTATTTTGTAGTTTATAGAAAATTAGCCCTATAATGCTTGTATGCGGTTTTTGCTATATATGCTCCAGTATTATAAAATTTTCGGGCGAATAGTGTGATACTGGCTGGCTTGAGTGAGGTTCAATTTTGATGTAGATTCAGAAAACAAACTACCAAGTTGCAACTTGCAAATGAAGCAGTAGCATACTTATAATATTATGTAAGAAGACTCTAGGTTGACGAAACATAAACAAATTTTATGGTCCTCTGACAATTGGAACGGATGAAAACGGATTGTTCGACGATGCATGAGGTTCAAAATAGTTAGGATCCTTACCCGACGAATTACGATCTTTGAGGCAAATAAAGACCGATTTATGTGTAGTATTCATGCAAGTCATCTGAATCGTCATTAAAAGGTTCGAAAATATTTTTAAATTTCTAGTAAAATCAAACAGAAGCAAGAATTTTTAAAACCATTTTTCACACGAAGGTTACAGTTCGGTAGCCATTCAACGGATGAAGGAATTTGCATACTCGGATCTGGATATAGCTGAAAAATTGTCGAGATTCAGTATAGGCTAGTCACGCCACGAATTTATGGGACGGCGAAAATAAGCGGCCAATTTGAATCGTAGAATGCGAAATAAATTTCGCTGTCAGCCCCACACAATTTTCGTTTTCTCACACGCTGTACACCGCCCAAAAACACACAAAGCATCTGATTAGCACCTCATTAAATTCGTTTCTGCAAATTTATAAGGAGGGAAACAGCTTAATTTACTTGTCCTCAAAATAATTTACGAGGCAGCGCCCGTGCACCGGGAACGAGTCCAATAAAAACAAATAAATACAAGTTCATAATATAAACGGAAAAGTACGGGGCAAGAATTTCCATCGAGACACGAATATTAAATTTCTCCCAGAGTCTGATGAATTAAAAGGTGATTCGGTAAATTTTAGGTGCACTTGTAGATGAACGTAATACGTGTGTAAAAGTAAATACCTAAAATACTCGTGTTAAGTGTGAGGCGCACGAATGCTTTTAGAAAAACACACACACTCGCAAATACACGCACATTCGTATAGTAAAAATATATAATATTATGCGCTCACAAACGCGTCTTATGTAAAGATCCTAAATCTTCTTCTAACAACAATTGCGTCGACATTAATGTAATAATTAAAATACTAGTTACAGAAACGAGGGTAAAGAAGACACATTTATTTTCGCTTTAAATACAACGATGTGTATACGACTTTCGCACTCCATAGGATATGAAAAATTCTGCGGTTTTAACTTTTTTTATTTTATTTTTTTCTCGCTCATCTCTTCTACGTACAAGCCAAATGGTGTAACTATGCAAGTTTAATTTATCAATCTTTCAACGATTTGTGGCCAATTAATGAAAAAACTCATTTTAGTGGTGCCAGGGAATGGGACAGACTACAGTGGAAGACAATGTAAAATTCAACATTTTAATCACACGATTCAGAAAGGAAGAAGAGAAAGTGAAAGAAAAAAAGATAGTTTCAGTGAAATATTTAGGATGAAAATTCATTCTCTGCTTATACACTTCTAATATATATACACAGTAGGTACACCAGACCAGAGAAAAATGGCTAAGTTTTTGCACGACGACGTCCCAGTTCTCATTATTTAAAATATTGCATAGCAACTTCATTAAATATTTACATACATTGATGCCCAAGGGTGACTGATCGACTTACAACAATATTGCAACGCTGGCACGGGGCGCTACAATCTTGACTTGCAACTCAATTTTCTTACGAACATGAAATATCATAATTACATAAAGCTGACGCGTTTAAAATGAGGGTAATGATGGTTATCGGGTAGTTCTTAATCACGCAAAAAATTTTCTCCGATGGGAAAGGTATAACCAATATTACGAAAAAATAATAAATCCATGAAATCAATGACTTCCGCAAGGTTAACAACTTCTAACGATTCTAATTGATTCGTCAACTTGGCTAATAAGTAGTATAATTATGTACTTACTTGTTTGACAAATACAATACAAAAATTCGCCATTTTGGAATGAAATTTAAAACTAGAATATTTGCCCTTACTGTATTTCCCCTTAAATGAAACATCGTGATTTTTTAAATAACTTTATTGTTGGAACTAGACGTTCAGAATGCGAGAGTCAATATGCGTTGTGGTAACACTGGTTGAGGGTGTGGCATACTTGACAAGGTAGTTTATGTTGGCAACTGTGTGTACGCCTACATAAGCTACTAAAAGCTATTTTGGGCATCTAGTAGACCAAAACATGACCAAATAAGGAGATGTTGGAGTTGTTGTGATCTCCAAGAAGTAAACAAAGTCATAAAGTGTGGACATAACGACTTTGTTTACATCTCCAAGAAGTAAACAAAGTCGTAAAGTGTGGACATAACGACTTTGTTTACCAAAAACCTTTGACAACCAACGTTGTCTTCATGAAGAAGCCTGGAGGGCTTCGTCAGTCTTTACTATGCTCTCTTTGAGGTAACATCCTGTGGGTTCAGCTATGCAATGTGTGCATATGTCTTTAATAAAGGTGATTTTCAGTCTTAAATGCATTTTATTGACTTGTGCCTCTGATATTACCTGGATTATTTAGTGGGATTATAATCGGTAATAAATAACCTACAAACACTTTGGAATAGGGTTACCAACAGTGAGTATGGGCCCAGGTGCCCTACTCCAACATTTATTCTAAATTTATTTATAATTGTTGGAATAGGGCGTACCTTGGGCCTTAACTCACTGTTGGTAACCCTATTCCAAGTTTAATACTGATTACCACCTCACTAGATAATTCAGGTAATTCCAGAGGCACAAGTCAATAAAATGCATTTAAGACTGAAAATGACCTTTATTAAAGACATATGCACACACTGCATATCTGAACCCACAAGATGTTGCTTCTAAGAGAGCATAGAAAAGACTGACGAAGCCCTCCTGGCTTCCTCATGAAGACAACGTCGGTTGTCAAAGGTTTTTGGTAAACAAAGTCATTATATCCGCACTTTATGACTTTGTTTACCACTTGGAGATGTAAACAAAGTCGTTATGTCCACACTTTACGACTTTGTTTACTTCTTAGAGTTCACAACAACTCCAACATCTCCTTATATGGTCATGTTTTGGTCTACTAGATGCCCAAAATAGCTTTCAGTAGCTTATGTAGGCGTACACACAGTTGCCAACATAAACTACCTTGTTAAGTATGCCACACCCTCAACCAGTGTTACCACAACGCATATTGACTCTCGCATTCTGCTCGTATTCTGGACGTCTAGTTCCAACACTCCCTCCTCAATATCGGGGTGGAAACACCTAAACTGACTCATTAAGTAGTAGGTTCAGTAAATCACAAAAATTTCACATCTACTCAACATAAGATGACATCTACTCCCATTAAGATGAAATCTACTCAAAATAAGATGGAAAGTGTTTTTATCAAAAGTTAACTACTAAAAAGTTTCAGTCTATCTTGGAGAAAGTTTACAAAAACTCCAAGCACACTGGAGAAAGTCTCAATTAAAAACTCCAGTACCACACTGTTTAGAATGGAGAAAACTCAATTAAAAACTCCATAGATAGCTTCTTACTAGCTATTAATTATTGGAGAAAACATTCTCAATTCAGAAAAACTCCAATCTTGATGTATCTCCACATCAACTTATATTCTGGAGAAAATTCATCAAAAACTCCAGGTGAACCTCCTGTTCAAAACGTATTGGAGAAAAACCGTCTTTGTAAAAACTCCAATTTTCTGTCTCAACATTCAATGTTGGAGAAAACTCCGCACAGAGGAAAAACTCCAGCATCTAGAACTTGATAGAATCAAATTAGTAACTTGGTACTATTTATTCTTCATCAGTTATACAGAGGAAAAACTTCACTCATGAAGAAAACTCTGTTTCACACATTATATAGAGAAAATCTCATCTTGATGAGACAAAACTCTATTTTCAGAGAAAAGACCTTTGAAAGGAAAAACTCTGATTTCTTGTTGACTCTCCATCAGTACTTAACTTACCCAAGTACACCAACAAGATATATCGATTGGATCTGATATTCTCAAGGTCAGTCCACTGTCTCATTTACTCAACTATGAGTACAGAATCGATATTTAAGAGAAAAACTTTGCTTTTGCACAAAGAAAAACTCTTGTCACACTCATTGAGAGAAAGGTTTCCATCTCCAGGAAATAAAACTCTCATTTAACCACTCAACTGGTTGTAAGAGGAAAACTTCCATTTT
Organism: Parthenolecanium corni; assembly: GCA_038050395.1. NCBI lineage: Eukaryota > Metazoa > Arthropoda > Insecta > Hemiptera > Coccidae > Parthenolecanium > Parthenolecanium corni. The sequence goes on from JBBCAQ010000002.1 coordinate 327,492, forward strand.
GCTGGAAGAAAAACTCTTTTTCGCAACTTTATGTAGAGAAAACTTACTTTGTTAAAAACTCTACAGTAGAGAAACCTTTTTAAAGTAAAACTCTACTTTATTGGGATACTTACTCATCCAATACTCACCTCACTGTGTAAAGTGTACTTACCAACTTTACCATATATTGGGAAAAACGTGAAAAACCCAATTTTCATTTCCTCAAAGTTGTCTTACCCAACTTTGGCATGTGTTGGGAAAACTCCATTAAAAACCCAACAGATTAGCAGCATCGGTTTCGTACCATCGATTTTCGCTTCTCATATTCCTAATTTTAGGAATTTCTACTGAGCTGAAAAGCTGCTTTGTTAGGAAAAACCAATTACTCAACTTTTGGTTAAAAACCTAACACGTTAGGAAAAGCTTATTAAAGCATCAAAAACCTAACATTCATGTTCATTACCAAAGAATACTTCTCGTGTTGCCAGTTCCAATTTCTCAATAAATACAGCATTAACAACCAAATGCTAAATGTATTTACAACTCGTTTATGAACGAGGTAGTACAAAAGTATAAATGAGAATCACACAAATATCACGGACGAAAATAATAAAAAAAAATAAAAAGTTCGTGGCCCGCCTGGCCCGAAAATTTTTGGCTTGGGGACCACGATCACCTCGGCGCGCTCACCCTAGCGCTCTTCTCTGGAGTGGTCTCCCAATATATTTTCGCCGCTCTGAAAAATAAGTTCCACACACATTAGGAATCATAATTTTTCATATTGGAAGGCATTAGTATTTCTTTGGGTTTACTCAAAATCGACTCATCGATTAATTCGTCCATTTCCCATATGTTAGGTCAATGACCTACTTTATAACTCAACTAGATTCGTTTTCAACACTTTGTCTACTTGAATCTTTTTATGTTTGATCCACCGTTAAGTTACCATCAATTCTAGTCAGTCAGGTTGACTTTTCAACTATTTTTATACACTCTTTTTAACCATGTGCCTTTAAGTAGAGCTACTGTGTAGCCTTTAATTTAAGTTTTGACTATCTAACTTAGTACTCTAACTTTAAGTCTAGATGTAAGTCAAAAATATTTCACAAGGTGAAATATGTCGCAACTACGTTACTGTTTCTCCCTCAGTAACCATCGATCACACTTTTATCGATTTATGAAGCATAATTAACCGCACGTGTAATTATTTTAGAAAGCTTTGTTACTCAAGCAAGCATTTTTATTCCCCTCACTAGGAATTATAGAACTGAACTCACCAAATTCTATTTAAGTGTAACTTATATTTAGGTTAGAACTTAGTCTAAATGAGTTCATTGAACTGTATCAACTATACGTACATTGTGATACGTATAAAATTGATTTTAGTTTCAATATCTCACCCTCATTTTTACCATTAATAATTATAAGTTAACTTGATATGTGACCAAGTCGCACTTTTACTTAGTCAATATTTTTAAGGTACTTCTCAACATGGTTAAGTGTAAATAGTGAATTGTGGTTTCTCAATATCCTGTTGGATAGAGACTTCTATATGTCCAGTTGGACAACAGTGGATACAAACTTTTCAATAAATTATCTCACGAACTCACTGGTATGGCTATATTTTGCAAATTTCTCCTTTAGGGTCTCAAATCTCCCTCCAAATTTGAAAATAAAAGCCAAGAATTTATTGAAAATAGGGAAAAACTCACGGACGAAAAATGAACATGTCAAATTTTGGCTCACCTACAAAATTTATCTCGCAGAACTCAACTTTTGGACCATGCATAATTTTAGGTATGAAATAAAAATTTACATACCAATCCCATAACTCCTCTTCCGATGACGAAGATACGTTGGCTGGAGGCGGGAGGCGTGCCTGAGGCACTTGGGCACGACCTCGTCCATTGGAACCTCTACCGCGACCGTTACTGCCACTAGCTGATGGGACCTGAGGGCCCGGGGCGGTGGGTGCCGCAGCTGCCTGTTCCATACCCGGAGCTACCTCAGGCCCACTTTGTAGCTGACCATCTCCTTGCAGTAGATTCTGCCACTCACGTTGGTGCCTTACCACCCCATGAGGATCCACAAACTGTCGTCGGAGTCCTCGTGCCAACTCATCCTGAGGCCTGATACGGTAACGCAGCGGATAAGGACAGTGACGGCGCACATGTCCTTCTTCATAGCAGTTAAAGCATTGAAGACCTTCCGCCGGCGGATTGGGGCAATGATAACTCAAGTGGCCATGACGAAGACAACGGAAACACCGAATGCTTTCATCTGGCAGGTCCGCAAATTGACCGCAGCCCTCTCCGCAAAGTCCATTCCGGCCGAAAGGACGTACAACCTGACGACGAACTGGCGACACCACAGCCAGCGGGACCGGAGCATGTGGCGGGGTAACCGGGTGTTCAGGCGATGGTGGTGGCGGCGGTGGAGGTGACGCCATCAACCTAGGCGGTGGGGTGGGCGGACGAACTTCCTCTTGTCCAGGCTGTGCGGGCATCTCAATAGCCGGCAACATAGGAGATGGTACTCGTACGTCGGGCACGTCAACCGGCGAGGGAGGGGGAGGTGGTGGTGGCCCATTCTCACATGGCCAAACTCGAACGAGGCGTAAGACTAGATCGCCAGAGGGAACCGCAACGTATAGTGCCAAAGGCTCAACCACTTCTTCGTCTTCCGGTTCCTCAATTACCGGTACTGGCTCCTCAACAGCCGGTTCCACCACCTCACAAGCCTCAACCTCCGCCGGGAGAGGGATTTCCTCAACGCGAAACCAATTTGCCGCAGGCGGCGTGCCTGGTGGCAATGGTATGTTCTCCACATTAATCTAAAGCATGCAAAGTTAAGATTAGTACCTATCGGGAGGACATACCAATTTTGTGTGTGTACGGAAACTCAACTATTCTAGTCTAGTCTGTGATATTTTAAAGTATTTCTAAGTGTAAGTATCTCATTTTAAGGTAGTTTTAAGACAATTTGTAGGATAACAGATCAACTTACTCAGCTTCGTGATCATTTGTATCCAAAAATATTTATAGCCCTTACTGATGGCCAATACATTCTGTCAGATGTATTGTTTTTGTGTGCACACAAAAATTTAAAACGTACCATTTGATTTTGGGCTCACGGAAAAATCAAGAAAAACATATTAATTTTTGCCTCACTGAAAAATTAACAAAAAAAATTGGTATCTCCAATACCAAAACAAGTTCTGAATTTTATCATAAACTTGTCAAAATTGTCACCTTTCGAGATAAAATATTACACTTGAAAAATATCACCTTTAGACTGTACTCCCTCCGAATCGAGGAATTCGAGAAACCAGTCCACTCAAAATTAGGACTTATAATTTTGGCTCACCTTCAAAATTATTTATTTGGCACTCACTTTTTGCCCACAAGAATATCAGCAGTAAAGGTTTGAATTAAAAGAGCTAATTATTCTCACAGTTAATTTTATATGCAAACTTTTAATTGTAAAACCTGATTGACTGATCTTCGTAACACACAAAATTGTAATTTAGAAAATTTAGAACTTACATCTAAATTCTCAGAGCCAGATATTCGTAAATTGAACATCTGCTCCAGATGGGCGGGGAAGGCAGGTGAGAGAGGCTGCGGCAGGGGTCCAAAGAGTTCCTCACACCTTAAGTGCCACCGCTCCCTCAAGCTGAGACCCGACGACGAGCCGAAAAATCCCACGTATATTTCTCGACCCCCCGCCAGTCCCGGGGGAGAACCAATTTCGCAACCAGCAATCCCCCTTTGCCGTAAGGGTCTCAGCGGCTCCTGTCTTCCTTGAAGCCGCACACCCACCTGTTCATCCACTCCTCGTGGCTGAGGAGGGGGAGTGTCCGGTCCGATCTCGATGAGCGCCCCATTATCCTCGGTCTCATCATGGGATGCGGGCGGTTCGTCAAATCGAGTTAGTCGGATGCGGGGTATAAGCAGCCGGACACCGAGGCGACGTGCCGTCCGGCGCGCCAGTCGTCCATCGTCTTTTGGCACTACGAGAAGAGCAGACAGATATTAAATTTCACCATCCATTTAACATGCTCTATTCTCGCCTCATCAAAAGTCGACAGAAGTTAGACTTTAGCATCACAAACGGAGAGTGGCCTGTCGCACTAGCGAGTAACCCCTTTTTTGAGTCTCCTATAGTGCAGTCGGATCACTCCCGGTTACTGACAACGCCGAACCTCACTCTCACTTTAGATTTGAATACCACCTTCAAAATTTACCACTCGCACCGGGTCAAAATTTTGGAAAAATCAAAGTTTTGTGTTAACGTTCACGGAAATTTAAGTAATCCTTTTCAACTTAAACTTTCCTGAAAGAACACCGGAGTCTCTAACCAGTAAATCATTATAGAAAGTGACCTTGGTCACCCTGGTCGACTGTACTCTAGTCTGACGGTGACTTTTTCACAGTCCTGATGCAAATTTAATTTGCATATTGAGAGACACCATTTCGATCGATCTTTAAAAATTTTCGCCTCACTGAAAATTACTCAACGTTTGAGAAAACTATGTTCTCATGTACAGGAGACTTTTAGTCTCGACTGTACCAAATTTTTAACTCAAAAATTTGATAAAAAGAAATTTGTCCTCTCCGGAAAAATTAACACACTGTTCCACTCACTATAGGAAATACCCCATTTTTGTCCACTCAACACTAGGACTGTCCACTCAACACTAGGACTGACTCTGGCAGCCATCAGAGCCTGGCACGCTTCCACTCACTTTATCTCACTTTTGGAATAAAACGCCGAATTGCCAAAAATAAATTATTTGGACTTAGGTTGTTGTGTAACCCACAACAATGTTCTCAAAAATGGAACATTTAAATAATTCGTGGTATTTTTCTCAACTCAACTCAAAATTTTGCGAAATATGCATATTCGACTTGTCAGAATTCTGTTTATATTGTACACTAGTGCTATTGAATCGCTCTCCGTCTGAGATGACCCAATAAATTTTATAACATGCGCATGTTTAAAAATTGAGTAAAATATTTCATACTCAACACAAATTAACCATCTTCGTTTTGCCGCACATTCGCAAAAACACCATGCAAAACACAAGCAAGAGTCATTGAGCCAACCGGCTACCGATACAGATTTATTTACTGTATACGAATAATTTTTCAACTAATGGTAACTTGAACAGCACTACACAAGAATGGACAAGTATGAACTTGTCGACGACCATAGGAAATTCGAAAATAGTTAGGTCAACACCAAATCATAATTCAACTCAAGAAAAACACTTCCATTTTTACGGAAAAACGGTCCATCACAAATAATTCGTCATATTTGATGAATTAAAACTCACGATATTCATCAAAAAAAAATTTTACCAAACTCCTTTGGTAAATAAATTCGTACTCACCGAATTACGGAAAATCAGACTTTTCTGATTTCCAATATTTAGGAAATACATACCAATTATTTTTGGTAAACTCACAATGTATTTCGAAAATAATATAAAATTATTGTGTGGACAATCCTTGAGGAATAGATATGATTGGTAGACTAACATCTCACTGGGTTTCGAATTAACTCCTATCTCTCAAAAGTAGGTCAGTAGTGCAACAAGTTAAAAATTCCGTTTGGAACCATTAGATTTTAACTCACGTTATTCTCACTTTTAGAAAACCTTTAAATTCGTAATGACAAGATCGTTTATTTATTCTACGTCATGACATTTACGAATTTTTAATTTATTTTGATCGAAGAAAAATTACCTTCAATTCGACTCAAAATAAATTCGCCACTAATCCACTCACTATTAGGATTTTTCATTTTGGACGCACCATTCAAAATGTAATTATTTTGGACTCACCCTCAAAATAATTTTTACTCGATTCTCAATTGATCGAATAATACTCAACAGAAAAATTATTTAAGTCATCTGTCTTGACATTAAATAATTTTCTTTTCGTTTACATGACGCAACTTTTGCGTTCATGAAGGTTTTCTTGAAAAATTATTTATGACTCAGATGGTTAGTGACACACATAGAAATTATGAACGTTCATATATTTGAATAGAGAGCATGCTCGAAGAACACTTAAGGATACTTCACTTAAGGTTTACTCACTTTTAACTTTGGGTGAATCGATGGTTACGACTAAGACTTAATTTCGGCGAACACTATATGGAAACGACTCAAAATCTCCAGCTCAACTCAATAAATTTCGGCACCTCACTTTCGGCCACAAAATTTGTAGTATCCTGCTTCGGACAACATACAAAAATTTTCACTTCAAAATTATTCCGCCAAAACGATAGAAAGAACGGAAAAATTAAATGCTTACGTACTTGTACACTCTCGTTCAAAAGTAACGTAAATATTTTTCTCGTACACACAAAACGAAAACGAGAAAAAAAACAGGTGAATAATTTTGGTTACTATAATTCACCAACCACACGAGAAAAAGTAAAAAAATGCCTTTGAAAAAAAAATTGAAAAACGTAAAAAGTAGGTACATTCACCTTCAAAACACGAAAAATTTCGAACTCACAAAACGAAATAATTCACTCCTTTCAGGCCGACGCACTTAAAAAAAAAGTTGCACAATGCAAACAATTTCGATGATGACGAACCAAAACATAAAAATCACAAAAAACAAAATTCAATTAGAATTATAAACTGCACAAAAATTAAGGCAGCAGGAGACGTTCTTAACTCGACCAGAATTACAACTCAACTGAGCTACGAATTCTTTCTTTTCGTCTTCAAAAGATTTTTCGATTGGTTCGTCATCAAATCGCATAGGCATTTTTTTTTATTTTTTTTTTTTTGTGGTATTGCTCACGATTCACCTAATCTGGAGAGAGTCTTTTGTTTCCAATTAACGTCAGTGTTTATCGCCGATTCAGTCATAATTTAGTCGTTTTAATACTTCCAACCATCTTATCTCAACTCCATTTAATTTTTGGTATGTTTGAGATTTCACAAAAATTCACCCATCAGCCTTATATCGAGTGCATGAAAATGCAGCGATAGCTGACTAATTCTCAGAATTGATGGCGACGTAAATCGTACGTTTCGCCTTTCGTTGCGCCTGTCTACGTTTGTAGTGGTATTGATGAAACATACAAAACGAGAAGCAGGCGACAGAACGAAATCATGTGTAATCTCCTCACTTCGTTACACTATCGTTTTGTCTCACTTACACTTGTACAAGCTTTTCACGATCATCGAGTTTCTGGAAGGGGAAACGAAGAGGGAATTCGTACGCTGCAACGACGGCAGCAGCTGCGCGGTTGCCAGCTTATTTCCATTCGTTTCTCCACTCAAAATTTTCAACACACTTTAGTGGTTGAAAATAATTTATGAAGTCTAGATGAGGTCTCTAAGTCTGATGTGACTATAATACAAGCACACAGATACCTAGGAGACTCATAGACACTTCATTGGTGTTTTTTTAATTTTTCGTGTACACTCCCTCCGAAAAATAAAACTTTTGACTTAGAAATTTCTCTCAAAAATTTCTGTCTCACGAGTCAAAACGGTCTTCGAATATTTATTTTAATAAATATTACAAAATGAATTTTCAATTCATTAATTTATGACCGAAACACCATTCGTCACACTCAACGATGAAAATTTGCTCACTCTAAAATTTTCAATTTTTGTGGGTTCAAAGAGGACTCAATCACTGTCGGCCGTTGGGCGCAATGACGGGTTGGTTAACCTGGTGTGAATAAAATAGTCATCGGACATATTTTATTTTCTTTTGGATTAATGACACCAATCTCGCGAAAGGTACCACCATCTCCAAAATTAGCACCCCATCGTCCGTTCTTCAGAACCATAAAATTTTAATTTCTCACTTGATTAAAATTTTATCCTTTCTAAAAGGTGGAAGCGCATCACCTTTTAGACTGAATGATGCATTTACCTTATCATTCAGAAGGCCCTCACTTTGTAATCCAGAACTCGAGATCACTCAACTTTATTCGTAAATTAAAAATTTTAAATTTACGATTTTTCCAAAAAGCTGGAAATTAAAAGTTGATTAGTCGACATCACACATTTATATTGCGCAATAAAATTTGAATCAATTAAGATTCAGGTGCACCTTAAATTAGTTCTGATCAGGAACTAATTTATCTCACTTTAAAATTTTATTTTACGTTGGTACCAACTTACGAATTAGGTATAGATAAAATTTTACCTTTTACCTGATGATCATCCTCAAATTGATTTTTAAATCAATTCGTCACGTGCACTCGAGTTTTAAAAATTTTATCTTTTTCAAGAATAAAATTTTATGGCCAAAAATAAATTTCATTCGAAATTTATTTAATTTCCAATTATTATTCATCTCACTAGAATCCGAATTTTATTTATCGAATTAAAATTTTTCTCTCAACTTCGAAAAATTAAAAAATTGGAAATTTATTTTTCTCTCAAAAATTCGCGAACTCATATTTCCTTCTCACTTCAGGAATTACCAAAAATTATTTCTACTACAAGAAACACTATAGTAGAAATTTCTGATAAAAACACTTTCTCAAATTACGTCAGATTCAGCATAAGTCGCGCAGATTATGAAGTGTGCTCTGGGCCCATAACCTGTTGGAATAGGGCGTACCTTGGGCCTTAACTCACTGTTGGTAACCCTATTCCAAGTTTAATACTGATTACCACCTCACTAGATAATTCAGGTAATTCCAGAGGCACAAGTCAATAAAATGCATTTAAGACTGAAAATGACCTTTATTAAAGACATATGCACACACTGCATATCTGAACCCACAAGATGTTGCTTCTAAGAGAGCATAGAAAAGACTGACGAAGCCCTCCTGGCTTCCTCATGAAGACAACGTCGGTTGTCAAAGGTTTTTGGTAAACAAAGTCATTATATCCGCACTTTATGACTTTGTTTACCACTTGGAGATGTAAACAAAGTCGTTATGTCCACACTTTACGACTTTGTTTACTTCTTAGAGTTCACAACAACTCCAACATCTCCTTATATGGTCATGTTTTGGTCTACTAGATGCCCAAAATAGCTTTCAGTAGCTTATGTAGGCGTACACACAGTTGCCAACATAAACTACCTTGTCAAGTATGCCACACCCTCAACCAGTGTTACCACAACGCATATTGACTCTCGCATTCTGCTCGTATTCTGGACGTCTAGTTCCAACAATAATGATGTAAACTGCGGAAGAGAACTTTAGAATAGACCCATTTTCTGTGACTTGGGTTGAACTTACCTACTTCTAACAAATAGTAAATACGTATACATTCAGAAAATATAATTTTCCAGTAGTTGGTAGAAGAAATTGTCTGCAAATAAACAATCTTTTGCAAATAAAAAATATGTGAATATTTTGCCCAGCTTACAACAGTACAAAAAAGCATAATCTGTGACATCTTGTAATAGTTTTAACCGCGAAACTAAGGTGTGAAGGAAGTCTATTTTTTAAATCAAGATGCAACTTAAAGGGTCTTCATTTCTATGAATTTTACCTACTTTTTTTTTTTTGCTTTTATATTTCCTCCCCTTGTTTAAGAGCCGGCTCATATGTTAAATCGCAAAATGTCTTATTGTTTAATCCTTTATGCGAGAACGAAAAATGCTTTTTGTTACGTCGACACTTGGTACACCCAAACTGGGAGCTGCAACGAGGGTCGATTGTTTTAGCAAGACGAAAACAAAAATGTACAACCTTTCATAAGTGGATTGAAAATGTGTGAAATTTGACGAGTGACGTTATTCAACATGAACCCACACAACTGGTTCCATTATCGTGGCCCATCTTTCACACGTTCGCATATTCACCTATCCCCCTAACTTCCTATTCACACATAAACTGCAAATTATTTTCCGGCTTTTTTTTCTTCTTTCTTTTTTTAAAATAATTTTGCTATGATTCGTTGTTTTTTTTTCGATCCTTTTTAAAGAAGGAGGAGAAAAGGCAACAGCATACTACAACGAATAAAAGACGTTGAAAACCAAAGTCTGCCGCTCGCGATCGCATAACAAGAAAGTTTCATCAAGTTCTTAGTTTTGCAATTACTTCACAATTCAATCCACTCAGTTTCCTTGAGTAAGGCAATTTTGATTTTGAATTCGCTACTGATTTCGACCTTCTGGTGTTATGCAGTATGGATCAAACAGCTTGATTGTAAACTTTTTCTCACGTCCATAATTGCTCACGATCTTCTATCGATCTTTATACGAAACGATCTTCAATAGGTTCGGTCAATAATATGTCATCCTTTTTTGCGTTTTACCCATCCCAGCTCGATGACATTATCTCCTTCAAAGGTGGTCGGTAGGTCAGTATTTAAGTGACACGTATGTAGCTTTCTTCGCAAGCGTAAGATCTAGCTCAACCAGATTACAGCAATATTTGGCAAATTTCTTGACTTCGGTTTCTCAATTTCAAATGGTTGTTGAAATTTGCTCAACACAGCTGAAAGTGATTCTGGTGGGTTTGGTTCTAATGGTGATGAAGCGATGACAGTTGGTTTGGAATTGATTTTCGTAGACTTCTTGCCGATCATAGGTTTTGGTTTCTCGATGGGTTTCGGAAAATCTTCTGCTGTTGAGATATTCGAAGGATTTTCTTCAAATAAATCATCGTGCATTAGATTCAAAAGTTAAGGAATTCTTTCTCGATATTCCTGGTTAGCCATACTCCAGAAATAATTGACTCTTGGTCACTGTCAGAGACACGCTTTTGTTCTGGGTCTGGCAGTCATTCGGCCAACCTATGCCAACTTCATAACTTGAAAGTAGCAGATTCCAGCCTGGACATCGTCATCATTTGATAATTGCATTGGTTTGACCAACTTGTTCTTCAGCATTTGTGACAATATCGAGAGTCTGCTTTCAGATTAACTAAATATTTAATTAGTATTACTACTTGTTCTTCTTGAAGAGCGAAATAAAATAGTCCCTATATCACGCTTTGTCTACGACTCTTGTCCCGAAACTGTTTCCTTCGATTGCTTTGTCTGTGACTCCTCTCCTGCTGTATAGCCCCTTGCTGAAAAAGTCTTGTACGACGAAAATAAAAATAATAAAAAATAAAAAATTTTAAATGTTCAAAGAAATGTGAAATGTTAAGAAATAGTTGTACTACGCTGACTTTATTGCTCGGTGGACTGTTGAAGTTTGTCATCACCTTCGGCCCCAGTCACTTGCATCAATTGCATCATCTGTTCTTGTTTCTTTTCCACGCACCCACCTGGAATTGCTGGAGAATTTATTTTGGCGATACCTGCGGCGCACCGATAACGATCTCTTCATTAGGTCGGCTCCATCTCATGTATTGGCTTGTTGAAAGAGTTTTCTTTTTTTCTTTTTTGGAGACAGCTTGTGGCCAGATTGAGAAAAAAAACGTACATCCCACAGTCGTTCCTTTTTCGCAATTCGACAAATATATTTATTTATAGGTGATTTATTAATTTATTCTGAGACAAAAATGTAGAATAAATTAATAAATTATAGGTGTTTACACGATCGTGTAGTGTCTATATGGCTTTTCGTTTTGTCTCTATTTTTTCGCCTATTCTTCTATGGTAGTATACTCATCAACTACCACGCAGTTGATAGATTCGCAGTTTAATCGGTTGCCTTATGGTTTTTCGAGAAAATCGTCGTCGTCATTCCGATTAAAAACACTATTTTATGGCTAGTTTTCGTAGCGGGCGGACCTGTAGGACAGCAGTCGTTTCATATGTAGATTTTATGAGAGAAAAAAGCGATTATACGATTTATGTGACGATCAACGTGGGTAAGTATTGGTTCTGCAGGAGGCGAATGAAATTATCATCCTCGATTGTGGTTTCTAAAGTTCTTAGAAGACTTTTAAACTTACTACGGGTAATTTTAATTGCCTGGTGACAGAAATTACGGGTGGGATTATGATAGTTTTGTGGTTTTATGACTGCAGCTGGATTCCAGAAATATTGCGAATTCATACTGTCACCTTAAAGTTGTAAGGATGTATGTCGAAAATTTAAAATTTTCCCGAATTCTTTGCTTTTTACATTCTTATTTTTTGGCATCATAGAATTCATATTTAGGGGTCTGAGTGGCGTAGTGGTAGAGTGCTCAACCTAGCGATTGAAAGGTACTAGCTTCGAGACTCATCACCGACGCAACCTGACCCACCACCAGAGCGCATGCCTGAAAATTCGTGCGTCTGAGACTCTCCCATCCCTATCACAAGTTCCATCTCAACCACGCAACGACAGTTCCAAACCCCAACCATCAACCCAAGACGTGATAGACCTATGCTGTCACAACGTCTTTAAATAAAACATTTCATTCGAATTCATATTTTGTCATCATTCTAGTAAAAATATGTATCAGTGACTGATGGTCCTTTATTTTACTCATCATCATTCACATTTTTGTATTTCCTTCCTTATAACTTACGTTTTTGAAATGTTGCTAATCGACCATCGGATTCTCATGCTCATTTGCATTCGCTCAAGATAAGCATCCTTCTAACAATTCGAATTCTCATCTTTTTCACGAAGATCAATTTTATTCAATTATTTATTTGTATATCAACTGGTGAGTAACTAATCGAGTACATAATTTTAGCGATGTCCGATGTGCGTGTACTCGGCCGGAAATGAGAAAGAAAATATCAGAATATAGTGAGAGAGTGTTCGCGACGAGGTGCCTGGTATATTTTTTTAGAACTTTTTCCAAGATTTATTCGTTTAATTTAGAATAAATAATGTGTAAATTGTCCATTTTTAAGCGGAGGCGATAAATTCTCCAATGAAACGCTAGTATTCGTGGTAGGGTGTTGTCTTCGTTTACATCTTAATGATGACACGATGTCCGCTATGAATTGTAGGTACATCTCGAGTATTTTTGTATTTCCTCTTCGTTTTGCCCAGCTGGTGTCGTCAGTTGACTTACCAAAATTCGTAAATTAGAATCATTGAAGCGTGTCCACAAACTGGAGTCAGCCTACTGTGTATGCGTGCACCCATTACCTCACTCTACCTACACGCATCTTTTAACTTATTGTTAGTTTAGTTTGCATCACCGCAGAAACGTTTTAATAAATCTCAATGGTAGAAAAATTCTTTTAGACATTTTTCGGAGAAGTAGATGACAATTTTGGTTCGGTCACACATTTTGTTGCCAATAAACAGTTGTTACGTCTTAGTAAAGTGAACATTCTCATTACATGATGTAGAGAGTGCATGAAGCATCGACATATTCGACTCTACTATTCTTTCCTCAAATGCTGATATAGATTGGCCTGCGTAACTATACATTAGAACGCATTAAACATAATGTTGAACTGTTTTTTTTTTTGTGTGGGGGGGAGCGAGAGGACTGTTTGATACAAAAACTTACTCTCATTTACCCCAAGATTTATTTGTAACTTGCTCACAGAATTTGCCATTTTTTGAGTATTACATTTTAAACTAGAGGGGGGAGGGGGTTAAACCGAATTTTGAACTTATCGTCGATTCAACTAAAATTTCAACTCACTGTTTGCTCAACTTTCAGTTACAATTTCACACAAAGGCAAAATTTAAAAAACGTAGTTTTTTATCGGCGAGTGGAATAAATGGTGCCCACATTCAATACCTGCTACTTTTAAAATCAGACTTGGCTGCTTTTCAACGCAGCCCCAAAATTTAGTCGTGCTAAATTACCTACGTGTAAAATCAATTCAATTAATTCAATGTGAAATAATATCGTCTTCACCGAGATGAAAAAATTCGAAAAAAATAATAATTATAATACTTCATGCAGTTTTTGAAAATAAAAAGTTTTCAGGAAATAATTCGGATTTATTATTTATTCCTGTTTGATGTTACATCGTTATGATTTTTTAAAAACTGTGTGGGTTATCGAAATGCTATAATATAGTATGTTTACCTGAATTTCCATCTAATTATACGAAATTTCACTCGTGGCTCGAGCATCAATTTTTGTAAATGGCATTAGAAACTGTCAACAGCTGTGCTTTACGGATCGATTCTGCATAAACATTCGATTAACCTATTGGTGAACGATATTTTATTCACATTTTATTCTTTCGCATTGGCTTTATATGTGTAGAAGTATAGCAGGAGTATTTTTCAGTTGGATAGGAGCAGATAAATACCAAATATAGTAATTCACATTATGTATTTCTACTTTCAGTCTGATTTTTGATTTTTTTTTGTCAATGCGTTTTGGTTTTTTGTTTGATTTCTATACTTTATGTAAGCTTACTTCGTTGATTTGATTTTGTTGAAAGCTGTCGAGTAGAATCAATTAGTGAAATACAATAGGTTATCGTATTGACTCATCTTCTTCATGATAATATGTAGATACGTAGAATCGAAGCAAATAAGTATAAGCTATAATATAACAAAAAAAAACTGGGACATGAAGGAAAGAGTAGGAGGTTTATTGATAAGCCACGATCCATAATTCAGTGCGAGTAACTACTTCCTATCTTTATTTGCATTTTCAAAGTTGAGAAGTATGCCTGTTTACCCTATTTGACGGTTGCGTAATTGTTTTTTAAATAGGACATGTATTTTTTTCACGTCCTAGTGCAGCTCTTATTCATATAGCAATACATATAAGTTTTTGCAAAATTCGTAAAATTTTGACGGATGTCTGAAAAATTCATTTCTATTCGACATAATATTATGCTTCGGGGTTCAGACAGCATTTTTTTTTTTTTGTCTTTTTACATCCACACATTTTTCAGGTAAACCAATTTATTGTGCGCCATCCAGGCAGCGTGTCATTTACGACGGAACCAGACACCGATTCTCGTCCATCTTTCGCGCACTATAAAATCTTAATTTTCCGATCGTTAAATGCAGTTTACGATCGTCAGCCAGACTAAATGATCGTGCTGCCAATTGGCTATAAATGTGGAATGGAATAGAATTTTTGTGAACTCGGTCATCGTCCAAGGTTGTAAACAGTTGTACTCGATCTGGGGTATATACCGAGTGGCATGCACTTGTGCTGCAAAGGCGAAGGAAAGGTAGCATAAACTTCCATCAAATTAATGGTGCTGCTTTTTTACGAGCTGCATGATTTCTTCATTTCACTCGATGACGGTTTATTCCGTTCCAAGGTGCCCGTACTCTGGCAGATTGAAATTATGGGATGTGAAAAACATGCGAACAATAACGCAGCTTTCACAACGATGCAACTTTGACGAATATATAACTGAAAATTGCTAGTTCCTTTATTAATGATTTTCTTTTACTTACTAATTTTATTTAGGTACTTATTTCTTTGAAAAAAAAAAATAATGTAGCTTCTTTTATATACCTTCTAAAAGTTCAGTTGATTGAAGTGAAATGATATAGCTGAAATACAATTCTTATTATTTTGCTATTTTGAGTTACTGAACATTCAACTGGTGAGTAATTCATTGAATAATTTCAATGGATTATCATGGTGATTTCATTTTTGCTATTTGGCTTTTAGTTCATGATTGCGAAGTTCCATTATTTTTAAAGCTTTTCACTCGAACTGAGATTTGGAAACCAAGTCCCTGAGCATATAAAAGACTCTTTGGTAGCAACATTGACCCCTACCCTCGTGCTTCATGTTAACACACCTGTAATGTGTCTCTGGTTCATTACTTCTTTCTCACATGTGGTCTGTAACTCGCGATCTCATTTCTGAAAGACATGAGCCTGTGCCCTCGTGGCCTTTCCTGATATCTGCGAAGCGATTTATTATGTTTGGCGTGGCCGACTTCTTTCGCAGATTGGCGAATATTTTAATTTTTTTTATCTGCATTCGGTACTGTGGCAGGGTAACACCTTCATCCATTCGCAGCTGTGTATGGGCTTTGTGCTTTTTTCGTCGATATTAAAAAGCGTTCTTTTCGAAATTTTCTTCACGCACGTGACGCGAATGCTGAAAAAAGGTCTCGATTAGAGAGGAAACCGTAATTACGTGGCTAAAAGTATGCTGGAAATGGAAAATGTGCATTTCGCGATGGTTGGTGTAAAGCAACCGAAAAAAAAAAGAAGAAAAAATTACGAATTTTCTCGCGTCTCTTGGATGAAGAAAAAAATGAAACTTGAAAAATGGGGGGAGGGTGGTAAGGCGGAAATATAGTTGGAATGCAATCTTTATGATTTAGTATTCGCTATGAATTAAAATTTTCTGATATTTCTTTTTTCGTCATACCTACGCACCATCAGCTTCCAGTTTTTTTTTTTTCAGCCAGACCGTAACGCCATTAAGAAAACAGCTGAAAAAAATTGCTTAGGATGGGAAAGAAAATATCTGCTCAACTTTTTTATGTAGGCTATTTTCTTTTCTCCTGATATTTTGCGCGAAAAATGATACGAGCGAGATTATTCGCGTCTGATAATGTTTTTGTTTCAAAGGAAATATTTTGAAATTACTTTTTTTTTTTAAAAGCTCGTCTCGTCGGGTATTGATGAGTTTTCATTTTCTAAAGTTTTATTTTTTTCTTCCTGCGACTAGAAATTTTTATTTTTTGTCCTTTTTATGCTATCGGCTTTTCTCGTCGGAAAACGATAATCCTGTGTATCCTGAATGACTTCTGTGTGTGTGTGTGAGAGTGTAATCCTGTGTGCATGTTCTTTTCGTTTTATAATCAGTGAAATTGGATTCTGGTGATTTTTTTACGGTTTAGGAAGCGGAAATTTTTCAAATTTTAGAAAAAGCTTGATACGGAGTAACAAAAGTGTATGCATCATAGATGTGTAAATGGTGAAAAAGTTATCCGTATGAATGGTCAGAGCAATATCTTTCGATGGATTTCCTCTCTGTACTGAGGTCCGAAGTATCAGTAACTGGATCGACCCTCATGAGCATGTCTGCAATAGGTGTTTTTTCGTTGGCACCCATGTCTACTTCCAAGCGAAATTATTGGCCTCTAATGATCCCATTGTTTGCCCAAAAACTTTCCTGGCTGCCTTATTTCTGTCTGCTGGTGGAGGCGTGGGGGGGGGGAATAGTTACTTAAACTTTAGGACCTTCTTGATAGAAGACTGGTGTTGAAGTTTGAGATTTAACGGCGGATATTTCTGAAGGAATGTATCGTGTTTATACCCCCTTGGCAGATACGATGCCAGCAATTGATGAGTTCGAGGGTGCATATTTCTCTCCCAAATTTCGCCAATATGTTACGCACGAAAACTTTTAGTCCATATAGGTCCACCCTTGGATGCAATAATCCAAAAATTAAATGTTTACATCCACGCGAGTACAGAGTGCAATGTGTACTGCATCAAGTATTATTATGCACATCAACTTATGTATGTACTGGATGTTACTGGGTACACTCTATTCTGTACATAAAATCGTGACTGCCAAAGGCTTTTCGTACACAATGTTTTGCATGAAGCAAAAATAAAAAAAAGGAAAATAGCAAAAAAAAATAAAAATAAGAATAAAAATAATTTAAAATGCAATGTAAATTTAAAATTCGTATTGTGCGCCGTTTCCCCTCCCCCTCCCTTCGTCATCTATTACTATCCCTTGCCCGTTTAAACGACAACATCCTTTTTAGTGAAATAGTTGGAAATAATCGTTTGCCTAGCCGTTGATAACGAAGATAAGAGCGTGGAACTTGTAAAATGAAAAACCGTCGGTAACAAAGCTTTCCTTTTGTATACGATGAGCCACAGTATATTCCCTCTAATGACAGAATGCTTTATTCTTTTTTATTCTGATAATGACTAACACGACCACTTTTTCATTATTTTTCTTCACTTTTCATTTTCAGCTGACCTACTTCTCAGTTTATTTACCTATTACTGCAGTAGTTTTATTATTGTTTTGTACAAGAACACATAAAATGTGAAGTAAAGCAGAAAAAAATACAGAAATGTGTAGGTAGGTGCCTATAGAAAGAGAAGAAATTACTAATCAAAAATTTATACATAAAGGAAAGTAGAAATAAAATAGATGCAGATAACGATGGTTGAAAAAGTCCAATATCATAGTATTTGTGACGAAATCAGAGAGAACCCATCTCAAGGTGAAAAAAGGTAAATTTCAAAAGCCAAAAACCAGTTGGAAGGTTAAAACTATTGAGTTTTGAATTTTGATTGAGACTTGCTTCTTATACCCGAAAGAATATTTTGTTCGATTATGGATGTTAGAACGTTTACCTAATTCTGCTAAAAACGGGTTACAATGGAAAGTTGGTCTGTTTTTAAAATTTCGAGACTTACGAAGTAACGAAATACCGCTTAATCATTTTCTGCCTATTAATAAAAAAATGATTTGCCGACCACAGGTAATTTTTTGAAAATCATACCATATTATCAGGTATAATATTGAAATTGTTCTTAATTTTTTCCATGTTATAAAATCTTTGTTATTACTAATTTCAAAATAACTATCAAGTTGATTCACTCTATCGAACCTGCTTCTCCAAATATTTAGGTAGGCGCCCCTTTATGGTGCGGTTGTCCTTGAGGGTGCGCCCACCGACACCAATATCGATATTCAGTGCCCCCATCGATCTTGAAAAGATACTCTCCCATAAGATCTTCCCCTTGCGGCTGCACCAATTGTAATTTTGCGATCTCCTGGCAGCAGATATTGACCAGTGTCTTTTTGTCACTGCCAGGAGGATCACATAAACAGAAGCAGTCTGATTCTGGGGGGAAAAAATTGAAAAAAAAAAAAGAATTTAACAGAAATTTCTACATGAGTGGAGTGATCGATTTAAAGAAAACCTCTCTACACATATCAATACTATTGAGAACAAAAAAATCGTACCAGCGAAGGTTTTTCTACATTTTATGTGGTAATTTTTACATTTCTCACTAATAATTTCGACTGTTCATTTTTCTCATCGTTGAAAATATTCGGAGAATCGCGACTGATTTCCAAACATTAAGACTATTTTAGGATTAGATAACTGACTGAAACAGGGGATACTATATTTGTCTATGTAGAAGAACACCGACTTAGGAGTTCTCCAGTTATTTTCAGTCATTCGAAGTACCTTCTCAAATTTCCAAGATAAAATAATTTATGAACATTTCGATTAAATCATTCGAGTAAGCCGCGCATCGAAAAAACTGCCATCAGCGCTAATAACTCATGAAATCGATTACGACGCTTAGCCTCAGGTGAGCCACCCTGAGTTGACTTTTCTTTTTCGACGAAAAAGTGAAGAAAATAGGCTACGCTTTTCTGCTCCCTCTTCTCCTCTTCACAAATGGATTTATGATTATTAAAAAAATCGTAGTGTTTTAAATCATGTTAATCCACCCGCGCCCTTCCCACAAGAATACCTCAATATTGACATCGGTCTTCCACACCGCATATATACACACAGTATTCGTGTAAAAGAGTGGCAGACCACCCATGTGGCTATATAGCCGAATTATGAACTGTCTTAATAGTTTACCCTTTTTCTTCCTCCCTTCCACCGCTGGCTTTTTCCTGCTGCTTCTTCCATTACAGCATAAATATACTCGTAGATATAGACCTATAACCCATCATCTTGTTTTTCCTCGCAATGATTTTGATTTTATTCTATTTGGTATAGTTGATGTGCCCGTTTACACACTTCCTTTGGCACTAATGGCTGATATTAACTGCGTAAACATTTGAGTAAAGAGACGAGATCGAATAAATAAAAATGGGGGGAAAGAAAAAATAGAAAGAGCAAAAAAGGAACTCTCAATTTTGGTAAACAAATCGACGTTATTTTATTTTCGTCGAGTCTTGAGAAATCTATTTGAACCTTTTTTTCGGTTCATCAAAAAATATTATTTACATAAAACCAATAAACCTTATCACCTGTCTGACTAATACCCTCATGAACTTTGTTGATTTTGTCGTCTCGGCTATTCCGTGTATTTCCTCCCTTTGCAAAAAAAAAAAAAAACATCGGCTGCAGTAAGATTTGCTACGAAAGCAGGTTTCCAATAAATAGCATCTACGATGACATCATTTTCAATTTTTCAATAGCTGAATTTTACACTAGCCAGTGAAAGACATAAAATTACTCTCTTATTTCTCTTTCCTCTTAGACATCATTATAGAACAAAACAATCCTTAAAAAGTGTAATAAATTCTTTCAAATAAGATTGAAAAGTAAACCTTCACAGCCAGTAAAACCTAAAATAAATAACCGTGTCCTTCCTAAAGCTTTGTGAAGACGCAGATGAATTCTCTTTCACACCAGTAATATTTAAAAGAGTTTTAACTACTCAACATTCAAAGGATCGTCTTTAGGATTGAACTTCATTTATTTTCCATCTCATTTTTTTCTCCATTTCTTCGATAACTCTTTACCCGTTGTGAAATGTCTTTTAAAAAACGAAATTATTATGTCATTTTCTAACTGTCAACCCCTCCTCCCTTAAAGTTTCCCCAGTCGATTTTGGGCAATAAAAGAATTCCGACATCTTTTTTTTTGTCATTACTTTTTTTCAAGTATAACCATTTACTTTCTTTTAAAACAAAAAGAAAAGGTTGTCAAAAATTTTCACTCTTGAAAAAGTCGTTTTCATCTCTTTTTGTTTGTTTTTTTTTTTTCGACTTTCTCGCGCCCTTTGAATATTAGCTTTTCACTGAGACGTGAAAATGTTGAAACTCCTTGAAAAATTGGGAAATAAAGAGAGAAAATAAGAATTGAGAGGAAAAGATGGAGCTGTAAAAAAAAAAAATGTATTTTTTTCACGCAGAAAAAAAAAACGTAAAAAAATTAAAGTTCCAAAATATTAGTAGTTGATGATAATTATAAAAATAAAATGAAAGTGCAAGTAGCGTTCAAAACTTCATGTATTGATACTCGTACTATCAAAATTGAGCGGAAGTGTGGCAGAGCATTGAACACTTTTTTTTCTCCTGAACTTGGAAATGTCCTCACACCACCATTGTCACCACACCTCCGTAGTCGATAGAGCTCGATACTGACCATCGTCCTGCATTCTAACTGACCTCATAAGGGCAGGACTGTCACGGTGAGGTACCCGAAGTAGGAGAAGCTTTGCAAGCGCACTTGCCACGATTATGCAAAACCGGATCAGGGTGTGAATCCTTCGGGCTACTAGGCACGGTGTTATGGATCCTGAAGGCTTCTGCGAGGAAAGGTTAAACTTGCTCACCATACCCAGTCACAAACTTACATAAAACTACGTCTCCTCACTCCGGCCGGCCGGCCGAAGGGTTGATTGTGGGACGGATGTGACTTCAAAGTTTGGTTTTTCGAGAGCCTGCAGAGAATAAAATTGGTTAATCTTCTAATTTGTTGGATCGCATGCGTCTGCAGCGAGGTCTGCGAAAGTTTTTTTCGGCTCTCATGGGCGTGAATGGAGAATACGTCGCGTCGTGTGAACCGAATTTCTGTGCGGAAGCCCTGCTGTTTTAGCCGCAGATTAGAGGGGTCTGTGGTGTGCGTGGCTGGTGCAGAATCTGCTACGAGCAAACGACGTTTATCAGGGGAATAGTGGTTGTTGCTTTTGTGGTACTTGCAATTTTTCGGGAGTAACTTTTTGCAAAACTGTTAACTGCACTCAGTTAATTTATAAATAGTGCATGCATGTAGTGTAGAAATGGAAAGTTTGAAGACGAATTGCATTCTTCTGCCCCTTGGAAAATATGAATCCAATATTTAACTCACGTTAAGGTTGTAGTGATTGACATATTGCTGGATCGCTGGTTTTTCCTTAAATCGAGCCTTTATTTGTCTAATTTTATTATCTTGATTTATTGAGTGTGAGAAGCTCTACCTACCTGTGATTAAAAGGCAAAATGCAGAGAATTTGACTAAAATTTTGTGCTAGTACATATAATACTACAGCCACGAGAGAACTGCTTTTTAAAAATAATCTCTTACCAGGCTGTAGTAGATGCAATGATACATATTTGTGTTATGAAAATCACATTTGTCCAGTCAATAAGTACCTACTACAAATGGCTGACGAAGAAATTCATAGTAAATTTTGTCAGTATATAGCTTGACTAAAATTTTAAATAACGATTGTTTTTAAGTGTATCGTCCCCAATTTTTGATACTCGTACGGTACCATGTACCTAATTTGTATAAACAAGTTACTATCCCTAAGATTTCGCTGTAATGTGAGATGTCAGCTTTGCCCACATTTATGAAACCATCATTCTTGGTTTCCCCTAAATAAATTACGTATAATATATTCAGCAGTTTATGAGTTAGAACGATTAAGAGATCAACCCTTCGTGAATTACGTCGATATTTCAAAAAACAAAAAAAAGTCGCCTCCCCTTCGAAGCTATTATTTCGATCGGAAAATATGATAGGAATTAATGACTTGGTCGCAATTTGAAAGGAACCCACTGACGGGTCAGCTGTCGTTATTGTTTTACGTTTAATTAATACGAGCCGAAAACAGCTGCTGGCTATATGGGCTTCTTTACGAGCGAACTAGGCTTTTTCAGATGAGATTAGATGACCAAATGGGTACTTTTTTTTTTACCCAACTTATTCTTGAGCGCACGAAGGGACTGTGCGTAGTTTGTTGTTCACTTTTTTTTTAACATCATTGTTTTTAATTCGAGTCACTCAATGTAACCATCGTTATTCTCATTCCTTGAATGCGGTTACTGCTGCTTACAGGCTTTCTAAATTAATTTTATCATATTTTGATTGAGGTAAATTGTTCTAAGCAGATATTAGGTTATTTAGATATAACATGATAAACTTACAAAATTCGAAGTTATGTGGCTTATGTTTTTTTCAAACAAGTATTTCTGTCCGTATGTCTTTTTAAATTCTGTCTTGTAGTAAATAGTGTACAAATGGCATGGCCGAATCAGATATGTTCAGTTTGATGTTCGAGAACTTTTCTCAATAAGAATAGAATAGAATGTCAAGTTTCTCGTTGTCTACTTTTGTTATGGTCTGCTGAACAGCCCTATTTTGAAATTTTTTTTTATGGTTTGTATTCTTCGAGGCCTCTGATGACGAAAAATGAATTACATTTGAAAAGTCTAAAATGCGTTAATTTTATTCTTTTTAGTGAGGAGAGGGTTAGGTTGAGTAGAATTTTGTTTTCATGTAATCGAACCTTTTTGAGTGGTTGGAGTAGAAATAAAGGGGAAGAAAATTTCCAATATTGTCAATTAAGTTCTTCGTAATACTGGTTGATGTATAACTTTTTTATTTCCTTTTTCCTCCAAAATGTTGGAAGTCGACATAGTTTAGGTATAGATTTTTTCATTCTGTTGGCTCGTCTGCAAAATAGGATTGGGGAGCATCCTTGTCTCAATGCTCATGTCACTGAAAAATGAATATAACGTTACTTATAGTAACAGATTCGTACAAAATTCGATAATATTTTCACTATTCCCTGCAAGAGTCAACTGGTCTATCTTTGCAATATTGGCGAGTCAGTACTGAGGTGGACTGCATGTTGATAATTTGCTATTGAAAATGTTGTTCGACATAGTGTTGGTATGTACTTTGTGCTATTTGGTGATGAAATTCGCTTTCATTTCCGACGTATTATTTGTATATTTGACTCGAAAAACTCGACCATTGCTTCCCCATTTTTACAAATAAATAATTCGAAATATTCGTGAATCGGCGGTTGCAGTTGTAGCTATTGAGGTATTGTGTGGCGCATAATGGAAAAAATAATGTTAAAAACGGTATACAGACGAGAATAAATAAGTATAAAGGAATAATGGTGATGGATCTATTCTGGTAGAACTGCAGAGGGAATTTGGTAAAGGATATCATGGGCGTACAGTGTCACCGGTGTAGCAGCTACCTATACGTTGTATATGACAAAAAGTAAAGAAAAGAAAAGGAGACGTAGGTATTTGTCGTGTACTTGCTCCGACAGAAAAAGGAATACATATAATCGAATAATAAAAAGCGAGCGAGATGAGTGCACGTGGGTTTCGATATCCTTCCAAGTTGACGATGAATCCTGAATTCTCATTTTAATCCTTTTTGATGAGTGTTTTGAGTATCGCGATGTGTACCCAGTGTGTGCCATTTTAATAAATCGAGTTCCATTCGGGGTGCCTATACTGGTGCTTCGTATGGAGCACTTGGATTTACCTGTCCTTGTCATCTCTGTCATCGTATTGTTTGCTTCTCCAGTATTTTTTGCTGGCAGACTCGCTCATTGATACGTATATCCTCTTCTTTAGGCCTTTTTCCAGCTGTTTATTTTTGACGAGTATACCGTTTTGAAAATGTGTCCAATGTGGGGAAGGGCTTCGTTTGCTCGTCCTGAATCTTGTTGATATCGAATAAATGCGATTTTAATATTTTGTTTGTTCTGCTCGATCAAATACGAGTACATATATATGACCTGGGCTACTTTGAAGTAGGTACTAAGAAGGTCTTTGTAATTGTATGTGACTTGAATTTTCAATACGTCTACGTGTAGA
This sequence comes from Parthenolecanium corni, assembly GCA_038050395.1. NCBI lineage: Eukaryota > Metazoa > Arthropoda > Insecta > Hemiptera > Coccidae > Parthenolecanium > Parthenolecanium corni. The sequence continues at coordinate 351,833 of JBBCAQ010000002.1, forward strand.
AGGTTTGGGCATCTCTGAAAATTTTCCTTAGTTTTCCCCTGACCACTGTCAACTCGTTTGTGTTAATGATAATTTATATTCTCAACTTGAAATATATCATTTGGAGGACACCCTGAGGAATAAAATTTGCCTCGTAAAAATTGAAAAGCATTAGCATTTTGAAATAGGTAAATATTGAAAATGCTGATTTTGGAAGAAAATTACTCGTACTTTCATACATTACATTTCAAGTTTACTGAAAATTGCTTTAAGTTTCCATGAAAATATTATATCTGATCATTCGACGGTTTCTATTTTATTGGTCGAGCAGTCTTATTTGCATTTTGATGAAGAAAATGAACAATTATTATATTCTAAAAATGTATGCTACTAAATTGAAATTCTGAATAATTTACCCCTCAGATATGTTCTTATGAGTTACAGATATTTTAGGTTATGAATTTTATTTTCATGTAAATATGATGGTTTATAGTAGGTAGTGTCGGAATTGCATGAGATTACGGAGTCTAGAGTTGATTTTATTCAAGTATTGTTTTGCTTCATTTTGAAAAATGAAAATTTAATGTTAGAGTGTACGGGTTATGAAAAGAGAAAATTTCAAATCAAATATTGATAAAAAGTGATAAGAACAGAATCTATTTTTGGAAGGACTTTCGAATCCTCTCCTATTATTTTGGTGCTGAATTCAGGTACGTCATTGATGGATTGATGCGGGTTTTGTCACTCTGTCTTATATCATTTAGATCATGACTACTTTATTGAGAATTTCATACACGTTTTCGTGTTTGATACACTTTTTGAGTCGTATTATGTTGCACTGACCATACCTCAGATCTAGTATTCCCTTACCATCTCAAGTTCTTAATTTTTTCTTCATTCTCTCTTTCATCCTTTTATTATTCGCCACAAATTTTCAACTTCGTTAGGCCACGGGACGGTGTGTTATTTCCATTTTGTGGAAACTTCTTACTCCTTGGGGGATAGACAGTGGGGTAAAGAACCAACCAACACGTTTAGAGAACCAATTATTGTAGAGCTTCTAGCTTCATAATCATCATTGCTATAGCAGATTCGGGTAGCGTGAAAGCATGACGAGATGAATACCTCATCAAAGAAGGGTTGAATTTTTTGATTACGTGTTCGTTAACAATGTGTACGTATGCACTTTACACGCCTATTTTTTGGCATTTTTCCCGCACCCCTTACGATATTAGGTTACTCACCCATTTCGTGCAGCCACCATTATTGCTGCTCTATAGCTTCTCTTCAGCACTGTTCCGTGGCATTCATGTTGTACTGAGGGCACAAATATGCGTACTTTTTAAGATTGTAATTCGCTTTAATATGTTCCGACAGCTTGGTATTTCGAATAACAAAGAGCAGCCCTTACCACAGCCCACCCTTATTTTTGCAGACGTAATGTCGCCAATCATTTTGCATGTATTTACCAGTCTATTGCCTGTTCAGGGATTCGAAAACTTGGTTTTCATTGTTAAAACTGCAGCAGTCTTATAGAGAAAGTATGGTTATGGTTGATTGAGCAGAAACTTCGATCTTGATGAAACATAACTACATGTCGTCAGCACCCCTATAAAAAATGCATGAGTTCCACAGTGGAAGATTGTTTATTTTAAATAAAAATTAATTAATTAATTAATAATGACTTAATGATAGTGAAAAGTTAGGAAAATAAATTTAATTGTTCTTCTTCTTAAATGTTCTGAATGTAGATTCTTATTCTTTATTCTGCACCTGAGGGACAAAAAAAAGAAATCCCTCAGTATCATAAATTAATAGTAAGCCTATAGATCCACAAATTAATTAAAGATGGCAAGAAAATTAATGGAGAGAACAGAGACAAGATAAATAATTTCAAAGTTGATAATAAATTTCCCAACTGACTGCTTCTGTAGCAAGAGTATTCTCAGACGACATCCTTCAATATAATTTACTTGAAATAAGTCAATAAAAGAAAAAGAATTATAAAAAATGAAAACCAAAAATGACGTAAAAATTAAAAGAGTATTCAATCATCTATATTTCAGGAAGGAGACGAAGAGTGGCCGCATACTATTATTGATGACCAAAATTTTCTCGATGACGAGAGAATTTTTATCGAGAGAATTTTGACAACCCCCCCACCCTCACAAATCATCCTTGTCAAAGTAAGTTCTCTTCTTTTTCAAGGGCTTCTGTGCCAAATTCCGCCAATTTTTAGTCGCATTTTCACACTTATTTTCATTTTCAAGCTGTTGTTCACGAGGAGTAGAATCAGGAGGAGTTGAAGCTTCTATCGAGACAGGATGCTCAACAGGAAGTGGCTCATCTATTTCAGATCTACATTCTTCTGGTGTATTGATACTGGTGCTTGACAGTTTGGGTCCATTGTGACGAATACTATCAGATTTCTTCAAAATGGACTCATCTACAATGGCATCAATATGTTTTCGGACAAATTCATCAGCTCGCATTGAAAGATCAACTTGTTTGAATACGAGTAAAACATCCTTCAATTTTTTTAAGGTGCATTCAACTGCTGCTGAACTCTCTGTCGGGTGGCCATATTTGAATATTGGGACTATTATCCATGTCCATAAAGGGATAAATTTACTTGATTCCAACTACGCGCCAGTTGGCTCTTCCATTATTGAGTTTTCGTACTCTACTCTCTTTTTATTCATGGTACCCCTACACGTGCCCTCTGTTAAGTAGAAATCTTAGTTGGATTGAAAAAAGGGAAAAAACCATTCGTCTTATATGGAGGAATAAGGGGAGTGGAATCTTCTGTACCAACTTACTCTTTCAGTCGGGTTGCTGATCAATTGGTGCTCGTCTTTGTTTCTTACCTATACACCCTATACAATGCACTGCAAGATAAAACTACTTTTGTCTGCCGCTTCCAGAAGAACCAGTAAAAAAGACGTAACCGGATACTTAGCCAGGTAATTAAAACTACAGTTCGAGATGGAAGGCCCCCATGCATATATAAATATCAAGATGGTCGACAGCGAGTGACGAATCTGCTCCATAGAGCTAGTTCGCGGATTCCTTCGTATTCTTGATTGTTCTTATCTTCATCTAATTTTTTTCTTATCACCCTTCGCATACGTAATTTTCCTCCCACAGCAGTATCGAGTTGCGCATGAAGACGAGCCACACGGGATAGCCAGTTAGATCCAAACTTCAATGGCTATATATACTCGTATCCGTATACGGCCACAATTTACCAAGCCCTGTCGTGACTCTTGATATCCCTGGGGAGGAGAAGTGCAGTTATGATTCACGACATTCTGTGTCACATTGCGCTAAATACGAGCATACATCATACTGCAAACCCGACGGCTGTGCTTCGACCCTTATTCTTGATTTCGGGAACCCCCTTGCATCATGAGCGTGTGAGAGAGCAGAGTGCATTTATGCTTGCAGCGGGGGAGGGATAAGAAAGAGAAAGCAGTTGCATCGCCGGAAAGCGAAGATACACAGGGCATTCTCTATTTTTGTGGAGTGAGAGGTGGAAATGGGTGAGAAACGCGGAAAGAGGTGCGAGGGGATGCAATCAAAGGCCAGCCCAGACGGGGTGAAGAAATGCATTATGGATGCTCGCTTGCTAATAAAGTCGGTACCCGACAATATTTGGTTATTACTTTCGTGTAAAGGCGTACAGCGAAAAACTAATAAACCTTTTCCCCCTCTTTCGCTGCAGATTTTTTCTCTACTAGCACGAGAAGGAAGCTAGCAAGTTGGGAGAACCCTCTTCAAGCCTTTTTTTTTTTTTGCTGTCTGCCCTTTGCCACTGTTTTTAGGGAGGTCATGGAGCGGCTGTTGTATGGGCTGGAACGAATTGCGATTAACCACGAACGACTGCTGAGATTAAAAATTTAATAGCACGCGAGGATGTGTGTACAGGTTGTTGTGTGGCAGAAACTATTCTACCATATACATATATTAAATTCGCAGGGTATAGAGTATAGACATTCCGGCGAGATTATTTTCCATGCAGGGGAAGAATACTACTTTTTAGTTCTTCAAGTAGTTTACAAGAATTCAGTTTTCCCCCAGTTCGAACAATAATTCATTCATTCATTCATTCTTCAGGCTAGTAGTCTTTTTGGTGATAGTGCCAACACTCGACTTGATCAGGTGAAATGAACCTCTATTGAATTTAATATCATGGAACCTCTGTGTTTATAAGATTCCTTTTTATTTTACATATTTATGAATAGTAAAATTGGAGAAAAAAAATGGGTAAATGCTATTATCTTAAGGTGCACTAGGGATTTGCATATAAGGCAATTTGTAATAGCCATGTAACCTCTCGAGGTCAAAAATAAAAAATAAAAATGAAAATAAGGCCTGTATTCGATTACCATTAGTTTCCGAATGTGCTTCCAAATTGTCTTGACTTAATCTTGTTGTCAGTAAATACATATTTATAATTGAATTTTTCGTTCAAATATTCCAGTAGTTGGAGAGTCGAAGCCAAAGTGACTCAAAAACCTTCATAAATCGTGAGTGTTTTTAATGAGGGATTTTATATTACTATATTTTGTTGTACGTTTCTCAGTGGCTTTTGAAAAATCTTCATTGTGAGTGAATTAAACTGCCTGAAGAACTTGAGGGTTCTCCAATACCATTGACTTTCTTTAGGATATTTTTCTGTCATGGCTTTTATGGAAAAGCCAACCAGTTTAATGAATTTGATGGTTGACTCTGCATCTTTCAAGCCTTCTCCAAATTCACGGTAGTATTTCTATATTATGACATTTTAATAGACAACTAAAAAACTCATACAAGAATGACTTGACACATTATAATAGAATTGATAACATATGACAACACATAGATGAGAGTAGAAGGTAATAATTATTCTGTAAGTAACATGAAAGGCATGATATACCTCAGTATTTCATACCGGTTCCAAACTCATTCTTAAAAAAACTGTAAAAAACTTGTTTTTGAGTGATTTTATTTTACTCGTACTTACTTGTATATCAGGCATGTCCAAAAAGTAGTTTTAGTCTACTATTTGATAGTAAAACTGATTGATAAAATTGTGAAGCACTTTTGCGAAGTAACATACTTGACTATTTACCCAGCTGATTGAGAAATTTTTTAGTCATCACAGAAACTTTTCTAGTTGGCTTGGAAGTCCTTTCAGTGGGCTGAGCACTTGTTTCAGTCGACTGAGAAATTTTTCCGGACAGCTGATGATTATTTCCAGTTGGCTGAACACGTTTTTTTAGTAGACTGGAGAATCTTTCCTAGCAAGTGATGAATTTTTTGGTAACATGACCATTCGTCGCGTGCCTTTTCGTCTTTGAAAATTTGTCGCCAGACGATTCGTTGCCGCTAGTATTTTTTTTATACTTAGCATAAAAGGTATTAGCTATTACAAACAGAAATTAAATGTTTTAGCTAATTTGACTGCAAGTCACGATTGTAAGATCAAGTCACAAATGGTAAAAAAAAAGTGTAATCAACGTCCTATTTGAAATTGTCTTTTCTTAATTGAATAAGTAGGCACCATCAACCAACTTGGGGTGCCCTCTTTCGCTCAATTCCGTTGAAAATAAAATAAATTCGAAAAATAAGAAAGTATAACAGACGAGCTAGACTAACAAGTTCGAATTTTGAACTGAAAACGGTGAAAAAATATAATAAAATAGGACTATCTAGAAGGTGCATTATCGCCTCGACCAATTTGAACGTGTCGATGAATTGAGAGTATTTTATTGGACTCATCGTAACCAAGCTCTTCTCAGAGCCGTAGGTTGACTTCTGTACACGTTTGATATTGATGCATATCATTAAATTTACTATTTGAATATGTGCTGCTGGTGTTCTGTAACTTGATTCTTACTCTATATCCTGACTTCTTAATTTTTTAATATAATCATTTTTCAGCCCTATAAGACACATGTTCAAACACTGCTTCTAGCAGAAAAACCTCGAGCTGACACTGACAGGAGTTTTTCTTTGCTACGTAAATATTTCCTGGTGCACCCACACACTTATATTTTACCTTTAGTACGTCCCCACCTTCCCTACAGCTTGTGAACTACGCTCAGTTCACACGATCCGTAAACGTCGTATGTCAAAAATAATTAACGTAATTTACGCCCGTAAACGATTCCTAAAGGCGTGCCAGCAATCAACAATCCATAAACTGTGACGCATTCTCCATCTCACCTCTGCATTTACAGTAGTATATACGGCGTGGCGGGGATTTATGTATATGACTGGAGTCGGTATATGTGCCGCTTATTCGGTTGATCTTGATGGTTCTGCTGGTGGCATGAAACCATCCATTTCTGCAGCCGTCAGTCTGTCTTTGTCACCCTCGCCTGGTATATGTGTGTGTAGCTTGTCGTCGACGTCATATTGCATTAATGGCGAAAAACAATAATTTCATTTTGTGCCGGCAGCTCGACACACTGTAGATTGCCCGACAACCTGTCGTCTGCTCCAGGTGTGGAGACGTGCGAATGCATTTTTTGGCATTATTAATTGACTCTCCGGTTGCTAGCGAAATTAGCTGTAATGAGGGCTGATCGAGTGACTGATGAGTCATATTGTGGCATAATGCTCCTAGACACCAGTTCTCGGATAGATTAATAATTGAGTAGAGGAGCTTCTGGGTTGATGATGGGTTCTTCTTGGTTAACGATGGGTTTGGGTTCGACGGGTTCTTCTGGGTTGACGACCGGTTTTTCTTACGTAAAAGTATAATTTTGAGAAAAACGTATTTGAAGTTTGCATGTGAGCAAAACTGACGTTGAAATCGAGCTAAGTTAATGAAATTTGGAAGATGCATACACGAACTATTGGACTTGAAGTATGCCAAAAGAAAAGTCAGTTTAGTGCATAGAACGGTCGGTAGAAAACATTGAATGTGCTTGAAGAAATTCCCTTCTTGCCGTTCATTTGAATTTTACTCCAGCTACCACACAGTGCCGCCATTAGTAATGGTGAGGTGCTGAAATTAAGTTTTGCTTAAGTACTGTGTGAATTACAAAAGCTGTTAGTCGATAAACTAAAAACGAAACAACAGAGCTTCCAGTTTTTCGTACAAAAATAAATGTAATAAAAAGAATGAAATCGACTTAGTTAAAGTTGAGTTTCGGCGGAAGAGGTAGAGGCTGAAAGGAATCAAGTGAAGATGTGTGTAACGATGCGAAAAAATACGTATTTGCGAACGTAAAAGGCTGGTGCCATTTTGAACACATCTTTTTTTGTCACAGTATATAAAACGACAAAAAACACCCAGAAAATGAATTCAAACCGATGCCTACCTTCGTGCGATAGGGTTTGGTGAAAAAAGGTTAACGTCTCCAGAAAATCATCCCCCATTTCCCTCCCGAATCACGGCATTTCATTTCTGTTTTAAAGGTGATTGATCTCAGCATTTCAGAAGCAACGTTTCGAAGACTGTAAAGAGGGGAGAAATTTTAAAAGAGATTAGAATAATATTATTAGGAAGTTGTGAACGAATAAAATACTGCTGGGCTACTGGATGGAAAGAAATGAAAATTTCGAAGTGAGAAGTATGGAAAACGTTTTATTTTGGACGCGCGAGACAACCTGCCGATCTGTATGAAACAAGAAACCACAAAAAGCAAGTTGGTAATTCATGCTGAGTCCGAAAGTATGCTCTATGGAAATATATACGTTCATTTATTTGGACGAGATCTGCACCTCATACTGAGCTAATGTAGGTCTAGAAGATATTATAATAAAATGAATGACCAGTTACATTCAAGAAAACAACAGGACACTAGTTTGAAGCTGAGTGCCACTTATACACCCAATACTACGGACTTATAGTTTACCAAGTATCGTTATTTTAATGGCTGCGCCACTATAAAGAAAGCAGCGTTGCCAAATTTTGATGAAAGTGTTGCTGTATTTTCTGAAAAAATTATCCTATTTGGACCCTTTTCACCACTCACAGAAAATTTCGTGAAAATGACAATTGGTATTTTCAATTTTGTCTTTTTTTTTTTCAATTCCCATTTGGGTTCCTCACTCAGTCCCTACCATCACGATCACACTAAAGTTTGAAAAAGATTTTCACAATTCTTATTAAAACGAATTTAATGAAAGTTTTTCAAAAAGTTGTGCTTACAAAACAAACGTTAAATTATTATTTTTGTCTTTTTGAAGACTCATTAACTAGAGAACAAAATGAAAGTTTATTACTGAAACTATAATGATTTATATGTGAGACGTACGTAGGTCAATAGATCGACATTTTTGACCACTGAAAATTGTTATAGTCTACATGACTGATCATTCAAATCATATTTTTTTAGAATTTGAAATGCTGCTATATTTGAAAACTAGCGTACATAAACATGAAAATGGCTGCATAAAAGGTCGTTTTCTGGTCCAGAGAATGCTTGCATTTTTTTTTTGTTACTGTTTCTTCAACGTACATTTGATTATCGTTCAAAAATGTGCATTCGCGTTTTGCAAATGAATCGTAGATGGATCACTTGAATTCACACAACTGTTATCTAGATATATGCCATCAACATATCCCTTAAAAACATAGTTATTCATCTGCTTGTGAATGTCAGTAAGAACCATATCTATGATGAGAACGGAACTGTTATTTTGAAAATAGAAATTCAACTCATTGAACTTATTATTAGAGTCCTTGAAAGAAAATAGTTTAACAGATTTATCAGTAGATTTTAAAGAGAATTTTTCAGTTGTAGTTTTTGCTTCAAAGTATGCTCGTTGAAAAAATAATGATTCCACTTTAGGTAACGAAAACTAACGAGTCATGCAAAAAATGAAAGAATATCACATTCATAATACATACTGCTAACGCATCCCACTGCTTCAAAGTACATACAATCATTAACAAAGCCTGCGTTTTTTAATTCACGAATTAGAACGCGAACCTACTTAAATTTATTTGTGTTTGCACACCCTTTGCTTAATATAGTCGATGGCCTTATTAACAGCAGTAGGTCGTTAAAGGTTTTAATAAAATGTTCCTATATTAGAGCCACAAAGGGAAAAAAAAACGGTGGAAAGTAGTCGGTACCCGTTCAAAGTATTCGCCGAAATGAATTGTAAGGGCTTTCTATCCCTTACTACTAATAAGATTTTTTTTTTTCAACTTTGCTATTGTTGATTTTTTTTCCTTTTAATATGCTCTTTTATATCCAATTTTTTGCTTCTTTTGATTTTTTTTTCGCCTTCCTACTTCAATAAAAGCTAGTCGTACCTGCGTTTATGTAACCATACGCCTCTAAATGCAAGCTTTTGACTCTGGCACATATACGATTTTTATCGACTTGAGGGGTTCTTGGGATTATAGTGTACGCGTAATATTGTCAACCCTATCGCTATCATTTTGCGGTCGCTTTTCAAATGTTGGTGTAATGACCTGAAATGAGGGGGTTCAAACAAAAGGTGGCTATGTGTGGCGACGTAGGAAACGAGAAAATTACGAGAATTTTGCCAAAGAGAAAATACCTTCTTTATTGAGTTTCTCGCGTTTCATGTAAGTACGTACATGGATAGGTATGTTTATGATGTGATAAACCAAAATAGTGTTGTGTGCCTTCGGTCTTCACTGCGAAGTCATGTGAGCTTACCCATGTTTCATTTTGGTTTACATTCAATCTTCTGTCTTAGTCCTCTATGTAATCTGGTGTGGCAGAATGCTATACATGATATATTCTACTCGTCCGCTGTGGATTCGAAATTGAAATCGAAGTCTAATATTCGAGACTGGTTACCTTTTCTCTCGAGTGACAGTGATCTGGTGGGCGCGATCAACCGCCACTTGCTCTATTGTTCCTTTCGTTTGAAAGGATCATATTTTCACCTCACGTGAATGAGTGGAATTGAGAGGGGGGAAGGGCCTATTATACCCTCGAGACCAGCTAAAGGTAGCCAATTCCTCCGCTGAATGGACACTTACCTAGCAACTAGAAAATCTAATGAAAGTTATGCTTGAAGTTCATAATTTTTTCGTGGTAAAAATTTACTCTTAACAGTTGATTTACTCAATCCTTTGGAATTTGTGTATACGTGATGTTTAGTCAGGGAGCTAATGAACTAGACTTTTCAACATTTTTCATGCAAAATAATTTTCCTATGTTGAAAAAATGACCGTCATCCCAAACTACTGATGTGAATAAAATCCAACGTTCATGATCCTCCTTCAAACAAATAAATTCAAAGATCGTTAAGTTCATTTAAAGTCTTTACAAAATAACTTTCCTGTGTGAAAAATGCAGACTATTGAGGAAAACTGACTCTCCTATTATGCCCAAGCTTCTGAATGAATTCCTTGGGAAATTCAAAATTTTTTAAATATTATTTTATCTTGCGAATGTTTTTTTCAACATATTCTTCTCCAGTCATGCCTCCCAAGACAGTACCATCAAATTAGGTACGCTGAATAATTGTCTCATGCGTCAAATATTTATTTTTTGACTTCCAAAAAATGGTTTCGATTTAAAGTGATGAGAGAAGCATTTATTTATTCATTATAACATTTATAAACCCTCAATTGGTTACCGACGATCCAAGTAAGGGACATTGAACTGTGTAGAGTGTATTTAAAACCAGTGTAGCGAGCTATTCCTGGAATGGTATTGATAGTATAATATATAGTAGGATGTAGGCCAAATTACTGTCATTCCCTACACTAAATAGGAACGAAATTATAATTTTATATGTCTTTGTATGATTACTTGTTATCTGTTTGATGAAATCCGTCATTACTATTATAATAATATTGTTATGTACATTGGCCCCATAGAAGTCTGTAAGGCTCTTATAATTTATAAATTAATTAATTAACTAATTAATGAGAATGAATAAATAAAGAGATATTCTAGACTATCTCCATTTGGCTATTATAACTTTGCAAGCGTTTTGAATAGGGAACATAAAACAAAATTAATGTTGTCCCGATAGACCAGAAATCACTTTCTACGTAAAAATGTTGGTCCATAAGTTCAAGGGTTGCGAAATTTCTCAACATGTATGAGCCATGCATCAAAACTGACAGCGAATGCATAAAAAATTAGAAAAAACGCTAGAAGCCAGAGAATGATATTAAAATACAGCAGTCACTTGAGTCACAGATTCCTTGAAGTACCATAGCAGTTGTATTTCAACTACTATTAGGAAAGAGGGAGCCAAAATAGGGACTACTGCTGATGCCATCTGTACGAAACTCTTCATGAATTCCTCATTCCACGTCAAAATGAAGTGAAAAAAAATTATTATTTTAGTTGGTGTCATCGCTTATTTCCGATTTAATTAGGAGGAAATGGAAAGCAACACGTTGAAACGAAAATTTTCTGGTCGTCAGTCGACATATTCGATGATTAAAGATGCCTTTTAAAATTCTGATTTTGTCAGTTATACTCGCTACAAAATCGCTTCCACGTGTCACACTAGTGCTCATGAACTTCTAACAACTTCATAAAGACACTACAATATGACAGTTCCCTTAAATTTTTTTCTTTATTTCATTTTTGTATAGGTTCTTTACTTACACATGTCGAGAAAGTATTTCTGACAGGGTTGCCACATGATGTACATGAAACGTCTGTATACTTATTTTTCCCCACCACAAAAAAGCCATGCAGATCCCCGTATGGTACAAAATCATATAAAATCTGTACCTACAGTGGCTCAATAAAGTATTTGCACATCACGTAAATTGGCTACCGCGCGGCATAGGAATGACGTATGACAACAAAACATGCTTTGTTTATTAGTAAATGAGAAGAAAACATAAACAATAACATAAAAGTACGCGAAAAATAAAGCAAAACCTTGTATGAAACAAAAACGGTAAATTCCTGAAGTCAGAAAAGTATTTGCACACCTGCAGAAAATGCGAAAAAAAAATGAACCAAGTGCATAAAAGGAGGTTTTAATACTTGGTATGCATTCCTTTAGCGTCAATGATGGCTTGAAGACGTCGTGGCATGGAATCGACCAACGCAGCAGTGACTCTGGGACAAATTTTGGACCAGGCAGTCCGAAGGACCCGTTTCAAATTTTCCTTGTTGGAGATTTTGCATTTACAAATAGCCACCTCGAGCAGACTCCACAGGTTTTCGATAGGATTCATGTCTGGAGATTGGGGAGGGGTTACAAGCTGGCAAGGGGCATTGATACGTAGAAATTTGCGAGATATGTGGGCAGTGTGCTTTGGATCGTTATCCTGCTGGAAACTGAAAGAATTCTGCAAGCCTAATTTACATGCACTGCTCTTCAAATTAGCGCGCAAAATATCGATGTACATCTGGGCTGTCATATTACCTTTGATAAACTCGAGATTTCTCACGCCTTTGGCTGCCATACACCCCCAAACAAGCACCTTGCCTCCTCCAAATTTGACAGTAGGGAGCAAATTTTTGGCTTCTAATTCAGAATTCTTCTTCCGCCAGATGTACCCATGCCCATCAGATCCGAATAAGTTGAACTTTGACTTGTTGGAAAATATAACAGTTTGCCAGAAACTACTCGGCTTATTTACATACTCTTTTGCAAATTTCAACCGTTTGACACAATTTACTTCGGATATAGAAGGTTTCTTACGCGGACTTCTTCCATGTAAGTCGGCCTAACGGAGTACTATTCTTACTGGGTGAACTGTTATTCTTGACGCTGAAACAAGCTCATTGGCTAGTGAGGGAGCACTCCTGAATGGATTTTTCCGCAAATTACAGACAATTTATCTCTCTTGGGTCGGATTCAACTTCTTTGGTCAGCCACTGCAAAACTCATTTCCGAGTGAATTTGTGGCTTGAAATTGTTTTATCACATACCGCCCTGCAGAAAACAAAAAACCAACTTTCCTAGCAATTTCTCGGTAACTTTCATCCTTTTTGTGGATGGTAACAATGCGAGAACAAACCGGTGCCGCTATTTCCAAAGTTTTCGGCCCCATAACGATTCACTGGTGTACCTTTCGTTTTTTAAAATAAACTGCAGCATTCGTAAGTAACTGATAATTTACATTTTTTGTTTTGTCGAGTTCTAAATTGCATGCAGCCATGTATTTGTCGGGTGCAAATACTTTTTTGACATCAAATTTTCACATTCTTATCTGTAGGCAGAGCCTTTTTTTTTTTCTCGACCATGTACTGTGCTGCTCTACGTTTTAGGTGATTCCCTACATGACGCGTATTTTTCGTTTTTCCTGCATGCTATTGTTGCACTGTTCTCGTCATTTTGCCTGGTGTGCAAATACTTTATTGAGCCTGTATATGTATGCCAAACATGTTTTCCCCCAATTTTTACAATTGGTTGAATTTTTTTTTTATATGATAACATTTTTATTTCTTGGGTTTCAGTGGCTACTTATAGATACTTATGCATGCAAGTGGATAAATAAAAATGACAATTGTGATTCTCTTAAATAATTCCATCAAAATTGCACAAGGCAATAAAAGTTTGACTGTTTTCTGTTTTCTCATTAATGGAGAATTTTTGCACAGAAAATGTACTAATATATTTCCAAAGGAGTACCTAGGAACATAAAAACAAAACATAAAAACTATTGTTTCACATTTTTTAACCTGATGATCATTTTTTTGCATTGGCTGACTTAAAGTACTTTTTAACTGATCACATCATTATGAAAGTTTGAAATAACATTCAAGAAGGAGGGTTACAAATTTCTCAACCCCATCCTAGATGGAAAATCAATTATATTTTTAGGTTACTCTTACTGCTAATAGAAAGATTCCTTTGTTTGCCTATTATTTTTATTTTTAGTTAAAAAAATTTTTTTAATAAAATTAAGATCTTAAATTTTGGGTTGGTAGAAAATAATTAAATAATAGTTGTAAGCATCAATAAATGAACTCTGTTTTGCAAGAAAGCGATAATTCCACTCAATAATTACATGTAAGAATGAATAATATATTATCTGATTGCATACATCATGATACATACCCTATGGGCAAACTCTGATAAAAAGTACTATCCTTTTCTCTCAGGGTATGAATATCCCCTACTTACTTTTTAATAATTGAATCGGATACGTATCCTGCAGGCTGGCCTTCTCCATCTTCCCCTGCCAGGTGTATTGTTGCTGTATCTGTCGGCTGCACATGCGACCAAGAATTCCTTTCATGCGCTGTGCCGGGCCCTTGTGAGGCAAAATTGAACTGAACCATTTTGTCTAAAATGTGAAAACAAACATGAGATAACGTATAAACTTGATGAAATAGTATTGTCAGTAGTTCAGTAAAGTAATTATCAAGTCTTACCAACAAATCACCCGTATCCTGAGATGCCATCAGTTCGTCTTCGAAGATCGACATATCCTCTCTAGTATTTATCGGAAAGAATTTGTCTTAAAATGTTCTCATCTCTTCATCCACCTCGACAATCAGCACTTTCTCAACTGGAGGGGCCGTCTGCAGATGCTGTACTTTATTTTCTACAATTGTAACTAAAATGATTACCCGATGAAAGAGAGAAATGAAAGAAAAAAACAGTATCATCAAACCATGCCACTACTAAGATTCAATCAGTGACGCAAAAAAAAAAAAACCTGTGCAGAGGAAATAAAAATGTGATCACATTAAAAGCGAGGAACAAAACTGTTGAACGCCCTTACCTAATTTCATCAATCTCTTGTCCATCATCAATGAAAGCGCGTCAATTTTCTCCTTAAGCTCTTCAATGTTGAAAGTGAGAGAATCCAGAGCAGTGACTTGTATTGTTTCTGTTTGAATCAGCCCCTGCTCAGCAGGAAGATGAGCTGGAGACTGAGCTGGAGGCTGAGAGAGAGGCTGATTCAGAGATAGTTGCACAATGGGATTTAATGACAATCTATGTTTGTCAGCTACAGCAGCGAGTACTGAAATTGTAAATATTGGCTAAATCTAGAACTTTCATAATTTGTAATGATAGTCAGTGTGATTTACATACCTACTAAACGTTTTCTTTTGTCTCTTTTTTGTTTTTTAACAACCGGGCTGCCATCTTCCGATAAGCTGGGCATGATACTTTTCTGCTTCTCAATTTTTTCTATTTCCACTACGGCCTCTTGGTAGGTGTCTATGAGTAACCAAATAAAATTATTAATGTTAATCAAAATTGTTTTATTCATTTCAATATGAAACAGGTTTTCCCCCCTTACATTCATCACTTGGCGACAACGATAGAAAGAGCAACATGAGCTACCCCAACTGGAGAGCCCGCAAACTATTATATTTTAATGTAACTCAAATTGCTCTTTCTGCAGTATCTCAGTGGTGAAATCATGGCAGAACACTCTGTATACGATAAGCAGTCTCACCAAATTGATAGTCAAAAATATGGGCCAGTCGATAAGTCGGCCACATCGCACATAACTTTTTGTTCGCCTGGCACGCTCTCAACCAGGCGTCACCACCTGGTCGTTGCCATGTTTTTGTTCTAACGTCGACCCATTCCAAAGGGGAGGCAATCAGCCCATCACCATCGTCTTAACGAAGGGCTTGCTTAAAGCCTCCTCTCGGAATTTCATACCACTTTTCTTTTCATTCTCCTACAAAATTCAATAAAAATAGATAGAATACTTTTTTGCATTAGGCCATTGATTTATCTAACAAAGTAGTTTCCCTTTCACTGGGAATCTCGCGTATAATAATGATTTTAAAAAGACATACAAGAATAATTTATCAAAGTTAGCTAATGTTTCATCTTATTCACTATACCAAATACGATAAGCTTTTGACCTTACTCAATATAAAATTCATTTAAACATTCGATGCTCTAATTAAAAAGAAAAAACTGTTGAATTCTGATCAAAAACAGAAGCGTACAATAATTTTCTTCTCACAATTGTCAAAATTCCCTTCTGAAAGCAACTGCAATCGACATATTTTACAGCAGCATAAAATTCTCAATATCAGTTTTGGTTTCATTTCATAATCCACATGAATCATAGTACTGACAATAATAACTGATGATATATCTCAATTTACACGTTGACCGACATTCGAATCAGTGGAAAATTTTAGAATATCACGTGGCCAAACATTTTACAGAACTATGAGATTATTGAACAATTATTTTAGAATGTGATAGTCAACAAAATTTTGAAAAGCTACGATTCCAGATTTCTCATTTCTCATTCAATCACCATATTATTGTTGAAAGCTAAAATACTGAAGCTGTGGTGTAAGATTACTATACAGTTATAATGATAACATTATTTAATACTGCTGTTACATTTCCTTCAAAATAAAATTATTTTGGAAGTCTTTTGTCCTTTAGATATCAAAATTTTGATTGCAAGTCTCAATCTCATCCAAAACTGATTCCATTGATTCCCATTAAGTATAAACTTCATACCAGGCACAGATTTCATAACATGTTACTGATATTAATAGCTTCCACTCTTGTCACCAATACTTCAATAAAATTTTCAAAATGGAATAAGGTTGAAAATCATAGGTATGGATTATTATGTTCATTTAAAGTTCACTGCGTAAACCATTGGGATTAAGAACAAATAAAAAAACGTAGGAGGAATGAACTTATGAGACTTATGTTTTTTGTACCAAAAAAATTCAGTTTTCACAAACGACCGCATATTGTGTAATTCATAAGCATTAAAATAGTTCGACAGATAAAATCTATTTTTATAATAAAAACAATCGTAATTAAAGCAACCTAACCGCAAATATTTTTGACAAAATAACTTATTTTTCCCCAACTAAACATGGCCAATCCTTCTTTTTTTTTTCTAATGTGATAACATTCTTATTTCCGCTACACGTTTTTTTTTTTTGCGTCAGTGATGCATTTTCTTAAACTTTTAGGGCAAAAATAATGGCAAATATTGAAATGAAGTCTTAATGCATTTTGCTGTTGTAGAAAACAAATCACTATATTAGGCAGAGTTGAAAAGCTGGCCGCATAGTTAAAATTAAAAAAGCGTAAGCCAAAAGCTTTGTTTAAAAAGCCTAAAGTTGAGTATTATACAAGTTTTTGTTCGTATAGATTTCAAACAATAAGAAATTCAGTCAAACAAAATTGAAAATAAAAACCTAAAATAAAAATAAAATATGAAAACAAATTCAAAAGAAGTATGTAGAAATAGCATTGTGTAAGTAGTTAAGCATTTAATATATTTTACTATTATGCAAACGCAATATCTTTTCTGGTACCTTGTATGAGAAACATGTACCGCCACTTTTTGAAAGAAATTCTTTACCCCTCTTAAGAGATGACAGTGTCGTATCTTCTATTTTATTGCGAAACTTTGTCCTGTTGAGGTTAACGGAGCTAAACAGTCTCTCACAGCTGGCAGATAAATGTGGTAATAACAAGATCTCATCCTTCATTGAAAGGATCAGAGTACTTAGAGTAACGGAATTTTTTTCTGCAACTTTGTTCCAAAATTTATCAATACCTATCTGATAAATAATTATCTTTGTAAATGTTTCTAAACAAACGATACTCATTATCTTCAGTTACTTCGTCCATTTTGAAGAATCTGGCGACGGGCGCAATACTACGTATATCTTTTAAATTTTTTTGGAGAAATAAATCCACAGTACTTGAGAACGGAAGCATGGTGGCCTTTCTAATCCGGCAATAAGAAAAATGTTTTTAAAAACAGAAGTCATCTTTATTAATGCGTATTCAATTGTGAAATACCAGCTATTACGATTAATCATGTCTAATTAACTGTACCAGCCTAAGACATGTGAAAGTAATCAAAATGATCAAGTGCCCTGCGGATCTGCAAAAATTATGTATAATTTGTATGATGGAATCGCTGAATTTGAAAAACTACATTGCAACCAATTTCTCAAGACTCATTGGTTGCGAGCTGTACATTTTTCTCAATTTTTGGAAGTTTTATTTTTGTACTTACCGCACTTGTAATTGAGCTCTTCAAATTATTATTAGATGATAAACGAAACAATATATTAATTAGATCTGATATATTATATTAGTACCTACTTCACACTCGCATGTGTTTTCTGAACTTTTTACACTTTTCAATCGTATCATTTTTTCGCGCCTCAATTTCAAGGTTTCTCAAAACCAAGAGCCTCGAAAATACACCAGAAGTAAATTGGCAACAAAAACAAAAAATAAAACAAATAAAATCAAAAACCCAATAGGAAGAATAAAATGGATTTTCGACTTCCACGTAAAATCCTTATTTTAATTCGATTTCAATGTAAATATTTTCCAACCCTGCACGGATCCCTAACAGAGAAAGAATTTCAAAAATGACTTTCTTCAAACGCAGCTCGCGACTACACAGCGATGCAAATTTATTTGCGAAAATTTTAAAATTAATTTACTCGTTTACCAGCGAGGAGAAGAAACCAAAACACTAAAGATTAAGAAGATGCGGTTTCTCTCCACCCCCTCCGCCTGTTTTCTCTATAATAGAGAAGAAAAACACAAAAATTCTGAAATATAAATTAAAGTTTCCCAAGTTAACGCGAAAGAAAAGGAAATTCTTGCATTTCTTTAATGTAGCGCGGAAAATTGCGCTTAATTAAAAAATAATTCGACCATAGAATCCCCCCCCGCCTCATTTCCCTTTCCCTGTTCTTGTACGTAGTAAATGTGTGTAAATAAAGTACGAAATTTTCTTGTGTATATATTAAAGCACTTCCTTTCTTTTCATCTTTCATTTTTTTTCTTCACCAATGGTTAGCTTTTTTCAAATATAAATACCACAGCACAAAGTGGAGAAAGCGAGGCAGAGTGGATACAGTGAAAGTAAAAGGAAAGACAGAAGACGGAAATAAGAACTTCAACAAAATTTTTCAAAATAATAAATTCTGTAACAAGATCAAAGTTTTTTTTTTTTGCCCTCGTACTTTTTGTTCTCATTTCCCCACTCCTCCAATTCACTCCTTATCCTGCCAAACACTCGTCTTTTTTTTTTCCGCATTCCCCACGAGCAAACGAAAAATCGAATCCTTCTCAAGTCGAGCTTTTATCAAGTTTTATTCGAATGTAAAATTCGGAGGTTTAAGAGATTTCGACAAATTTAAATTTCAAATTAGCTCGAACAGTGGTGTGCTGTTTTTTTTTGCTGATTTTTTCTTCTTTTTTTTCCGTAGTAGGTACTTTTTGAATTCCATTTTGTCTTTCTTTTCATTTTTTTCCAACTGATTTTATTCGTTTGATCCTTTTTTCTTCAATTTTTTTTTTTCATTCTCAAAATATTCAACAAAAGAGACAAAAAGACAAAAATTTATGGACATTTTTACAGATTTTTCCCAGCTTTTTTTTTTTTTTTCATCCTAATCGAAAGGCACCCGAAATCTAGTACAGTGAGTCGCGAAGAAGCAAATTGCTTTTTTTCTTTTTTTAAGAAGGTTTATCAAAATGAATTCGTAATTTCAGTTACTTAGTCGTAGCGTAGTGAAAACTGTGAAGAGAACAAAAGAATAAGAATGTTCAAGTTACCAATTGGCCAAAAGGCAGTATTTAGTACCAGCGTTAGCTAAATTATACTTACAGTGATAGCTTTCCTCTTTTGTGGAAAGTTAGTTCTACGAAAGGAAGATTTATGAGAGGTCAACCCGTATAAAAGCGAAGCAGCAATATTTACACAATAAATTTAATTTTCATTCGTATAAACCTGACATGACAGTAAAAAAGATTAAAAATAATTGTTTCAACAGACTAATAGTTCGTCTATTTTCATCTTTCAAACAGAAATACTCATTACGAATCACTCTCTACAACAATTAGTTTCCGCATGGTGTATAAAGAATCAGATAATATATTCCCTATATAATGGGTATTCAGCTAAATAATCCACCTACATTTGTCACGGAAACTTCTTATTAGTTTTGTAGGTACTTGGTACCTATATGATTAGACTCTTTGTAATATGTACCTACCCGAATAAATGCGGTCGAGTTATAATTCTGTCATTCAAGTGACTTTCGTTTTTCATTGTTTCAGGTACGTTGGTGTGATCTCCATGAATTTCAGTTTTGTTTGCCAGAAGTAATTATGACTAATGTTTTTCTGATGAGTAATTCGAACGGTTCATTTTCATCGATGTGTCTTCTTGCTTAGTAAGTTTTGAGTTGTTTGCTTTTCTCGAATTGTTCTCCATTTCTATCGCAGTACATTGATAGGGCTCCCTTCGAAAACTCGTTCTTATTTTAAAGCATGCTTTTGTATCATTCTTCAATATGAACTACTGGCTGCGCACCTTTTTATGAATCTTGTTGAATTTAGTCAGAATATTTTAGCATCAGAAATACCACCTTCTGAATTTTCAGTGACGTACCTAGAGAGGGCTTAAGCCTTCTTGGGCATTGAATTTCTCAAAAATAATAATAATAATAATAATAATAATAATAATATTCAAAAACTTTTCAGAGCTTCAATCGGATTTTTCATATAATTTCTGCCTTTCAGTAATGAAGTTGACTGAGCTCCTCCCTTTGAAATCTTATACCTTATAGCATTAATTGAACCTTCTCAGTGGTAGTGCATAATATCTTGATCTATAATTGTGATGGTATTTATCTGCGGCAAACCCTTCAAATTATCGTTTATCAATTTTTCATTTTTCTCAGAAAAAAAGCAAAACGCGCTGCTGCCATTCTTCACAACAGTTCAAATCTGTTTTAAAAGTTTTGATTGCATTAAAATTTCTATTTTGTTGGGTAAGCGCTCTCAGATTCATCGAAAATAACATGCATCAAATAGCAAAAGAACTTTTCCGCCTGTGTAAATTTTTGATTTTTAACTTCACTTTCTTCCTCTCTATCTCTCTCACTCTCTTTCTCTCTTTCTTTTTTATCAGCATTCAAACAGACTGTATTGATTGCTATCAGGAAGAGGAAAAAAAAAGGAAGGTTTTTAAATTAAAGTGTATATTTACATTTAAGTAACTTTTTTTCTAGCGAGTAAAACACTTTTTACTTCGTTAATCGTATCTGCGACACAGAAACGCGTCTCAACTTTTTTTTTTGTTTATTTATTGCAGACTTTTTCGAATCTTTCGCTTTTCTCAATAAGTTTTTCTTTCCTCTTTTTGCTCCCCTTGGCTTCGTAATGCTCGCTGAGATTAAATTTTCTCCGCATTCTAAAAGTAAAATAGAGAGATGAATGAAGAACGGAAAGATTACCACGCTGCTGATTAAATTTCACATCTTCATCATCTGGTTTCTTATATAAATGGTGGTACTGGTTTATTGTTCTTTCCTAAAGAATCGCCGCCCCTTTCTAAAAGGATGTATTAATTCAAGATTGAGCTGTTGGCCAATTCGCCATGTCTGTGAGGAAGTGTGTATATTCGTACGTGTATAGCCTTGATGTGGAAAACTTATTAGCTTATTATCATTACTCCAATATAAATAATCACTCGCGTTAACACTAAGAGAAAAAATGAAGAAAGTTATTATTCTGCATACTAACTTTGCGGGACAATTCTGCAGATTATATTGAAAAAAAAAAAAAAAAAATGAAATTAATAAATAAAAAATATCCTTAATTTAGTTTGGAGCATACTAATTTCCAATATTTTATATTAATTTTTTCATATATTTTGCTAATATTCTTAATAAATATTAATTTTTCATTAAAAAAAAACCTGAATTTAAAAGTTAGTATGCTGATATTAAAATTTAATCCACCGAGTTTTCTCAGTGCATGAAACAAATTTGGTTGATATCTAAACTAATTTTCTATCCAGAGGATATGAGAAATTATGGTCCAAATATAAAATGGTGATAACCAGAATCATATTATGAAGGTGAATTTCACATTTTGACTAATGCTCCATGTATACTTTGGTAAGTTGATAAGTTTTGCTATTTTGGACAGGAAAACCGAGATAATGTCAGATTTGTTGTAGGAATTACTTTGAAAATAGTGAAATAGCCTATATAGTGAAAAAATTGATCCTTAGTAGAACTCTTCATCTTTTTACTGATCCTTTATTTCCGATCCACGAGCCAAATACAATTTCTTAACGAGGTTCTCCCCTTACAGCTGAAAAACAGGTTTACTTAATACATTTCAAATAATTATCGTGAAAATGTTATCACTTTGAAAAAATGTTAGTCAGGAATTAGGAATTAAACCTTAGCGTTTTAGTTCAGTTTGAAATTCCAGTAATTCATTAAATTTTCGAGCCAGTTCTTTTAGAAAGGTACTTGATTTATGTCGAAATTTCACACCTTCATAGGCGATACAGTCAGGCTGGCGAATTAAGATTTCCTCAAGGGGTTCGCACTGCAGTTGAAAACAATTTGAAATTTGTTACTTGAAGTGAGCAGCTCCCACCTCCAATCCCTCCGATATTGTTTTTGGATTTTTTCTGAAGGGTTCGAAATTTTCTCAAAGGATGCACACGGTACACGCATCTTCGCACCCCCGCCTCAGCTGACATCCAGGACACGGTGGACTTTATTCCTCCATCTGGCCAACACAATGGGTACAAATCGTTGAATTTCAAAACCACCATTTTTTGTACCCAGAGACAAACAAAGAATTCAGGTGTTGCAAATCTTGGAACGAAACGAAGGAAAAATCCATCGTACGTAACTAATTGGTTTACCCGTCAGCTCTTCATTACAAAGGAATATCCATATTTTCTCGATTCCGCAATCTGTGTCCCTTTTTCGCCTCCTGCAGTCTCCTTTTTATTTTCTCACTCATTTTATTCTGACTGTTTACCCTCTACAGTCCTGCACAGTTAGCTGTATGTTTTGAGGTGAAGAGATTTTTCAATCCTATTGTGGTTTTTTAAACGGTGTACAAGAATTTTTATTATTTTGGTGGATCAGCGGATGTATATGTCGTATTAAATGCGCGCATGTCGATGCGTGATTTTCGTGTTCAACATGATTGTGTCTTGTGTGCTGAACGGGCGAGCAAACGTACACGAAGTATGAACGAAAAGATTCAAAAAGAACGAACGAGCTGGTTAACAACAGCAGATACTACTAGATAGTGGAGATACGGCGTGTATGTATGTATGTGCGTATGTGTGCGTGCGTACGATCGTCGTAAAATAGTCATTGTCGGAGAGTGATGGTCGGGGTAGAAACTGGTGGGGAAGAGTTGGGTAGCCCTGGTGATGGCGATTGAGACGCTCGCTGCTGACTTGATGAGTATGTGCACGGCGGAGTAGGAGAAACGAACGTGGCGGGAGGGAATTTTTTCGACAAGGAACCGTGTCCAAGTTGTTTTAGGAGGCAATACTGAACGTTTTGAGTTTTCGTTCGTCAGCACTGTCACAGCCAGGCCGTCAGTTCGTCTCAAGCCGGGTTTTGGTGTGGTTTCGGTTTCATTGTGTCGAATGTGGCGCGTTCGTCTCGATTGTCTGTACGATTTTATTTTATACGTTACTTGATCCGATAATGTTTTAGTTCTTCTCTTCGTTTAATACTTTTACTTGGGAGAATATTTCATTCAGTCGTAATTATTTTGTCTATTTTCGCGAAAATTTGCTTTATTTTTGCGTGAAGCATACCTTCACATTTTTTCGCGTCGCCATTTTTTTCTTGTTCGGCTGTATATGTGCTTGTGCAAGTGTGGCTTATTGTGCTTTGTGCTGTGTTCGGTGAATACACAAGTTTTCTGCATAAACTCTCCGGTCCACCGTGTCACAATGATTTCATTCCAATCGATGAGCTCGTGTCACCGGAGTTGGTGAATATTAAATATTTCGTTCACGTTTCGTGTGGTTTTGTTAGAAGATTGATCTTTCGTAGCTGAATGAGCATCGAGAGCCGGAAGATTTGAGGCTGTTGATTACTTTGAGGTAAGATTGTGTTGTCAGTCATTTACGATGACCTTAGAATATGTGCTTGCTCATGCAATTCACTCTAGATTTACAATGTAAGTTTGTTGATATCGCGAATTCAATTCCAGGATTTGGTATGATTTTTCTTCGTTCTCTGAAAATTTTTTCAATTTCACAAGTACGAGTAGGCTACCATATTACAGTGAGAGTACCAACATTTTTTTCATTCACTTACAATATATATTTTTCAAAAGTAACTGCGGGTCTGGAGTAAAAAAAAAGCAAAAAAATTCAAAAACACAGGTTTTTTTTACCCTGGCAGTGCTCTACAGTGTTACGTACCTTCGATAACTTATTCGTTCATTTTTTCGGTTTTTCAGTCTCGAAAATTCCTAGTTCTTAATTACTCTTCTATCTTCACCGATACTCATGCTGACTGAACACAGATGTTCAACATTAATGTACTCTTTTTGTCCGTTAAAATCTATCAAGGGGTTGGTGGGTCATTCTAACTCAGCCCAAGTCTTGAAATACGCCTGTGTATGTAAGTTGAAGGAACAATGTAATTTGTGAAATTTTTGTATCCTGGTTTGTGGTATAAGTAGATAAGAAAGTTTGTTGGACTTGGTTCTTTTTAAATTTTATTGTAGTCTGATAAATGTGATAAGTTCGCTGGATAAATGACTGGTGTGGCAATTGAATAACTTTTTTTTTTCTTTAAATTGAACTTTCTTTTTCCCCTTGAGACGAACTTTGTTGAGAAAAAAGATTGTCTGAATCGAGAACCAAACTAACTTTGTTTTTGAAACAAAAATATTTCATCTAAATTTTGAAAATTTCTATATATTTTTGCCCCTATTTTTCAACTTGTTTTGCACATTATGTCATTCTATTATTAATACGTATACGATACTCTGTCCAGTCTAATAATGGAATTATTAGAATGTCTAATTGTGCAATTCTTTGGCCGTGAAAAAAAAACAAAACAGAATAATAAGGAGAAAATTTTCTTAAAATTTTTGTTTTTGTATTTCTTGTTGTTTTTATTCCTATTGTATCAAATCTCATCTGCATCTCGGGATTCGTAACACAAAATATCTTATTCGAGTACCTACCTATCTCAAATTTGTAATCTCATGCCAATATTGGTGTTGAGGAGTACTTTTTTTATAATATACCTACCTTCTCAAAAAATACTAAATCTCAAAACACCGTCAAGACACCGAGGATTTTATTCGCAGCTTCTTTGCTGGTTTCGTATAAAATTTAATTACGTATTTGGTCACTTGGTGTTCAGCTTTCTCGATGTGTGTGCGTGTCTGTTTGCAAGGAGGAAAGAGAGTGAAGAAAATTCGACTGCAGACCAACCACAGGTGGTTGATTATGTGCGAACAAATAATTAATATCGTTTCAGTAGTGCAGCTATCTTTTCCATTAAATAAACTTTATGACTCTTCAGTGTACCATTAAAATCGAGGGGAAAAATTTTATGATATACGACTGGGTGAATGGTTCTACAAATTGTCTGAAAATGTACTTTTATTATAGCCAAAAAATTCAACCTGTTTTCTTTTCGCTACGTGTGCAAATTTCTCGTCATAAACTTTTCTCGTGTGCGTTTGCCAGCTATAAATAGGTAGGTAATATATGCAAAGAATATTGAAAGGATGAAAAGTACGATTTTATTGGGCGCCGCATTGGCTGCTACCAAAATCGCCTACAAAGTGCTTCGACTCTTCGATATATCCATAATATATTAACGGTACAGTACTAAAATGACCATAAAATTGGTTTACCAAGTCGGAAAAAAAAAATTGGTTTATAAAAAATGTTGCGAAGGTCTTCATAAAAACATTTTCTAACAAAAATTTTGAAATGTTTTCGGGTTTTCCTTTGCTACCTGTTCTAATTTTCCTGTGTTTATATTTTGGCCTGCATATTTAATAAAAGGTCTGTCTTTATAAAAACTTATTGAAATTTTTTTTCCTAGATTTTTTTTGACTTTTTGTTTTTGCACCTACGACCGAATGGGCAGTTAATAATCCGTTAACTGTTTGGCGGTACTGATGTTTTTTTTTTTTTTTTTTTGTATGAGAATGCCTCTGGATGTTCAATTTTGATGTTTTATATCTCATGTACCCTTTTATATATGTACAGTTTTTTCCCTTCGTATTTTGTTTCTTCTTTTCTGGTCGTTTATTGTATTTGTGAAGGTGTGTGGTCTGTTGGTCGCCGGTTATTTAAACTTTTAGTAGACCTATAACTGGAGAATCGGTATTAGAGACCTGAGCCTCCTATATATGTATATGTGTGTGCGTATAATAAATTCGTCGTGATGGTATCGGCAAGACAAAATGAAATTAGTTTCTGAAACTGAGAGACAACTATAGCTCCTTTGAATTTCAATTCGAAAAGTGGATCGTTTATCGGGTTAGAAATATCCTAATCTTCCAATGTCAATTTGGTGTTCGTTATGATGAATTGAAGTTATCTCATTCGTCAATTTCAATTAACAACATCGCTTCCTTCCCCATTCTATTATAAGGATCTGATTTTTCATTCCTCGACACAACGCTTAAGTTACGGCAAACCGAATGGGTAATATTCAGAGTTACCAGCAACTTAATCAATCGTTACTGCCAAGTTTCAACTCCACAGCAGCACGTATACAGCCTACTTTCGGCGCTACCATTTTTAATTGTTACTGAAAACCATCTCCTCTCCCTCAAATACCCTGTAACTCCGCCAAATATTTACAGTTGGGGTAATTTTTCGGCAGCAAATTCGGCCACGATACGTCGGATTAGGGCCGAGAAAAGGGTAGAACGCGGGGGGAAACGCTAAAAAGCGGTTTTAAAAACACACCGTGTGCCTCCATAAAAGCCACATTTTTCGATGAAAAATGCTCCGTTTTCATTTCGCGATTAAATAACCGTCGAATAAATTACGACGCGCGTTCGCGCTACCGTTTTTTCGCTCTTTTGGCACTCGTTTCTCCATCTAGCTCTCGACGCCTAACCCTCTTGCACCTCCTACCCCTTCGGCACTTTTACGAGCGATGACGGAAACCACAAACGAGAACCCCCCATCTCCCATTCCAGCATCATTCTTCGGCTTCGCAACCCTTTCTCTCTTTCAGGTTCTCTAGAAAATTTTCGGTCCTCATTCTAGCTCTCAGTGGGTAGTGAGGGAAAAGTGGGTGTACACAATCATACCAGTATCCCTATATTGATCATTATATTATCACCAGCAAATTCATATATCTATCCTTCACAAAAATAAATCAAACTATCCAATTGGAATTATTTAAAAAAAAAAAGACTGAACTAAACTAAATCCCACTCAAATTATTAAAGATGTAATTTTAATTATAATATTATTATTAATAATAACAAATATCAATTTAATAAAACCAGCAAAAGCCTACGAAACTTGATTGTCGGTCTCCGTCCGTCTCATAAGAATTCAGTTTCCTCCTATTTCACATATTTTTTAAGAACGACAAACCGAACCGTTCGCAGTTGACTCGCATTAATTATATTTCACGTCGCTAACCATTTGCAAGCTAAATTCCACTCACCTCACGTCGGTTTTTCCAGCCTATCGGGAGTTCTTTACTTACTTATATAGTGGTAGTTGAATGAACATTTGCCAAAAAAGAAAAGTAACTGAAAAAATAACGTTCAGACTTGTTTTTCAGAAAGACTCGAGTATAGAGTTGTAGAGTGCCCAAATAAGAAAGGAACTGGAGGGGTTGGGCTGTTGAAATTTTTGGAAAACGTTTAGAGCCGCATGATAAATATTTTGCGGACAAGGGTTTGGCGAAGCTCCAAAGGCATCGCGAGAAAAGACGTGCTTTATGCGAATTCGCTCCAGGCTCTCGAATGGCATTTTCGCAGCCGAAACCGTTTTAAAAATCTTGTGTAAGATAAGTATTAACGTCGATAGAATGACCAATCCGAAAGTTCCATTTTCGACCAACCGAAAGCTATTTGATGGTAATGATGTCCATAACAGATTTTTCACTACAAATCTGCACCAACCTGATTTACATACTCAAGAATTTTTTACTTCAATTTCATAAGGCTGTAGCTAGGCCGATACGGGCTTCTACAAAATACTAACTTGTAACCATCCTTTTCATAGTAATCATAATACATCAGGCTGAAAATCTCTACTTTCAAAAAAATGAAAACTGTTTCAGATAAAATATTGTTATTTTTCAAGCAACACTCGCGGAAACTGCTTCACATTACAGAAAGAAATTTCTTGAATAATTCTACAATGCCCACCAAAATCGTTCAAAACTGATCTAAAATAACCAGTAAATAAAAATCACTGCCCGAATAATGGTAATCTTCCACAAAACGTTCAATAAACGAAAATTATTGTCAAAATACTAGTGATTCTTCCCCTTCTTCATCAAAAAAAAAATTCCCTTAGCGGATTCAGCGTCCAGTTTGTTTTTTGTGTTAGTTGTTTTATATGGCATCGATTGATTTTTTGTAAGTGCTAGAGAATGGTGTAATTTCACTCACATAAACAAAAGCTCAGGATTCGGATCATAGAAAATATGAAAAAAATAAATAAATAGTTAGATTTTGGAAACCATAAACTGAAGTATGGGCCCGACGATGAAAGCATTAACCTAAAAACTTTTTTTAATATATTTCGTTAGTTTTTATGTCAATTTTTTTGTTGTTAACGGACAGCCAATGGGATAAAATAATTTTCTATTCAGTTCGTCTACTTTATTAGATCGCCATTTTTTCCATTTTGGTACTTATTTTTCGCAGCATTGGCAGGTTGCTAATCAGTATCAAAAACTTGGAATAACATTATTGAGGCAAAGTTAAGAATTTGTAGCATCATAAGTGTGATAGTAAAGCGAGAGAGAATGAATTTAAGAAGCAACCGCGTACTAATTTCTGTTTAATCTAATTTTTCTTTCCGTTTCTGGTTGATGGGAATGTTCTTTGTATGTACTGTTAATTTGCATGTTTAATGAACTTAACTTTTTTTTTTGTATATTTTTTTTTCCCTCCGTCAAGATATAATCAAATATTAGCTCTATGCCTTTGAAGTTATTAACTCAGCAAAATCATATTTCAGACTAAGAAATGGGGAGCATAAATCCCCTGACTATGAGATCTCGAGAAAAGATAATACCTACATGAACGTATTTTCTAATCACCCGGCCCTCTCCGTGTATGATGCAATTAACGATTTGAAGGAATTTTTGGTTCGGATAAATTAACGTTTCAAGTGTTTCGTTTAAATGGGGGATGGATAAGTAAGTTTGCGAAGCTAATTTTCCGGCTGTTTGATGGAAACTTCCTGTCATAACTTCGGTCGTTGCACGAGAATTTATTGGCCATTGTATGTGGACGTATCTTTTCGATCATGATCTCTTCTTTTTTTCTTTCGAAATAGTTGAATTTCCTGCAAATTGCGCAGCATATATAGCCGAATTATACTCCCCCCCCCCCGTTTTCCCTCCATCAAAAAGGCTGAACGAGCGCCTTTCGAGTATTATGTACGGGTTTTAATGATTCGTAAATCGAGCGGCGACGCGTGTGTATAACATCTTAATTTCTCTATTTTCCACCTGCCACGCAGCTAATAACGTGTCTTTCCGGAATATAAATATAAACTTCTCCATCAGCAGCCCAGCAATTATCTTTCAATGGAACCAATAAGTTTACATATATATGTATGAGAACTATTCGATACTCGATACATGGTGCTTTTTTCTTCTACGTTTTTTTTTTTTTTTTTTCTCATGTATAGACTATATACTCGTATCTACCGTCCTATACCCAATCAAAGTACAAACACTTAACGCAGGTTTTGAATTTTTTTTCTTCTTTTACGATTAACCAATTAAACCGGCTTGGCGGATCATTCAGCTGGCGGTTGGTTAACAATTAGAACTGGACAGAGTATTCGTGTACCTTGAGGATCCATTTGAAAAAAATTATTTGTTACCTTCTCTTTTGGTGCACCAAGTAACTCGTCTTCGGTTGTTTCTAGTAGTGAATTTATCTCAGTTGTGGCTTGTATTTTACGATCACCTTAATTAGCCGGGTTATATTTATTCGCGGCACGTTAGGGGCTCCTATTCCCCTGTGCCGATAAGTCATAAACATTCGTCGTCCAACGAGGAACTGTGTGTAGTGGCAGTATATTGGCTCGTAAATATCTTCGATTCCCTGACCCACCCTGTTTTCAGCTTGTCTGCCTGCCCTTAGTGTCGACCACCGTGGTTTTCACCGATATTTGGGGTAATTATTTCGATTATTTTACCGGTGCGAGCTGGGGAAATCAGAAACTTTCTTTTAGGCTACTTCCTGTTCCTTAGGATTGGTCCAAGGTTTCAACTCCAAGGAACTCGCTGAAATGTTGGGCCCCGGAGTTCTCTTGAGAGTTTCTGACTTCTCGGTAAATGATTTTGATAAATAGAGTCACAGAAAGTAGTATAGTTGATGGTGACAAATTTTTGATGCTATTGAAACAGTGCTGCTTCGAAAAGGGATGAGTCTGTTTTTTTCCTTCGAAAATTGAGTTCTTCTAGGGTTTAATTGTACGTATATGGAGCTCTACCTTCAGTAAAAATACTACGCGCAATTATGGTTGAGAAAGTGAACTTCTAGTTGAGATTCTATGCAATGTGGATACGGAATATGCAAGTATTATTTTACTCTCATGGCAGTTCACTTATCCTCTTTTTGCATAGCACTGTTCATAATTGGACGAAAATTTTGAAAACAAGTCTTATTGTCTTATTTGGTGTGAAATTGGCGTGTACCCAATTAGGTATAACAAAAATGAAAGCTCGGTTTGAGTAAGTTGCGTGGCATTACTAAATTTCAATGCAGTCAAGTGAAGTAAATGGTTTTCTTTTAGTCTTCATCAGTATGTATGTAGTTCATCGAATATTTCATCATTGGGTAGCAATATGTTATCAATCATGAGTAACTTGATACTATGTTCTGTTAATTAATTTGGACATCATTTCAAACAAGAGAATTTTTGATTTGATAAATTCTCATCTGTAGGTACTTATTGAAATTGAAGCTTTTTTAGAGGAGATGAAATGTACCTACTTATTTTTTGAATTTATTCTTTTACCTGTATTTTATCTACAATAATTTAATAGCTTATTACTCAGTTGAATGAAATCATATAGCCGCATATTGAGTACGAGTCAGTAATCATGATGTAATGAACTAACTTCATAACTTGGAATGTAAATCTTCTTATTACACGACTTACAAAGTATTACGTTAGTTTACTGAAATATTCTATCTGGCATGACTGTCATGTAATTTCAAAGTGTTCAACACGTGTGTCGCTAGAACATATTTTCTGCACACAATGAACTTTATTGGTTTTCAAATGATCCACTTAGTTTGATTCCAGCTTTGTAATTATAGGAATTGCCTCGGGGTTGCCAAAATTCTCTCGGGTTTTATCGAGT
Organism: Parthenolecanium corni; assembly: GCA_038050395.1. Classification (NCBI taxonomy): domain Eukaryota; kingdom Metazoa; phylum Arthropoda; class Insecta; order Hemiptera; family Coccidae; genus Parthenolecanium; species Parthenolecanium corni. Next base: position 383,056 of record JBBCAQ010000002.1, read on the forward strand.
ATTGATGAAAATTTCATACCTACGATTGAAACACGCTATGGTACAGAACTTGTATCAATAATAAATCCATCGTGACCCGTACTTGTTAGAACACGAATTACCTCCAACGTGCAATCGATTCAAAGTCTCAATAGAACGGGCATCTATGGTATATTTCCTCAATTCTTCACCACCTTTGATTACACATTTCTCATAAAGTCACCGAACAAAGAACCAAACAAACCGCATACATGATTTAGCACCCGACTTTTTTCAACAAGTGATTCACCAACCTGCCACCAATACATATCTGTTAATCCATTCTCCTCTTCTTCTCAATCGGCATCGTTTAACAATATGTAATTTTAATTTTCACTCACACACGCAGATAACATTTTTTTTTTACCTGCACAACCATATTCCTTTTTCCACTCTATACAAATGAGCGGCAACTCCAAAAAAAAATTTTCTTTCAAAATCAGACAAAGCCGCAGAGAAACCGCTTATAGCCTTTTATATCGTTTCCCACACAGGACACGTTCAAAGGATCACTCTTTAGTTATATCAAGCCGCTTCCTTCTTTGAAGAGAAGGGTGGGGGGCTAACACTACTTGGACCATTCTATGCCAGCATTCAATGGAATTAACCACACACCACTGAGTGAAAGGGGGACTAGCATTTGAGGTGAAAACCCAAGAAAATGGTGAACATGAACAACGGTTTCTTCTACGTGTGTGCCTGTTTTTTTTCTATTCATATTTTCTTTTTTTTTCTTTTTTTTTTTCATTTTGTCAATCGTCATCGTCCTCTCGTGTGGTTTTGTCCTTTTTGTCTTCGAAGCCCCTCTTCTCGGCAGGAGATCGTTGTCGGGTGGATCCGTTGATTTTACTAGATATATAGGTAGGTATATTTCTTCTTCTCTCGACTTCCACTTCATCAAACACAAACCTTCTCCAGAGAGCATGCATTTCTGGCTACACTCTGCACTTCTTCCTCTAACAACCTCAGTTTCAGCTCATTTTTACCACTTTCAACGTTGCACTTTCCACATTATTGTTGGCGGGGGAAGAAGAGGGATTCCTTTCACAACCATTTGGACGTTTCAAATGTGTGCCATACGGGATTGCAAAAGGTAAACGCGTATCGAATCGTCGTTAACGATGATCACACTTTCTAAAAAAGAAAAATCAAGGCAGGAGAATAGGAAGAAAAACGGTTCCACAAATCGTCAGCCGACAGGAATGCTTGAAATTTCGGTGGCTATAATCGGATTAGCTACGCACTTTTTTCTCTCAAAATTCAAAAACTGGCTGACACCTGATATGCGTGTGTGTGGCTGGTTCTGAAAAAAATGCAAATCTTGGTCGAAGAAACTTTTTTCACGCAACGCGTCTCATCGTCATTCGGAGGGGAACAGCTTCTTGGGTGGGTGTCTCACATTTACACGTTTTTTATTTAATCATTTAATAGTTCAAATTATTAAATTAACAAATAATATGAAATCATTTCGTCGACGTCTACAAAGCATCTTGATACAGGAAGAATAGGCTTTATATAAGAATCAAATATACAAGTAGGTACTATTATTTTTTTAATACGCAACTAAACATGGAGCTTATCGAGTAAATAATGCGCGAAAATAGTTGAAGTTGGTGACTTTTCAGCGGGTTCAGCGAGGAAATTCTCTTCACCTCACCACCACGTTCATCCTGATAAGTGTGAAACTATTTCTCAAGTAAAATACTCCGACGATTACGCGATATCGTTTTTGGAGAAGAAATTCGCAAGAACCACACAAAGTTGATACATATATGTGTACTCGTATGTACAATTAGAATAACTCTGAAACTTTCGATGGCAGTATCGCATTGTATACTGCAAAAAATATCACGAGTTATTTTCACTACTTTGGAAAGCAAAACTGGGACAGCTCAGGATTCATGGTTGAAATTGAAACAAAAGTACAGAAATATATCTATGTATTTTACAACCACACAGTCAACAGTATTTTCTAAACATGCTGAGTATCAGCAGATACATCTGAACTGTTCTACTTTTTGTATTTAAAACAGTGGAAATTACAACGTATTTCATTGTCTTAAAGAACTTTACGTCTTCCATAAGATTTAATTATATTTTGAAAAATTGCTGTATTGTTTCCTTCTGGAGAACATTGTAATAGTATAAAACATCAAAGGCCTAATTTTTACTTACCAGGTTAACTTTTTGTTTCTTTTTTAGTTCGGGTTTGAATAAGTGCCTCTGAAATATCTAAATATCTACTTTGAATGCCTAATATTTCCGTAGTTTGAGACATTTTTATGATATCTAGGTACCTACTCTTTTTTATTGGCATGCTACTGAGTCTTTCTCTTCTGAGGAAATAACATAATATTTCTGAATTTTCAAATTTACATATAATTATGTTGTAAATATGTATATTCGTGTTGAAGCTCTGTTGCGATGTAAGGTTCTGCATATCCTTGGTAACAAGAACATCAGACCTTATGTCTTTGGCTAATACATCAAAAGGCGAACAAACTGCCAAAAAAATGTGTTACCTATTTCAGTCCCTCTCCAGCAGAGGACTACTATATTACGTTTAGACCTTTCGTACGATACTCATCCGTTATTTACCTAAACGAGAGTAAGTACATTCCACACAAACATGGCACCTCGGGGAATCGTTCATCGTTGTTTTTAGTTTTTACTCTCGTTTTCACATCAGAGCCACCAACTCACTCGTCCAATAAATTGTATTCGCATTTACTCCTCCAACTGCGCACATTTTTACCTTATCTATCTACTAAACCAAATTTGACGTCCTAGATACCTATATATGCGAGTGCACTCCCAAGTCCCCAGTCACTCATTCCTCATCGTGACTTCAAATGTAACCCTATCCATACACGATATAGCCTACCAAAAATAACACCGAAGCAACAGTCGTCCTACCCTCCATATATATGTACTACCACAGCCTGCCTATACAGCAGGCAGCAGGTAGTAGGTATACGTAAACATTTGAAGGGCGACGTGGGAAAATGGAGTCAAAATCGCAAGAACGCGAAAAGGAAGGTCGTCGTCGTCGTAAATTGAATTTTCACGTTTTCGCTTTTCCGGCGAAGTACCTATACGCAGGAAAAAGCTTTTCCGCCTCTCGTTCAACCGCACACCGATGCCCCCCTCCGCCCTCAAATCGTATTTCATGTGCTCCCTTCGTCTTTTCTCGTCTATAAAGTTCGCAGACGTCAAGACGTGTAAAATCGTGTGTGCTCCTTTTCACCCTACCCTCAACCATCCTATACATACGAGTAGGTTCGAATAAATTTCCAACTGACAGCGACGGGTTTTATATATTTTTCAGCATTTCACACTCGGATGCAGAGTCATCTGTAGGACGTTTTGAGCTCGAAATAATCAAAATGTTTTCCTGCTTGAGAAATATCATGCGAAAACTATCGGAGATGTAGTCTGATATAGAAAACTGTATTCAAAATTCAACCCAACACCTCTCCACCACTCATTGGCTACGAATAACTTGCGTAAACCCTTACTCTACAGTTGCTACAGAATATCAGCAAAAAATCTCTGTTTCTTACATTTTCCCCCTCCAACATTATCAAAATGAATGTTTATTTCAAAATACTGTTACACATGGAATGGAAAATGTTTTTTGTCAACGTTCGTGACTCGTAAGAAAAGTTGGAAAATTTTACAAAGTAATAGGTACTATTTATAGGTACCGAAAATGTTCTTCATCATATACATTTGATCGGATGAGTCTCTGTTGATCAACCTTACTTCGGATTGGAAAATATTAAATAACTTAATAATTTAGGTAAAACGATTTTACAGTGACTTCGTTGTTTCACATACGTGATGCATTTAGTTACTACATATTTGGCGAACACTAACAATAATATACCACAAAAGAAAGCAGACATAGAAGTGGTTGTCATCGTTCTCCTATCTACAATTTTACGACTTGAATATACTCGTACATTGGGTCGACAGCGACACTTATATAAATTGCATTTTTCGGCACATTCTCGACTTCTGCTCGTATTTCACGAGGATATCGTTTAAATCACCGCACCTTCAGTATCCCTTTATCCCGACTTCAATGCTTCAAAATACAGATTCTAATGGCCCACCAACATCCGGTCCTTTTTCGCACGTCTGACCAGCACTACAGCCACAGGTACACATTGACATTCTCCTTCCACATTTTCAACTTTGTCTGTCATCCCAAGCCGCCGACACCTCAACAACCTTTTTTATTCTCGTTCTTTTTCTTTGGTTTCTTTTTTGGAAGGTTTACGCATATAAAGCAGCTGGTTCGCTCATTTTGCGCGGCTTTTAAACGCCTCTTGTGTTATAATTTACGTAACCTTGTCATAAAAAGGAAGTAACACGAACAATTTTCATAACTTTTTTTGAATGAATATTTTCTGGAACCGCTTTATTTCAAAGTGTTTATACTATGCTCGCACAGAAAAAAAGAAATAAATGTGAATAATAAATGAGACGAAGTTTGTGCGGCGCCACGAATCCATCAAAACCCTGGGGTGTGATGTAAAGGAGTAAAAGATATTTGTTGGTTTCCCCTTCCCCCTTCTACGACCAATAGTTTTAAATATAGATAAATGTGCATTAATACCTGTGACTGAGCTGATTAGATTTGGTGTACCTGTGTGTTGTGTAAACTTGTAAAGATATTTGACCTTGACTGTCAAGGGATACCATCGTTGTTTGAAAATACAGTATTCTAGTTTTTTTGAATTTTCAAAGACTTCGCTCTCTACGTCAATCTTCGTTTGTTCCTGTCTGCTGGATCCGAGCGAGGACCACTGAATACTGTCGTCGAGGATGCGAAATTAAAAATAGCGTGTTTGTGTGACATATTTAGTAAAATATTTAAAATCTGGATCGTTTATCCATAAACGGTGGTGAAGTGAAACAATATACAATTATGTTATATATAATTTGAATTCCATGTGGATGGAAAATGGGTTTCTAGATTTGAATATTGGTTGCGATTTTATCAGATTAGAGGGTTGTATTTTTTCCAAAAGAATGAGTTTAAATACTGGTTTAACAATGTAAATTCCTTAAACTGAATGAGTCACGATGAAGATTTGCTTCTCTCAGTAATTCTTGGGAAAGTGGATTAGTGGCGCCTTTTTAATATTCACACTTGAAATTTCACACGTTCAGATGCGTTTTTATAATTTTTTCGAAGCATCCGGCTTCCCTTGGATTTGTTCGATTTTGAAAAACTTTAATTTTCCTGGAAATGTGGTCATCTGCTAGATATTATACTGTCACTGATGCGGGGAAATTATCATTTTCTTTTTCATTCCTTTGGAACTCGTTCTTACAAACATCAACATTAAATTTATATCATCAAATCTATTAAATTTTAACAATCTAAATTAATGAAAATAAATTCAATAAATTCAATATTTTCAAACTCGCCATGACCATTAATATTAACTTTTAATATAATCAAAATATCAATAAACCTAGCAATAGACATGAATAAAACAATTTTAATAGTAATATTATTATTATTATTATTATGATCGAAGCACCTCAATTCCAATAAAAAATTTTGCAACGCGACATTTCATTCATAAAGGGTCTGGTTTCAAAATATGACCTTTTCAGCAACATATGGGGAGGGGGGTAGTTACGTACTGAAATAGCTCCGTTTATATCCCTTGAGTGATATTCAGCGTGCAAAGACTTACAGAAGCCAGCCGAGCAGTTGAGCGAAATTTGAGCCCCAAAATTCGTCTATTGTTTGCCAAACAATCGAGAAAGGATGAAAGGTTAACGCGTGAGGCCACATTTTATCAAAATGCGAACCGTGGTCGAGAGATAAGACCTAGTGGTGCGGTCGAAATAGCGTATGGTCATTAAAAACGTTCGAAATTTTAGTGCACAATTTAAGGACTACCGTGGCGGCGAACCTGTCTTTAAAATCTTGCGGACAAGTTCACGTGCTTCCAGCACCCGTTTACAAAAACTGAAAAGGGCTCGCCGCTGTCGCTAACGATCTCGTATTATAATATGTAAATTGTTATTCGACACACAGGGCATGCACACGTAGTTTACACTAGACACGTAAAGTAGTTTTCGACATATTATACGACGACTACCGAGTGTTGACAACGGTCTTCTTTTTTCTTTTTTTTTTCATCCTCTTCGACCCAGTTGACACTGGTGTCCTTTTTCCATCTCGCATGCAGAATGTTTTCGGACATAGACAACTGACAGTGTACATCCACAAAAGCATTATACGTATATTATGCAGTATACAGCATACTGTAGGTACCTTTCAGTTTCTATTACCGTCCTTTATCTCACTTTCCACGTTTCTCGATTTAATTTATTCCCCCATTTTTTATGCGTGGACCGAAAAATATCGTCGTCGTCCGGAAGTATAGTATCACGATAACAGGGCTCACTTCTTTTTCCCCTAGAATTTTTTTTTTTTTTTTTACAGTACTGTGTCATTTGTTGAGCAGGCTGATTAGGGTGTGGCTGCAGGTGGATTACTTTAACAACCTAAATTAAATGAAAATAAATTCACTATTTTTAAATTCACCATGACCATTAATATCAACATTAAATATAATAAGAATATCAATAAACTTGGTAATAAACATTAATGAAACAATTATAATAAAATGGAACTTAATATTAGCTTAATCAGCTATTTCTTGATTGTACACAGATTCTGTGACTTCTTCTATCGTTCGCTTTTAATGAAGCATTTGTGACCCAGTGGTGGGTGTATCTGGTTGACGAGAAGTTTTTCATGGGTGAAATAAATTCGACCTTATGAGTTCGTGAAGAGGGGGGATACCGTCTTGATGTAAAAAAATAGATCACATCACAATTCTTAAATTTGTCGTATTAAATATATAACGAGGTGGTTTTCTTGGGACCAAAGGTTTGCGAGAGGTCTCTTCGAAATGTTGATTTTGAAAACTCGAATGAAAATTTTACAAGATTTTGTCGCTGGCCAATGATATTTGGAGTAGAATACCTAGGTAAAAGTTGACAAATTCTTTAACGTATGCACGGAAGACTTTCCCCAATCATTTACATGGAAGTTTCACGCATTTCAAACTAGTGATCGTCACTTCAGCGATTACCTACGTGTTAGTATTATTATATAATATAGGGTTCCTCACATCGAATTACTCGTACATTTAGTCTGTTTGAAAGTGTGCCGACGCATGTATCATCTATATGCCTTTTCCTGGGCGTATTCGTGTCAAAAAATTATTTCTTTATGCAAATTCGCCCAATTGGCGACATCTGCGCTCGCACTTCGTTACCCATCGACTATATTATGAAATTGCGGCGGTAAACGACGTCTTCGAAATATTATGCCTTCCCGCGCGTCCCCCTTGAACGGAAAATCGTTTGACAAAAATAATTTTCCAATTTCGCGGCGGTTATGTTCGTTGTAAACTGCTTCTCGCCACATAAGAGATTTTTTTACAAGTTGTAAAAAGAAGGCTCGACAAAAGTTCGCCGGAAAAGCGATGTCAATTTGCTAAACGCGGCGGACGTGCGCGTATGCTGGAAAAGAGGGCCAAGGGTGAAATGGAGAAAGGAAAAGCGAGAAAGTATGTATGAAACTCAACTCCGAAGTCGCTGAACGATGGGAGAAGTGTGCGCGAAAAGGCAAAAAATGAAGATGAGAAAAGGAAAACGTGGCTGTCAACGTGCCCGTTGTATTCTTGGGTTGCTGCGAGTAACCGGAAGAACGGCATCTAGTTGAATGTACAACAGGGTTAGGGGTTGTGGGGTGGGGGAGCAAAAAAGGATACATAATACACAATTGAGCTGGTGAAGATAATGTCGTAATAAACGTTATCTTAACGCGGTAACATTCTGCGTTGCGATAAAAAACAACGGTCGTCGTCCGGGTAGCCTTTAACGTATTCAAAAGCGAATTGTTTTAAAAGCTATTTCGTTATATTTTACTCGACCCCCGCCCTCAGTCCCTCGTCTGTCCCATTCATGCGTTTAGCTCGTCCTAGCCACCGGCTGCGCTTTCGAGTTGCCTTTTTTTCTTATTTTCTTTTCGCCTTTGCTCTCGTTTCCTATATTTGTGAACTATAGAAACGAACGTCGTGCACAATAAGCTGGATGTTTTTCAGGTATATGTATATGCTTTCGCACTCGACAAACTCCGTATTGCCTTGACAGGTAAATTATAAAGAGGAAAATTGCTGGAGAATATTGGATTATGAAACAATTGAAGTGAAAAATAATTAATAAAATGAAAATAAGTCGGCATAGTGACACATGTTTTACTAGTGAAATGAAAAAGCTTAAGCTGTGTATTTATTCGAACCCATTTTGTCATGCCAAGGACGTGAAAATTTTGTTCTCGAGTTCTTATACTTCTTCCTCCCAATTCTAACTTCCCAAATGTCCTTTTTCAATCCAAAAGCTGCCAGGTGATGTAGTGTATACCTTTGCTTCTTTCAAGTGATTTTCGATTTACCATTTTTTAACAAAACCACTCCACTTACCACACTTTCTCATTCCTTATGAAAATGTCAAGAAAGAATTTATTTATGAATTCTTCGAGTAGGATGTTTTTATGTTTCTGTCAAGATTTTATTCTACACAACCTTGTTTTTATTAGTTTGGTATCTCAGTATCCTTTCAATTTGTAATGTCAGCAAGTTATTATGAGCAGGGGTGCCTTTTTCATGGCTGAAGTTGATAGTTATAGGACACCAATTGTGTTTACGCTGTACTCATGCGAAAAATTACGCCCCTCCAAAAAAAAAACATTTTCCTCTCCCTGCATGGAGCTTTTTTATCCCTCTTTCAGGTGATGCTCCTATATACTTAACGACGTGCATAGTTAGCCCGTGTTTCGAGTCGTTCTTTTTGCCGACGACGAAAGTTGGTGAAAAATTTACGAACGCCCCCAACTCTCTACGTTGCCTTAAATTTCTTGTCAGCCCTTTATGCCCCATCGCTCGGGCAAGCTGAAGTTCGCCCATTCGTTTTACGTTCTGTAAAGGAATTTAACGAGTCGGAGATACGGTTTATGCGTTCTCCGCTTCCCTAGTAGAACCCATCGCTCTGTGGGTGTGTGTCTGTCAGATCCACTGAAATAAGGTACAGTACCACACGTTTTAATAGACATTTTATAGGATGAGTTGAAAAGTATGAGGGGGGGGGAGCTACGAGGTTGAAAAGTCGGAAGATGAAAGCTCGTAGGTTTTTACGACGGCCATTACAGCGTTGCAGTCTGGCTGTAAAAAGTTTCGGGACTTTCGCCCACCCCTGTGTGGTTACGTTTTATTAAAAATTTCTAGCTGGTTGTACAGGGACTGCAGTTGAAATTTGTTACGCGGTTAACCGAGTCATTAGATATTGAAAGCACCTTATGGTGAGATGAGGGAATTTTTATTGTTGTCTATCCCGTTTTAGAATTTGGGGGGTGACTGAGTTGAGGGTTGGCTGATGCGCACGCCAAACTCGTTATGCTGTTATTATGGCCAGCTTGTTGAACGTTTCGTGGATGGTCTTCAGCCGGGAAATGGTCATTAAAATTAACCACATATGTCCCATTTGCACGAAGTTACACGGATATACCTACTTAGTTGTAAAAATTAATGTCACATGACATGAAGTTCAAAAGTTATGAACAAGACTTGAAAATAGGGCAGCAGTACGAATGGTATCCTGAATTCTTTAAATAATATAACTTGCATACCTAGTCACGTTGTTGTATTAATATTTGATATTTTTTACTAATAAATTTTCAATAAATTTATATCAATTTTTCACGTAAAATCTGAACTGTGCTCAAGTTAGTATAATATGTAGATATTAAACTACATACGAGTATATAAGCAGTTTTCTCTCAGTGAAGTAAAATATTTTTTTTTTTATTATTAATTTCTTACATATCCAATGAATTAAAACATTACGCCTGTTTACAGTCAGAGAAATAAATAGTATTTATCCTCTTATCACAAAGTGGAGAAAATTATTATATCGTTTTAGACATTCTTAATATTTTTGTAGTCCTTTTTCTTATCTTGGATGATGAATATATTTCACTAATTTTGTAGTAATGTCTGCTACAAATCCTGATCATTGTTCCTGTTTTCTAATTCGAATTGTATAAATTACTGTAGCATTTTTATTTTTTCGTCGCAAATCACGCAGGCAATTATTGCTTCAAAATCGGGATTCAGCTTTTTAAATCCCTGCAGTTGTACAGGTGAAAATTAGCGAACGAAGTGTCATTCACTGAAATGGCGTGTTGGATCGCTGCGCGTGCAGTGTCCGACCGTTCGTATAATATAATTGGGAAAAAAATATTGTTGATGCTGTTGGAGAAGAAAGGCGAGGGAGGTAGGGTGGAGCAGACTCTTCGAGGCAGTTCCCCGGTCAACCGCATTCTACAACTTGCTCCTGGAGTAGTCGTAAATTGAGTTCTTAAATTTTATTTGTGGGTCCGAAAATTGTGGTTAGGTGCGTTATGTAAGCCCAGCTGTGCGAGAAGGTACCGCAGCGCACGCCAATGAGGAAAATTTTAATAAGGCTGGAGAATTTTATGAACGGCTTTACCTAATTAGCTGACGTTTGGAAATTGGAGAGAAAAGGGAAGTAGCTGATTTGTGAAGAATTAAAAAAAAAGTAGGTATAAATAAAGAGGGAGTGCTAGAGCCAGTTTGAGATATGTATCCGCGAAACATTTTTACAAGATTACTTCTAATTATTTCTTTGCTCGTTTTCTCCCAAATGGCATTTAGGGAACACGGCAGTAATGGTGAAACTGGAAATATTTATGAGATTTTTTTTTCACCGGGTGCCTCCGAGAATTGTGCGTTAAAACAAATACGGTAAGGTAATGCGTGTAAAGGGCAAAATTTTAATGACTTTATTAGTGGAAGGATTTTTTTGCCTCGAAAAAATTTTTGCATTACAAGCAGTAGAATTCCATAAATTCTGCTCTACGTTTATCGCTTGTGAAATGAAGTGGCAAAGTTTGTACGTAATTTGGGCTCAATTTAGTTTTCTGATCGCTGCAGCAAATTACGTTTACTCGTAGACAACATTTACTCGTAATTCAGTTTATTAGAGAAGTTTTTAATCGTTCAAAATTGTTGGTTTCAAAGAAAACTTGGTTCTCCTTCTTCTGGAAAACAAATGGATAATGTGAAAACTTGTATGTACCTATCGTGGAGTTTGACATCATCATATCTGATATTAAAATATGTGACCTTTCAGTCGATGATTGAGGTAGCCACTAATTTCATTTGAAAATGGGCTATTTAGAAATTGAAAATTGAAAGTAGTCTGGTACTCATTTAATATTCGTGAGGTTAACTGTTCTCCACTCACCTTCTCTCTTGAATTGTGATCAAGTAGATATGTTGTGTTTGGTGCCATTGATCTTGAGTTGGTATCATGAGAGAAAGAGGACCATACCGTTTCTAAAGAATGCGTTTCTCGTGCTAGGTATTTTTTATTCGAACTCGTATTAGCTGTAGTGTAATATACGCTGTTATTCGAGCAGTATGTTCAAACGATTTATAATGACCGGTATTTAGGCAGCAAGAAATTCATGTTCATGCGGCGAAGGAGTGGACTGGAAAGAAGAGAATATCTGCTGGTGGAAGGCGGTGGCGAGCGAAGAAAAATACCTATTCTTTACCTGTTCAATGGTGTATCTTGTACCTGTGCTATACCCTACATGTGTATAATGGGTTGTCGTCTTTTCAAAATAGTATGTACGTGTTGAAGACGGTTATTTAATGAAGATGTCGCGCGAAACGTGAGAGCAATTTTAATGAGGACCCCGTGGATATCTATCGAGCCATTATTATAGATAGGAGAATATCTTCTTTTTACTTTCTTCTTTTCTGCACTTGATGATCGTTGTGTGTACTACGAGGCGGTGCGAAACGAACTCATTTATATGGAGGTTTTCAAACCGTTTTATAGGCTATTTTTCTTCGAAAGTTTTTTGAAAACCTTGTCGAGCAGAGTTATGTAAATTATGTATCGGGTTTCATAATATTATTTTGATTCGAGTGCGTTTTTCTTGAGAAGAAAAGTCGGTTAGTTGGTGACAAAGGATTGCAAGGTCGAACTTCCACGATTACATCGCCTGTCAGGACAGATCAGGTATTGATTTGAGCGGATTTTCAAACATTTGAACAGTTTCTATTTCTTGATTTTTTTTTTATTTAAAGAAAGCCATAAAAAGGCTGAATTATTACTATGGTGGCTGATTGGTTGAAGCCTTCTGGCCTGCTCCTGGACGACATTATTTCACCTCGAGTTACTTATTAATTAGTTTCCAAACAAAATGTATCTGCCACGTTTCCGAACGTGGATGAATCGTGTGTTCAATTCTCGTTTGCCAAGAAGCCTCATAATGGTATCTCTGTTTGTCGGTTTTGCGAGCTGCTGTTGCTGTACTGTCACTGTGGTACTATCTGTTATCGCGGTGGCCGAACAAGGCTGACATTTGATGATTTAAGCTTTTCACAATGGAAACCTGCAAAAAACACTCGTCGTGTATGTTCGCTACTGAAGCTGCTGTGCACCTTGCGACCCCCAACCTCGAAACCTGCAATCAGCAATATATATATAACTAGGTACGAGTACGCAGAGAGACGATATTTCCTGGAAATTTAGCTATATGGCCGAAAAGTCTTCATTACGTCTGGCCAACGGGACGTGATCGATGAGTGGTGGCGAGTACAAAGATGCCGTTTTCTAGTGGAGGAGTGTGTGAGAGAGAGCGAGAGATGAAGATGAAGAAATGAATAAGCAGTCAGAGACGGACACCAACTTCAGTGAGAAAAGAGAGACATGAGTAGTATGTAGTAGCTGTAGCATGAGATTCACCTATACCACATCACCCTGTCCAAACTCGATTATAAAGTTGTCTTGTATATATTTTTTTTTTGCCTGGATGTTGTATCCGCGCACGACTCCCATTGTGCAGATCCAGTTCTTCTGAGGGTACCTTTGTAATTTATAAACGTAATATATGTTTTATATATATGTTGTCTACGTTGATAATACGAATAGGAGTGTACAACAAATTTTTTGCCTTTTGTTATTTTCGTACCCTCCAAAAACATAATTTTTACCTAAAAAACATGGCTGCGCTTATTTATTTTCGTATATTTCTCTTTTCAGACGTCTGTCTCTTTTTGTACGTATTTTTCAATTAAGATATCAAGCAGCTGACTGTAGGTTCACTTTTGGCCAGGAGGAGGTTGAAAAATAGGCGTTTTGAAGATGACGTTGGAGAAGGGAAGAGTAAAAATGAAAAGAAGTATAGGTACTAAATTATACGATATCGTGGTTACGGGTTTTTAGATTTGTATCTGAAGAACAGAACTAGTACCAGGAAAATGGAGAAGAAAAGGTTTGTCCATTTTTGTGACCTAAAGCAAGCGTCAAAACGGATGCCGCAGTTTGAAAAGTGTTATACGCGTGTGAAGAATTCACAAGAAATTAAAATAAAAAAAAGTGATTATCGAAACGACTAAGTGAATGTATATTTTATTGTTTTTTTCTGACCCAAATTGAGGTGTTCGAAGGCTAAATGTGTGCAGTGATAGAAGTCAATATTTTTGAGATAAATTTTGTGTATTCTACGTTCCGAGAAGAAAGTAGCGAATCATGTTTGTGAAAAAAGTCATGACATGAAGAGTTCCTGCTGTCAACCATCGTACCTGTGCTACTAGAAATTTTTTATTCGCAGCCCCATAATTCTTTAAAAACACTCACTACTAAGCCAGATGGAAGAAGTTATCGTTGATCGAGAGAAGTAGCAAAATTCAACTTTGTACGATTTTAACACTAGAAGTACCAGGTAGCGTCATATACGACACCACTCAAAATTTTGAGATGTATTTTTCAAAGAACCAATATTTGAGAACCCTTGACTTATGTCATACGACGCCTCCTGGTTCTTTGAGGTTATTCTTGTGGCGTCGTATATGACGCCACCTGGTCCTTTGAGTAATCGAGTAAAACCTGGTTTCTCTAGTGTTAATGAGAAACTTCAAGACAAATCTAATACTTTTTAATGCAGCCCTGTATTACATAATATACTTTTGTTGAAATATCCAGACAAAGCGTATTCGCATCACTTCATATCGACCAAAAAGTGAAAACAGATGCGTTGACAATAGAAGTCGATAGTTATGAATGCTATTTTTTTTTTTTTTTGGAAAAAAAATTAATCAAATACGAGTAGGTATGGAGTTGTTCTCTACATCGAAGTCAGAGCACCAGCTACTGTCTGGCTTATTCTGGTTGACAATTATTGTGACTTTTGAATCAAAAAACTGTGAGATCACTCTTTTTCCCTTCTGCCTTTTGTTCTGGTTTTATTCGTAGCCACACTCTAGCCTGCATTGTTCTTAGCTGCTGAACTGAAAAACAGGAAAAAATTACGATTTTCCGCTGCCAACGATGTGTCGATGTAAGGCGCTGTTATGAACGGCATGGCTTGGGGCCGATGGGTAGAAAGAGGGAGGGGGAAAGGTGGTGTCGGAGATGAATTCGAGAAGCGCGGTGACTGGGTTAGCAGCGTAATTTACAACTGCTGAAATATTAATACCGGAGGAAAGTCCGGTAAAAGTTGCCAACTTTTTGCGTAATTATCGCGATAAACCCGAATCGGAATTAAAACGAACGTTCGTCGCCGATTAAATATTCATCTGGTAATCTCGTTGCAGACGTGGTCGTCGCTTCATAAAGCTCGATCCTTTTTGTTTTGTTCTACGATGGATGATGAGTAGTCTAGAAGGACGAGATGGGGTAACGCGCATATTGCAAACTGCGATTTCCAAGGAAATTGTTAAATTCCGAACGGCTGATGCGAAATTTCTAAGAAATTTTATATTTCTTATGAACGGGATTTGGATTTGAAGCATTTCATTAGCTGCGCTTTAGCCCGTATAATCAGTTTGTTGTCCCATTTTATAAAAAATTATAAAAAATATCTGTATTATAACTTCCTCTTCCTCGATCGTTGCCCGGATTTCGATCTGCATTTTAATATCCTCCTTCCACATTTTCAACGCATTTCGAGTCGAATCACTCGTAAATAGGGTTTCTCTGAATGTGAAATATGAAATATTCTTTTCCGACTCGTACATGTCCTTCGAGTCGAGTCAGATTTTGATGGAAAATAAGCGAATTAACCATGTTTCAAGTAGGAGTTATGAATTGGCATTGAAAAAAGTTTGGTGTGATTCATGAAATGGTACCTATAGATTGGGAAATTTCATTTTCGAGTTGATGATTGCTTTATGATAGATAGAGAAAAATTTTGTGAACATTTTATCTGCAGAAAGCTTGTTGTAGGTCGACTTGAGGTATTTTTTGATAGATCACCTCATGTAATGTAGGAAATAAACATTCATGAATTAATCGAATGCTTCGTAATTTAGGTCGGCGTTGTTACCAGGTATGAACTCTCAACGTTTCACAAATTATTTCAAGAGATTTGACCCAAAGTTCCTGAAAAAAAAATTGGATTCATATAGGAGCCCCCATTGTGTTCGATTTTCTATAAATTTTTTTTTTGCTTGTTCATTTTCATAATTCAGTACGTCTGCGTCATTAGGATACTTCGCTCTCTTTTCAAAAGCTTTTTGAGACCTACGTGTGTGTGGCTCGTCAACTTAATTTTTTTTTATACCTTTGACAGCTTGATAGTTGACTGCGTCGCCTTCAGCGCCCAATAATTACGGAATCACCTTCTGAAACGTGGGCATTCCGAAGGGTCTCTTGCTCGTTGTTCATCTTAATTGACAAGTTCACAAAGCAGCATTATCTTATATTGAGGTTTTTTTTTTTTGCTTTTTCTTTCGACTTCGATATTTTATTTCAACCTTATTGACCGGTTTCATTAATCCGTCCGGTATCTGGCAGATATATCTGTGGGGGTACGCGCGAAGAGAGCGTTAATTGCTTCTCTGCTATATTTAATTTATAATGGCGACCGAGCATGTGGATATATGGATCCGCGTTACACGCGGTCAGAAGGGCATTTTGAAAATGCGCTTGTAAAGAAGGCGGCTTTTAAGTATACCTGTACAAGAAATTAGACTTGAGATAATGAGAGCGAGTAAGAGGCTGCAGAGGTCGGAGAGATTGAGAGAGATTGAAAAAAAAAGTGTTTTAAAAACCTTGTCATTCTAATTAATTACGTATTATAGGTTATCGATGGTGTTGGTGTTTTTAGATTATGGAGTCGATTAAAATTTTTCTTCGTATATTTCTCTCTCTGTACCTTTCCGTTCGATTTTGTGGCTGAGTCATGACATGACAGTG
This sequence comes from Parthenolecanium corni, assembly GCA_038050395.1. NCBI lineage: Eukaryota > Metazoa > Arthropoda > Insecta > Hemiptera > Coccidae > Parthenolecanium > Parthenolecanium corni. The sequence goes on from JBBCAQ010000002.1 coordinate 399,409, forward strand.
TATCGGACACACGGCCACCACATCCTTGTCTATGCATTCTTCGCGGGCCGATAGTATAGTGTCGCCTACTCGGTGCTTTATGCGATTTTATGGACTACAAATTTCACAAGAATATACGTCGTTGTTCGTGGAAATTTCTTGCATGATGTCATTTTTCAAATAGATTCTATATTACTGCGCACCTTTTCGCAGTAGTAATACATTTTTTGCCACGTAGAATGTGACATTCAAAGAAAAAGTTGCAACTACTGGTAGGCTATATATCGCTGTCTTGTACACTTCTTCAACATACAGAATGTAATCGAGAATGGTTTGCTTCTACTATACTTTCTTTTGGCATACCAGCGAGTTCGAGTATTTCCATTACTTATGATTATTTTGTCTATCTCTTGAGGTACCTACGCCGCTGCTATCTCAATTTTATTATTTGATTGCTTTTATAAGGTTTTTCTTCGGAATTGAAAATCTTACCCGAATTTTAGAGGAATTGTCAGTCAGTAAAATTGAAGGGACTTTGAGTATGCTTACTTCAGTTGTATTTTTTTCAATGAAATGAGAAGTTTCAACAGATTCTCTCTTTGAATTAAAAAAAAATAAAAATAAAAAAGTCTTGAATATTCCAATTTGTAGCTATCTTTTTTTTTTTTTGGAACTGGCTGGGAATAATGACTACAATTTTGAACACCTGCGTAGTTGCTATGAAATTGATCGAGTCGATTCAGAAAATATTTTTCAAGTGGTTTTTGATAAAAATCTTCATGATCTCTTCAAGAGTCAAGTTACTATCAATAGTGAATTGGCGTTCGATTGTGCGCTTAATCTTCTAACTGAAACGTTATGTGTGTGAAACCAGTAACGGTTAAGAAGTCTCACTGTAACTTCCTCCTAGATAAATAATGCTTCCATAAAAGAGGTAATTGAAAAATATATTCTGTCATTCTGTGATATCAGCGGTCGGAGGGGTGAGGATGCAAAAGCTGAAACCGGCAAGTGCTGTATTACACAGTTGATTTATGAACCGAATATCTACTCGTTAACTTTATCGTCGATGACAAGTATCGCCTCTATTGAAAATTATTACTCAGGCTGGTTGTTTTTGAGATCTACGTATGTAGGAAAGGTACTGTGTTTACCAATGGTGCGGTAAATACAGACAATGATAGTTGGTAATATGATTTTTCTCTTCTCTCATTCTGTTTTTTGCAGCTGTCCTTTTCATTTGTACCGTTATCGTCATTTTTCAAGTAGCTCTCCCCCGCAGCACTGATCCGTGAGTACGCATTTTGGCCAGATTTATGTTTGCGGTGAACTCGGTCTCGATGGATGCGTCCGATCGTGTTCCGGTTCATTTTTTCCGCTCGCTTCTCTCGTCTATTTCTACCTATTGCTGCCATTACTTTTTACGGAGAAAATGCGACATGCGGAGACTACACATATATATCGTTTTAGTGAGTCGCAGCTATAGGTAAATAGATATACTTTTCGGATCTTTGAGAATGGCAAAGGGAGCACAAAATGAGGGCATTAGTTGTCTGTTGTCGTTGAACGTGGATTTTCATTTTACATATTTATAATCGGATCGGATTTTCCTTCTAACTGTAGCGTTTTTGATCCGGAATACGATATGATCTGACTGTGTAGAAGGAGGGCGAACATATCGTGCAAAATTTCTTTCTTTTTTAATGCCGTTGGAATTCATCTAGGTAGACAAGAAAGAGTTGGTGAGCAGGGAGCCTATAAATAAGGTTATACTCGTCACAAATTGCAATAAAAAATGGCATTTTTATGAGGTATGATACTACATATTATTATACGTATCTATTCGAGAATGGACTGACATAGTAAAATAATTACCAATATAAATACCATGAGCTCTCGACTCCTCTTCTATATCATTCTGTGTTCATCGAGGTACATGGCATACTGCTTCTGTCAAAATGGCCGATACTGACAGCCATTTCGAACACTGATCTAAAACATATTTTGCGCGAGTACCACATGTCATCAGCTTGCAAGTTACAAATCCACCATTATAAAAAACCCCTGAGAGAATTCAGGTTCTCAAAATTCAGCATTATCAACGCTTTTACCCATCCCAGTCGATGAATGAGAATTTACCCCACTAAGCCAAACCCATTTTTCTCGGCCGTGTACTAGCTGCGCTTCGCGGTTTTTCAAAAGCCAAAACGTGACTACTTCAAAAGCATGCGATATGGCTTCAAAGCGTCAGACTGGTTGCTGCTTCTCGAGTACAATATGCCTACTAGGCCTACTTCCACGATTTTGATTGCTTTTTTTTTTGTTTTGTTTTTATGTTTCTTGCTTTTGTTCTTGGTCTTTATTTTACTCGTCTCTCTTTCAAAATATGGCACATAGTGTACATATATATATATATATATATATATATATATATATATATATATAATTGAAGAACGAGTTCTATATTCTATAACCTCCAACCTCCACCCCTTCGTATACGGGGATCGAAATAATCCAGCTTGGTGCGCACATGGTTTCCATTTAATCGCCGCCATTTTTATACACATGATCGTTCATTATCGATAAGTTCTTTGGGCTATGTTTTTCCCCATTCATTTTATTTCCTTCCTTCATTAGAGGTACCGTATTATTAATATTTTTCATTTTTTCGGATAGGTACCAAACAAAGAAACACAAAGGAACTGGATGCTGAGGGGTAGGCCCATTAAATGGACGAAATCGAGAGGGTTTTGGTGTAACGAGTTAATTAGCGAACGAGAATTATACGTTCTACTTCCCCCCACATACAGCGAAGTCATCGTATTTCATCGTTCGTTGAGTTTTGCAAATGGTTAAAAATCTTTTTTCTTCCTTTTTTTCCCTACTTTTTTCGCTTTCCTTGTTTAGTTTAATAACTCCCACTGGGAGTAAATGAAGACACAGTCAAACTTCAACTCGAGAAAATAATTTTTCACCATTTTATATTACGGCTGTTGCGAGGTCCTCGGTTAGTCTACCTAAACTAACGGCGGATTTCCTGACAACAAACAAAAATTTTGGGCATTGAAAAATCACCAATCCCTTGCACTCTCAATAACCCCCAAAAAAATTTTTGCAGTAAATTTTAATAATTATGCTGCTTATATTAGTCTCGTTTATGATTAGCGTGCTAATTTTCAGCTACTGTTTTTCGTTGTGGGTACTGTAATGAACTTAAGAGCGAAAAATAAGGGCACATTTTTCACATTTGTTACTTTTGATGAAATGATTTTATTTTAATAGTTGTTTTGAAGTCTGACAATACGAGTATTACTGGTGTGTAATTTTTTACACATTCTTCAATGAAATAATTTGACTTTTGTCACAGTATTCGCACAAAATCTTTAAGTACTGTATTATTTATAAAAATAATATCCACAATCCACATTCATCATATCTATATGAGCACTCCTTTATATAGCACTGCTCAACTTTTATCAAAGTACCCAGAAAGCTGAATGACCCTAGTTCTGTTTTTGTCTTCAAGTTGAAACTCAGAATTTTAAATTAGAGACTAGTGGCATCACTTATTCTGGGAGAAAAAAAAAATATGAACATTCTGTGTCACCGACGAAATCAAGTTACGTTGAAAATACGTATTTTCCAAGACGAATTTTTAAATCTGTCCTACAAAAACTTTGAAATAATTTTATCCTTCAATATGAAAGAAAAAAAAATGAAAATGAGTTAGAAAAATGCTTTAAATAAAGTTGACTACATTACCTTCGGTAGCTGAAAGTTTAAAAATTACTTTGGTACATTCGTCGAGCTAAAACTCGTTAAAATTATCTTCCTTGTAGGAAGCACCTCCGTGAGAGGCAAAGCTATTAATGGGGGGAAAAAAAGCGTGAAAAGACAAAAAGGAAAAATGAGTAAAGGTCACTGAAGTCGAATTAATGGTTTCAGAAAAGATGAAAAAAATGAAAGGAAAAAATAGTTGAAAAAGTGTTTAAAAGTGTAATCACGTTTTGATTATTTTGTCAAGACGAAGTTATACGAGAATTTTATACATAGGTAGTTAAAATTTCATAAATATAAAAATTTTCGAAGTCATCATAGTTGGCAAGTAAGAGGAAAGAATAGAGAAAAAAATGGTACAGGCGAATGAATACAGAGCAAGGAAAAATACAAGTGTAAAAATGATGGAAAAAGACGAGACATAAATTAATTTTATATTCGAAAATGAAAATATTAACAGTATATACGCAGTATATTAAAATGATAATATTTTTTCTTTTATTTTGAATTTATTTTTTCTGTCCCTCTGTCTGTGCAGAATTTGCTTTTTCCTCCTGAGATTAATAAAAAAAGTTTTTCGTCACAATTTTCACGTTTTACGATCTCAGCTGTAAAAATTGATTCCGAAGTTTCATATTTTTTCAAACGGAATAAACCGAATAAATTTCACACCATCCATCCCTTATCCGTCCACCCTCATTTCGAGCTTGGCTTATGGGAGATGAAATAATGTCTTCCAGACGTCGAAAGTAATTATTTTCAAAACAAAGTTTCCAGATCGAATCCAGAATCTAAATTCCGTTCTCAGTAAACTAGCTGAATTATGACAGTAAACGTCTTTATTCTTACTGTTCTTCAACTTGGAATAAAAATAACTGTATCTACCTAAACTGGTTTTTAGAATTCTAACGCCTTCGAAGAGATTCAAAATACCTACAATTACATATTCCGTGAGAAGAGTAAAGTCTCTATGTAACGCGCTGCCTCACCATCTTCCAATTTCTACCCTTCTCTCCTTTATTTTTTCAAATAATCATAACTGATCAAATTTATTCAGACTGAACTGAAGTTGAGTACAGAGACAATTTACTCAACAGTGAACCAATGTGCAATAATATGAAATGATCATATCGTCATTTTTGAGAAAAAATAATCCTTTGAATGTAATACGTATACCTACCTTATTTTTTTGATTGCTGTCAGATATTTATGCCCTTTTCTGGGCTACTGTTAGCAATAAATGAATGATGTGATGTCAAAAAAAAACTGAAATTTCCAGAAAATTTTCGACATTCTGTTGGTCAGGATTATTGAACCGAAATTTCTTTTTCCTACACATAAGCCAGAAGTGCGCAGGTATCAATCAACTTGGTAGTATTGTCTATGATTGAGTATATTGATATGCCAATATAAACTGACCTCTCACAGCAAGATATCCATGCTGTCTTGGAAATCTTAAGGGGGTAAATAAATTATGTGTCTTTCTGGTATGATTATGGCCTCAATTGTTGAGAACTATTTTCGCATGCCTGCTGCCGGTGCTCTTTATTTTATTCGTATCAACGAGTTCTGTTCAATTTTCCTCGATTATGGTTGGATTTAATGCGCAGACTGCGATTACACCGTTCAACCTTCATTTTACGCTCGATTTAATGAACAAAGAGTTGAAAACCCGCAATATTCATTCATTTAATATGCCTACCACTGTATTATATATGATACACGGCTTCCTTGGTTAGAAAGCAATTTCGTACGTACAAAGAGCTTTCAAGGCAGACTTTTTTTTCCGCCTTCCCCAAATCTAATTTGATTGTGATTGTTGAGTGAAGGAGAAAAGTCCTCCTTTCTTCACGTTTTGTTCGTTCTTATAGGTTCAGTATTAACCTCTAATCTTCGGGTATTTGGCGAGCAATTTTATGCCTTCTGCTAGTTTGGCTAATCCTGTTTCCACGGTTTGTTCGAACCCCCCCTCACCCTCTTTCACAGGTGATATGCGTGATTTGAGCATCGTAATTTACTAAACGATCTTGGCAGATGTGGGTTTTTATTACGAGAAGTAGGGTGCAGTCCAGTACACGCTGCTTCTGAAAATGTGTAACGAATACCTGAAAATTATTTGATGTTTGTTGCTGTGATTTCGTTGAAATTGAAAAACAAAAAAAGAAAACTGAATTCTGAAACAAGTTATTATGTGGCAAAGTCTCACGAACTGGCCATGTCGTAGAACTTGTACCTACTTCGGCTGGTTCAGATATTGTGTTATTACCGCATTTCGATGCCATCAATAGTAATTGATTTTTGGTTGAAATGTTCAAGCTCCAAGTACCTACCTCATTATAATTTTGGTTCATTTGAATAGCAGTCTTGACACCCTTTAGAGAACCATGGCCATCCTCTCTCGATGGTGATTTTCAGACCATTCGACGGTTACGTTTTAGAATGAAAATTTTCGAAAACAATGGTGTCTGCCTCCTCCCACACCTCGCTTCCTTCATCGCATAAGGAGCAACTTTGCAAACGTAATTGCATTTCGACGTTATCCGATCTAATCTCACTCGCCGGGTACACTTTGAAGGCGATAATTGGGCAAAAATACTTTTTTCCGCACTTTGGCACCCTTCGCCGTTTATCTTATGTTAATTCGCATTTGCATAAGTTCGTTATTAGTTTCACTTCTTTCTGCGACTGTTGTTAGTCGTAGCAGAAGTTTTTTTTTTCTTCAAAATTTAAAACGCCTGAAACTGACAGATTCTTATAGTCTACATTTTCACTCTTCGGGACTTTTTACTTTGCTTTTTACTTTGTAGTTGCTGCCTCTGTTCTCTTTGTTTTTTTGTCTTCTTTTAAGCGTGACAGCTTTTTAAACTGTTTCGGATTTCTGCTATTAATTTTAATCAGACCAGATTTATTCGTCGCTTCATCGAACTCATCTGTGCAAAGAATGAAAAAGTCTATATATAGGTCATTCTAGACCGTATTTTCACCAGATTCTCTCTTCACTGCGCTTATTTTCGGTTGAATTCGATTATGAAAATGGTTTTATTTTGTCAATTTTAGATTACGCCATAAAATTTAGCTCAGATTTTTCCTTATTTGACGCAATTATTCCAAAGTTCATCAACTTTCGTTATTGGGAAAAAATTTTCGTTCATTGTTAGTCCATATCTTCAAGTAACCGCATATAGATATGCAGTACTTTTATCAACTTTCGAAGGAAACTAGAATAGGATCTGACTTCAAATTTAGGAATAGGTAGATGCGCTATATTGACTATTTCACTAATCATCATCCATGTACTTCCATCTTATGAACTCAAAATTTCTAAATTATCATTATCATTGTTCTGTAAATGAAAATCATGACTCAAAATAAGAAAAATGAGTGTATTTTAAAAATTTTAACTGCGAATATCTCGAAACAAAATATTTGGACTTGGATGCGTCAGTCTCACAAGTCCCGAGTTTTTTTTTCTTCTTCAATTGATTTAAAAAAAATGTTTTCTTAATGAGATGGTTCCGATATTATTGTTGAACACACCGTCATTTATCCAAGATTTTTCGAGTTAAATAATTGTTTCTATCATTCTGCTTATTGTATACGTACTTGCGCCTAAATTAACTTAGAATTTATTTCCCTCAGTATTTTCGTTTTGTTTTTCCCTCTGGTTGGCCCTGAAATTTCTCTTTGAGATAAGCCTGTTTTGAAACTATTTCGCATTTTTGCTATGGTAAACGGAAGAATAAGAGTAGACTTCTGGGAGCGAAAGTAGGAAAAAACGGAAAAAGATAACCGCAAATTAAATCAAATGTCAGAAAAACGTTCGTTTTAGTGGCTGTAACTGTGTTGAAACTGTCGTGAGTGGAGAAAAAAAATCAGCCAAAAAGAGGAAAAAGGTTAAACTTACGAGGCAATAGGGTATCTATTTTCGGTCTCTGAACGGATCGAGTATATGCGATAGTTATCGAATCCTTATTTTTTTTCCCCACCCCAGCCCCTTCCTCTCGTCTGTGTCGCTGGTCAAAAAAAAAGATCCGTCGAAAAGCTGGACGACCCACGAAAAATGGGTTTAAAACTCGCCGGTTAGTCCGGAACTAAGAGAAAAATGTATCGACTGCGTGTGGAGACTAGCAGCGTTCGAAAAACTATTTATTTTCCCTGGGCGATTTTTTTCGAAGAAGAAAAAAAAAAGGAAAGTAAATGGTTAGAGGAGATGAAGAGAGAAAAGCGTGAAAAATAAAACATCGTGAAGAAAATAGTGGGATAAAATGGCAAGAAAACCCTCTGACAGAATAAACTACTCACAGAAACTATCAGTTTCGAATGTTTTATTTATAGCTTTGTATAGTTAGAAGAGTCTTTTGGTTTCGACTTTGATCTGTAGGTCATGGGCTCCTGGTGCATATGCCCTATGTTGACTTAATTTAGTAGTTTGTATAGCATTCAGATGTCTCTTGTTTGAAGATAAAAGATTTCACTGGCTAGGTAGGAAATTGCATTTGCTCGCTAGATAGAAGATTGAATATGCTAGGCAGCCGGTTGCATTCGTTATGGGCAGCAGATTATATGAGGAAAATCGGTTAAAATATTTTTATTTATTTTACAAATACATAGATACGGGAAACAGGAATTTAGACTTGAATATGAATATTATTATTCATCACCATAAACTTTTTCTTTAATTGAGGTTTCCAATGACGACGTAACAGTTCTATCGTAGTGCCCAAACGGTAAATCCTTAGTAATCGTTTGGTTTCCGCAAAAAATTTAAATTTCCATTCGCATTTACTTTCATTTTTAATTTACACCGCACCGGTTATAATATCGATATGAGGAAGCAACCAAATAATTCACAGTCAACATGCCCGGAGACGAAAACGCATTACCTTTTTCCTTCCACACAAATTCAATCTAATCCGTTTATTTTTTTTTCTGGTGACCCCGTTTTTCGAATTTGCCCGACCAGAAACGACAATAGAGGAAATCGAAATTGCGAGTGCACGTTTACCCCGTTTTTGAAATGCTGCCAAAATTTCACCACACTCTTTTTCCTGCGCCTCTAAATCCCTGCAGGTAACAAGATATAATCCCTCTCTTCCGCCTGGCATCATTTTCCAAAACCACATTTAATATAGCCGTACGACGGCGTTAACACATCAACCAACAACCCTTCGTACCTCTTCTACTCCCTCTCCCGACAATTATTAAAACCCCGTCGTATACACGCAGACACAAATCATTTTAGGAAGGTGTACCACTTTTTGGAGGACGTGGTTTTCAAAAAATTTTAATTAGCACGCAGGAAAACGAACACCATGTATACATAATTGAAAAAACAAACCGCAAAAAAACAATAAATGTTTTATAAATTCATATACAAATTCTCTCTCTCTCCCCACCAACCTTGCACTATCCACCCTGCCACAAATCCATGAAGTTATACGAATAACATTTTCCATTTTATCCCCACAATACGTCATTTCGGATCGTAAATCATGGATTTTTTTTTCCCTTTTATTTTGGCTCTTGGCTTTATCCTTCTTATAAACATAACGCAAGTTCAAAATTTATGGGTTATCTTAGACCCCCGTTCCTTTTTTTTTTTTGTTGGCTTTACCGGCGTTCTCATCATCATCTTCATCATCATAGCAACCCCCAGCTACCCACGACAAACAGCTCTCTTAAGACGTTTTAAAGATTCAAAATGTTCGAATTACGTGACACAAAGACAAGTTTAATGTCACACCCCCCTTCATCTTTTATAACACGGTGTGTGCCTGTGTTTCGTACTTTTTTAGCTGCTCTATTTTTCCCCCTTTTTTTTTTCCTTTCCCAAGCAAATTCTGCCTTATCTGAATAAAATTTATGGTTTCTAGCTTACAATGCTCGTTTTTTATTGCTCAGTTACTAGTAAAAATTTTTTTCTCGCATTTTTCTTCCTCTTCTCCAGTCATTTTTCCGTTTTTCTCAGCAGCTCAGTGGGGAATATAAAATTGAAACCCGACAAGACGCCGAGTATGAGAAGATTAAAATTTCGTAAATTTTTACCTATGCTACATATTGGTACTCGTGTATAACACTATTTATTCAAATTTTACTGTGCAAGATATACGTTTCTGAACGCCTGAATTTTTCGAAAGATTATGTATTTCGAACCCGTGCAGTTATATCCACTTGACGGTTAGCTCTAGGAAAATGCATCCGAATCGATGAAAAGCTTATTCATCTGGTGATCATTTTCAAGGACAAAAAATCATACTGACAAGGAATGAACAAATTTCTGGTTGTATACCGGAAAATAGAAATGAAAACTCAGAACTATCCTTGACCGTATTTGGGAGGGAGGAAGTGAGGTACAACCTTTTATCCATACATTTTATTTTCATGTCTTTGTACAGACGAAATAGGTACAGCTACTCAAGAAAAACGTACATAAGGTTCATTTTTTAAAGAATCAGGAATTTTTGAAGTAGATGACACATAGGGTAAGATAAAAAATTGTGGTAAATATATATACTCATACTAATTGATTCAGCAGTTTTGCTGTATTTCACAAGGAAAAAAATCATATTTTGAAAAACTATTTGAATCTTGCATGCAAACATCAATAGTATAATAAACTTGTTTAGGTCAGCTTCCTGCACAAGTGTTTTTTCATCTCACCATTGACAGAATATACTGTTGGATTTTACTAACAGTAATTCATTATTTGTATTTCACTAAAATTCATTTATAACAGTCAACGAAGGTCCTTAATACCTTCGTCGTCTATATTTTGTATACATTGTCGCTGCAGCCAGCCTTAGAATTACCCAATTCAGTAATTTTAAATACTTGAAATGCTAATTTCTATTCAAACCGTACAATATGGAAGCGGCTTAGCTAAACAAATTTACGAAAATCTGGAATACCTGCAAAATGAAGCATCGAACAGCGACGTAACTTCCGAAAATTAACGCACATAAACAGCCCCTAATTCCAGACCATCCTCATTTGCATACGAGAATTATAATCACTTTCCCCGTTTCGAGACTGTGGCAAAATTAGTTCGTCACAACTTTTTGCTCGTCGTCGGTCTTATGAACAAAAAATTTGTCGGTATAGGACACGTAATCCGCCAAAAGTGAAACCAAAATACTGATACCTTTATTTATACTTTTTTTTTTTTTTTGCAAACGATATACATTATGAAACTTATATCTGGGTACCTTAAAGCTCACAATGAAAATATAATCCCAACGAAAGTTTGTCGATAACCACTCAAAGATGGTGAACGTATGAAACTGGCGAATATCAAGAATATTGACAGTCACCTGCAAACTAGATTTCGTCAATGTTGGAAAATTAATTTTTTCCCATAGAAGTATACCTATGTATTTTTTTTACAAATATCTTAAAATAGATATAAGTAGATACTCGAAATAAAATGAATCCACCAAAAATTTTTTTTCTAAATGAAAAAAAAGCTAAGCTTTTGACTTCCAAGATTTTCTACTAGTGTTGGTAAAATTAGTTTTTAAACTACAGCAGTGTACCGAGAAAAAAATGGTACTAAAAAAATTAGATTGAAGCATTTTCATCTAAAAGACGATTTTGTTTATGGGTACATTATGTTGAAGTTACAATGGAAAATGCATAAATTTTAACATCCAGAGCTAACCCAATGGAGCTCGTCATTAATCCTTTCTCCTCAGACATGTAACATTTTGCTGCCTGCTCTATGCCAACCCCATATAAACATGAATTTTTCGATCGTTCCTGCGGCTGATGGTGAATATCGGATTGCTGCATCAGTTCAGGGCCGGTGTCAGTTTCCTGAGATGGAGTTGGTGAGGGTAGCGGTAATTTCTTACCCAGTAGACGACGGTATATAAGTAACACAGACCTAAGGACTATGCTATACTTTTCAGACATTATTAAATGAGTTAAGTACATTTTCATGAAATTTTTTGGCAATCAAGCTTCTCTAGACTTCTTCAAGTTCTATAGTTTAAAATTGTCTGTCTTATAAAACTCTCTCTGAAAAAATGTTGGGATTATCACATCATTATTCCAGTTCTGTATGCAAATAAAATAGGCAGTGCTTCGCTTTATGTGCACGAATTTGAAAATTTCTTGAACGCGGCGTATACTTCGTGGTGCAGACGTTCATTTTGCTCAATACATTCTTGTCTTATCAATCTTTTTTCCTCGCTTTAAAATGCTGTGACTGCGAAATAGTGGAGAAAAAAAATCGTCGATATTTACGCATTCCATCGATGATATATCATCTTTTCGCACAATAAGTAGTTATTCATCTCAGCGGCGCGAGAATCTACGATGAAATTCGTGATTTTCTTTCGAAAACCTATACGTGATGCCCCTCATCAATCATCGTTTCGGTTTCATTGTCATATTCTTGTCAAAATGGGCTGTACGCACACATTCGACGATAGACTTTCTGTAATGTAGGCATGTTTCATGCCTTTGAAATTATTAAATATTTTTCTGTGCCAATTGCTGTTCATGGGCTGATCTGCAGGTGAATATGAACTGCTTGAGCGAAGTACGGGATTAGTTTACATAGGCAAGTCTATTTAATCGTGTACTTGTCTAGATTAATTTCTTATTCAAACCATGACCTTTTGAGAAAAAAATTTTATTTTTGTTATACTGCAAGGACTGAAAATTGTGCCTTTTCTGGGGGCGAAGAAGGGGGGAGGTTTTGCTTCACGTGATAGCCATAAAAATGCCAGAGCCCAGCTCACAGAGGTTGAAAACTCCTGTGAATACAACGTTTTCACCCTTATAACTCTTTCAGGTCGATCATTGAGTCGGTAAACTGTAGAATTTTCTCTTTAAATAATTTCATTTTTTAGCTATTAGTACTTTTTTGTCCTTTTCGTAAGTTAAGTACAAAATAGTCCAATTGAATCTCATAATGTAGAGCCAAACAAAATTCACTATACCAATTGATCGTTAAACTTTTTCTGTAAATTATTTGCAATAAGTAGCTCAGAAAGAGGCTTCATCTCGCTTATAGCAATTTGTTTCAAGTTTGCGTTGGTTAATCTGTTTGGTTGGCCAGTCAATTTTCCGTTAAGAAGTATAATGGTACCATATAATGCTAAAATGGATGTTTCAAAAAATTGACTTGACATGCCAGAATAGTGTCTGACGTCGTGTTCTTTCTCATCAAATAAGGTCGAGCGAGGAATGTCTGACGTACCTACCAGGTGATTTTGCTTCCAGTCCTACTACCTGTGTGACCCTCTGAAAGGTGTGCCTTTCTGTTAAGCTGACGTTCGTTTCGAAAAGTGTGTCTATTTGAAGGTATACCTAGGTACTAAATTAGAATTTATATTTTTCTGTATGCCAGAGTACGAGGGAAAGTGTTTCTATTTCTAAACACTAGCTATATGTCTGTCGAACACCTACGTACGTCCTCGTGTTACGAAAAACTCCGCCAATGGCTTAATTAAATTCGCATTTTATGCAGACATTTTCAAAAAGCGATTGTACTCGTACGTACGTATGGTGTCGTGTCAAAGTGAAAATGATTACGATTAGGTAATGATGGTGAGCAGCGAAGCAACCATAAAGAACTACTTATGTATATTTAACATATTATCGTTGTTGTTGTTGTTGCTGCTGCTGCTGCAAATAATCTAATTCTTCGTATAAATAGTGCTGGCAATAACACCAGGGTTTGCATTGAGGAAAAAAACAGATACCGCACCTGATTTTTAGAATCCAGTTTACCTTAATCCTGTCGAGGCTTCGTTTTCAAGTTGACTTTTTTTTTTTTCATGCATTCTTTTTTGATTGATACGCTTATAATGTTCTTGTCAATTCATGCAAAATGGGCTTGGTGGAATTAATTTTGGCTGCATTTCATTGCTAATGAAATCCAAAATCCGGATACTCGATTGAGTTTGATAATTTGGTTTTTTTACCCCATAGTTTATTAATTTTTTTGTTTCTTCTAATTGAGAAGCATCAAAATGTAAACAGCTTATACAAACGCTAGATTAAAAGAAATTCGAGTTAATAAATGAATATTTTCATCATGATATTCGTTGCAAAGATGAATACCGTTATCTTTTTACAAATATATCAACAACGCACTCATATTTCGGTAATGAAATTCAGGATATTTAAGTATACGTTTCCACGGGAAATTTCTGAGTCTACAGCTGAATTAAGTAGGTCCAGTAGGTACACGAAATAAAATATCCTGAGAGCTGTGACATCTATAATAATTTCTCTTGGATGTTCATATTTTAAATTCTGTCATCTCGATATACTCGTATGTATCAAGAAGAGATTTTAATATTTCTATTGTATTTCATGTTTCAGGTAGGTGATCGCAATCAAATATGAACGTGTAGATAATCTATTATGAGTATCTCGATGAGAGTCGATTTCATTATCTGTTTCACTTATCTCGGGTGAGTGGTAATAATATTTCACTAAGACTTGAGGATTACAAAAATTTTGAAATTGATGGGTATCTACAATTTTTTTTTCTTCAATTTTCTCATGTACTCGAAAACTTTGTTCAAAAGATCCTTTTCAATTGTAATGAAACGCGATCCTATTTTTTTCAGTTCTTTCGTGGAAATGATAATAATGTAATTTAATGCAACATGATCCATTTCCAGCAATTTGTCCTTTTTTGATTTTCTATACTGGCCGAAAAAGTCGTTGGAATATCTTTCTTGGTGAATACGTAGGTACTCCGAAATCCGCGTTTCGAACCTTTTCTTTCTCGCTCGAACGTTTCAATGAAATCCGTCTTCTCGTGGACGTTTTGTCTCTCCTTCGCAGACGAGAGAAAAGTGAAACTTGAAATTCGATTCCAATTTTACAAGCCTTTACGACGTTAGACTTTTCTTTTACTGTGGATCGGTGGTGGCGGCTGAAGGGGGTTAGGCTTTGATCGCCATGCTGCGTGTGTCTGAAGTGTGTCAAAGGGAGGTGGAGAGAGACACGCAGAAAGAAAAGAGGATTTACGCGACGAATTTCAATTCTTATCGGGCGCCACAAAAACGAGGTACCTAAATCGCTGCAGTCGCATTTCTCTCCACAATACGAGTATACTTTTGTCTCCCAACACTCCGCACTCTCCTCCTCTCTGTCTTGCTGTACGTACCGTTCTTCCTCCATTCCAGCAATACGCTGCCGTCTCACCCACGCCCGTAAAATCGACGAAATAAATTTGTCGGCGCAAAATAAATCAAATTTCCTAATCGCGAACAGAGGCGATAAAAATTTTGGTGTGGAGGCGAAATTCTCGAGAAAAAAAAAAAGTTTCGATTGATTTTTCACAGCCAGCCTCACGCGCGAAAGGCTCTGCTAGCGGCTGCCTTTTGCGTCCGCCGTGCATAAAGCTCTTTGGGGGTGCAAATTTTTTGTGTGCTGATGCTTGCGCTGTGGCTGCTGCCGCTCGATTTTGCTGCTGAGCCAAATTTGGTGCGACAATTGACGGGGGGCCTAGCGACGACGTCGTAAAATCGACGTAAAGTTCGACTTTCAAGCTTCGCCCTAAAAAAGCTGGCTTGACGTTATTGACGTACATGTACATGTATAGATTTTGAAAGTTACGCTGATTTTTTTTTGCTTCTTTTGGCCCTCGTAGTTTCTTGTTTATGGGAAGCGTTAGTAAAGTTAGTGAGAAGAGAATAATTCTCATTTTGAAAGAAAAAAAAAACGGATACATTGAGAGTGGTTGCCCTAGAGAGGGAGGAAAAGGCGCAAACGGAATACGTTAAAGTTTTTAAGACAATTTTTTATTACGGATATAGGGCGGATTTACGAGTTGTCAGTTAATGTTCTTTATGTGGTTTCGTGTTGGCCGTTCACGATGAGCTAATGTGGTCGGGAATCGGGCGAAGAGTAGGGAAAAAGTTTTCTGCGAAAATAGAAAATTTTTTTGGGCCGAAATAAATGGAGTAGCGATTACCGGCAGTAAAGTAGCCGTACTGGTGTAAGGGTGAAGCTCGATAAAGAAAAAAGAAATCTAAATATATGAGTCGACGTTACCCAGTATAGTATGTAACGTCGTGTATACAGGGTGTTCTGTCAGTACTTGGCAGTATTCAAAGGTAAGCTTATCAAGTATTAA
Source organism: Parthenolecanium corni (assembly GCA_038050395.1). Taxonomy (NCBI): domain Eukaryota; kingdom Metazoa; phylum Arthropoda; class Insecta; order Hemiptera; family Coccidae; genus Parthenolecanium; species Parthenolecanium corni. Next base: position 415,268 of record JBBCAQ010000002.1, read on the forward strand.
AATAAAGGCCACACTTTTGACGAAATCTGAGAAGAGCTGCCTGAAGATGAAAAACAAAAACATTCAGCGAAGCCATAAAACAAGTTGGAAGGTCAAAACTGTAGATTTTTGGATTTGGATGGACACTTGTGTCTTACACTCCCGAAGTAAATTTGGTGTGATTATGTATTTTGGTAAGAAAGGAGATACACTGAGAGGAGGTCTGCTTTCAAAGTTTCAAGAAATGAAGTTGTAGCAACATTTCATTTATGCGGTTATATTTTTACGTACTTTCAGTAGTCCTTAGTGTGTTGGACTAACGAAAAAATGAAGAAATAATAAAATGAAAAAAATCCCTGAAACACGTACATTGCCATCGCAATCAGAGAAGAAAGCTTCTCAACCTACGAGTTTATTCTTCTCGAAATCGAATTTTTCCATCTTTCAACTTTGATGAGCCATATCTCGGTGAATTTTTGGGTTGTAGAGTCGAATCTTAGAAGGTTGGATTTACGAAGCAATTAGTTTTGACCTCCTTCGCTTTAAGATAAGGTAGGTTTTCTGGGATTTCGTTACATATACTGTGATGTTTCGCCAATGATATAAAAATCACAACTTAATAAATTTTATTATGTTAATTTTTACGAGAACAATTATAACTCGACCAACTTCTATTTACGATTTTAACGACTGACACTTGACGTACATCTTCTTGGTGGCAAGTGTCCGTGCCTGCCAGGCAGCCAGTTGCTGATTCGGCGGTTCCCATGGCTCTTTCCTGGGAACCGCAGTCTCAGCGTTTGGCTGTTTGTTGCATTTCCCGGTAAAACGATACTCTCGTTTTACCGAGAAACGCTACAAACTCTCCCGGGGGGCAAAAATTTTACATATACATAAAGATTACCACAAATTACAATAATATCTTACTCATGTTAACAAATTGTCAAGTAAACTAAATTTAAGAAATCAAAAAAAAATTTTTGTACTTATACAATCAAAGTTATAAAATATTAAACTTATATTATTAACGTTGGCTGGGTTGGGTTGATGGATTTTGATCTGGGAAGCTCCCACTTGCTGAGGGCAGAGTAACTACTTCGTTATGATGGTATGTTACTTCTGAGTAATTTTCATCATAATCAGTTTCATCAGACTCAGGTTCAGATGAAACTTGGTTAATCCGATTTCGTTCTTCGTAACATTCCAGCAAAACCAAGAATTTCAACTTCCAGTAGCGTAGGGAAGGAAGTTCTCCCATTTTTAGATCTAAAAATATAATGATCGTATCATTTTGTATTTTTTATTTTATTTTATTTTATTTTTTATATTTCGGAGGGATGCTGCAGTGATGGATCATTAATATGTATTATTGACTTTCGGGGTTGGGGAAGAGGTGGAGTTTGAGGAAGAGGATGGGGCTGGGGAATTTCAATTTCAAGGTTTTTGTAAATTTTGGAGTGGACCCTGTCGACGATTTTTTCGCCGAAGTAGCCTCGCACGACTACGCATACTACCAGGGTTAATGCCAATGTTAATACGCCCAACCAGGCAAGTATTATCATATTAAAAAGACTGAAAGTTTCCTGCGAACCCAAGTTGGGGAATTTCAATTCTATCTGTTTCAATTTCTGCTCAAACTGGGTCATATTGTCTACCGTTGATAAATTTTTTATATGAGTGGTCCAATCAATTTTTGTTAAATTAATTTTGAGTTCTGTTATTGGTAGAAGTTTAAAAGAAGGGTTGTCGAATGATGAAAGATTTAATATCGAAAAGGGTATTGTTTGGACCAATTTATGTAAACTTTTAATATCGGCTGCGCACGGTACACTGTTTGGGATTAATGTTTTGGTTTCTGAATTCCTATTTATGTGTATTAATTCCATGTGACATGGTAAGCTTATTAGAATGGTACCGGGCAGATTTCCATTTAAGTTTAAAATTTCTGTTACTTTAGTTTTCGAATTTAGGATTATAAAATTATTAAAATTTGAAATTGAGAATTTTTCTTCTGTTAATTGTGTTACTATTGGTTCGTCGGATTTTATGGGTTCGCAGTAAAATTTACAATGGTTCATTAAATTTTGGATTGCTTCATTTTTAAAAATTGCTCGAATACAATTTGAATTTTTATGGATTGTTCTAAAGTGTGGGAGGCCACAAAATGGGGGGCGGCAATATTCTAAGTTTTTTTCTGAGAGTGGTATGTATTTATCCTTATTAGTATCCACTACGAGTATTTTGATGTCAGTTTCCAGATGACATATTTCATTGTTATTATTATTGAATGGTATGGGGGTTATTTCGAAAGATTTGTATTCGCTCTGTGAGCTTTTTAATGGGACCTTCACTTCAATTTCTAGGGTAAAATCATAAATATTACAATTAACTAATTCAGCGTGATAGTAGTCATCAATATCCTCAATGGACATTACTGGTTCCAGATCAAGATGCCTAATGTCTGCTTTAAGTGCATTCAATTGGGTCTTCAATCGTGAGTGAGTAATGATCGCACCGGAAAGGATATGATTTTTACAATTCAGTAAGACAGAACTAAGTTTATTTATTTCGAGTTGGAGTGAATTGAAATAAATTAGTCCTAATGTTTGTACTTTTTGAAAATCTAATTCTGATTGGAGTTGAGTATTTTCGAGGTTAATGAATCCTTTAATTCTATTAAAAGTATCGTGAATTTCTTTAGTTTGATTCGAAAGTTTATTTGTCAGGTCTATGACTAAATTATTGAGTTGAAACAAATTTTTATGATCATCTGATACTGCATTTTTTAAATTTCTGTAGTTTTCAGCGATTGATTTTTCATTTTCTAGGAAGTCCTTACCATCTCTGTAGGTGAGGACTCTACAACATGCGACTAATAAGTCACCGAGTGTGTCACGGACTGCATTTACTGCGTCCATGGTACTTCGTTTTGAGAGAAATTTTAATTGTGTTGGTTGAAAATCTTGTATCATGTTCTCATAGTAGTTTTTTAATGAATTTAAATTTTCTTGGAGGTTTATCGAAGGTGTTAAATTTTGAAAATAATTGTTACTATTTAATTCTGAAAATAACATGTTAAACTTATCAGTTATACTTTGAGTTGGTGGTAGATTGATTTTAAATATTAAAGGGGCTGTGTTGTCGTATGATCTTAAAAATTTATTTTCCGAAAAGTATACGCCACCGTTTATTTGTACAATTTTATCATTTGATTTGGTGACTGTTGAATAGAACAAAACCAGCGCAAATTGTATGAAGTTCATTGTGCTGAAAAAAAAAGAGAGGAAAAGAACTTATATAATAAAAAATATGAGGTATGGTGAAATTATTTTTTTTTTTTTACAAGATAACCCTAAACCCTACTAGTACCTGCAATGGGAAAGGTGAAGTCATTGAAATCTTCATTGTTAAAATTTATTATACATGGTTCAAAACCAGAATCTATTCGGCTTAATAACACCGGTTTGTCAATAAGGCATTTTCTAGTTGGGGATTTTGGAGGTTCTGAATAAAGTTTTGGGTTGGAATCGATAGGAATATCATTTGCTATTGATGAGATGAGATTGTCTGTTGAGCGACCAATTTTTCCAAGCTCCTCATCGATGTTTAAAGGAGGGGGAATTTTTTTATTTTCATCTTTATTTCTCTGATTATACTCTATTAGGCGACGGACGTGGATTTGTTCAATTTTATCTTCAATTTTTATGAGGTAGGTAAGATTTCCTAATTTTTCTACGACTCGATATGGTCCGTCAAATTTTGTTTTGGTTTGGGAAAGATTTTTTGCTTGTCTTACCAATACTAGGGAATTTGGGTGGAAAATTGATGGTAATTTATTTTTATCATAATATTGTTTATTTCGCATGGCATTTTTTTCAATTAATTTTGGGATTTCATCTCGAATTTTTTCTACGTCAGAGATTTCATCCAGTCTGGGTTCGGCACTGGGTGGTTCGACTATTTTAAGTTTATTCTCAAGTAAAGATTTTTTATTATAACCATGTATGAGATAGAAAGGACTTTTGTTGTTGAAATGAGTTATAGGGGAATTGTTATAATTTGATACCACATCGTTTACTAAATCTTCCCATTCTTCATTATTTTTAGGGGTATATTTCTTTAAGGCATTTTTCAAAATTCCATTCATTCGTTCTACAAGACCTTGACTCTGGGGGCTATATGTTGACGAAAAAACATGACTAATTCCTTTATTTTTACAAAAATTCGCTACTAATTCGTTTGAAAAGTGTGATCCATTATCCGTACTTATTTTTTTAGGGATATTGTAATCACGACAGATTCTTTTTAGGAGTCTTACGACTGTTTGAGCATTTGGGGTGGAAGTGAGTTGAACAATACAGTAGTTTGAATTTTTGTCTACAGATACGCAGATGTAATTTTTTGTAAAGGGAACATCCAATTTTCCAATAAAATCTAATTCTACGTGGTCAAATGGTACAAATTTTTTGGGTAATATAGGTTGCATTTTTCCAATAGTTGGAGGGGACTTTTGTTGTAGTTGACATTCGTGACATGTTTTGATGTACTTTTTAATTGTGTTTTTGATGTCTCGAAAATAGAATTTTTCTTTAATTTTATTGTAAGTTTTGGTGAAGCCAAGATGGCCACCCTCATGGGGAGAATCATGGAAAAGTTTCAAAATGATTGGAATTAGGTCATTCGGTATGACAGGTACAGCAGTTGAAATATCTGATTCAATTCGTTTCTTTTTGAATAAGACTCCATGGTCATTTAAAGCAAATAAGTTTGAGTTATACTTGAGTTGTTTTTTTAGACGTTTACTTAAATTTAGGTTTTTATATTTAAGATAAGTTATCATTAATTTCCAAAACTTATCTGTTTTTTGTTTTTGGGATAAATTTTCAAAAATACTATCACTTAAATCTACTTCATTAATTTTATCTTTAACATTACTACTCTTAATACTATCATTTTTTTCATTTTTTTCAATTTTTTCATTTTTTTCCACTAGAGGAGACTCAATCACGTCAAGGGCGTCAAAGAATACTTCCTCATCATCATCCTTATCATCTAACTTAGATTGAGAATTTGTAGTATTTTGTTTACTTGTAATATTAGCACTAATATTTTCATTTTTTCCCGTTTTTTTGGTGTATTTACGGGTTTCTTTATATGTGGGAATTGGTATAGAATTTGTTTTTGATCGAGTAATAGCTTTGATATCAGAATCATTGAGGAGGGGTGTGGTCGGTTCATTGAACTTTCCATTTTCAAAAATGCAAGCATCAGTGGGGTACCTGGATAGGAAATCAGCTATTATATTTTCCTTACCAGAGATGTGTTTAATTTCGAAGTTAAATTCTGATAATTTTGAGATTAATCTGGCTAAACGAGGGGAAGGGATGGTAAATCTGTGTTGGAATGTGAGGGGTTGATGGTCTGTGAAGATGGTGAATTTTTTTCCTAAGAGGTAATATCTAAAAAACTGACACGTTTCAGTGATTGCTAACATCTCAAGATCAAAACTGCATAAGTGTCGTTTATCATCTCCTAATTTTTTTGAAAAGTAACCTATTGTGTTTTTTTCGTTGGAAATTGGGTCAATCTGTTTTAAGACAGCTCCTATTGCATATGCTGATGCATCTACTTCTAGATAAGTAGTTGCATCAGGGTTAAATATATTTAGGATAGGTTCGGTCAATAATATATCTTTTATTTTTTGAAAACTTTCATCATGTCTGTTTTCCCAATTTTTAAGTTTACCATTTAATTTACTGTCGATACCTTTTAGTAGGTCGGTTATGGGTAATATTTCTTTTGAAAAATTCTGAATTCTTTTGCGATGGTAATTTAAAATTCCTATTAATCTACGTAATTGTTTATATGTGGTTGGGGGTTTTAAATTTTTTATTGCATCTAAATGTTTATTTTGGGGTTTAATACAGTTATGAGAAATACGGTGACCTAATAATTCAACTTCTGTCATAAAAAAATCACTTTTAGTTGTTTTAATTTGTAAGTTTTTGGATTTTAATCGGGATATTACTTCTAAAGTATTTTCTAAACATTCTTCAAAAGTTTCACCAAAAGCACAAATATCGTCTAAATAAACTATTACTTTTTTCCAAAGCATATCTGAGAATAGGTCAGTCATAAGGGTTTGATAAATGGAAGGGCTAACACATAAACCCATTGGTATTACAGTGAAAACGTAAGATATACCATCAATATTTATGCCTGTTATGTCTTGGGATTCATCGTCAAGTGGAATTTGATAATAACCGCTACTTAGGTCAATGCAAGAAAAATATTTTTTATTTCGTAGATAAGGCCAGATTGTGTCAATATTGGGTACTCGGTTATTGTCTTTAATTATTTTTTTGTTTACAGCTCTAAAATCTACTAAAAACCTATAATCTATTTTTCTGTTTGGATCGTTTTTGTCCAAGTTTTTGTCGCATGGTTTCATTTTAATAAATATTGGAGATTCATAGGGAGTTTTCTTTTGTTTCATTTGGCCGCAATTTACCATTTTATTTACAATTTCAAGTGTGGCTTCATGCTCTCTGTAGGATTGTTGATAATTTCGTCTTTTGATTGGGATACGGTCATAAGTATTAACATGTTGGGGGTCTACATTTGCCTTTCTGATTCTTTTAGAATCGTTAACAAAAATACTACGAAGGGGTAAAAATTTTGAAACAGCAAGATTATGTTGTTCTGTAGATAAATTTGGGTTAAATTTTATTTCGGCATTATCATCATCTAACATAGACAATTTCTTATCTTGGGTTAATTCGACTTTATTTATATCATTTGTGTTGATGCGATTATTTCCTTGTTTAAAATCATTATTACATAAGGGTAATTCTTTTTCACTTGGGTAATTTTTATCAACTAATCTACCTAAGATTTGATTTTTCCGCAAACGGCGAGGATTAATATTAATATTATGAATGTAAATTTCATTCTCTTTTTCGAATATCTTCAAATTTAATTTCAATTCTAATTTCTTTGAAGGATAAAATATTTTATTTGATACGTTTTCTAAAAGACAAATTATTTCATTTGGTTTGATGACAAAATCATCTCTTAATGTAATGTTCGAATGAAAATCATCAAGGGAGGGGGTTTTGTATTTAATTGAAGGGGAAAATTTGGGAGGGATTCTTAGGGATGAATTTAGGGGTTCACTAATAGTTAAGGGAGTTGAAATATTATTAGATTTATTAAAGCTAACCTTATTAATTAAAGGGGAGTCGTCAAAAGGAAGAGCGCTTTTGCACTGAGTGTTGCACTGTGGAAAGGTTACTTGAATAGTTTGACCATTCTCTGTTAGCCTTAATGTGTGCGTGGCAAAATTTATCAAGGCATCGAATTTTTCTAGAAAATCGAAACCAAGAATTAAGTCTGAAGTTAATCCTACAACTGCGTAGGCAATAAATTGAAAAGTCAAAGGCTGGTCGTGTCCAGGTGCACTAAATTTAACGGACAACTTGACCGTGCCTGATACCTCCAAAAAATTTCCATTCGCATCGCGTAACGTATTGCCAGTGGGATTAAACTTTAAGCCTGCGCACAATGTCGACTTCACCACACTGCATTCTGCTCCGCTATCGACTAAGGCTTGCGTCGAAAAAGCTTGAACAGTCACGGGGAGCAAGATTTTACAGGAAGTGCTCTTGTCGCAGCTTCCTATAAATAGTTCCCTCGATTCAAGATGATTTTTCCGACGACAAGGTCCGCACGATAAGCAGGAGTCTACGCACTCAACCTTCTTAACCGACTCTGTGTTGTTTGTAGTGGGCTCAGGGATTAGTTTCCCTGCGCCGGTGGAAGAGCGGGGATGCTCATTAGAGGTTGTGGTTGATTTTGATTTTGAGTGGGTTGGATATGTTGGATATGATTTTGGTGATTATTGTTAGGAAAAAGGTTTGGTATGGCCGAAACTTGATTTACACTAAGTGCGTTTGGGTTGTAGTATGAGGAATGGTACATTGACCCTTGGGTGTTTGATGGAAGACGGTTGTTATAATTGCTAAAATTTGGATTGATTTGGGCACCAAGCATGAACGATTCAATATCCTGCCAAGAAGGTCCATTTCTTTGGTAATTATTGAAATTTCTGTTGTTTCGATAATTATTGTAGCCAAAATTTCTGTAGTTGTTACCAAAATTATTATTACCAAAAGTATTATTGTTATTGTTGAAATTACGACGATTATTGAAATTTTGATTGTTGTTCTGATAAGTGGCAACCTGATTATTTGGAAAATGTTGGGCAGGTTGGGAATTTTGGTATGAATTGTTTTGAAAATTTTGATTTCTTCTGTCTGCATTGTAGTTGGGGTTGTAATTGCGACCTTTATAATTTGGGTTTGGATTTAAAATTTGATTTGGATATGTGTTTGGCTGTTGAATTCGTGGATTAGAATTTGCATTATTACGGTTGCCAAAATTCCTGTTATTTCCTCTTGTGTTATTACTTTGAAAATTTGGATTTTGTTGGAAATTTGAGTTTGATGCATCTTTGTTATGTTGGATTGAATTTATAGCATTGTATGGGACCACCATCAAGTTATGTGATTTTAATTTTTCGATCATTGAATCTATATCAGAGGAACCAGATGATATTTCTTTGACATCGTTTATTTTGTTTGATGAATTTTTCTCTTCCAATAGTTTTAGTTTTTCTTTTAATTTTTCAATTTCAGCTTTTTGCTGGTTCAAGTTTGTTGGATAGATACGTTGTTGGTACGTTAGCCAGTCTGGAAATAATTTTTGTAAGTCAGCCATGGTCTTCGCATTATGAAGTGAAAAAAATTCTTTTTGTTTTTCAGGGAATCCTTCAACTATTCTTTGTACTATATTGTCATCGTTTTCATTATCATTTATTTTCTTCATTAATTTTGCAATTTTGTTAATATATTCGTAAAATAGGTCATCACCTTGATATTGAATTTTGTTGAGTTGGTTTTGTAAAATTGGTCGAGTTCTGCAGAAAGTTTCTATTAGTTTTTCTTTCATTTCTTCCCATGTATTTAAATTTAGTGGTTTGATTATATCATTGAATCGATTTTCAGCTACATCAGTGAATGCAATTTTGATCTTTTTTAATTTTGTTTCGTCATCGGCCCAGTTATACGCATCACATTCATTTTCAAATTTTATTATAAAATTTGTAATATCTTCCGTTATAGCGTGACTGTAAGTTGACGGTTTGGTGAAACTCATTGCCATAATTTCTGTTTCTATTATTGGTTGGGTGTCAATTGTTGGCGGGGAAGTAGGGAAAGTAGGGGTTGTATGGGATGTAGAAGGATTTGTGGATTGGGGGGGTTGATTCAATTTTAACTTTTTCTTTTCTAAGATGGTGCGAAAATATTCTCTATCACTTTCCGATAATTTTGGGAGTTGTGATGTTTTACTTTCTATGTACCGGATTACTGGGTTTGGGTCGACTAACTTTTGGCGAAACGTGTAGAGAAGATTATTTTGTAGATCGGAATTTAGGAGTGCAAAATTTGCTTTTAGTGAATCTAAAATTTGTAAGTCAAAAAGTGTTGTTTCGTTTGTTTCAAAATCGGATATGTCTAATACGGAATTTATACCAGAATCTATTAAATTTTGATTATCAGAGTTTTGGGGTGAATGTTGCAATGTTATATTTTCTTGTGGGGTGCCGCAAAATTGTTGGTAGGGGAAATCTTTTCCCTTATTTTGTGGGTCGGTAATTGATAAATGGCTATATACTTTTGTTTGTAAGTCAGTTCTGTTTATTTCTTCTGATATCGAATTTTTTGGTATTAAGTTATTGTTGATGCAAAAGTTGAAGAGTCGTTTGTTGTCAATTGAATGTAGCCAATGATACGAGGGGAGAATATTCAAGTTTGGGGTAGTTTCGTGATCCAACATCTATTCAAGAGGTGTGTCATATAATTAATATTATGGAGGAGGGAAGAAAAGAAAAAAAAAGAAAAAAAAATGTTTTGAATTATTAATGTCGGAAATTCAAGTTTGAAAAAATTTTTCTAAAGTGGAAGTTTAATTATGGAAATTTTAAAATGGGAAATGTAGGGTAGAAAGGTGTTAAAATACAAATATTGGGTTGTGGCGCGCCTAACGCTTTTCCACAACTTGATTGAAAATGTAAGAACGGTTAAAAGCAGAAAAAATGTATAGTAAAATTTAAAAAATTTTAAACAGTGGGAAAATTTGTAACAGTTGTGGCGCGCCTAACGCTTCTCCACAACTGGAACTTGAGTAAAAAAAAATCAAAGAATTTCGAGGAAATGGGATAGAATTTTAATTTATCAGAGGTTGTGGCGCGCCTAACGCTTTTCCACAACTTGAAGTTGAATAAAAAATATCAAAAATTTTCAAGGGAATGGGATAAAAGTTATTTTTTTGTCAGAGGTTGTGGCGCGCCTAACGCTTTTCCACAACTTGAAGTTAAGTAAAAAATCAAAAAATTTCAAGGGAATGGGATAAAAATTATTTTTGTCAGAGGTTGTGGCGCGCCTAACGCTTCTCCACAACTTGAAGTTAAGTAAAAAAAATCAAAAAATTTCAAGGGAATGGGATAAAATTTATTTTTGTCAGAGGTTGTGGCGCGCCTAACGCTTTTCCACAACTTGAAGTTAAGTAAAAAAAATCAAAAAATTTCAAGGGAATGGGATAAAATTTATTTTTGTCAGAGGTTGTGGCGCGCCTAACGCTTTTCCACAACTTGAAGTTAAGTAAAAAAATCAAAAAATTTCAAGGGAATGGGATAAAAATTATTTTTGTCAGAGGTTGTGGCGCGCCTAACGCTTTTCCACAACTTGAGTTTAATTTTGGAGAAAAGAAAATCAAAATAAATATTGTAAATTACAAAGATGTGGCGCGCCTGACGCTTTTCCACAATCTTTTCTTTATATATAAAAAGTAAAAATGGTTGTAGGGGGAAAGAGGAGTAGAAACGAGAAAAAAAATAAATATTTAGCCAAGGGAGGATAAAGTCACGTACAAAGATGTTAACTTTGAAGTTATGTTTTTGAAAGAAAAATTTTGAAAATTTTGAATTTGGGGTAGATGAGAGAAATGAGGAAAGAAAGGAAAAAAATTTGTTTAGTGAATTAGCTACGAGTACGCACAATGAGAGAGAAAAAAAAAAGAACTAAAAATGTACAATAAAATATGAAAATACCTATTAATTTATTGAAGTTCAGGTTGAATTTGAAGTTCTGGTTGCTGCGGCTGCTTCTCCGTACTCGGTTTCCCTCTGAAATATTGACTGTATGACGATTTCTGTGGAGTTGTCCTCACCGTTGAAACTCCGGTCGAATGTGGGCAAATGATTGGATTTGGTCGGAAGATAATTTGGAAATATTGCAGTCTTCACTGTTGAAATTTTGGTCGAATGTGGGCAAATGATTGAATTTGGTCAGAAGATAATTTGGAAATATTGCAGTCTTCACTGTTGAAATTTTGGTTGAATGTGGGCAAATGATTGAATTTGGTCAGAAGATAATTTGGAAATATTGCATTAATCACGAAAATTCACTTCGGATTGAGTATTAATTTTACGCAAAAATTCACTTCTTCTTTTTTTTTTTTTTTAGGTTTAAATTTTTAATTTTTTCACGAAAATTCACTTTCAATTTTATTTTATTAAATAAAAATTCACTTTAACTTTTTTTAATTTTAATTTTATTCACGAAACCTTGGAGAAAAAAAAATCACCTTCTGCATCCAGGATTATTTCTGTTCGGGCGCCAATTTGTTGTGATGTTTCGCCAATGATATAAAAATCACAACTTAATAAATTTTATTATGTTAATTTTTACGAGAACAATTATAACTCGACCAACTTCTATTTACGATTTTAACGACTGACACTTGACACATCTTCTTGGTGGCAAGTGTCCGTGCCTGCCAGGCAGCCAGTTGCTGATTCGGCGGTTCCCATGGCTCTTTCCTGGGAACCGCAGTCTCAGCGTTTGGCTGTTTGTTGCATTTCCCGGTAAAACGATACTCTCGTTTTACCGAGAAACGCTACATATACACATAAACGTAAGGAGGACCTTAATTTGGCCGTCCTCATTCATACTATATTCACTCATGTGAATGAATTATGATGCACGTATGCGGTGTATCGAGTGTCCAGATCACAGTTAAGGTGACTATGAAACACCCTGTATACGCGCATGTATTTTATGCGGAATTTTTTAGGTTACTGGAGTGACAGCTATATATGTATGCATAAGTTGAGCGTAGAAGGGATGTGCTGCAGGGAGATAAAATAATATTTTTAAAGTGGTGGTCGAAGGCGTTAAACGATTTTACATACCTTCGAAGATTTTTTTTGGCTCCCTCTCACCATCTCTCTCTCTATCTCTCTCTCTCTTTTTCCCTAAATAATAATACCGCTTTGGTGTATGCAAATAATGGCTCGTAAATTTTAGTTTTATTATAAAAATGGTGTAAAAAATTACGATCTCGTTGGCCCAGTTTTTTGGGATGTTCTTTAGGTTTTGCACGGTGGCTTTTTTCTCTGCACCCTGCTGCCCGTCCCCCCAGCCTTCTCTCTCTCTCTCTCTCTCTCTTGTTATATTCTATACGATCCGGGTAAATCCGACGTTGTTTATGGCGCGCCGTGTATTGTTGGCTGTATATAGCCTGTATGGCGAACCGTTTTATACACACCGGAGCGAGTATAATTTATTGGAAGGTGTATCGTAATTTTTTTGAAAGCTATTTTGCGCGCGAATTCGTTATGCTGGGCGGTAATTGTTGGCGCAAATTATTACCTGGTTCTTGTTTTCGGTGTATGTGTGCACGATAAATGGTGACAGCGCGATCTTATTATTTAGGAAGATGAAAACCAATAAGTGAGAATGAGCGCGCGTGAAGCCATTATCCATTAGGGTGGCCGAGAAGTAATTGAACGTTTTATGGCGACCGCAATTTTCGGAGCACTAAATCGACCGGCGATTTTTTACTTCTCATTCAGCTCCGTATGCTGTGGCAGTCGTTTACAGTGTATGTACTCCGTCTGTGAAAAAGGATCTTGAATCGTAGATTAAATTTTGCCGTTTTAAAAGCAATTACAGTGTTTAATTTCGCTCATCACTACGCTGACTGAGAAGGTGCCAGGTGGCTCTGAGACTATATTTTTGACGAGTGACTCGTCAATGGGAATTCAGGGGGAGAAATGAGTCCGAACGAACAAAAAAAATTTTTTTGTGTTATTTAGTCTAACTTTCAAAACACAGTAATGACGAGTATATTGTATACTCTACGTATAATTCAATGATTGTTCCCAATCACTTACTAGCATCAACCGATTTAAGTGTATACTGGAGACTGCGGACTCTACTAAGTCCGCAATGAATTAATATGATACTATTCGAAAAATGAATACTTTATTCAAATAGATTAAAGACATGAATGTCGACGTTAATAATAATTTGAAATAATATAATAATAATTCCCAAAACCTTTTTGAAAATTCATTGGTTGGTATAATATTATTCGAGTACATCTTCGTTGCCCTCTCGATGTTCCACTTTTACATTTATCAGTGACTTTTTAAATGATATCCAAAATCATGCGAAGGAAAATTCTCTAGAAAAATGAAATTACCATATTAGTATTAGTACATTTATTATAAAACAACTCTTACAAAGAGATCGAGTTTGGGTACACTATTTTTTTTTTATTTGTTTCCTTTTCTCACCCGCAAAATAGTAATCATATTTTTCTTAGAATGAATCTTGCCAACTTTTAATTCAGACCGAATTTCATGTTTTAAAGTTTTCGGGAATGATTAAAAATCTGAAATGAAGTAGCACATTTTATACATAAATCTTACATACCATAGAAAACCTAATGATTTGGGCCTGTCTCTAAACAACAAGCATAAAATAATTATGCTTTTAGTTTCATCATTTCGGGATTTCTGAAAAATGAATTGAAATTTTCCAAACGCAAACAAGCTACGTCCTTGGTAATTTCTCAAACGGCTGTACATTTTTCCGATTCTATAGGTCACCCCTATGTATACTTGAGTGAGAGAAAATCTTGAAAATTTCATTTAAGGAATTGTTGAGGATAAAGTAACTTTTTTTTCGTTCACCCCTCGTTCGACGTTTTTATTTTCCAAAAAATTTTTCCCTCGAATGGCTCGCATTATATCCAATATTTTGCTAGCCGATCACACAGGTATGGGTGGTAACATCGTACGCTTGAAGGTTTCGTTTGTATAATGTGAACAGCTGGGAATTTTTTTTCGAACTTCTATACTTTCCGTGCCAGTAGTGAGCTTCGATTTGAGAATAAGTGGTTAAAGAGAAATTGTTCTTTTTTTCTGCAACTTTTTGAAAATATTTTATCAAAGGCTTTCGGTAGCTTGGCAATTTCTTTTACTTTCAATTCATTCCGAATTTTTTCAATTTAGGAAAAAGGAAAGGGAAAAAAATCCTTTGAAGGTAGCCTGGCCATAAATTGCTGGATAGTTTTCAGACTGCAATGTGGACTGTGCTTATTCTCTATGTGTGTTGGAGGAGCCGACCTATAAAACGGAGATTGAAGACCAAGATACTACGGTTGAATTTCGGTTGGGCTGACTCCAATTTTCTAATTATTCGAATTTATGTAATGACAGAAAAAAAAAGTTTTGCCGAATAATTCGTCTGACAAATGCGACGATAGTATTTGTCTTTGTATGTGTGTTTGTGAGAGAAATAGTGTACACATAATATGTGTTTCTCCTTTTCAACTTCATATTTTTCTCTTATTTTGCCGAGGAGAAATGCCACGAATATTGGTGAGGTAGGAGCCATAAAGTATATGGTTCTTTTTTTTCTTTTTTTTTTGCTCCCTCTCCTCCATATTTCACCAATTTCTACTTGGTCACCGAAATTAGTGGCGAAGAAGATTTTCAAGAGTTACGAGTGTTTAATGGCCTGTATGACATGTTTAGAACATATGCTCATTAAAAGAGTCGCTAATGTAGCGTTAACAATTAGCGAAAATCGAAGCGAAGCCAAAGTAAACAAATGTTTTTTTACTTGAAAGTTTTATATTTTAGGTGTTTTATTTGTTGTCGTGGTTGCTACTGCTTGTTCTTTTTTTCAAACAAATT
The DNA here is from genome assembly GCA_038050395.1 of Parthenolecanium corni. Classification (NCBI taxonomy): domain Eukaryota; kingdom Metazoa; phylum Arthropoda; class Insecta; order Hemiptera; family Coccidae; genus Parthenolecanium; species Parthenolecanium corni. Next base: position 430,356 of record JBBCAQ010000002.1, read on the forward strand.
TTTTAATGCGTGTGTTTTGTCGTTAGGTGGGTTATCATTTTCTATAAAGACCAGAAGGTGGTTGCGATGGAAAAAAAAAAAGGGTATGAGAGAGCCACGTCGTCGGTTAATTATCTGAATATTTATCTAGCAATGTAATTATTCGGTGCTAAAAACGGGGAAAAAACATGCGGAGGGTTGTATTTGCATGAAAAATTAATTTCATTTTACCAAAAATTGGCATGTACTAAGCCTATTTATGACAATGACATAGACCCAGGAGGTGTCAAACGTTTCTTTCTAATGGATTAATTCACCAAAAGGGTCTTGGTGGACAGTGTCGTCGTTTCTAAAATTGAGCTTTTTGTTCTTTTCAATTCTCAGTGGAGATAAATAGCAAGCTGTTTTTATCATTCTTTGGTCAACTGAGAGATTAAAGATGGTTAATTATTTGAGTGATTTTACAATAATTCTATTCTTACTGTGGGAATATGATAATGAAAAGTAGTTAAATAAATGAGGACAAAATTTTCATAAGCCTTTTTATAAACCTCTACACAACTCATTCATTACCTGTCTATTGAGGAAGTATTAATTCTTAAACGCATAGGTACTGTATTTTTTCATGTCAGTATAGCTTTGGTTTTTTATCGATGAATATGACTGAGTTGATAAACGCTGTTCGCTTTTGAACTTCTTGCATAGTGTCCGAGCGTTGGAGCGTAAAAATTAATCCCTCCGCGGTCCTTGCAAAAAATAAATAAAAATAATAAAAGTTGATTTCAAGAAATTGAACAAAAATAAATAAATAAGAGTCATGGGAAAATAGTTTTGGAAAATCGAAAAACTTTATCCAGATGAAGATGATTCGCATAGAGTAAGTAGAAATAAACAATCTTTGCTATTGAATTGTATGCTGTTACAGAGAAGTTGGGCTTGGCTCAGAAATCAATTAATCTTTTTAAATTCAAGAACAAAAGCAATTATCAACTTGCTTAGATACGCTATGCCACTCGCAAATAGTCGAAATTTTAGACTAGAAAATATTTTTTGGGCTTTCTCATCTTCGACCAATGCTGTTAATTTTATTTGCGATTTGCTTCATGTCTTGAGCTACTAAATTTTGTACGAATTCCGTATAATTCAATTATGTAAAAACTTGGTTGCTGAATGTGAATTTCAATTCCCTCCAACGTTCATGTTTATTAGTCGTTATGATAAATGAATGACGTCCTGATATGCTTCTCAAGTTAATCCAAGTACGCATATAGGTACTTGCTGTTCTTAGTGTAATTAAAGTCATTATTTTTATTAATAGTAGACACCCATTCGGTAAGGTTCATTCTCTTATGAACTCTCATAAATCCAGTTCATATAGTTGAATTAAGGCAAACTCTTCGAAGGATTATGGTGTGAAATCATGACTGTTTTTCGTTTTACTAGAAAAAAACTTTTTAGTTGAAGTGGCAGTTAGCCAATGACACAACGTCGTTCTTCATTTATTATCTTGAAATAGAATCTCTACCCCGTCCTCGTGACCACTGGAAAAAATTTCATGTAGCCTATTTGATGGGATCCAAGGAGGAACAGATGGCGTTGGTAGATATAAGAAATGAAAGCGTACCTATAAAAAGGTCACAATATTATATTTTTATTATTTCAACAAAATAGTTAGATAGGCACTTAATCTTTTGGATTCACAATTTCCGGTGAAATAATGGGAGTAATTTTTTTCGAACTCGTTTACGAATAAATTTAGCGGACGATAAAATGTGTAATCAGTTTTACAGTAAGTAAGCTAATGTAACGAAACGACAGAGATGAGTTCACAAATTATTTTGGGTAGACTTTTTTTTTTAAATATAATTTTATTGCTGCACTTCTCTTGGCATTGTAGTTTTGCCCCCTTAGTTGCTGGTTTTACGTTCGGTAATTTACGCTTCTGAAAAAAAAAAATAGAAAGTAGTCTTTAAAAAAATAACGACAGAGTTGAAAAAATATTATATCGAAGGAGTTTTTAGTTTTTCGCTCCATTAACCAGTTAACCTGATAGCTATAATTCAAAAATATCTGTCGTGATGCTCTTGCAAACCATGAATTGCGACGAGCAAAAATAAAAATTTTTTTCACTTGGTATTTTTTTCGTCTCTCTATATTTGTCTCTCTTTACGAACCATGCTTCTTTTTATTTCCATACTGTTGACTTCGTTCCAGGGGAGTTGGGAAAAAAAATCTGCTTTTGTACTCTGCCCTACGTAGGCTATATCGGGCCTTATACTACATAATACTTATGTACTACATATATATATATCTAAAATGTATATAGAACCAACGTTGTATTCCTTTTTTTTTTTTTTTTTTTTTTTCAATATTTTCGAAATTTTTATCACGTTTTTCCGAGCTTTTTTCCGGGCGAGTTGAATTTTTATTTCGGCTTTTGATAAGTTATTTCCGGAAGGGAAAAACTCCATTTCTTTTAAAACAACGAATGGCGTAGAAAAGATAGCATTTTTGCTAGAGGTTTTTTCTTCTTTTCCTTTACTTTCCTTTTTTATTTTTTACTACCACTTTTTGACCTCTCTTCCTTTTCAGTCACTGAAATTAGATTAAATTCGTACCTATCCGATGGTATATCGATGTAGCCTGCGGAGGAGGGAGCAGAGGTGTGCAAAGGATTTTATCTGGTTACCAGCTTTTACTCGGTGCGATATATGTGCTCTCTTTTTTTCTCTTCTGTCTCCTTTCCCTGGAAACCTTGTTGTCTCCCCTCTCGTCATCTTCTTTACGAAGTTTGTCCGGCGAGGGTCTTGAATTGACGTAAAGGAATCGCCGAAATAATTGAATTCCGCTGCTGCATGGAGTCTCAGCTGTAATTTTGAAAATCGTGTATTCATTGGCGTACAGATAAGGAGAATGAGATTTCTGTACGTGGCGGTGAGAATTTTCGTTTCGATTTATGTTCGCTTTTTGATGGTCGGAGGAGGGCCGAGGTGAGTGAATGAGAAGTGTGCCTTACAGCGACGAGACTTCGTCGAGCGAATTTGTTGGCTGGATGCCGAACGGCTAAATTAAAATAATAGCAGTTGGAAAGTATAGTACTGGAGGATATTATACTCGGTGTGGCTTTAACTAATTCCTATATACTGTACCCAAATTGGAAGCTGTTCACTCGGAATGGTAAGGTTGGAGTTGCCAAATGATGTGTAAAAATGGTGATTTTTCAAAAATCTTCTTTGAATTGTGACTTTTTTTAAAGGCAAAGTGACGTAAAGATAGTGGTTATAGATTTTGAAAAAGTTTTCGGAATCGGGATACATTTTTGTGTGCTGCATCAGTGCGAAAACGGGTTAATTTTTCCCACGTATATGCAGATTGCACTTTGAATTGTCGCAAGGGAGAGTTGTGATTTTCAGATGAGGAAGTAGCTTTACCTGCTTCTGAAGGTGAAATAACTATATTAATAAACTGAAGGTCTATATTACGAAAGAGTCATAAGCATTATCACAGAATCTCTTGGATGCACTTGATTTATTCTTTCGGCGTGTGTGTGTGTTTTTTTTTTTTAGTTTTACTTTTAACATTAGGAATTTTATATCCCCCTCTTTTTGGATCGTTATGTACTTTCCAAAAGGCCAAATTTTGTACTAGTAACCTCGTTCAATGTTATCTGTCGGTTCAAATCAGCGCCGCTCTATTCCATCGCCCATAAAGCAGCTTCCCCACCCTTTCCCTCTTCGCTATCGACATAGATTTAGTGGCGATGTAGCCGAAAAGCGAGCCTTTACTCGAATGCTGGCTAACGGTATCAGAAAAATTTGCTGTCAACAAACTGACAGCTTGACGAAATAGCGTTTATACGTATGGTGAGGCTGAAAACATTTTTTGGGTAATGGCCTTAGCGCAGCTCGAGAAGTGTGAAGCGAAGTGAAGAGACAAAACAATAACAGGGAGACGAAAAAAAAAAAAAAACCCTCGGCAGCAGAAAAAATAGAGGAAAAACCGTATTAGTTCACTAATTACTTCGCTGTGGGAGGTATGCTCGGCGATGTGTTTGGATAATTTACGATTTCGATGACGCGTGTAAAAACAAAGTGGAATTGATTTAGTCGACGTGTAAAACGTTAACCGCCATAAACCTGACGACAATAATAATTATTATTATTATCGACCCGACAGTAGTATAGTCGTTCGCACTTACTGGGGCTTACCTGTTTTGAAAAAACGATTTTCATTTACCCTTTTTAACGTGAGCCTGATGAGTCTGAAATATTATTAAATTATTTTATAGAGTTTTTTTTAGCTGAATTCTCTGTAAAATTTGATTTTTCTGTTGATATTTATGACAAAGCACTGTAGAAGAATATCAGAAAATCAGAGGGGGGCTCATCTCCCAATAGCCGCACTGGCTGCGGACCTGTCTGTAAGTTTGTGAATATGAGCTTCCTATATGGGTACAGTATCCATTGTCATATCGAGCTGACATTCGTTGTAATTTCTAATTATCATCTGACTCTTGTTCAGTTTGAATTAATGTTGAGTGAACTCGTTATCACCGAATTGAACCTTTGAAATTGGCAGTTGAATTCAAGAGTTGACTTTCGAATCATAGGGATGTTTTTTACTAATGAATATTTTTCACATCAATTTTAGGTTTTTTTTTCCATGTAAATCGACGGTGCTGGGGTTTTCTGTTCCATGTCAATGTGTAGACGCTAACTCCTGGTTCAACACTTTACTAAAAGCGAATAGGTTTCAAATTCTGAAAATGGTACATTACTGACCCATCTTTTTCATTTTCGTATAAAAAATTCGGATCCCATTATAACACTATTTTACTACGTTCGAAGATTACATTCTTAGAATAAATTTTATGAAGGTATAATGTATTTGAGTTACGAGAAATTCATTTTGAGTCAACATAAATCTTATAGGAAAACTATATAATCCTCATACTTGTAGCTCGTTAAATGTGAAATAATTTGAAAAATTTTAAATTATTCGTTTCGCCGTTTGCTGTCCTATCATCCCGAGAATTGCAAACCTGTTCAATTCGTATTCATATACTCGTTTATCATAAGAAACCGTATCAATGCGAAAAAATTTTAACAAGCTTTTTTTTTTCCACTCAATCGTCTGTATAATGTGTCTTTTATGGATCTGGAAAGAAGGAAGAAAAAAAAAACCATAAAAAATAGATACCCAACTGGTTATTCGACATCGTCGTCATCGTCCACCTCTGCTCGTCAAGTGTGAAGAATGCATTTTTCCCATATTTATCTAAATGCTCGCATATTATAAGCCAGTTTGAAATATGACGAAGATGACCGAATAAATTTTAGCCAAGCGTTAAAAAAAAAAAAAAAAATAGGTAAATACTATTCGTTCGCACATATTTATGAAAAGATTTACCTCCGCAAACAGGATTGTCGACACTACCTAGGCACGAGCTGTGCAGAGTAATTATCGAGTTATCTATTTTTTTCATACATGTACAACTTTTCATCGTTAAGGTGACAATTTACATGCTTGGAGACGCCACCTGGGGCGAGTAAATGATTGGTACCTTCTCTCTGGCGGCGCCTTCGGTTTTTTCACTACATAGAATGTAACAGATGCTCGATTGCATCGAATAAAATTTCTTAAAAATATGAATAACTATAGTCGGACTGAATCTCGGTTAGGTACCGACACTGAGGGAAAATTTTATCAACCTTCAGTAACATTCAATTCAAATAATTTACTAAGTAAAAATTAATAAACACTGGACGAATCATTCTGGAAAAAAACGGGGTGACGTCTTGACCCAACGTTTCAACCCGTTAATGGTCATAATCTGTTCGTAATGATGTCTGTCAAAGATGAACAATGGTGACTTTTAAAAATAGATGTAGCCTTCACAAAACCTGGTGAGGGCAAAGATAAATTCTATTTTACGTTTTTATAGGAATATATCGAAAAATGTTTGAAATTCTTTGTAAGTAAATATGAGTGATCTGAAAAGATTACTAATTAACGTTCAAAAGATACTTTTCCATTAATAAGATGAATGAGATTATAGTTTTCCATGTACCAGTCTTCTGGACTTGAAAATTGTGGCAGTCGATCAACGAATTGTCTAATGTCGCCTGTTGCACGTCTGTGGTTAGAGATCTTTCATTGTACCTACGATGGAGATGACTGGTGACGAATGGCATTTGTTGAAGGTGAGAGAAAATTTTCTATCTCTCATGATTGGCATTTATTGCCTGCGATGAAGAATCTCATCTCTCTCAATAAGTTTGTTCGCCGTTTCCTTATGGGGACGACATTTTCTTTATCGTGGTTTACCTCTGTGCGATTTTATGTGTCTGGAAAAGGAAACAGTTCGTCTAGAAAAGAAACATTTTTTCTTTTGCAATTTTTTTTTTTTGTGAAATGAAACTTGCCGCTTCTGAAGACGCGCAATAAATATTTCATGAAACTAATTAAGAAATTCTTTCTATTGTTTTTGTATCGCTTATTTTTTTATGTCGTTTGCTACGATTTTTGTCGGTTATTCTTCGTCTCTCCTCCTCCAGTTGAATCATTTTTTGCTACCTTTTTTTTTTGGTTTTGATGGATAGGTCGACAAGTACCTACGTTGATATCTTGTATTTTTAATATGAAGTTTTTCTTCATAATAATCGTTCTATAAAAAGCCAATGATATTTATTTTTCTTTATGATCGTATATATTTTCTTCTGTAGTTTTTTTTCTAAAACTTATCATCCCATAGTCTCTGTATAGGTTTCCTTTTTGCCTTTTGCTTCTCCAGTCTCTCTGTTATATTTATTCAGTCGTCGTCTTTACGTTTGTGCGAGATTGTTGTTTTTTTTTTTTCGTTTTTAGCTGCACTCATATTATGGTACTCGTATTTTTGCGATATAATTGCTCGATTATAAAGTCCAAATAGGTTCCTTTAGTTCCATTTGTGCGGTCTTCGACTCGTGTCTGCGTTGGAAACACTTCAGTTGATTCGATTCAAATGTAATGGAAAAATGCTCGTTGAACTGTTCGCTAAATTTGATTTATTTGCTTTCTTATTTGGCAGTTCTGAGTACTTTTCAGCTTTCTCATTGCAAATAGCTTTGAGGGAATGAATTATAATTCATTTTTGCATGTAAATATACATTATATGTATATTGCAAATGCTAGTCGAAATGAATTGATGATTTCACTTTATTAGAGCCTAATTGTATTTTTGAAAAAGAGATAGCATACAGAATTTGGCTATTTTACAATTTCGCTATCGCTATTGTCTTTCACAGCTTTGAACTTGGGGTGAAAAAAAAAGGAATAATTCATACCTGAAAATCATAACTTTATTTCAAAAGAAAAGGGTGCCGACCTTTTCATCGACTGATTTTTCACCGACCGACGTTTCACTGACAAATTTGATCGAGTGGACATTTCACCAATATGACTGGTTCACCAAGGGGGTAATTCACCGGTAGCCATTTTCACAGAGTGGTCATTTCACTGAACTGCCCAAAAAACCTTCTATTTTATTTATTTTTTAATTTATTTACTAATTAAATTATCACATACTTTGCCACATGACATCTGGCAGTCAAAAAGGGTTAGAAAAAGTTTGTTTTGATTAAAATATGAAATAAAAATAGATTTGGTGAAAAAACCTGCCGGTGAAATAATATGCGGTGAAAAAACTGGTTTGGTGAACTGCTTATCGGTGAATAGGCTGGTCAGTGAAAAGTATGCGGTGAACTGTCTGTCGATGTAAAACCAGTCGACAAAATGTCCTAGACCCAAAAGAAAAGTCATGCTCTCTTGCTATAATTTGCTATTTTTAGGTTGAAAGTCGCCTAACCAGAGCACACCCTTCTCGCCAAACTCCCTTGGGGTAATTTTACCTCCAGTTACAGTCAAGGTCTTTCATCGTTTTATTTCGAAACGATTGCTGAATGGTGTTGCAGCTTTATTGCGGCGCTACCATCTTCCAGGAAATGCATTTTCGATTTACTTCCGTTTGGTTGTAAAATTTTATCGTCTTGTCGAAGCATCAAACATCTCTCATCTCTCATATTTTAGTACGCGTGCAACTTAGGTATCGCTCATCTTTCTAGGCTATCTCTTATCTGCTGAGCAGATTCGATCCTTATGCGGTATATTCTGGGGCCAAATTGATGAGAACGCTTCGGTCTAATTTATGGTATCCGACGCGGTGGGAACGGCAAAAAAAACTCGTAAACTTGTATTCGCGAATAATTTAGCCAGGATAATTCTCCTAAGTTTACGACTGAAAGAACTCGCTTTATGGCAACGTTTAATACGAAGTTTTGCGTTATATCGTACACAATTTCGTATATACGAGTATACGAGAGATGTGAAATTTTCTATCTGACTCCCCTAACTTCTACTCCCGCCCTCTGTGTATACCTCTTCCAATTTTCAATCTCACACAGCGCGAGACGAGTATTTTGATGGGGAGTAGATATTAGTGCGGCTGAAGAGAATTGAAATCCGGAATTGGGTCAGTTGACGATTGAATAATTTCGGTTTATGAAACATTTCGGTCGTATTTGCGCTGGAACTTAATTCTAGAACTACGTGTACGTGATGGAAAATATCAAAGGCGTGTCTTTGTTGATATGTGTAAGTGTGCTGAGAACTTTCGACGCAGAGTTTCTCCAATAATCGTTGAAGCCACTTTGAAAAGTCGACTGTATTTCCAGCTTCTTCGACGGATTTTTGCCTTTGTAAAACTCGTATATATCTTCAAAGTGATGGTTGGAGGAAGGGGGGTTGCTAACTCTCACGAATTTATTTCGCTGCATATTTTAAGAAAGGTCTCATGTGACATATTTCCTTGGTTGGTTTCTGAATCATCTATTGCTCACATAAATTCTTTATAGCTTAATGATACATTCCAGAGGAAACCTTAATAGCTAAATTTTGTTGAGCGAATGTGTTGTGTGTTATGTATCACCATATCTCTAATACGTGTCATAATATATCTAGGACACGAGGAAACCTTATGGCTGAAATTTCATAACACGAGTATCTTAAGTTCTCCTCTAGTATATATAAACAGTATAATTGTCTTCGATGATACTTACTAGAGGAATTGAGCACTGAAAAACTCTCTATAGACTACTCAGGTGCTTCTAGATTCTGGAATGATGACTAATTTTTTTTAGTTTTTCATTTTGAATCTTGAAATATTTAATAAATTAACCCTACAGACCCGAATACTAATACATTTATGTACCTAGAATACGTCGCTTGAGCTAACTGCAATTCTTATGCTAACAGCAGAACATTCAGTTACTAATGTCATGGCCATTGAGTATTTTAAAAGAGGGTAAAAAAATTATAATTGAGTAAGAAAAATAAGGTTTTCTTATTTTGTGTTCGTTGCTACTTGCTACTCGTATTTCAAATTAAATCTATGGAGTTGGTTTTTGTTCCGCACTTCATGCGTGTGTCTACTATCTGGGTGAAAGTCTTGCTCAGTCTCCAATCCATCGAAAGCCATATCAGTTAATGTACCACGCGCCTGCTCTTTTTTTTCGTCTTTATGAGCGTACGTCACTGAGGGACACCTCAAGAGTACAATTAAACGGCGAGAGATAGACATGTTGCACTCGCAAAGGTTGGTTAGATCTTTATTTTTGCGGCTAAGCGTAGAAGAATGCATCATTAATTTTCCATCCCCACGAGGAAATATTTGGTCTCTCGATATTTTCCCAAACCGATTTGAAAGGACAAAAATTACAAATAAGTACGTTCGGCATCCCTCCTAATCCTGTTTATACTTTGGTGTGTATATCTGCGGTGAAGAATTCGGATGGATCGTGTGTATATTTTCGGCTGTATTTTGGGTACCTGCTGCGGTCCTCATCCTTGAAACTCACCCTCTGTCTACGCTAGTAAAAAATAAAAACATCAAAAAATCGTCGAAGCCATCCCCTACGATGCCCTTTTTAGAACACGAACTCGTATATTTCATGTGGTCGTCTATAAAGATGGGACAATTATTATATAAACTGAACCCCAAGCAAAAAAAAAAAAAAGTCCGATATACGCTTCCCTACTGTTTCCCGGATTTATGTAATCCGTATTATAATTTTTCTCTCTCTTCATATTTTTGTATATTATTATATTATATTGTATGTTGGTACTTTTTCTTTCTTCTTCAGTGCACTTCTACGGTAGTTGTGTGGAGGCAGATAATATATTTAATAGATACACGTACGTATGAATGTTTTATGATGTGTGTTTCTTTGTGGCAGGACGTGTTTACGCGTACCACCGCCTAATGCCACAGCCTCGAGCCAGAGGGTTGACAATGAAGAATCGGGCTTGATGTCGCCCGAAGGAATGACCGAGTAGCAACCGCAGCCAGCCATCGCCTCAGTGCGGAATTTTAATGATCCAGTGACGACGCTACCGGCCAAACTGTTCTATCAGGTATGTCTGCACTTACGATTATTGTTATAATGTCCTTTTATTGGCGCTTATACAAATGTACTTTTTTTTTTGGTATATAAATATTTTTCTATAATAATTGCGCTGTGGCGAGACGAGCAGTTGCAAAGCGTGAAGATGTAGGTGAATATTATATAGTGAAAGAGACGTCCTTGTTTTGGACAGTTTGCGTTGCCAGCTTTTGGGTATGTCCTTCAAGTCGCTGAAGAATCGTATGCAAGGCTACCGAATGAGTTACGAGTATTAATCGTAGTTTGATATGTATAATATTACCAACCTCTAACCCAGCAGAGTTTTGTATATCTTGAATGTATGTTTCATAAATTTGCGCTTCTACTACACAGCCATTTTAGTATAAATCAAAGCACTTTTGAGTATTTGTGAGAAAAAATTATGTTCACGTCTATGATTCAAAATTTATAAATTCAATTTTCCAAAAACTAGGTAATATTCCCACTGCTTCAGAAACCTTTCCCTCGCCATTAATATTTTTATCAAGCTGAAAAATTGTTTTTCTTCATAAATGTTGACCATGCGTTACCATTGTGTTGGCATGAATAAATCATCATTCTTGTATAAAAAGACCACAGTGGCGTAAACGAGTGTATTTTACTAACCAGTTTCAGGGTACTGGGTGCAAGGTATGCTTGGTTTACACATAGATAAACCCAGAATGAAGATTGATATTCTAACACGTTAGCTTCTGTCTCTAGATTGGGCAGTCCTTGGCCATGTGGCCATTTGCGTGACAGGCCAATCTTGGAGACATGAAACTTTTCGATCAATGATCAGTATTAATGCAAGCATTTCCCTCCAAATGATTGTAGCCATTCTTGGGACTTGGGACTTGGGAGTTCATAGGTTATTTGAAACTGAATTTTTTAAATTTAGTAGTGTATTTTTATTTATTGATATGCAGAGTTGATTTAGTTTTGACTATAATTCTGACTATATGTCAAATGTTCCCAGCAATAATGTAGATAACCCTTGAGAATAATGACCTCAGGCTGTACATTTGAGTCAAAAGTATCTAAAAGACGTAACTCATGACTTGGACTCTGCAGGTTACAATTTTTTGCAAAATTTTGACCTATTTTTTTATTAAAATTTTTCTGAAATGTCGCTGATTCCATCGCACACGAATTCAGCTAATGAAACATCCAGAAGTAGGACCTCATTCGCTTAGAAAGATTTTCTGGCTTCCCGCACACCAATTGTATTTTCCCTATAACGAGTATTTCCTCTCACAAAATCGCTTCGTCGTTGTTTACTTGTAAAATTTACTTAGACACCGTACCCCCTCTTCGGAACTGCGCTTCAGTTCTAATCGATTGAGTACTGTAGGTACCTACTGCCTACAAAAAATAAAATGAAAACATCAACGTTCGTTGTAATTTCTGCGAGCAAACTCAATTATCGTGAATTCGGTTCTGCAAACTTTTGCCCGGCCCACACTTCTCTAACCGCTGGCCGTCCACCGTTTCGGATTTCGTATTCTCTGGTAATTTTCGTGTTCCCCAAGAAAATATCCTGCGACACCGAGGACGAATGTGGAATCGCAATTAACAAAAAGTTTTGCAGCTTCAAACTGAGAGCACCATGTTTGGGATTAAAGTCTGTAGACTGTCTAGCGCAAAATTCGTTCGCCTTTACACATTCAAAAGCAAGAGTGACATAGAGATAGAGAGAGCGAGAGCGAGATAGTCGTTCATTTGCATTTTGTATTCACATCGTCCTCACCTCATTTTATGGTGCTATAGCCTAACCTTTTTATTTAATTATCAAGGCGAAAATTTTCTTCATCGTTTAGGACAGATTGTAGCCAAGGTTCGTTAAAATTTGTACGCGTGATTTTTTATGTTTCCCTTGAGCTCCTTGTTGATGTTGGTAATTCACTTACAGTTTCTGTATTTACCCCTTCCAGTCGCTCTTCCACAAAAGCGTATCTATCGGTAGTGGATAGGAGTGTTGCTTCCCCCAACACCCCGAATGGTGAATCTGGCTAGGTGCCAGAGAACGTGGACCATATAATGGCTTTAAAAAAATAGGGAGTCCTCTCTGCTCTAAGATATAATCTGTTGCCTAAATCTTCAAAATGATGAAACGTCTGCAAAATCAGAGCAAATCTGGGTGCCTAAAGTTGTCTTTTTTCCCCTTCATAATCCGTTAATTTCGATGTTTTCACCGCCCCCCGCCCGTTTTTTTTATGAGTCTGTGCTCTCCAACTAGAATTTACAGGCGACCAAAATTTCAAGGACACCCAGTTCATTCTGAAATAATTTGTCGACTCAGCCGATTTTCGTTCTAATTTTTCCGAATTTGTGAGTTCCAGTTCTCATCGTTTTAAGTGAGCTTATCTCTGATACGGAGCAAAGAGCTACAGAAATTGTTTCAACTTTCTTAATTTAAATTGCTGAAATTGTTTGAACTAATTTCTTACTTCACGAAGCATATGCTCGGCGTAACAAAACTTGTATTAGCTGTTCCAACGTTGCCTCCTGATTTGGTGCCTTCCGAAACTTATAAACTCAATTTGGAAAACCAAACAAAATCGTCCATCTTGAACTTGACCCCTTTTTTCGAGTATCGTGCATGCGTATTCCGAATAAATACGACGATTAGTACACTCCCAGACGATCCCTCGTTAATCACCTAAATTCCACAAAATATATATGACAAAACGATATTCCTAATTCCAAATAATAGTCGCATATTATTGGCTTAAATGCGGCTTATACTGGTGACGAGGAGATGAGCTACGATGACGAATAACAAAAAAAGAAAAGAAAAAAAAAACTATTATTGTCGTAATTAGCGGTGCGTGCATCACCTATTGAGTATTTTTTTTTCAACTCTCTCAAACCCAGCGAATTCATTTTTCTTTCTTCAAAGTCGTTAACTTTAGAAAAAAGAGATAATACCATAGTCCTGCTTCTTCTGAAGTATGCCTATACTGTATAGCATAATCATATTTAAAGTCTCTCGCACGCCCATACAAATATAATAGCAGCAGCAGCAGCAGCAACAAAATTGCTGCGACGTTCATCAACCATCTCATTGTCCTGACTCACTTGTCACGACCACACACGCACGTCACAATATGTAAATAAATGAGGATTAATTATTTTAAATTACGCTTAACCGAGGGGTTACCAAAAAATTAAAAGTCCGAAAACGCGAGGTGCATGCGAAAAAGAGAGACAATCATGTCCAGAATGATGGAAGTAGTTTAGACTTGACAGAGTGGCTCTTTTATTTCACCAGATTGAGAAAAGAGGTGAGTAAAGTTGAGTCGATCTTCAGAAAAATAATTATAAAAGATCTTCGCGAACCCCTCCAGAATATATAATATGTAGAATGGAAAACAAGTTTCCAATCACTTAAATATCCCTACACAATCAGCCAGTCAATTGACGTATGTTTTAAAATTGAATTTTTTGTGCTTTGTGGATTAAGGTTCTAAATATAAACTCAGATCCGCGTGCAAGAAAAAAAAAAAGCAATTCCTAAGCTATTGACTCGTTTTTAAATGAGTTCGTCATTATTGTCAGAACGAGCGGACACAAACTCTTGTTTACTACTTTCTGTAACAGTTTTACATAATTTTACCAATCTTACTATTATTAAGTATCACGTAAAATGAATTTAAATTTCTTGCCTTTCTGTTTTGATGTTTCTTTGTCGTTGACTTTTGGAATTCTTACAGTCACTTTTGGCATGTGAAATTCTTCTTCTTTAGGTGTCGTTTTTGGAGATCGATGAGAATTTTCCAATAGTCTTTTTTCTTTATCTATATTTACCTCATCTACTGTTGTTCCATTATAGCGAAATCCAGCCTGGTTCAAGCTGAGTGCGAAAATTTTATTACTATTGAATCAATTAATTTTTATGCAATCTTTCATGTCATAATTAGATTTATGATCATGAATTCATGATGACTAGATTGCAGAAAGAAGCTTTTGAACAGTATACGAATATTTATGTAGTCCTATATTTTAATTTTTAACTACCATTGTTGAAGGGGTATTTGATCACACGGAGACGAGTCCAAAGGTTATTCACCAAACCGATAGAAAAATGAAAATCAAGTGAGAAATTGTCAATTTTGCAACTTGTCGCTCGCTTTCTCCTCACTCCAGGACCAGGCTGTCGTAATCGCTCTCTTATTAATTATTATATCGCTACAGTATAATAAGCGTTCATATCCATACGGAATAATTAATCTTTCCTATTTTGTACTTTTTAGTACTTTTTTACTCGTATTTTCATTAATGTCTTCTTTACGGTGTGTCGTATAATATGGGTGTGGCCCTCTCTCTCCTTCCACGTGCACAGCCCTCATTTTCTAAGCTGAAAAGTGAAATGAAATCAATTTTAAGAGCTCAAATTTTCGATTATCGCGTGTCGATTCTCTTGAAATTATCATTACGACCATGTCGTAAAAAATCATTAATGGATTTCTATATTATCAATGTAACCAAGGGACTGATGAAAAAGCGGGTGTAAAGCGTTGAAAACATAAGAAAATATTTCTGACGAAGGACAAAACGCCCCTTATTACGCTGGCCGACTGAGAGAGTTGATTGCGAGATTTCAAATCTGAGGAAATAATGTGGTCAACATTTAAGGACTGTTTTATACGAGGAGTTCACCAATAAAAAAGAGTCGCAAATAAAACGTTAAGGGTGTGCTTGGTCGTAAAAATGAATCTTATATTTTGAGTAAATTAAAATCAACACGGATCAAACTTGAACATGGTTCCATCGGTGCCCCCATCCGCGTCAAGTTTACCCTCGGGAACTGTAACGTTTTCTTCTTGTTGCGACTAAAATAAAAGGGAATACTTATTATAACACCAGAATAATAATGTACCAAATATGCAGAGGTGCAAAAAGGACCCTCAAAAACAGTACTGGCTTCCTCATGAAAAACTTGATTTGTAATACCTTAGCCAGCTAATGTTGGAAATTTTTTAGTCACATTTTCAGTCAGAATTAGGTGGAGACTCAACTTGGATTGCATATGTTGTGTTGTAGAAGTTGTTGTGCATTTTCCAAGGATAAAAATAAACCCTACCAAAAATCAGCCTTTGGTCCTGTTTCATCCGATAATGTCATCGCACGAACGAAATACTCGTAGTCATTTTTGTTTTCTCCATCACCTACACGAATGCGGAGAGTTATTCCTTCATACCTATAGCTATATTACCTTAGTATTTATGCCCAAAGAGTCGGGAGTGTTATATAAATGCGATGATTATTAATTATCGAGTGCCTACGCGTCAAAAAATATCTTCTGACATATCGAATAATACGTATTCCACCTTTCAAAACGGATCAATATCTCTTGGAACCGCAGAAAAATGGGGTGAAAAAAAATTCTTTACAGAATTATAAACATGAGGGTATACACACCGTATGCATGTATAAGTGTCTAGACGTTCGATTCGGACATGCATGTAAACTTGATTTTGATGTATAGCCCATCGAAGAGTGGGTTAGGTGACTGATGTCGTTCATTCGACTATACGTACTGTATATGCGAACCATATATCATAATCCTGTGCGTTTCCAACTGCGTTCGCCCGCCAACCCCTCTTGGCTCATCGCTGCTCGTTTTTATTCTTACGGTAGTTTGGTATTGAGATGGACGGACGAAGGTGTGGGGGGGGAGAAGGGGCGCTGGTACGAAGAGAGGATAAATAAATATGTGCTTGTGTAAGTTGAAGGTGTGCTTTCGGGTTAACCGTTTGTGTATATTTTACAAAGTCAACTTGGTCGTGTATATTGAACTGGAGGTGAATAAAAGAATGCATTAGAAGGCGAGGGAAATAGTGCAAGAAGAAAATTGTTGCCACATACCCGAGAGACATTGCGAGGAGACATACAGAAGTAGCGAATGCTTTAGCTGGTGGTTATCACATCCACGTCTATAAAGACTGTTATCATTCATCGTAATCTACAACCTTTTTCTTATATGGAATTTATCGTGTTTGTATCCTTTTTTTCCCCTCTCTCCCTCTCTTTCGCGCTGCCTTGTCAAAGTGCTCGATCATGTGTTGCAGTTCTGCTTCTGCCTCAACTATATCTATTCTAAAGTATTTCTATGGAACCTGTTGCCGTGTATAGTCCCGGTTTTACAAGGTGTTTTGTAGAATGAAATACCTTGAACTTGCGAAGTCTGTAAAATTGTAAGCCTGCCATTTAATTTTCAAGTCGAAAGCGTTGCCGAAGGTTCAAAAACATTGACTTTACCCAACCACTGACTACACTCATTTGAAAACCTGCTTGCTTACGGAATCACTGAGGTAAGACGTTTTTCCATGAAAACTATCGCTGGAAAATATTTTACAGCAACCCCTACTCGCCCATTGGAAATGCCAAATCACTTCAACAATTTTCTTGATTCTCCTACAGCTCTGTACTAATATTCTAAGAAAAATCATCGTCGAACATCTTATGTGAGCCAAACTGCCGAGAGGAAAAGTCACGCTTTTTGCTATCTGTATCTTTAATCTTCACACTACATACCCAGTACCCACTTGTGAATAGATAATGCGTGTTGTGTACGATGATGACAACTACGACTACGACGAACTGTAGTAAATAGAAGGTGGAAAAAAAAATCGGAAGAAGAAAAGGCAAAAAAGTGTGACAAAAATCTGGATGCGCTCTTTGCATATAGCTGTAATCTTTATCAGTTGGCGCGTTCACAGGATCGTGCGATTGTCGAAGAAGATGGAGATAAAGAGGCGTAAAAAAAAAAAAGTCAAGTTGACTGGAAAAGTTGAAAATAGAGAGAAAAGTCTTGGGTAAACTGCGAGATACGAGTATATACTACTCGCGGAACCTCATCTGAATGCAAGACAGAGCTGGTTGCCGATGGAGACGAAGATGAAGAGAATTACGATTATAATAATTTGTAGCCTCGCGTCTCGTTTCTTGGGAGTACAAGTTGTGAACTTTTTTCTCACTTTTTTCCACCCCTCGCTCTGCTGGCTTTGCTTAACCGGTAGCTTTGAGCGCAGCAGAATGCGAAAACTATATGGCGAGGACGTCGGTGTTGAGGGAATTGACACGTTGTTCGAGAAGCAGAAAATTACGACATTCCTGTAGGAGATCGAAGATTACGCATAAATTTTACGCTTAATCCGACGTGTACCAGTATTTTGCGATTCAAATGAGGCGTTTTTCTTGGTAGGAGCTCTTCGTGTGTGTGTTCATTCGTTCTTATACACTCTACCCTTTGTCTGCACCATATACTATCTTTCTTCAGCTGTGACTTGTGTTTACACTTTTACAGTGCCTGGCTCGCTGGTTATGTAGCTATGCTACCTCTGGTGGCTGCTTCGCCTGCTGCTATTGCGAGTGAACTTTTGGCTCGTAAAACACGAGCTACCAGAGGTAGAGGAGATGGTAGGGAAAGCGAAGGGATGAATGCTTTTTGTTTACTCAGAATGACTAGGTGCCGATTGTAAAGAGGTGTTTCTCGTGGGCATTTGCATCGATGCATAATGCTCAGTACGTATGTGCTATCGTGATTTAGTATGGCGACTAAATACACTATCGGTGGTACTTGTGTGAGCCGGTGAAGTGATAATATTTTGTGTTATGCACATTCGATGTATTAGCATTTCTCATGATGCAGTGGGAAAATGGTTATGCCGATTGGGTATTGTGTCTGGCTGATGAGGATGCAGATAAGCAGTGAATATGTGGCATTGTCGAAGCTGTGGATAGTGAATTTCAGAGGAGAACCTGTTACAACCTGTGCATTCGTACAATGGTGGTCTACATAGATTGCTATATGTTGCCTCGTTGTTTTTATTTCAGTTCCATGGTCACAGTAAATTTGACATCTTTTTATGCATTCTAGTTAATTTTGTTGTATGGCAACACTGGGTTCTGGAAAGTATTGAAATTCAGTTTTTTTCTGGTATACCTACATGAAATATATGGCATCGCAATACTTGGGTGGGAACATATTTAATTTTTTTAAATGCTGCAGCTGCAAGTATCAGCCATCGTTGAAAGTGATGGTTGCATTTTTTCCTCCCAAATTTTAAATTAACAAGTTAATTTTTCAAGAAGTTACGAACGACATTTCAACCTTCAACGAAAGTGTAAAAATTAGTAGACGACAAAAAATAGTATTTTCTCATCTGCAGCGAAAATATTTGGCAGTTATTATGATCTAGTTTTTTTCTTCTTTGATGTGTGAGAGTGATGATCTTTATCTTGAATTATCCTACGAGCCAATGTTCTGTAGAAGGAAGAAGTGCAACCTGAGAATCTTTCAGACTACGAATTATCGAATTAGGACGCCCAAAAATAGCGATAAAATTCTATTTTATCGAGTCGAAAATATTTTCCTTCGCTTTGAAAAAATTTATTAGCGAGATCTGCCTTCGTGCAGTAATTTGTTTGCAAAATTTATTCGTTTTCCGACGCAGCTAGAGCACCTATAATTTTGAAGTCATCGCCAAGAAAGTTTTTTGTAAAATTCTTCACCAAACGTTGCTCCTCGGCTCAAGTTCCCAGAAAAGGTGTTCATTATACAAATTGACGATTTTCTCATCAACTTTTCGTAATTCGAGAGTTAATCATTCAAATTCCTTATCAAAAGCTAATGTTGACAATCGATTTAATGGTAATTATCTACCAAGTTACTCGACAGCTTCTGAGTATTATTATGTATCAGTTAGTGGGTGTGATCGTTAACAGAACTGACATGCGTTTCTTTTTGTGCCTATACTACAGGCGGAGGAATAAATTCTGGTTTTAATGAAACTGAGG
The DNA here is from genome assembly GCA_038050395.1 of Parthenolecanium corni. Lineage (NCBI taxonomy): Eukaryota > Metazoa > Arthropoda > Insecta > Hemiptera > Coccidae > Parthenolecanium > Parthenolecanium corni. The sequence goes on from JBBCAQ010000002.1 coordinate 449,597, forward strand.
AAGACTCAAATTTTTGTTTGTAATTCGATAGGTATCTATTGATACTAGTACTTCTCTCCTGTAGGTATTATATAACTGGAAGTTCTGAGTCTTTGTGTCCGAGAATCTGCTGTTTGGTATTTTAATTGTTGTTAAGGAGAAAAATATGCATTCATTTCGGAAGAAATGAATTTTTGTCAGACTACCTATTTAACAAAAATTACAAGTACATAATTAAGGATGTGTTTCTTTTGAATTTCTATTTTTCCTCTTCCAAGTATCGAAGCGTCGATGATTCAGTTATCAATGATTGTTTCTGTTTTTAACGTCAGTTATATGAACGGTTTGATAAGTCATTCAAATAAGATAAGATTACTTCCACTGCCAGAATTGATATAAGGGTGTGTAAGTATGAGTATCTGTTATTCTTTTTCGTCGAGTTCTCAAATGGAATTCCATTGTTATAGTGTTGTGCATTGGGTGGGCTAGTCATGTTGTGACACATCCTCGTATAGGTTACTAGACTACTTTTCAACCAAGAGAAGCTTCTTCACCCAATAAGTTGAGTAATTTTTCTTATTTACTACAGTAGACATCTGTAAATCAAACAAAAATTTTAAAACCATTTCAAAACAGTACAAAACTTTTAATAAATCATACGCTACAAACTTTTTAAATGCTTGCGGACAATTTTTTGCTACATGACCGTACTTTTGACAATTGTAACAGAACTGGCCTGGGTACGGACAATCAGCCCTATAATGACCATTCAATCCACATTTCAAACACGTGTTATTAGCAAGTTCAGGCTATACAGATAAGGCCTTTTGGCACAAGGGTACCAATTTGACAGAATTCTTCTAGGAAATTGAAGTTCAGTGTAATCACTGAAATAAACACTTCATTAGTAAAAAAACCTTACATAATCAGGCGGTCCAACAGCATTCTGCATATCAATGGGATATTGAGGTCTATTCCGGGTCGTGATTTTTCTTCGTATTTTGAGCCATAATATGAGACAGTTAATGTAGTGGTTGAAGCGTGATGCTACATCAAAAAATTAGCCCTAGTGCTTTATATTATAGAAGATATATCAATAAATAATTTAAGGTGATAATATTGTATTTTAATATTGAGGTATATGTGATGCGATCTGAGAAACCATACACAAACCCGGGATTTTTGATTATATTCGATAGAGGAGACAAATACAAGTATTTAAAAAAAAAAGTCGAAAAAAATCAATTATTCGCCGAGATATAGTATTTTTACGTTTGAAAGCTAAAAAAGCACATTTTGAGAAAATCGACTTCAAAGTTTTTTAAGGCCATTATTTTACAAAAAAAATTTTCATGTCAGCTAGTATTTGTATTTTGGCAAAGAAGCAGTGTTTCTCAATCAATTTTTAACGCTGAAAACGATGGTGAAGTCCATTTAGCTGAAACAGATCATAATAAGGCTGTAATGGCTGTAATTTGTAGAAAAAGTTCAGTACAAAAGCAAAAAATTTGTAGACAATTATGAAATAATTTGACTGCATTCAGCATTGAACACACGTGCGCGTCTACAAAATTCTCAAAAATGTTATGTATTCTGCGAAATTCTCTTCGCAAAATCTTCTTTTACATTGCACACTCAGCTCCTGGCATGGAAAAAGAATTTTCTGCTCTCTGATTTTGTTCTGGAATAGTGTCGAAAATCTTATCAGAATTCCGTTTATAGAAGCAGAAGATGGAGAATTTTCAAGTTCTCTTCCCTCACGTACGCAGTTATTAGGTATATGTACTCGTATGTAGGTACGAGTACTACCGTGAAAAACCGATTACTCTACTCTTGCTTCACCGCTGACTCTGTCATTTCGGTTGCATCATTTGTTGAAACTTGAAAGGCTGCTCGGGATGCCTCCGTTTTAAAATCGTTTCTCTCCCAATTTCGAGGGCTACTTTGACATGGCACCATTCTTCGGCGGTACTTTGTTGTCAGGTACACGTTTCTCAACTTTCGGAACTTTTGCAATAAGTGCGCAGCGCGTCGTAATGAAAAGGCTTTCTCGGGCCGGTGTGGATCCTTTGGATCCTTTGCGTCAATTTCGCAGACTTCCTTTCATTTAAGTTCGTACAGTAGGTGCCGACGCCGTTGCCCAAACGTCAGCGTAAAATCGTTTTATTCGCTGACAGAGACCTGTCAACTGTAAAAGACTGTACATATTTGATGGTGGCGGTGCGGGATGGCGAGGAGAGTGAGGGGGTTCTCGGTATTAAACTTAAACTTTGGCAGTGCGCACTTAATGAAAAGAGGCAAAGTTTGCCAAATATTTACGCCAGTCTCTTTAGCCATTTGCTCGAATTAATACGCAAAGATGAGCCGGCGAAGAGAAGGAGAAGGTGTAGCGGTCGGTAAGAAGTTTGAGGGCTTTTTCATTAAATGACTAGAAACTCGTTAAACGCGCTTCAGGTTTCAAGAGAGAAAAAAATGCGAGAAAAACCTTTGCCTTCATTCGCAGTCCTCTATTCCGGTTTTTGTTCATGGTATACTCTTTTGTGAATGAACTTGTGTGTTCTTGCGTGTGATGAAATTAATAAGTTAATGAAATCGAATAGAAGTGGTAGCAGAGGAGGTCTATAAGTTGATTCAGCAACATCTTCCATAACATCAATATTAGGAATTTGTGTGTATTAAAGCAATACCATTGTTCTCTAATTCTCATTCCTGCTAATTTTATTCCGAGTTTCCTATCTGAGAATAAAATAATTATTTTATGTATCTACACTTTTTTTATAGCTTTATTTTGAATTTTGATGTTGAGGTTCATTGTTTTTCTGAAAGTACTGGTATACCATTTTATACAGACATGGTCCTTAGCAACAACTCCTCTTAGATCTGAAATGCTGAATTGAGAACTCTTTATCATTTTTGACCACCACGAATATGACACCAGCGCATTATCTTCTCTACTCCATTAATCTTATACGAATTTTCAACCGTAGGTTTCGTATTTATCTTGATTTTTTTCCATCCTTCCCAACAAAATATAAAAAAGAAAAAAATATGATAGAATATGCCTCGTGTCCGTGTGCACACACGATCGTATTTCGAAATTTTTATTCTACTCCTTACTATCGATTCCTCGAATCGAGAATATTGCATTCTGCATTCGGCATAAATCATTAAGTCTCTTTAATAATGTTTTTTTCTTTCTTTTTTCATACTCACTTCTTTATTGTGGCGATCATTATTTTTTTTTTTTTTCGCATTTAAGGGTGATTTTTAGGAGAAGTGCGTGCCCATTTTTGGTAGTTTAACCGGTTATCGGCGATCTGATGCGAGTGCGAATGCATAAGGCGTCGCTAATAGTAAATTTATTCTTTTGAAGATTTTTCCTCTTTCGGTTTTTTATCTGATCATATCGAGTAGTACATTTTCTCGATTTAAAACTTGTGTCACTGGCTTTCTCGCCCGTTGGTAGAGGTACCATACAAACGCCTTGTTGTCTTGTAAAGTACCTATTCACTTTTTTTTTTCACTCCTAATGTTTTCTTATTTATTTATTTAATTTTTTTTTTTTCAACTTGGTGGCGATTATACTATTATATGGTCTGCCGTACGCCGATTCTTTATACAGATTCCTTAATATGTAAATTAGATCGCGCTGTTCTCAAGAGTGTCTTTGAGAACTTTTCATTCTGCCTCCTCACCTTGCCGATTAATTGATGTAAATGTGAGAATTTGCTCATTTACGTTTGTATGCAGCAAAATTGATTAGATTTCAATCGGGTAAGTTATAGCCTCGTTGATTCGGAATATGGTGATCTGATAAATGGTGAAAAGGTCGGTTTACATTGTACTGACGAATGAAAAAGATTTCTGATGGTAGAAGAATGTGACACCGGAGGTGATGGAGATAAAAATGCTGTGCAGTTGGCTGCGGTTTGAAGATGATAAATTTGTGGTGATAAGGCGACGAAGAGGAATGGTCAGTGAATGACTCGAATTATGTGACTCATCATAAAACATTGATTGAGGCATTATTTCATGATGGGTTTTATGGTAATTAAAAAAGTTGAGTTCGAAGTTTTATGTCTGGATATTAACTGTAAATCTCTTCCTTCTTCTCATATTGTTTGTTGAGCGAAACTTTTTATCGTTTCTCCCGAAATTAGTCTGTTCTTAGAATTTTTTTTTTAAGGAAAAAGTTTCAGTTCTAACGAAATGTTTATAGTAGATATATAGGACTATTCGACTTCGAAATAGTCCTAAACTGTTTTATGTTTCACTAATTTCTTTAAATTCAAAAGCTGCCCGAAAATGAATGTTTTCATTTAGCAATTACTATTGATTTTCTTTCTGAATTGGAATTAAACTATATGTTTGAGAAGCGAACATAAATATAATTGACTTTAGAAACGCAGCCGTCTGTCGTGATCGGAATTTTTCTAAATTTCGCGTTTATTTCTTGCGAAATTTGATAGAACTGTGGGGTCGGCTTTCACACTCTTTATTCTTCTATCCCCACCTAAAAGCTTCATCAATGAGCGCTACCAGCAGCTACCCGCGTCTCATTTCACCATTATTTGTACTGCCATTTATGAAATCAGTTTTCTCTGAAGTCTCAGGAGTGACCACTGTCACATAAAATTATCGTTTTCCAGCTACATTTTCGTTTGAAGACTATAATTGGTCAAAATATTTTTAGCTATCATGACTCAAACACTTGATACTCGTATGATAGTGGTATGCAGATAGGAAAGTAAGATTTTACTCTTTACAATGTTGGGTCACATTGAAGGGAGATGATATACATGTAGTAATCCAACTAAACAGAAAATATTAAACTCGAAATTGATAATATAAATAAATCGTAAAAAAAATTATGCTGAATTCAAATCATTCGGATTTCTAACACAGAGGGTGATACCCCCAGGGAATTTTTTTTCGGAGGCTTGCGTCTTCGTGATTTCGCTACCTACGTTGGCGTATATACTTTATGTAAAATATGTGGAATGACACGTTTCAAAAGCGTTTGTTGAAAAAATAGGGGAAACTCATATATTTTTTGGAAGAAGAGAGCTGCGAATTAAAGGGAGTGAGGAAAGTCGAAATGTGTTGATGACAAAAAACGAATAATGAAAACGGTGGAAAGGAGAGAAAGCAGTCGAAAAAGTATAGAGAAATTTGACTGAGTGTTTGCTGGGAATATGCACAGGCGAAAGTTTGACGTTCTTCTCATCTTATTTTTTTCCCTTTATTTTTTTATACGCACCCTGAGAACACATGTATGGGGGGCAGAGAGAGCGAAATCGAGATAATTCAGAGGGATGGTGGCTCAGCAGCAACAGGTAGTTTCGTAATGTGGCTTGACGAGGAAAGGATGTGGGATGGGTAACGAATAGGGTGGGTGATGTTTACGAAATGGAGGAGGTTGGGTGCGGGGTCATTATAGAAGAAGCGTCGCGTAATATTTAACAGCCGGAGCGTATTCATTTGTTTTCTCGACGATGATTAATTGAAGGTATGACATCCGTGAAAACGACACCTCAAAAAAGTGAAACGGTAAAAAAGAAAGAAAAAAAAAGACTAGAGTTTGGTAATTGAAGAGAAGCGGTAAATGCTGTGCTTAGGCTGGCATAAGATGATAGTAGAAAAAAGAAAGAAAATTTTTTTTGTGATTATGTGAATAAACGAAGGTATTAAACTTATCTTGGCTTTAGCTTGTATCATTTATCGACCAATTTCATTTGGAAGTATAATCTGCAAACTTACTCGTACATACTGCCGGCCCTAATGTTTTTCTAAAATGAGTTCTTATTCTTACTTCTGTTGCTTTATATGTACCATCATTGATTGGCGTTGATATTTTGACCAACCATTCAATAACATTAGTTTCATTAGAAGTTTTGTACTCCGTGTGTAAGTTAGTCCAGTTCTGTCAATCAAGTTGTTAACATTTAATTTGCATAATATATCACCCATGAAAGTTCCCGTATTCTGTTCTTATAATATAACCTTGGCAAAGGCCAAGTGTTGGAATTAATTCTACTCGTACATTAGCCTTTGAACCGACGTGCAGGAGTTTTTCGCATAAAGCCGACAAACACCTGTACATTCTGCCACTTGAACAAAATTTTTAGTTTGACATCCGAAAGATCTATCAGTTTCACAAAGTTTTGCACTTTCAGAACTTACTCGAATCAGTTGGCACCCAGCCATAGGTCTTTGATATCGACCTCTAACCACAAGTTTTTGCATGACACTGAGTCGAACATCAACAGGCAGGGAGATAGGAAATACAAAATCGTTCCCTCAGTCAGTATGAAGGCCATACATTCCTCCTAAATGCCGACAATCGCTTTTCATAAATCGTCACGTTGATAAAATCGCGAATCTCTGGCAAAGGTGTACTCAGAATGTAAACGAATTGCGACTGGGTGCAGGGCAGGGCACACCAAACAATGCAAACAAAGGGTATGAAGAAAAAAACTACAGGAAAAAAATTGTCGCTGATAATCGAATCGAACTGAAATATCGACAATCGTTTCTCGTAGAATTTATTTTCTTTTATTTCTTATTATATATTGAAGTGCACACAGTATGTATACCTATACACTTTCTTTCGCACCTTGTTCTATTCTTCTATTATATTTTTCTTCTGCAAATATTTTTTCTCTACGTGTTCGTATTTCCTTCATTTTATCACCGTCTCAACACACGCGACTTTTGACTGCTATATGCTTGTGAAAAACAGGAAAATTCGATATACAATGTACAGACGACGCTTTTTCTCCCGAGTTAAATGGCTAACAGGCGAGAAATGGAGGGAAAAAAGGCAAAGTAAATAACGATACGTACTAAAGTTGGTAATAAAATACACGCGAGCGATTTATATCTAAAAATCCCATGGTAAAACAAAACAAAACCAAAAATAGAGAAAAAGCAGAACGAAAAAAAAGTGGAAAGAGGTGCGCGATAAAAATAAGGATTTTTACTAAATCAATGAAATCGGAAATTACAGTGGAATTCTCCAGATACATCCTTCCCGCCGAGCCACGTCTCCAGTCTCCAGTATAGTTTCCCACTTCTCTCATCCACCAAAAAAGTCGACTGAACACGTAAAAGCGAGTAAATACGTGAAAAAAGATTCTTTTTTTTTTTTTTGAAATAGCTGAGGCGTGATTTTTTCTTGATTATCCTCCATTACGAAGGCGACTCAGTTGGCAATGAAGTTCGTTTTTTCACCCTTCCCAAAACCCTTGCCCACTATGTAGCATGTGCTTTTCATCTATATATGTATGTCGCTTTCCTTGGCACATATTATTCCTCGTTTACCGTTACCCCTTGATTTTTGATTCCTACTACACGTACAGACTCTTTTTTTTTTCCCTCTTTGCGCTTTTATACCACATACATGTATAATACTTTCCCTTTCGTACCAATCCTCTAACTCGATATCATCGATTTTCAAGAATAATAGAGCTACTAAAAGCTCATATATTTAATTATCACAATCATATGCTCCGCTAAGTGATTTTTATTAACACGTAATACCTCACGAATGGATTGGCTATAGCCACGAATAATTTCCTTCGTAATATTCAACTCATTATTATTAATGAACTTGAAAATGCTCAAATGAATAAAATAATTATTAATAATCAACAGATTATTCAGTCAAACGAGCTAGCATTATAAAGCTCGATATACATATAAATATTCGAGTGCAACTGCATAACTGAAAAGGGCTCGAGGGCAGAATCATAATTTTAAGAGAAATATGTTTTCAGCCTATTATACTGGCGGGAACACGTCAAAGCCTTAATATATGAACTACAGGGTCTTTCACAATAAACGCTCACGAGAAATATGTGGTTAGCAAGGGTTTAAAACTATTATTTTCTTTTGTTATCGCCACCAATGTATTTTCCAAACCATACCGATTACGTAATGGGGTATCCATACGAAAAAGGGACCTTAGGGTGAAAAATAATTTTTCAATTTCTTATTGTTTAGAGCATAGAAAAATAGGAAAAATTTTTTCTTCACCCTAAGATCCCATTTCCGTAGTGGAACCCCCGTGTATTTATGATTGCATTGATTGGTATGTTTGTGCGGATATAGTGGTATCATTTTTTTAGTAAAAAATTCTTCCACTTAATCATAAAATTCGTTTTTCTGATGATGAGCCCTACTTAAAAAAAATATTCCGTATTTCATATTATAAAAAAATACTTTTTCGGAAGAATACATTTATCCTCGATAAATCGAACCGAATTAAGTCATTCCATAGCACGTGAGAATTGTCATGGTTGGGAAAATGCAGTGGTGGCGATAACAAAAGAAAAAAAATGTTTTAAACCCTTGGCAACCACATATTTCTCGTGAGCGTTTATTGTGAAAGACCCTGTATTATCAAGCCTTTTGTCACAGCCATTGACAAACCGAGCTCCAAATGGATTAGTACTTAATAATAAGATATTAGACAGACACTTTACTGAACATACATTTATACTCTCTTCATTTTCTCAAATGCGATCTCATCCGCTTCTCGCCACTCACTGACTCGCAAAAAGTATCAGATTTCTAGCACAGCTCTCTCGCCACTACAAACATACATACATGATCTGCACACAATTCTTGGCAACATGATGTCGTTTTATATTGCCATCAAAATTGGTCCGCTACGTCGTCGAAAATCTTCCACTTCACAGTTCGCTTCGACGCCACCCGCCGCCTTCAGTTTACAGCAGGGTAGGCACGCTTTATTATCTTCGCCAAGTTGTTTTCCAGCATCCACCTCACAGTAAAGAAAGCCCTTCTCGTTCACGTCGCGCCCTTCCATTCGGTCTGAATCTGCATACCCCTTTACGGCCTTTCATCCGCAAATTGGACCACGTCGTCCTCGCGCGTCCTCCACAAGAGAATGGTGCTAAAGTCGTAAGTTCGCTGTATGTGCGTCGAGGGACACAGGAAGGCGGCATGCGGGGGCTGGAAAACGTCCTCGTCGTCTTTGGGTAACCGCGTCGAAATTAACACGTTTCATCGTTTTCAAAGGGAACTGATTAAACCGATAATAAGAAAACTCTAGAAGCACCAAGTGTGCGACGAGTACATACACATATATATATCCATCGACTGTATACGTTTAAAAGCTACCTTCCTATTGTGTAGTGCATTAACTTTGACTCGAGAGCTTTAATAGTTCCCCGTAAGACGTTTTACCGAAAGTGGTTTTGAGGTGGTGCTTCAATATGATATATTCCAAGTAGGTACCTTTTGTGTGCACAAAGGTAGCAGGTTCACTTTACACCAATTGATGAGACGAACTGTAAAGTGGGTGTGCAGAGTGGCGGGAGAGGGTGTTTTGATGAGTAGACTACAGAGTACTACAGACGACTGCGTCTGTTATTCTCAGCTGTGATTTCAAGAAACGAGCTGATGACTAATAGTGGCACAAAGGGTACACGGAGAGCAACGTACGTCCTGAGATGCATTCAAATTCAGAATTGCTAAAAGCGTTTGGACAACGTATCGTAGGTAATTGCCAGGAGTACAAATCCTATGAAGACGTAAAACGTCAACACTCGGTCAACTATTTACAATCAAATCGAAGAATTATTCTGTATGTTAGGTCTTATATATCACAAATTTAAAAATAAAATAAAGAAGGGAAATAGATACTTATTATTATTTAACGTAGAGTGGCTACGCTCTTCAAGCACTAATATATTTCTAATTAAATGATTTCATAATACTCTCTTTAGCATAATATTGTAATTATTAGAGTCTACTCTAAGGCATATTTAAACCATTATTTATTTACTTCCGAAGTAAAAGAGTTCAATGCGTTGAATGTGATTTCCATTCACTACCCACATGAATTTGCTGATGATTTCTTTCATTTTTTTTTTTTTAAATTAATTCTTCAGTATAAGCCGACCTATTTTCTCCTTATTGCCGGCATTCAAATTGGTTACTCTATACTGCATTCGTTTTAGTGTCCAAATAATATATGAATAACAAGGATAACACATGATTATAGTCCTGTGATCAGCTCAATATTTTTCTTTTTTTTTTCCCTCTTGATTCGAAGTGTAGAAATTACACTTTACTCGTATAATTGGCTTATCGATGTGATGACCAAATTCGACGCTGTTTTTTTGAAGGTCTTCGTATGCGAGTATAATATGGGCACCGAGGAAAGCATTCAAATTAAATGCCTTCCCTACTTCCGCTCCAATCTAGTAATTTGTTGTTTTTTTTTTCTTCGACCATGGTAACGCCATATTGTTTTTTCGGTGTGATTACACGGTGACGGTTCTTTCAAAACGTATTATTTTCAAGACCAACCGGAAGCTTATTCATTGTTTTCCACGTTACGCTACCTGCGTCTCCAAGAAGACCGTACAGACGATATTTTATTGGATAGAATATTATGCTGGAAATTTGAAGGAAAAAAAAAGGTTAAGTGGCGAGTAAAAAAGAAATGGTCGTAGATGAGGTGGATGAGGGACAATCGAAAGGGAACCTGAAAAATGTGCCGGTGGAAAGGATGGTGAAGAGAGGGTGGGGGAAAATTAACCTGTAGCGGATAATCGACGAACCGTGCTACTAATGACAGCCTTTGTCACATGGCCGCTAGGTTTTTTCGAATATCTAGAGGCTCTAATGTTTTTTTTTTTTTACTCTAACTGCGTGTATATTAGCTTTAGCTGTAAATAGTACGCACGCAGCACTTACAAGCAAACCATGTGGTTACTGCTGGATCGTGCTTAATTTCGCAATTATATAGGTTGTGTTTGACAAATGCTAAGCAAAGAGACCACACCCAGTGGCGACAATGTATCGAGGGTGTGTTATAGAGTTTTTTTTTAGTTTGTTTTGTTTTGAAAATTGAAATTACTTCGATCCGAGTGGCTGTCCAGTTTTTTTTTTTTTTAAGTAATATAGAGACGACTATCTTCTGTATGTTAGTGCTTGGAAAGATCCTGTCCTGGTTGCTGGCTAGTTGACGAACATTGGTTTTAATCTTTATTCGAAGGGAAAGTATCTCTCTATTTGTGTGAACTATTTCGCAAAACATTGTTCCTTTAGCTCAAGAAAATAGCGATTGAACTGATTTTGACCAAAAAAACGTAGTACGAACTACACCGATCATTTTGAGCCATATTATTTGATGATTTACGTTTTGTGGTTTTAGCATAATGCTATGCAAAGTTTTGAAGCTTATGGGTATAGCAAATATAGCTCACTTCTGGCTCATAAAAAATGAAAATGGTTATAAGCTCTTGTAAAGATTTTATTGAGCAGACCTTTTTCTTTCATTTAAAAAGTTGAGATTCTAGAAAGTATTTATCCAACATCCCTTATGCATACGTGAACCACAATGGTGCGTATAGGCTTGCCTGGTTTTATTTTTACCATATTCCAATGTAGATATTTGAATATGAATGGTTGATGGGTAAAGGCGAGAAGAGTTTTCATTCCTTTTTTTTTTTCCTGGAATCGAAAAACATAGTTTGTTCTGGCCGGCGCAGAGAGAGTTGCTTACACGTCTGAAATTTTTATTTACTTTGATTTTTTTCCCCAGCCCTGGCATGTACATTTTGCGTTTCTCCGCCGCCAAATGCAAACGTTACATAAATTTTTGCTGAAAGCAAATTCCATTCTTTACCTTCGAACGCATTTCCCATCACCTTTTTTCACTATTGTATGTCTCTCTTTTCTCTCTGAACAGGCATTGTAAAATTAACCTCGCCTCGTTTCCACCGAAATCGACTAAAAAACTACCATTTTCCGAGTGGTGTTTTTTTCTTTCCACTTACTTTTCGGTGTTATTTTCCTCGATTTTATTCAGATATGTGTGAGCCTATAATTCATTCGCTCGGAGCTTTTTCCTCTGCTGTACGACTCAATTTTGGCACGTGTATTCGAATATCTCGTGCAGACGTGCGTAATCTCTGAAAAAAGGATAAGGAAATATGTATAAAAAATATCTGAGAGTAATGTGAAAAATATTTGTAAAATGCTTTTTGCCTTCGAGTTTGAGTATAGTTTAATGTATAAATTGAGAATGAATTACTTTTTTTTGACATATCGTTAGGGACACCATTTTCCATTTAGGTGAAACAAATAACGGTTTCTTGAGGACTGTAAATGAAATTTGAATTAGCTCCGAGAGGAGAGGGAGGACAAAACGAATCTTGAATTCAAATATTCGTGGAGAAGAGAACAAATGACGGCATGCTCGTCATCTCCATTAATATTGGCCACATTGTTTTGATTTCTTGACTTTATCGGTTTACCTAATATTCTCGCTGAGAGCAAGAATAATTCACCGAAAAATCTGAGAAATGAATGTGGTCATGTTATAATGGGGAAGAGTATCGCTAACTGGTTAGATCGATGGCTTTTCAACCTGAAGTTCTCTAGCTTAAACCCTAAATTGCATTAAGAATAATGAAAGTTATAAAAAAATGTGTTGTATCCTACACTAACTGACGTTTAAAAGCCAAGATACATATTACATATTTTATTTGCAATCTGTCCCTGGTAAACGAGGACGTTCACAATTAGTAGATTGACAAAACTTGAAAGTTTTTTTTTTTTGAAAACTAAACAGAGTAAGATACAGAAACAAATTCATGGAAACGTTATAGTGAATTCATCAACCATCCCTGATCAGTTTATTTTCGAGCTCCTAATTTGTTTTTTGTTTTTTTGTGCAAAATTTTACTGTATAGTGATACTCGTATAATACCTAGCTACTACTCTAAACTAACAATCGATTTCAGAATTTACCCCTATGGAGTGAAAACAATTAAAGGCGTTTTACTCATAATTTTTAAAACAGATTCACGAGATTATAGTTTACCAACCTTCAGAGCGTGTGGGAAAAAGAAGATGATCTATTAAGAAGACGAAGGCGACTAGAATTTCTAATCGAAAGGATAACTGTGAATGTAGGTTAGGAACTGAAAAGAATATCTAGTTTAAGCTGTGAAACATGAAAAAGTGCGCGTGTTAATTCGGACGTTTTTAAATGCCGGATTAATATCGAACTAGAATATTAACAGTTTTATGGCGCATTATCGCGTAGTCGAAGGAGTCGAAGAGAAAAAAATAAAGAATAAAAAGTGAGATGTAGGATTAAAAAAATACTCTCTATTTTGCCAGTTTGTGGTCGTAAAATCATCCCACACATGCGACAGTGTTTTATTTACTAAGTATAATATACGACAGTTTATAAGCGACACAAATTTTGAACAATTGGTGCGAGTTCGCTTGAAAATTCCAATAAAGAAGTTGAAGTTGTTCTCGAGAGAAGGTAAAAGAAACTTTTAATACGAAACATTTTCAGGAGCTATCAAATTTTCGAGATAAAGTATTCGAGTGTACGTAGACAGTGATATTAAATGCTCGAGCATTTATTCCTGGTGAGCAAATGCTCGAGCATTTTTTAGCATTTTTTAGCGTTGATATTTTTTTGTAAAAAAATGAAATGAAAAAAGTTTTTAGGAAAATTATTATATTTTTTACTCATTAAACGTCGATATTAACATTATTTTTGAAAAAATAAGAAGGAAAAAAAACTGGATCAGTATTCCACATTCTTCTACAGTTCTACTTCCACTTCTGTTATCATTTAATCTATTTCGGGATCTTGCAAATGAGGAGAATGTGAGTGTGACGCTGACTGATCCATTTTATTTTCATCGTCGGACTCGGATTTATAAAGTTCCTCTACCGCTAAATGGTTCGAGTCCAACTCCAAATCATTGTCACACTCAAATTCATCGGAATTATCAGAATCAGCTCCAAGATGATACTCTTCTTCATTTTTTCCTTCGGCTTCTAATTCATAATGTTTTTGACTGGATCTTTGTTTGGGCTTAGCCAAACGAATATTATAATTGATAAACGTCATTCATTCCCCTCTTATTTTACATCCAGTGAAAGTACAATAGTACATATAATACAAATATGTTCCTTAGAAGTGTAGGTGTAGAGGATATATGGCACTTGTTGATTTTTATACTTTGTTGGAAACTTGACTAAATTTAAGCTTTTAGCAGGTTTCCGATTGAAAACCTTCTAATAATTTTGGTCTGCATGGAACCCTCATTGTTATTCGCTTCATGATCTCAGGATCCCAAAAATAACCATCTAGTATTTTGGTGTTTCTTTATTTCTTTATTTATATATATACACATATGTATTAGGCGGAGGAGGAGGAGGGGATTTGTAAATCGTAAATTTCACCTTCGAAACTGAAAACTAATTTCAGCAAAACTACTGATCGCATCAAGCTGAAATTTTCACCAAATATTAATTTTAGTCTTGGGGAGGTTACTCTCCAAATTTCAAGTGCAGTACCTGCATTGTAGACTTTCTGAGGTGGTTATATTGAATGACATTAAGGTAGGAGTCTCCCCAACTGTAGTGCCTCTCACCTTTAGCAGGATTTTAGTATCGTTTCACATTTCCTTCGGTAATTCGCTTTCGAAAGTTTTACTCGAACGAGGTTCCTTTGTTTTGAGTCAAAAATTGTAAATCTGTGTCCCTGTCGTCTTTATAGTTTCCTGTGGCCGCGAATTCCGAACAGCGATTTCCTAGTAGTCGTCGTTGTAAACTTTTCTTATTTGCATTCGTCAGCTATGAGAAAATGCTGCTCAAGAATGCTTTTCGAAGTACCTGCCTGTATGGAATAAACGATTCACGTACTCGTACGTAGTTTTTATCTATTTTTTTCCCCTTTCATTGTGTTGATGTAAACATTTTGGAATCACTTTTATACAGTGGTATGTCTAGCCCCCTCCCCCCCAATTTTAGTTGCTTCCTCGCTGGTACGCCGTAAATGAGCAACAGAAATGTTGTATTGTTTATGGCTGTGACTGTGTATCCACGGTTCAGATCCGTTACGTTTAGTTGTATGGGCATAGAATGCTGGTTGGAGTAGCAGGTACCCATTCTTTTGCACTTTAATTTACACCGACCAAGGTATTTGTTTTTGTTGTATAGTCAAAGTAACACTCAATTCTTCTTGTCTCGCTCCTCTTGTCTCCCTCGTATCACTTCGTAGGTATAATAGGATTATTTATATAATTGCAGTGGTTGCGTGGCTGACATTCTTAATTTTTATTTATTTGTTTCCAGCTGAAGTTGAGTTAGTGTAGTAGGGTTGGCGAGTGGACAGGGTCGGAGGGGGGTCAGAAATGTGGCCGGACACATTGTACGAAGTTGGATGGCGAAGGAAACGAGTGGAAAGCACGCGATATGGGCAGCCTATATTTTAATTTTTATGGCTGTATGCTTTTGTGGATGCATTTAAAAATTCATTGCACCATTGCCCTATATTAACCGTGCGTCGTAATACAATCGACACTTTTTTTTTTGTCTTTCATCAATTTACCGGGACATTTTTTTTGTTCGTATAATTGGTTCAAAGCGCCCGGCATTTATTTCGTTTTGAATTGAAACTTCATTATTATATTTTCTTTTCTTAGAAAAACAGCAAGTCCAAAAACGAGAAAAAATACAGAGGGAGTGGGGACGAGAGTATTATTATTTTATTTTCCTCGGTTATGCGCGGCCAACTGTTTGGAATCAGTTGAATGAAATTATTAATGTCGTTTTATTCTCCCATCTGTAGTCTTGGTCGTGGCCGGCGATTTTCATTTTCCCTGTTGTGCTGCTGAGTTCCTCTGATCTCCGTCACTGACTAAAGAACCCTCCTACCCCCTCCCGCCCAAAAAATGTCATTACCACACAGAAAAAATTTCAAAAAATTTACGAAGAATCAGATTTATTTTTCGTTCATTAATTTTTTTTTTTTTCAATTTTCCGGTCACGGTGCAATACACCACGTAAAATTTCTCTTGTGGAGCATTTCTTGGTAATAATGCACCGCAGTGAGCAATTTCGCTCGAAATGAAGATATGTTCTTTAAACACCCTGTATACGTGCTGTATCATTGAGAAGCTTCTTCTTGTATTTATTTCGTATTTATTATATTCATTTGACACCTTCATCATTATGTAGCGGCTTTGGCGATGAAGTTGGTAAAATTTGTCCCATAATTAAGGAATACCACCCAACGTGATTCTGGTATTTTGTATAATTATTCGTTCGTTCGAGAAAGCTATTTTCTTTTGATCATTTATTTATTTTTGAAAATCGAATACCTAAATGGGTTTTCTTTTTTTTCTCATTTGCGATCCGTATCGATGCGCATCGACATTTGCATGTTCTTTTGAATTTATGCTCGTTGTATTTACTCACCTGGCTTGTAAATGGTGGAGATTGCTATCTGGACTAATGCCTAATGTAAAAGCGTATTTAATTATATGTTTGTGGTATGTCCCAAGTCACACGTTGGGGACGTATTGTTAGATTTGATTTTACTGGTTGCAGGACCTAATTGCACGCATTAGTAGAAAGAAAATAATCGAACCCAAATTAGGATAGTACGAGTACTTTCGAGCGTGCTTTCGTCGTAATTGAAATTAATCTGAACCACATTATATTTTGCCTTAAGATTTCATTAAATTCGAAGTTTGAGAGTTTTTTTTTTTTTTGACGCATAAGAGGTATATTTTAAAACTAAGTTGAGAACACAGAAGAACGAAATTTGCCAACGTCATTAAAATTACATAAAAAATAGATTTTCCTGAGAACGACGATAAGCTCTTTTGACAATATTGATAAATGCAGAAACTTATTTTGCCCGTCGATTGTACCTCAATTTTTGAATATAATGGCGTGTATTTTAGGTTACGTACATGCTAATTGGAGTAAAATACTCTGTTCAGGATAAGAGTTTTATACCGTCGCAATAGAATAGTGATGAGTTTTCATGCAATGGGAAGAGAGGACGCTGAAATTCACAATAGATATTGGTACTAATTTCAGCTACAATGTTAAGCCTGTGACGTATCTTTTTGCTTGATTTTGCTACATAATGTGGTCAGGCGTCATTATGCCCTGAAATTCTAAACTTGAACAGAATACACATTTTTTTAAAGTGTGTTTTATTGTTTGTAAAGCAACTTCAGTCACTTATAAAGTAAAATATCACCTTTTTATGCGTTCATCTATCGACGCAGTATATATAAGATAAGGAGTTGCATATAGAATCAAGAAGCCAGCATTCTGTATGACCCTGTACAACCACAACCGTATAGAATGTCCCGCCTCTCTGGAGCACGACTTCAGCGATGGAATCTGTGGCACACCTGTCGTTGTCTGAGTTACGATCTGCAGATTTTGCGGAGACGCTGCGCGCTGAGCCTCGTGAAAAATGATCTCGGTGCGATATATCTTGCTATGTGGTGGTGATGGGGAGTATAGAAGCTGCCAGAGTGTCGGAGCGTTGTTCTTATCGCGGGTGCATCCGAAGTGAGCTAGATGCGGCCACGGATACCGGTGCAACCGACATTAGTGTGTACCAATAAGTGCCGTCACGTTTTTCTGTCCACAGTTTCAGATGGGCTTTTTCGGCTTTCCGCACCTCCCCTCCTGCTCCTCTCATCTCTCTCTCTTCGCCTCTATGTCTGCCTCCGTGTACTCTGAGGTCGTTTCTTTTAGAAGTCGGTCGAACAACGCATGTCTTCGTCCAGAAGATTCATTAGCTTTTGAATCACGAATGTTTCGTATTTACACGGGAGACTTGCGTCGGCCCTGGTAAAGGTCCGGGGGGCGGGGGGTTTATTAAAAAGTCGACGAACAGCGAAAAAGCAGCAGTCAGCGTCGAAGATGAAGTGTTTTTTTTTTTTGTAGTGTGTGCGTGTATGTCGCACCTAAACAAAAACGCATTTCGTGTACTGGTATGTACTTTGGGTGCTTTTTTTCTGCTCGTCTCTCTCGATCATCTCCTCGTGCTGTTGCGGTTATACGGTCGGTTGATGATGATGATGATACTTTTAGCTTCTTTACGATCTTGCGAAATGAGAGCTTAAGAATGATAACGGATCGAGAAAAAGAGTTATTAGTTCGTTATTCGACCCTCCGCTGTCCCCGTTTCTTAAACTACTCCGATGGTATAACGTTAATTTCTTATACATGTATATGTCGGTATATCTTCACGAGAAGATGTATAAGATATAGAGTTGGTAGATATATATAGTAAATACGTGTATACGTACTTTGGCGTGCCTGCCAAATAGCATAGGCCAATGTTGTGGTGATGGCGTTGTTGAATGTTGATGATGATGATGATGATGAGGAGGATAATAATAATGATGGTGCGAAACTTTTTCTAACTACTTTTTGAATGTCTGTCTCTCTCTCTCGCGCCAAGTACGAATTTTCTTATCTTATTTTAGCGTGCGCTCTGCCTTGACGAAGATTTATTACAGTACCACCCTCCTCCGGTGCAGGGATGGACGAAGAAAGGGCTTTTGGTGGAGTAGGGTAGATGACTCGTATGCATCGATCGTTCAGTCAGTTCGGATGATTGCGTGCCGAGTCGAAAATTGAGCTTTGTACGAAAGTTCAGGCAAAAAATTTGGAATAATTCAATTAAATGCAAATTAATTCAATGAATCAAAGAACTCGATATGAAAATATACAAAAGTTTTAAAAAATGAGTAACTGAGTAACTGGCTTAATCATGTAAAATCACATGTTCCATAAAAGTTGTATAGACAGGTGTAGTTTCAATCTCTAAAATGAACAGTATCATGAATCTGAAAAAATTTTAACCTGGCAACAGAAAGCGAAAGTAATTCTCTGTCAGCTTATTGAATGCGTGTGAGTAAAATATAATCACACGAATGAATGGATAAATGAATAAATGAATCGGTGAATCCTATTCCCTATATGCTATCTTGACCAAGACTTTTCACTCACACTAACAGCATTTCTTTTCGAACTTTTACCTAAATACCTTATTAAGCAAAATAAGATTAAAGTGCATTGAAATACATCATTTTGGATGAAGCGAGTAACGAAAGGGGCAAGGTTAATGTCGTTCATCCTATATAAATATAAGAACCGTAGAACCATCAGTCGATAACCTAATAAAAACAGAATTTTTTTTGTAATTTTGGAAAAAGCTTCTGCTTGTTGTCATATTGACACGTGCCCTCTGCTAATTTAGTCCGGCTCTTCCTTTTGCTATCGAATGAGTCACTTTTTTTATTTCATCTTTGTGTCTTAATTTTATCTGTGGTTTACGTTTCTCTTGTCTATCGAAAACGTTGGTTGCTACTGCACTCGACAATTATATGTAGCCACTGGCCATTTTGAGGATACTTTTTGAATAGTCGTCAACGTGTGCCATACTTGCGCTGATGTCGGCTCACGTGCCTAATTTTCGTAGACCCATTTACGAGTACATATATTTCTCATCCCCGCAAGCTCTATGGCTCAATTCCATTTGAAGAAATATTTAATTAAATGTATTGAATCTTCTGTACTCTATACCACATTGTATTGTTTCGTTCGGCCGAGTTGGTTCATTATTACTTTTGACTTAGGGAGCTGGTCGTCGCTGGTTTGTAACTTTTTTTTTCCCCTTCAGTAAATTGTTTATTCTAGACGATCACTGAAGAGCCCGATATTCGAAAGAGATGATAGAATTTTACGTCGCTTCAGATTAATCGTAAAACAAGCTCGAGAACGTGGTTTCTAGAGGTACGTTTACCTAAAGTAGTTCGTCTCAAGTGAGTGAGATTCTTAAAGCAGTCATTAAAAATTCACAGAAGTTTCGCAAATGATGACGTAAATTTTCCATTAGTCTGCCCTAGCTGGCACACTGTGCAACGTGAGCTATTATTTTTAACGAGTAGACTATATGAAAAACGTTCATTAACGGTTTCCCCCCTTTTTTATGACTTGCATTTAATTCGAACAATTTCGAATGAGAGTGGAAGAAAACTTCTAATCAACCTATGAAGATCCAATGAAGCGAGTTGAAAGCGAGAGGGTGAGGAAAAAAAAGCGCTTCTCGGCTGTTTTTTTTCGTCTACCTACCTATTTATGGTTTAATTTGTATTAAATGCAGAATACGAGATCCAACAGTGTGCTGAGAGAAGATTTTAGTGTGGGACAGCTTTTTACGTTGGTGTGGTAGGCTCGGAATAAAAACCTATGCCTACTGAAGTGAACAATGCAGATTTTAGTGTGGGACTTACGCATTGTTTGGAAGTTGATGAGGAAAAAGCTGAAGTTATTATTGAAAGTTGAGTTTCATTTCCTCGATGAAAATTTAAAAAAACAAGCAACCTTTTATTCGAATCAGAACATCGCTTACCGTTCCAATACTGTGTTACTGTGTACCCTGTTTTCACTCGTGTCAGCGTATTAAGTGTTCTCATATATTCAAAGGTCATATGAAAATTTGTAAAAGTCGTCTCGAATTTATGATTTTTTATGTAGAAAAGTGGAAAACTTGAGAAAATCGAAGACAGAAAATTCATCACGTTTTTTCTGATCTCGAATTTGTGATTTTTTCCATTTGCCAAAAAAAAAAAATTATGAAACAAATCTCCTAATTTTACTTATTTACTGGAGCATAATTTTTTTGGGACGGACAAACGAAAGTAAATAAATAATCAGCAACATGACTCGTATCATCGTAGGATTGTAGATGCAACCATTTGAATTCGCAAGTATCAGTGTTGACTTTTATTGAACAAGAAATTACTTATTTTGGTATCTCATATTGTCATATTTGACGCCATCTAGTAATTCTATTGGTTTCTCGCAGAATATATGAAACCTTCACGCAGCCTGTTTTGTGGAATGACATTGTCTTATATTCCACGTGCAGTCTGCGGAGTCGATATTAATATCAGGTCACTGCAGATAAGGTGCGACGCGAACTAGAGGAAACCTTTTCACTGAAAAAATTTAGTCAGGATGATGTCCTGTAGTAAGCACCCTCGAACTATTATAGAAATTCATGAAAGCAATGGAAGGTTAACCAGACAGTTGCTGGAGGCCAGATACTATACGGTTCAAGCTACAAATGGATCGCAAAGCTGCATCCATGCGGCCGCAGAGAGCAAAGTACACGATCGTTGCGTTGGCGCTGCCACCCTCGAAATCGTCTCGCATTATGCACCAGCACCGCGGCTAATTCGACGGCCTCTCATGATTAATAATTCATTTCAGCCGTACCGATTATACGAGTATGGTGATGACTCGCCGCGTACCAGAGAGCATCGCTGAGTTCGGACCAGACAACGACTATCTCGTGTCATAAATTCACGCATAAGGTACTTACGAGGATTATACACACACGTATACATATACGAACCACGTCACCACCTTACCAATTACACACATTATGTAGATACCCAACCTGTAGTCTTTATGTACTGTACGGTCCGAGCGAGCTAATAATACGCAGCAAGTACGTAGAAGGCAAAAGACGATGTCCATATTCCGTTTACAGACAGAGAGGGCGAGCAAAAGGAGATAGAAGAAACGCGGTTGTTGATGCTCCACTGAAGAGGAACTTTATGGGCACCGAGAGTACACTGGAATTAATAAGCGCTTACTCCTTTATTAATTGTATTACACGCCATCGTTTAGCCACGACTTCGCAGCTATAAGCCTTTTCTTTTTACTCGTCTTTTTCTCCTCTTTTTCTTTCTTCTTGAATGCACGAGAGAACTTCATCTTCGAAGGAGGAAAAGAAAAAAAGAACGGTTAATACCCTTCCTTTTCTTATGCAAATGCGAACATGCTACTTCGTATGCACTGAGATACATGAATACAAAAAAAAAAGAAAAAAGTGTAAGGTGGATAAAAAAAAAAAGAGCATGGCCTAGTAAAGAAAACATGAGAAGAAGCTGCAGAAAAGCGTTGAAAATAAAATAGTAATCTTAATAAAATATATAGGATAAGTGAAGGCAGCACAAACGATAGCTCTGTGTATGTAGAGTGAGTGAATTATGCGCCACCATGGTTAACTCAATAATATGCAGTGTGTGAAGAAAGAACGAAGAACGCACGTACTTGAGGTTCAGGCGAAACGTTGAGATGAATCAATTTTCCTTCCAAATGCTGTGTAAACGTCGCCATTGTTCTTGTTTCAGAATATATCTACGTACTTGAAACTGCAGTAAAATCCTTTGTACCAATTTTTTCTTTTTTTTCACCAACTTATAAAACTAATTTTCCTGGGCTATGAGTTCGAAAATTTTGCAACTGCGCCAGAGGGTAGTTGTCGCAGGTTTTGATGACGGTAATTGGTCGTATGTTCAATTTTTTGTAACCTTTTGGGTTACGCAAATTTCAGAGTCATATTGAGACACATTGTTAACAGTGATTCCAATATCTGAGCTCAACATGAACACATGTTTGCTCCGCAGCACCTTACATAAAGACACACTAGCGGCAATGACTTCGGTTTTTGAACTGGGCTATAGTTTAATTTCACCAAGGGTAGCCAAATGCAATAATAAAATGTTTCATATCTATTGTACAGTCTACACTCTACACGATTTGACTAAAATTTGCCAACCCTTGACAAAATGACTAATCACGCCGCGTATCTACGAAAATATTGCGAACCGGTAATCCTTAGACTGAACAGAACTTCGATAGTGGTTTTTACTATTTCTATGAGAAAACGTGGGCAATTCAAGATTAGTAGAAATTACGAACAAACAAACAAAACAATCAAAAAAAAGAGTAAAATATAGACTATTTAACTAAGACGGTGAAAAAGTACTACAAATGCTAAGAATATTCACGATAAAATCTTGAATTGTTCATGTTTTCCTACAAAAAGTAATTGAAATTTCTTTTCATTTCCTTCAGTGTAGCTGCAATTCTTGACGTTCAACACTAGAAAGACCAGGTGGCGTCATACATGACATTCTTTGGTCTTTTGAGGATCTTTTACTGTTGAGTCGAATATGACGCCACACCTGGTCCTTCGAGTAATCGAGTAAAACCTGGTTTTTCTAGTGTTGAATACCTAATCGTTGCTTTCAAACGTTGATGTGTAAGCCTGCTTCGCAGTATTTTCGCTTCGAACATCACCATCGACACGAAAATTACACTTCGAATGTGCTTACTGGTTGGTCCTCTTATTGATGTCCCTCAGGTCCACTATAAAACCGTAAGATGCCATTCTTTTTTACACTTCGCTTCGTCGCGACTGCTGGAACGCTAAATTGACGTTGTAAACTTGCGAATTTATTATCTTGTCTCCTCGTGTGTCACATATCACGCCCATAAGTTGAGGATGGATTCGACGAAAGGTCATTTTGATCCACAATCACCACGTTTACACACCATACCTACTGCAAATCCTATAATGCAGTGCATACTGTGAAAGCAATAAGCCCCTTGCCTCCACTCGACAGTCTGTTAGATTTGGTCGTGCGAGAACTTAATGCTCTTTTTTGGTGGCTGTGCATTTACGTGTACCTATATGTAGGTACGCTTCAGCACATAAAAACGAAAATGTACTTTTTATTTATTTTTTCTCTCTCCATTTTTTAGTGGAGGTGTTTGCGTACACTAGCATACGTAATGGCGATGAATTGGGCTTGTGGGACGGTTTTTTAAGTGGCTTGGAGACTGCATAGGAAGGTTTGGAGGGTGCTTGAGGGGGTGAACGAGGTGCTGCGAACGAAATCTGATGCATTATACGTTTTTTTTTTTTTTTTTTTAGGGAGCGAGGTGAGGTACTGGGGCTTTTTCTGAATGTGTTTCACGGGGTGGTCTATGATCCAACTTTAACAGTGTGCGTTGGATTACGAAAACAGTATTCGTACATTTCGTGTCGCGTTTAGCACACCTCCACCTTTCTGCAGCGCCCACCGTTTTAATGCACTATGCGAGTATCGCTGCACGAGGTCGGACTGCGAAAGCCCGATATCGAGTTATTTTCTACGCATAGGTTTTGAAATGACCGACTATTTACGTGTTTTTTCGCTTTCCTGGCGCTGTTTTAGCGTGATGGACTCCCTCCCTCTCCACCCGTTCGCCCTAAAAATCTGGATTTCTATTCAGATTTTTCGCAATTCCGAGCCAAAACCGCTCTATTTGTTTGCACACACTGGAAAAAAGTTTGAATAGTTACTTTCATCACTTCGGATTGGAAAAAAGGAAGATTTGAAAATTTATAGTAGAAATCAGGGGTGCTATAATTGTGTATATGTTTGATGAGCGACTCGTCAATGGTGATTTAGAGGATTGTAAAAATTTTAAAAACGGTTTACTCTTTTTTTCACTGTTTCCCTCACTGTTTCCCATATTTTATTAAAATTTTTAAATATTACAGATGATAATGAATTGACTTTTTATTTAATACTCGTACTCGTATCATTCACACCAAGAGAAAAAATTTTAAATTAGTAGGTACGCTGCATACTAACTTGAAAGACAATTCATGTTTTATGTGAAAAATTAATATAGAAAATATTGAATTTTAGTACGTACCTAGCATACTAATTTTCAACATTTTATTCTAGTTTTCATTATTAATTTTATATTAATTTTTCATTTAGAACCTGAATTTTACTCAACTTAGTATGCGCTCTCACTTTGAGACAAATGGATATAGTATTAATTATAAACAGAGTGGGATATTTTCTTGCAGGCAGCAGATTAATTTCACTTATCAAAATTTCCATCAATTAGCCGGCTTAGCTGTTCAATCATTTTCCCCGGTGGTACGTTCTATTTGATGGTTCATTTGTTCGTTTCCCTTCCACCGAATGGCGCCCCCTACCTTCATTAATATTCAATTTTTCAAGCATAAGTAGAAAAACGTAACACATATAGTCCTCTCTTGTTCTCGTCAGCTTCGGCCGTCAGAGGGGACATCAGATAAATGAATAAATATAAAATAAGTACATTTTAGGAAAGACCTCTATCAACTTTTAATATTATACCACTTTCTACACATCAATATAACACCCAACAAAGTTCAACCGAGTCTGGTATTTCCCTTAATTTGACTTTGGCCTCTTCATTCGAGCCGCACAACTGACCCATCCCTTGATTTTAGATCGTATTCAGCCAGCGGCTCTCGACCAAACGAGCGAAGGCGTAATCTGCCAAACAATATTACAATTTTCTGTGCAGTCTAAATACAAACGAGACACGTACAAAAGCAGCCTAAAGGCTTCTTCACGCTTCAGTCGACTCAATAAAAAAATCATTTCAAGCGTGAGTTTGACGCTGCAGAGCGTCCAATCAACGATAAACAAAATCGAGCCAAAAAAAAAAAATGTAAAAGAGACGAGTCTCGTCTTTCAAAAAACAAAAGAAGAAAAAATCGTGCAAATGTGCCAATTCGTCGTAGGATAGCGGAAGACAGAAAAAAAAAAAGTCGAGTGTTTTTTTTTTCCACCCTCGATATTAAATTTACGCCAACCGATTAGGGAGAGAAGAATTTGCGAAACAATACTTCAGGAGGATCGAGAGAACATCAGGAGCAAAAGGGATTCGACGCATAGCCTAGTAGATGAAAAAATTCTGGCGCACTCGGATCGGCAAGAAAAGCAGGTTTTCGAAAAAGTCTCGTTGTAACATCATTCTAGGAATTTTCAAGCATTTATTCCTTTCTTTCATTTTTCGCTTCTCCCCCACAATTTCCCCTTTCTTTCTCATTTGATATTCGTATCTACTCGTACGAGACTGACGTGGTGGATTGGGACAATGTGTCGGAAAATTTTTATTGTCAACTTGTACATGTACTGGTTCCGCGACATTGGTCTATTTGTCTGCAGATGTCCCAAGATTCATTATAATGTTTCCTTATTCGCGAACTGTACAACTCCTTTTCTATTTCTTACGCTCGTACGTATGAGTATACCGAACACATGCACACGTGACAAGAATTTTTTCAAAAGTCTAATGCGTCCGTATGAAGAAAATTACTGGGGACGTTCCAGGTACACCTTCTGGAGCTCGTTATACGATTACCACACCGCTGCTATTCTCGATTCTGAGAAAATTTTCATCCTCCTCTACTTTTTTTTTTCTACGGGCATTAGCTCTTTTTCTTCATCGGGTTTAGAAAACGTACAAAGTTTACGCTTTTTATTTTCCTTCTCTCATATTATGGGCGAATTCAATTAGGAATACTTTGCAGCATTCGTTTGCCTCACAAACAAGTCCATGGCCTTCTTTTTTTCAGATGCCCTCTACACATCGATAATTTGGCAAAGCATAATGTGACGAAACGAAATTTCAAAGTTTTAAACCACGTTTCGAGGACGGTGAAGGAGCGAAAATTCAAAACTTGAGCGAATTTTAGTCAAGAGTAAAGCTACAACATCCAAGTTATTTTTTTACGTATCAAGGTGCCTACATCTTCGATGTCGAGGACAAATATTGTAACAGAATTAGGCTACGTTGACCTCGATTTTAGAACCTTTTACATTTTCACGAGTTTTCCAACACAAATTTTCAAAGTCAGCTATATTTCCAAAGCTTCGAAATACACCAATTTGGAAGCCTTTAGAAAGCAATTTTAAAATTTATTTTAAAAATTTGAACTAAACGAGTGCATTATATCAAAGTGAACCCGGCTAAATTGTACCGTACATCACGATGTAATCAATCGAAGTTCAGCTCTATGTACAGCTGAGCAAACAGGAGAATGAGAAGATTTCACTCAACTCCTCAGTTGTTCGTAGAGAGAAAATGATGGTTAATATAATTTATGGACAAGCATTATTACGACGTAGCGATACCGTCTTTCTTGACGTAGCACATTTGGTAGTACCCAAAAAAATTGTAGCATGCATTAAAAAGCAGTCCAAAGACAACAACTTAATACAACTGAATTTGATGACGGCTGGATAATGCGAATTGGTGTCAGGGGTTAAGCACGCTCGGAGAGGGGAGGATGAGAGAAAAAAAACAGTGAACTTTAACGTGGAATTTATACGTCCCTGGTGGATTAATCTAAACTGTAATCCACTGAACTCGTTGTTCCGAGTAGAGAGTACGAGTACAGCGAGAGAAAAAAAGCCATGGTTCACGACAACAGATGCATTTCTCTGTAATAAATAAACTCTTCAACCCTTTTTTTTTTTTCATTTTCAGAGACAGAGTCTGAAAAATGCGAACTTTTGTAACAATGTTATATAATAATCCATTTTGTTGAAATACGAAAATCTCCAAGCTTTACCCGTCCCATTAAAAATGTACTATACTCCCACATATCGCGTAAATTATTATTAATTCGAATGCTTCCCAAACAAAAAAAAAAAAGCTAGATAGGTACGAAAAAAAAATTTAATAGGGAGAATGTAAATGTCACAAATAAATAAATAAATTATTGCGTTCCCAAAGCGAAAAATAGACCATCTATTTGAAAAATTAGTTATACCTAATCCAGATTTGATCAATATTCCCATAAAATGTCGAAAACACAATAAAAACATTCATAAATAAATAATAAAAATAAACAAAAGAAAATTTAAGTTTATAATTTTTTTCACGAATTTTTTCATATTTTCAAAGCTCAACAGAACTTTATGAGAAACTTTTCATCGGGCAGAGAAGTGATGAAAGTTTTTACACCAATAGCATGGTGAGATTTGTTCATTAGTTTTAGCAGAAGACTTGGGAAACTTTAGGAATCGAATTCGATTCGCAACAGTCGCATTAGAATTTAAAAGCAAATGAATTTTGTACAGCAAGAAATATATTCGTGAGTTGCAAGATGCATCTGCATCCCTCTATACATCCATGCTTTTTGCACACACAAAGTCGTAATTCACATGAATACAATATCGTGACTTGTCGTACAAAATAAGTATTCCCCGTATAATATATTAATATTTAAACAATAAAATAAATAAAAACATCGACCACAAAAAAAAAAATTTCAACACATTCCACATAATTTTTCCATATTATTTTTTATTTCCTTAACCATCACAGGCACCTGAGCCAACCAGATTCCAGAGAAAAGACAGTTTTTTTGAATTAGTGCTCGCTAATAAAATTATAGAAAGAAGGGAAAAAAATGAAGTACCAACATACGCAGCCAACTCGAGTGAGTCTCCGTCGTGTCTCCACGAAATACCATTTCCCTTCTCGTTTTGATTAGCTCATAACTTAGCCAATAAACACGGACATTATTACACCTATTTCGAATAATATAATTCAAACAGCATTCACGAATGGCATTAATTTTCGAGCTGCTGATGCTAGAAA
This sequence comes from Parthenolecanium corni, assembly GCA_038050395.1. Taxonomy (NCBI): domain Eukaryota; kingdom Metazoa; phylum Arthropoda; class Insecta; order Hemiptera; family Coccidae; genus Parthenolecanium; species Parthenolecanium corni. Next base: position 477,710 of record JBBCAQ010000002.1, read on the forward strand.
GTCTAATGAATATTTTAGAGAAATAAAACGCACGTCTGCCACATTTAAAATCCACTCTGCGAAGCTGAGAATTTGTGTGAGTATCTACTATACCTATACCGACTATACGTGTAAAGTAGACTGAGAGAATTTTTTACTACGTCTCGAATATGGCGAGAAAAGCCAGCCAAGGAAAAAAGTAATACTTCCGAACGATTATTTCGATATAAAAAGCGAGCAAAGGTGGCACACACTTACAAAAGTAGTACACGACGATCTTTTTTCTTTCTTTTTGGAAATATGTTTTTTATGAGTCCAAAAATAAAAGCACTTCTCCACGCATCATTCACGATAAACGACTTACCTGAAACAGATAAAAAAGGAAGTAAATCAATAAAAATGTTGGTATAAAAAAAAAATTATACAGGTAACCCAATAGTGAAAAGAGAGTCATTCACACAAATAGAATTGTCACTTTTTTTTTTTTTTTTCACTTTTAAGTCGAAGTCGTTTCAATTCGCTTTCTAAACACATCAATTTCTATGCAGTGGAGGGTTTCAGCGCTTGAATCGAAAAATAGCGCACAGGTGGAAATGAAAGGTAACGTGCGAACGTTTATACTTGAAAGATCAAATTAGGAACTGGCAAATTGCACTTTGCAGAACACGAAGGTGAACAGTCTGCTTTAATTCAAACATAAAAGTATAATCAAATCACGGGGGCGGTGAGAAGTGCGACTTATTAAAAACCATTTTGGTAGGTTAAATTTAATTGAGAATTTAATGGTACCTCCTTAATTTGTAGAAAAAACTATGTAAAAAAATCTGTAAGGCGACTTGGGTGGTAAGATTCTTATTTTGAGAGGATTCGAGATTTTTAAAAGTTCAAAAAAAATAGGGGATGATGATTACTTTTTGAAAAATCTTGTAATTACCTTACAGGTTCAGTATCCACTTTGCTCAAAGGTGCAGTGAAGATCTATCGTTATTTTCCTCTTGCTGATTTGTCATTTATACTTTCAGTTTTTTACTTTTTTTTTCTTTTGTGACTCCATCGAGTACGACAGCAATGCGAACAGATTATATAAAAAAATCAATCGGAGAGAAATGAATATTCACTATTTTAATTAGTCATGAAAACAAGAACAATTCAAGATCTATTGTACAGATATTCTAAACATTTGTAACCCTTGGCACTCGGAAAAATTTCAATGCTTATTTTTGCAATTTGGATGAGAAAACTAGGACAATTCGAGATTTGTAGCAGAAGTTATTAAAAAAAAAAAATAGTAAAATATGTTAATCTACTAAAAATATTAGAATGTTTACAATAAATAGTAATTTTTGTAACTGTGATGAAATAACTTACTATCTATAGGTATGTACTATTGGAAATACTGAAACAATTTTAGTAGTGATTTTTAAAGAATAATTGTAATCAGCAGAGCCAGCAGTGAAAATATATGCTCAAAATTATGCTAACCAGGAGTATAGTTTGTGGTGAGGAACTATTTACAAAAAAAAAAAGCAGTCATTATCTTTCTGGCTAATCTGCGTTTTTTTGTGACTGAATACGTGAATTTGAATTTAATATTAATGAACATAATGGTGCCTGTGATATTCTCGGTTATATCGTTTTTGATTATCTAGGTAGAAATTTGGCGAATGATGATCTCATCCACCTAAGCCGGTATAATTTTGTACATTTTACCGGAAAATAGCGCATTATAAATGACTATTGCTCATTAGTAAAACTACATCGTAGGTTATGGCCTCAGTGTGTTTTAGCAGTGTGGTTACCGTTTTTTTTTTACGACCGAATTTTTTCCCGTTAAATTTTCGATCGAATCTGTGAAAATGAGAAACGATAATTGCCGTTTTAATAGGTAACCGATGTCAACCTGAAATTTATTATCGAGTTGATTAAGACGTCGTTAAAAGTCGACGAGAGTAGGTGTCGTAGTTTGAATTTTAATTAGGTATAGGTACTCCGTACTCGTGATTTATGGACCACTTTCTCTTCAGATTTTTTTGTAGTGATTGCTCGAGTGGTGTGCATGCGTACCGAAGGAAATCTCCATACGCCAAGATATATATGTAGCATGAAGGTTTCCTCTGCTACGGGTGCAATATAGGATTAACCTTGAACCAAGCTTGGTAAAAATTGGCCCAACCACGTATTTTAAATAATTCATACCTACTAGTAATTTAGATAATACATTTGACATTTTTTAATGAGTTTCGGGATCTCAAATCGTGATAGATAGGGGACCGTCTATTATGAAATTTCTCTGCTCAACTATTGTTGAAAAATGTAGCACAAAAGGATCTGTTTAGGGTAGATATATATCTAGTGAATTTTCTATTTCCGGTGACATTACGTGCAAAGCACGCGTATCTTTGTTCTCCGCTCTACAGTTTCTTTTGGCTAATACTTCTTTATTCCTTGAGATTTTTTGGTGATTTTTCACATTTTTTGACATTTTTTGCGCGAAACAAAATATTAAAAAAAAAAAAAAAATAGGAACATGGGTTATTTTCAGTCTAGATAATGACCCGAACCTTCACGACCTGACTTTTTTTTATTCGTTTTTAACGAGGGTCGATTGTTCAAGTTCTCGTTTTTCCAACTTTCCAGGTGAAAAAATTTTTTGTCAGTCCTTGAAAATTTCGTTTCTGTCACGAAACTACTCCTACCTCAATTTTCTTGTCGTCCGATGTTTCTTTTTGAAGAAGGAAAATTGAAGTGCTCATCGAATTTTTCCACTCTTCTTTTTTGTTTTTTCTTTAAATCATTAAAAATTTTGGCAACCTACGTATTTTGTACTTTCACGAATTAATTGATACGAATTTGTTTGTCATGCTCTATTGGACAATCGTCTTTGATTCGTGAAAGTTCAACGATCTCAAAGGAAAACGTGTCATTTTTACAATGTTGAAATAGAATGCCTTTGAAAAGGTCTGCCTCTTTTCCTTTTATTTTCGTCTGTACAAAAAATATGGACCGATAGAAGGGAATGGAAAATACGGGGGAGTAAAAATGGTCTAAAAGGCGAAAAAGTATATCGTATTTCGATCGCTTAGATTTAGATTACCATTCCCCCCCCTTTTTTTTTTTAGGTTCTTCACTTTTTGACGAAAAACGGAGTTATTAAATCACCACCCCCTTTTCTTTTGGTATATATGCTTTTTTTGTACGTTTGCGCCTATATATGTATTGATTGAGTGAGAAATGGTGACGAATGTATTTTGATTTTCAGTTTCCTAAAGGCTTTTTTCTCATTTTTCGTATTCGTCGATACACACAGCCACACAAGCGCATCCTTGAAAATCCCTCGTGGAATGACAGAATGAAAAGAGTGAGAGGGAAAAAGGAAATCTTTTTAACCTTTGAAAAGGAAGAAACTTGTTGATCGAACCGATGAAATAAGCCTTATCCTTTCCATTTTTGCCCGCCTCCCCAAGTGTGGTGAGCTTGGACTATGGAAGAAAGTCGTAGCTAAGAATTGGGTAAAGAGGATTTCAAATCTCGTTAATTTTCCACGCGGAAATGTATTATAAGAGTATTAAATCCTTTTGTGCAGTCGAACTTGATGAACGGCTGCTGTATTTACTTGTACTATAAGGACGCGAGAGATGTGTGCCTCCCCTCTTGTCTGACCATTTTTAAAGCTTATATGAAAGAAAATACTTTCCTTGACAGCCAATGATTTCAGGCGTGCATAGCGGTGGTTGCAGGGTGACGAGAGGGTGTGCTTATAATTTCATTTCTGGCGAGAAAGCATTTCGTTCGCTGTTTTCAATTAGCTGCTTGGCGGAGGAGTAATTGGCGTGAAGACGAGTTTGCTTTTCTTCGTAGGATGAAATATGGTCGTTTCATCGCAGATCAGACTGCCTCCGTGTACGATTAATTAGGTATCTTCAGATTCTTCGGTTTTATTGAGTGCCTTCGAGTTTATTGTACAATTGTTGGGTATTAATCAGTTCGAACCAAAATAAAAATAAATGAAAAAATAATTTATAAGTATACAAAAATACAAAAATAAAATAAAAATCCTTTGTTTAAAAAAAAAAAACTAACTGTTTTTCATTTGGTGAACTTACTGTGTAATGTAACGTTACTAAACAACTCCTTTCTTTTCTGGTAATGCGCGGGGTTTCATAGATCAGAATGTGTTCTTCAGGTGCAGTTAGAAATATTTTTAATTCTTCGCGAGCGTGATGAATTAATTTCGACATCTTATGATATACCTACTTAGAAATTTTTAATTTCACAAATTAATTAAATTATATAAATAATAAAACATAAAAAAATCTAATTTTATAAGCATAAATAAATTAGAAAAAAATAATAAAATTATAAATCATGTAAATACTAAGTTTTAAATCCATCAATAGACTTGAAATTTTTAGCTTTGAGGAAAGCCTATTATTAATCCTTCAACGATCATTATTATGATCATTATTTTTATTGTTACGTAACGATTTTGATTTTTGATTATGAACTACTTGACACCTTCGAATGCACGTCAGAATTGTGAGAATCATTAAATACATGTAATATAGCCATGGAAAAGCAGAAAAAAGTCGCGGACTGCGATTATTGTGAAGCCTCTAGTGCATGCCATGGTTGAAGATGGTTATCGAAGAAGAGCCTCAGTCGAATTATACTCGGTTTTGTTATCCATCAGATTCATACTCTCTGTGCTTTCTTCTTGCTACAGAGCCGTCTTTTAGCTCAATATCTCAGAAATTCATGAAACCACAGCATTTTTCAGTGACTCAATTCTTTTCCTTTAGCGTTTTTACCATTTTTTCAACTCTAGGTAATTATTACAAAAATATTTTTCGTCATGCTTTCGAAGGATTATGATACCGTATTATGTCTTCCAGTTGTCAGTTTTTTTATAATCTACTAAATTTTCAATATTTGCGAATAGCTGGGGACACGATTCAAGTATAGTTTCATCAGATATTTTTTCAATCAACCATAATACGAGTAACTTTCATTTGTCAATTTTAAATAAATCATAGTTTTTGTTACCACAATTTAAATGTTCAGCATTTAATCATTTAATATTCAATCATGAACTCGCCTTATAATTGCTTAAGTATCAATATCAACCATCGGTCATTTTTTGAACTTTGTTCGGCAATCTATGAAATTTTGTGACATGATATCGGTTTTTATTTAAAAAATTTTTCGTCTCAATACAATAAAACACGGTTTTGGGATTGTAATGTCAAAAGTTCTGTGGTCGAAAGCAAATAAAAATCTATTGAATTTAGAGTCACGACTTGGATCTAGCATTGTTGAGGTAACACCAGGAAAAGGAGGACTTTTTCTGGATCAACTAGCTATATTATGCGCGTATTTACTTCCATGCTGTTTAAAATTTTTAGCAGGTTTTCAAAGAAAACCAGCTCTTTTTCTAATTTGCTATTACTCCATTATACTAAGTTAACCCCGCCTTCTACTTAATGCGATCATCTTCCTCTGCCACTAATTGCGAGGAATCACATTCGTACGCACAGCTCGGCTCATTATCTCTCTTCCGGCGAATTAACAAAAACACTCCAAAAAAGTTGAACTCGCCTTAAGTGCATTACGAATTTGTAATTAGTTCGTCGTACGTGTTGCAGAAATTTTTCGCAACTTTTCCAGTTTAGCAAACTCTTTTTTGCTACTCTCTCGTGTACCGCGCACCTGCGTGTATTTAATTAAAGGATCTCTCTTTGTTAAATAGAGACGAAAATGAAATGGTCTTCGGAGGGGGAGGGGGTTGAGAGACGAGTTATCCGAAAAAGTTGATGATTAGGACAGAGATTAGGTTGAAGATAAAAGTTGCACGCGATCGAAGTTTTGCTTTTGTCATCGGTCCAGATACTCGTTAGTTTTATTATTTTCTTCAAATGTTACTCCAGAGAGTGTAGAACGGATGTGGGGTTTTGGGGTTGGACAAATTCGAAGTAAAAATTCACTTTAACCGTTTGGCCAATATTCACCTGTCACGTACAGGGATACTTAATTTATTTAGCCTTCCGCCAAAAAAAAAGTAGCTAATTGTGCGAGGACTTGACTTCGAAGTGGTTAGAGAAGTTTCTTAAGCTCTCCACTCAGCCAGAGATGCCTGCCTTAAAACGATGGGAATGATCCCAGAAAATTTTTCGAAGATTAAATGGAATCGCCTGTAATGAATCGGAAACGTTTCACGTATCCCGTACTTGGGTTTGGATTTGAAAAGTTTTTGGAAAAGATGAAACTTTTTTTTTTTTTTTTGTCGAAGGAAAATGTGGAACTCTTTCAAAAGTAACGTGCCGGTGGATGAGAGAAAATTGCGGAAGACCTTCGAGTACTTATCGAATTTGGAGTGGAAGATACAGACGAATAAGTGCAGGGATTATTTTTGTAAAGCATATAGTGAATCTCGTTGTGTGACGTATTGGTCCTTTCTTTGTGGATGTTGACTTTCTTCTTGTAAGCAAAGTGATTGTGGGCTAAGCGTGACAAGTTCAATTAGCTAATCCAACTTTCAAGACCTTGAGGTGAATATGGAGACGGTAGGAATGATATTGTTGGAACTGACTTGGTTTTGTGATGACTGGACTGTAGAACGAATTTTTTTTTGTGTATTTAGTTACTTGCTTAAAGAGGACTTGAATGTTTGGTTCTTGAAATGCTGAATTCTGGATGTAACTCATTTGGCCCTGGATACTTTTAATATTTGAAACTTTGAACTAACTTGCGTTTTACCTGAATTATTTTGTTGTAATTTTATGGATGGGTAAACATGTTTCTTAATCCGAAATAAATTCGAAAATTACGCACAAAGGTTGAAATCTATGAGAAATTAGAAAGTGAAGATGGATAATATGCAGTAAAATATGAATGATGCGCGCGCAGTTTTTCTGGAAATATCTCAGAGGCTTATAATGCTTTTCGAATGTACTACTCTGAATATTAATTTGGTACTTGTCAAGTATTTAATATAATAGGGGATCTCTCAATCTCATACAAATAGACTTATCTGTTTTGTGGTCTTGGTATAGTTTTCTCCTTTGTAAAAAAAAAAAAATTGAAAAAAAGTACTTGCAATGACTGTAAAAGTAGCTCGTTCTTTATCAGCTATTTGGATAAATTTTGAAAAGTGTTTTCACTATCTAACTGTGAGCCAATACCCATGTTCGTTTTGTCACGTATTCTCATGAATCTGTTTCGTAATTATGTGGCGAAACAAACACACTTGAGTTGGTACGACAGAGTCTCAAGGTTCTTATAATAACAAACATTCGGTGCTCCGGAAGATATTTACTTTCACCGTGGCGAAGAAGACGCCCCATAACTTGGCTTAAAGAAGACGGTAGATAAGCCTAAAATTAAATATAATGAAATAAGCAACAAATATCACATAGGAAAACTTTTATTGGTAATTTACAGTCCTCACTCCTCTACATTAATAAATTGACAAATGAATAGAGAGATAATTAGGTTAATAATTCTACAAGAATTTTTGTGGTTAAATTTAGTTCTGGGCAATCAATATAGGCGACAGTATAGGAATTTAAATAAATAAATAAATAAATAAATAAATAAATAAATAAATAAATAAATAAATAAACTGAAATCTTAATATTGCGGGTAGCCGATTCATTTTTGAATTTAATAGCAAATTAATCACTAGATGTAGAAGTACCAGCTCAATTTGAAAAAGTAATATGACCAAATAAATGAATAAAAATGTTAATATTACAGAGGCTCTACTCCTTTTTAGATTTAATAACAAATCGATTGTAATTAAAGCAGAAGTACTAACTCATTAATCAATAAAAGTGGTCTAGTTAACCAAATAAATAAACAAAAATGTCAATATCACCAGTGGCTCCATTCCTCTTCAGATTTAAAAACGAGTCAATCGTAATTAATACAGAGGTACAACCTCATTGGGCATAAATAAAATAAATAAATAAATAAATAAATAAAAAGAGATCCTGCGCATTTTCTGACGATAAAAAAGAAAAGCTTGAGTGAGAAAAAAAAAGTGATAAAGAACTGCACTTTAACTGAGACATCTTTGAATTTATCTTTAATGAACGTCAGGTTTTTCAACAAAACCTTGACACTCTGTCGTACTCATTTCTTATCACGTCATGTTTGTGATTGGTTTTCGACCAATGCCCACTCCTTTCTATTATACCTCCATGGCCAATACACACCGCTATGCATTCGAAATTCATTCACTTTACTGCGGTTCATGCACCTTACCACACCATCACCAGGGCAGTTTTGCTCTTCAAGATTTCCATTCGTTTGATCCAAAATGATCGGCTCTTCCGTTAATTCGTTTTCAACATGCTCAAACAGCTGCTGTACTTTTACAAAATCGTATTTCGTAGCCCATATATGCGCCGCGGCCTCGTCGAATCGTGCACCCAACCGTAAAAGATTATCAAGAGGCAAAAAATAGGGCTTAAAATAAAGAGCCTCCTCGTCGTCAGATGTAAAAATAATGCCATTTTAATCCGATAACGCGTATTCTACGAAAACCCATCCCTAGTCCAGAATCCCCTCTAACCCTTTGCTCACCAAACTATTCCCTACGTCCTCTTTTTTTGTTTCTTATACTTCTTTTCCTCGAGTCTCTACGCCCTCTCCTCGCCATGAAAACTCTCACCCCTTCACATATACGAGTTTATGCGTCTTCTTTTCGTCGGGACAAACTTTTGCCAGGCCAGCCACTCAGTCGAAGGTCCGAAAGGCCCAGCGGCGCTACACATAAATTTTTCTTTTCCAACCAACTTCCGGCGTAAAACTTTTTAATAGCCACAACGTTAATTACCCCAATCGTGAATGAAGCAAAAACGAAACAAACGCTGAAAAGAATCTGCTGCACGGAGCAGAAATGAGACGGAGAAATGGAAACTGCAACAGAAAAGACAAAGCTATAAGCATTTGGAGGAGGGTAAAAAGAGAAAAAAACGATTAAGAGTAGAAGAAACAAAATAAAAATAGGTAGACGTAATAGCAGGGATAAGAAGTGCTTCCCGAGTGAGTGAGACAGCGAGAGACTGAAAAATAAAAGAAGGGTGAAAATTGCAGCACTCGCCGAGTCGTTTGAGTGCGAGAGCCTCTCGACGTGCGACGCTTTTGCAATCGAATTCAATTTTTAGGGCCAAAAGTGCCGTTTCGATGGCCGTTTTATCCTTAACGAGCCAAAATAGATTTCAAAATGGATCGAACAGGGCTCCGGGGTACTAATGGAGAAATTTGGTTACGGTTAAAGGAGAATTTAGAGGTGTTTTTTTTTTTGTGCGACCCCCTCTCGACGCGAGTGAGACAGATTTTATGGCTTTCTCGAAAGCTGCGAATTTAAACGATAAATTATGGCCTCGAAATGTGAGGCCAAAAGAAAAAGAATACGCGGAAAAGGTGGTAATGTAGATTTGTCGCACGAAATCTGGCTACCATGATGAACTGTAAAAGTGAATGAAAGTTTGTCAACGGGTCACAAAATTGCTGCACAATGTGCGTTAAATCACTTCGATGCTTAGTCGTTTATAAGAAGTCACAGCATTTGTAACGCCATCGCATTGAAACGATGGAGCATGTTATTTTTAATGAAAATTGAAACACTTATAAGTCATTCCCTAATAGCAACGGCTTCACAAGCTTATATGAAACAAAACTTGACTTACAATTACAATTTATTACCATACAATTTTATCTACATATTTTATTTATTCATAGATTGAACACTTTTTTTAAATTTATTCATAGTGTAGTAACGCATACGCATTTTTACATTTTTTGAGCTTGAACATGAATTATTAGCCATACTTGTATTTTTATTACACACACATGCATATTATTAATGACAATATTACTTGATTAGATATACCTTTCCTTGGGTCTGCAAAAGTATCTGGCGCATTTGTTTTCATGTAGTTGATATGTTGCTTGAATAACTAGAGTTGCAGTATCCACTAATAAATGTATTGGTTTCAGCCGAACTTTAAATATGTGGTGCTCAAAATCCCAGAAATTTTCTACAATTTGTCTGGCTCGACTTGACCTATAGTATTATGAACACACAATTGGCGAGTCCTTGTCCCCAATTCCAGAATAAGAAATGCGTCATCTGCCACAAAAACGTAAGGTGCGTACAAAGTTCTTCCTGGTAATGGTTTTGCTGGACGTAGATTCAGATTTCCAGCATCCAAGTCCGTTTTGAATTTACATTTCTGGAAAATACTTCCGGCACTGGCTTTCTATTGGGCCCCAATATCTAAATACACGAATTTATAATCGACATCGACCACTGTCATCAATATTATACTGTAAAAATTTAGAAACCAATTTCGCATGTCTTATCCTCCTCCCACATGCTTACATAACCAAGTAATCAAAGCGATGCTGGAGATGGTGTGAAAAGGGAGGTTGTGCGTTGGATGTCAACGTGTAAAGTCCTACAAAAACAAAAGAAAATTTTTGATAACCGATGTGCGAGTTGTGCTGCCCTTGTTGTGAAAATCTCGATTCGCGGGAAAACGATTTTAAGGATTGTGACCCCTGCACCGCCTCATCAATGTGGCAGGCAAAATAAGGATGGAATTGTGTCATTCGCACGAAAGCAACGATGCGATGTCGAAAAGTTGAAGAACCACCGTCGTCAGCGTCACGTAGGTTTAAGTATTTGTAAAAACAAAGCGGGCTGGAGGAAGAGGGTTAGAGACTACGTTAATACGTGTGAGGCTTTTCACCCTCTTTTTCGCACGCACCCTCTGCACTGCACCCACCACGTTGAGGTGATGTTGCCGTCAGTTTTCCGTATTTTCATTCACTTTGCCGCAATTTTAGCGCGTTTTTCCAACACCAGCATTGAAAGTACCGTAAAAGGAGAAAAGAGCTGAAAAAAAAAATAACGGAGCTGACGATGAAGATGAAAAGTCGACACGCTGCTTTTGGTTGATTAAATTGTAACAAAACTTCGACTATATGTACAGAAAACTCGACTCGTTTATAATTACTCGCATTTATGAAAGCGGGGAGACTGTTTATGTTGAAACTGGCTCCTTCTGTTATTAGTTTTGGTTCTCGTGCCCTTGTCGTTCGAATTAATTTTGACTGCTTTTTTCTTCTCATGTTAAGGGGTGTAGAGCTTTTTGTTTAACATAATGTGCGAATTCGGTTTTTATTAACTCTTGGGTGGAGGCAATAGTGCTATGTAGACATGCGAAGTTTTTTTTCTATCGTTTTTATCGACCACTACAATGAATATTGTGGATTTTGTGGAATTAGTTGGTGCGCTTGAAATGCCTACTAAGCGGAAAAAAGGTATTGTACGGGTTGAGGATGCATTTCAATTAGAAACTCTCTCATAAGTACATAATACTTTTGTTGACCTCTTGAAACTTGTGCAGAACTACTTTAATGAAAGACCACATTGTACGATGGACTAATAATTGTAGTATTGCTTTTTTAAGGCTGTGATTTAGCGGAGCTCAAATTTCACATTTTTAGTTGAAAAAAAAAAAGGCTTTAGCGAAGCTCAAACTCCACATTTCTGATTGAAAAACGAACAAATCAACCTGTGAAGTAGTAAAATACTTATAGCCTTAATATGAATATCGTTTTCGTATAAAAATCTCACGATGCTACCCATTTATTTTTCCACAAAACGATGACTCATTTGAACATACTATATTTCCCCTTCAAGATAACGATATTATATTTCTCTCTCAGAAGTAATTTTAATTTGAGAAAAAGACGATATTTGGCGCCCGAGCTTGCGTGGCATGGGTATCCCAGAACTTTCTAACTTTCTTGCTTTTCAAGCCGTAGCCATTTTTTCGTGTATTCTGTTTTCGTGTTTCTTTTCCGTGTCTTCTTTTCTCCACCCTCAGCATCATCTTCGCCTCTTCTAATACGTCACAAATTATGAAGGCAACCGTCAACCATCACGAACACGTGTCAACGTAAATCATTTTTGGCGTTGAAACTTTGAAAAATTTTAATAAAAACTTCTCATAGTTGCCCCTCCTCCGTGTTTCGCTCATGGCCTTTGCTCCTTTTTGCGGCCTCAGCCCATTTTCCTTCTTTCTAAAAGCAAACAAAAGTTGAAAAAACTTAATTCGAAAGAAAAGAGGCATTTTTCCTCTTTTGATCCCCCCTTCCTTCTTTTTTATTCTTTCAAAGTTCGACTTGTGACAGCTTTCGACCGAATTAACGTGCCAACAGGATTAATATTTCCACGCACATCTCCACGATTGCGTAACGGTTGTGCTGCAAAACTTTTCCAATAAAATGGTACTGTTTTCTTACTCCCTCGCCCTGTCATCTTTTCCATTTTTCTTGCTGGTCAAATTACTTGAGCTGTTAGCGAAAAATACGAGTAGAATAAGACTATTCCCCCGCCCCCCTCCTCGGTAAAAAGTTGAAAGGATAGTAGTTGACACTTTCTATGATGGTTGTTGGCTTATTTCAATCTGAAGAACACTTACCAACCATCTTCAATTTTTACCTATAATGTTTTAAATATACCTATAGCTGATGAGATATTCTTCATTTAAAATGCAATTTGATAAAGTTTCTGGTATTAGATGGCATTTTAGCTCAAGTCTAATCATTTTTTTCCATTTTGGAAATTTCAAATTTTTCTCATTTTTGAAGTAAATATTTTACCCATGTACTCTTATTACAAAAAATTTCCAAAATATGAATAAAAATCAATAATAGGTACTCGTAGTTCGAATAAAACTTGAACAATTTTGTAGATTTTATTATTTCATAATTCCCTGAGCGTTTATTTTATGAGATGCCATTTGTATAATTTCTTTAATTTCACATTTTAAAATAGGCAAAGACGCGAATTCTCAACTGTATGATAAATTGACTCTGTATTAGTATTCGAATTAGAGGTATAGACTGATGATTAATTATGTTGTTCAAATCCAAATTGTGACACTTGAAGTGTAATTATACAAATTATCCTTCAACTTTCAACTCAAAGCATTATTTAAGAAATGATCGATATTCAAAAATAATCATCAAAGATGAAAAGGGGGTACCCAGCTCAAAAAATCTGACTCCCTTTGAGAAAGAACCTAATGCTACTCAACGAAATGTATTTTTCTGGGCCATTGAGTAGTTGAATTAGTCCTACTCAACCGTCGTGCCTTTTTGCTCACAAAGTCTATAATAACTTTAGCCACCTTTCTAGAAGTTCCAGATAGTTGAGTACTTGTTTCTTTTATTTTTGACGCCTGGTACTTCAAAAGTTTCTAATTTGACGTTCAATACGACTAACAGTTGCCAACTTTGTCAACATTTTTGCTTTTCTCTCCTGTCATACCTTAACTGCTTTTGCAAAATACTAGAATTCTAAATGTGGTGAAAAAAGCTTTTCATGCATAAAATGTTTGCATCGACAACCCTTTTCAAAGCGAAAAATGTTTGACAATTTTCTGCATCAAGTTGTTCGAAAAATATCGATTTCCATAAAATGACTATTTTTTTTTTTTTTTTTTAATATTGCTTAGTTTTTCTCCCCTTTCTCTAGGGCTTGCGAAGGATGCCCTCACTTTTAGAAAATGCAATAATACGTGTTATCAATCACTTCAGTTGTAATATTTTAACGTAGAACCGACTTACTGGAATGATAAGATATGAAGAAAGTGAAGAAAAAAATGGAAATAAGACAGGATATTATAGAAAAAGAGGAAACGTATATTGAATAAAGGAATTTTTCGGGTTTGTGAACACATCTACATGGAGTGAGCTATGTATAACAAGCATTCTTGTACGCAGAGGAAATATTTTGATTTTTACCAACGATAAGGAAAGCAAGGTATTTGACGAAAGAGGAGAAATTTTGTATTTTTCCGAGCGGTTGCCTTCTTATTTTGGCAAGAACGTGAAAATTCTTTACAAGTCGATTTATATGAAACCAACAAACGATAGTTTCCATACAAAGAACCTGAAGCTACTTTTGGCGCGGTTTCCTTTGAGTACAGAGCGACAGCTTTTACAAATGATGTCAAATTATTGTTTACATTCCACTGGTGGGCATTCATCTTCAAACTCTATACTAACAAGTCAGTCCATTGGGATCAGTTTATTGAAAAATCATCTGTAGGAGTAAGATAGAAAAGAACGCGTTGCTAGCAGCTAATAGATCATCGGTGAGATTTCAAAAAATGTGGTCAGTCTGTAGAAAAATGTCACACTCTCTTCTAATTTAACGGGTGTAGATAATATAATTTGGGAATCTCAAACAAATAACTCAATAATTTTGCATTCTAAACCTTGGTATGTATTCAATTCTTGGATTTACCTTATCTGAATGTATACACTGAGGGAAAAAAAATTAAAACTTGATATTTTAAAAATTGAAAATCTATGAAAAATATCGAGAATTAATAAAAATATTGAAAATTAGTGGGCTTGAATTTAATATTTTAGGTATGCTAAATTTTAATATAAACCTGAACTGTATTTGGTTTAGTTTGCTGCGTATTAAAAATCAGTATGCAAATTTCTGTCTGTGTATCATGATCTGAGCTAGCTATCAACACATTTTATCATAAGCACTGATGATAATTGTTTAAAAATTTCTCAATATCAGTCTGTAGAATAGATATGTACCAGTTTATTTCCTGTCCAGCTCAATACGTGTGAAAATTTGTAATCAGTCGAGTGCGAATTGCTCAGTTTGAACTATGGGGTCTTATTTGGTTCTAGCCAAAAGGCAATGATGAAAGTAGTGGAAGTACGTCGTGATTAATTTTACTCGATGCTTCAGCTAGCAATGAGAAAAGGTCAAACTGTTGCTCATCTCTAGAGCCGTGTGTATGGTTGGTTTAAAATATAAAATACTGTAGTAAGTTTTACTCTAAATTTAGCTTTTAGTGTGCAGCAGGTATCGTCTGAAATTGGAGCCTGTTGATTACCAAATATCACTAACATCCACACCTTATTATATACATACAACAAAACACACTCGGTCTGATTTAGAAAAACTATGATTTGCCAATTATCGAAACGCATTTGATTTTAAGAATCTGTCACTTTTCATTATTGAAACCCATGTCCGACCAAATGTTGCCAATCTCTGGTATCCTCTCGCCTTTGTATGCACACGATCTTTCTTTACCTGTGAACCCTCAATAGGTGAATTAAGTCATTATGGTTTTGATTAGCGATTATTCGACCGTAACTCCGAAGGCGTTTGTTTGTCAGGTAGATTTCGGGTTATGTCGTCGGAGGAACCTGAAAATTCTATTTTTTTTCGTCTGAAAGCAACCCTTCAAAACATCTGGCTTTCGAAAGGTTTGATGGCACACCCATACCATTATACCAACGGATGCCTTCTATTCGTTCGTGTGTATATGCTAGCCACATGATATGACCTTTCATCATATTTGGAAAACCAACCATGAGCCCGTGAGAAATGGAGGCAAGGGGTGAGGCTTGAGGGGGTGGGTGTAGAGCCACAGGAGCTGGTAAATGGGTGTACGTGCGTCTATAAGATCGATGTTAATAACTTCATTAAAAATCTTTTAATGTAAGACGGGGTGGGCTTTTCAGATATTCGTCTTCTCTGTCCGGCACCTGGCTATGGATGTCTTTTTTCTTTTTGCTGGATTTGTTTTTCATAAACCTGAACTAACCATCTTTTGGTGTTTTGAGCTCCAGGGTATACTATAGTGAGGCACGAAGAGATGGTTTTATTATAACTGCCCACGAGAATCATCAATTTTCATACCAGTCAGCTGCTGCCGATGCTGGTGCCATTGTTTCTATGTTTCTATATCAATTTTTAATGTATTTATTTTTTCCACTTCAATAGTCAAGCAAGAAAAAAAAAATACATTGTCGATGGAAAGAGTGGTTGCGGGGTGTGTACGTGGCAAATAATTAAGTGGAATCGAAAAGTAGCATCTGATTTCGCATCAGTCTGCATGATACACGAGTCGCACCTGCTGTATAAATTGAGATGTGAGATCTTTAGGCGTTTTTTTATTGGTCGCATCTTGACGGATGCGCATATGGCGAGACTATAAATTTGCTAAATCTCGGGATTTTTTCATCCTAAGTTACTGTTTAAACTGATTGCTCGGCATTATGACGAACTGAGCTCGCTTTACTAGGACAGTTAGTAATTTTTACAATTTAATTTTTTCTCAATGATATCGATAATAATTTACAAAGATATACATAAATTAAATTTTTATTGTTTTTGTTCACGGCATTCAACTTTTACATTAGAAAAACTAGAAAAAAAAAAAAATGAAAATCGACATAGATAAAATGCATCATGCTAGTGTGGTCAGTTTTTTACTACATACATACATAAAATTGTCCATTTAATTTAATTTTATAAGTGATGAAATAATTCTGAATATTATTGTAGGTATTCTACAAAAAAAAAGGAGTATTGTTTGTTGCAGTCAGTTTGTTTGCTTGCAAATAATACTGGAAAATACATTTTTAATAATTTGCCCCTTATTATAATTTTGAAATCTTTATTAATGTAAATGTTACTGACAGACATACATTGAAAATCTTTATCCTTTCTTGGTGTTACTAAAATAGTACTATGTTTCTCACCAGTTAGTTTCATTGCCCTCAGAAGTTGAAATTATCCCTTTCCCTTGCTACTAGATTTATCAACCACCTCTTTCAAATTAATTTTATTTATTTGATTTGAAATTTGCAGTATCCCCAGACACGTATTTAGACGTAAGTTATACAGCCTTTGGGCCATCTTGAATGAATTACTAGTGTAGAGAAATCGTATGGTGGCATCAGAACGAGCTTTTTATATTGTACTTTGCGGCGGAGTAACATTTTTTTATCCAGTTTCATCTGGTCACCTTCCAGCCCTGTCTCCCTCTTCACTTCACTGAAAAAAAGATCAACGCAGAATATACACACTATACTCGTAAAATGTGTAGCTTGCTGAACCATGTACTCGTACATATATACATATATGTACGTTTGAATGCGTGTAATGCTATCTGGGGAACGAATACCATTAAGTCTAATGTTTAATTTGAATTTAACCCTTTTTTTTAAATCCTTTCTGTAGGTAGTTGGTGGGGTTGCTAAATCAAATTAGTCACTTTTTAATTGTCGTCGTGACTTAAATTATTATCTGTTTTTAATGTGGGATTGTGACATTTTTTGTTTTTTTCCTCTTTACCTTTCTGAAATAATGCTATCGGCTTGTGCAACGTTTCCCAATGAGATCGCAAAATTCAACGACTAAATTTGAATGCATCTCCCACCCTATTATCTTGAAGAAGTTTTTTTAAATTTCCGACATTTGTGCAGTTCCTACGGTTTCTTCTACGTTTCCTGCATAAGCCAAGGAAAAACAGCATACGTAGCGATGATGATGAAGAGGGTAGGGGCTAGAATACCAAGTATGTTCGGTATTAAGTACCATTTTTCCGACAACGACATTGCAGTCGAATTCAAATTATAGCAGTCTTCCGATTGCAATCGTCGAGTAAGAGTGAGAATAGTGGAGCTGAGGTGAGACAGTACAGAGCAGGGGTCGAGGCAAAATAAATGGAAAAGTCGGGCGCGGTAAATTTCGATAGAAAAAGCAGGTTTTCGAATAATTTTGAACAGTTATCGTTCGGTATTTTCCAATAAATCCAAAATTAATCGGAGGTTTTCCATTTCAAAACCTGCAAAAAATGACAATTCCAAAATCTATGTGCTAGGAGGACGAAACGTTTTTTTACCCTATTTTCTTTTCCGTTTTTGAAAAACTGCTAAATCGACGAAACAAGAAATGAGTGCACCGCTGCTGCTCTGTAAATATTCTCTCTTGTTGACTGTATATTCTGACACCAAATTACAATATTTATCTTCGATAATGAAATTTCGGAGATGCCGACGAAAACGTCAAGCCAAAACCGATATCAAATTAATTACTGCCACCGCGTTCTTTTCGCCCTTTTTTCGTCTCATTTTTTCCACCCCCAACACCCTCACCATTCAAGCAACCACCATTCCTGCGCGAGTATTCGTTCCGTCTTCTTAATCAATCATTCATCCGTACATAGTTGAATCACCAAGGAGAAAACATTACCTTAAATTTGAAAGGAAAGGTTGGTGGGCAAAGAAGCGGACGTGGTTCAAAATTCGAAAAAAATAAAGCTCGTAATTTGTCACGATGACGAGAGCAAAGAGAATAAAAGCGAAAAAAAATGGTTAAAAATCGAAAAATCTACCAGCTAAAAGTTACATTTGTTTGGAAAAGTCTTTCTTTCTGATAGAAAACTGAAGAAAAAAAAAAACTGGAATAATCTCTAATCAATATAAATGAATCTGCCCTTAATTTTTGTTCCTTGTTTTTTTTTTTTTTTTTTTTTTTTTACACGCACATCATTCGTGCAGTATTTGTTGTACCCTCACCGCGGGTGAATGCGAAATCATCCATCAAATTGGCATTTAGACCAAAAGGGCTGACTTTTTTCCTCTTTTGTTTTTTTTTTTTTTCTAAAGAAAACATTTCGGTGTCGAGACAGAATGTGTACAGTGAGGATGAATTAAATTAAGAAGCAGCGCCGCTCAGGGCTGAGATCACCCCACAAGAGTCAAAGGTCATTACTCTTGATCTGGCATCGAGACTGGCCTGTTTTTCATCCGTTTTTTCCATTCTCTTCGTTTTTTTACCCGTTCTGTGACCCTTCTTATCAATATGTGCTACAAATGGCAATTGTCCAAATTTTATACTGACCATTTAATTTCATTCGTTCGTGTCCAATATCTCATAATTATTTGTACTTTCATCACATTGTGAGTTTATTGTGCTCTGATTCCATTACAAGATCGTCTGTTTGAAAATGATTTGGCTGCGCGCATGCGCGTCTATTCATTTGCTAAGAACATGAGAACAAATCGCAGCAGTTTCCATTTCAGCCTTGATCCTTGCTCTAATTGATATGAAAAGTTTGACGAAATGAAAGTCTAAGGTTATTTGAGGAGAAAGAGATACCTGATATGTTTGTAGTTCCTTGACCGGTGAAGGGTTACATGACGTGTGTAAAAAATTACGCATTCACTTTTTTCCATTAAAGGTAACTAAAATTACACGATGTAAGCAACTGTTTATTAGTGTGTCATTATTTACACATCTTACCTTTGATGAATCAAATTTTCTTAAAAATGCTTGGTTTGGAAACCCCAGACAATTTTGCTGTTGTGTAATTTTTTACACGTCACCTCTTAAGAGCAGAATTCGAGATTTCAAAAATTACTGTAGTCCCCATGGACACAGGAAACCAGTCTTACAACTTTAAGCTCAAAACTTGAGGCCCTCGAAGTTTCTGTGCTGAATGTACCAATTTTTAACGGATTATTCATCGTAACCTGGCATCGATAAGCTTTTAACCTGCCGATCGGATTGTTGCGATTGTACGAATGCATTCGAAGATGGCTCTCGATACCGTCGTAGATAACACGAAAATTATTCTGTCGAAGTATTCCACCCCTCTTCAATTTCATACCCTCGCGTTCTGCTTTTTGCAGTTCGAAAAATATAATTTCGTCGTTCTCCAAATTGTTTTCAATTCGCAAGAGAAAAACTACTTCCTAATACGGGACATTTCTCCTCCTGCGTCCCTCCACGCTACCCTCTCCCACCGCCACCCAGCGTACAAATTTTACTCAACGCGAAATATTTGCCGTGGAAAAAATCTTATTAGCGCTGACTGCATCGTTATGTCTGCCGTTTTCGTTATGCTGGAATATCTCTCTTCACTCCATTTACAGGAGAGCTGAGTGGAGGGGTGGTGGTCGTGGATAGGGGGTAGGAAATAGAGAGCATGAAAAAAAAAGAAAGAAGAAGAAGAAGAACCGATATAATACTAACGATATGGGTGTATTCGGGTCCTTTTTTTCTCTTCTGTTCTTTTTTCTTTATAGTGTATATCCAGATTTTTAGTGCAAATCGATAACTTTTTATGGGATACCGATGAAATTTTCATTTTGTTTTGAACCCCACCCCACGTCCCCTCTGTGGCGCTCTAACCGTCTCTTCTGTCTTACTCTACGAAACCATTGTCACATCGTAGCGTCAACAACTCGTTCGCATTTTCTTGTGCTGATTTTTCGCATCCATATTATTCGATGCAATCTTTGCTCTGCACCTCTGTTCTCTCACCCCCTCGGAATGTCATCCTGGCTACGCTAATAGCCTACTTTCTTTCTGCTATGTGCTCACTCACATTCTGCCAAAATGTTTGGTGTGCATAGTGTCGACATAGCTTTCCTCTCCCCAATTTTTATGCTCTTTGCCACACACTTTTTACACTCTCGTACTTCGTAGAATGGGATACGAACAAATTGGCAAATAAAGCAATAATCGTCTTTTAGCTTTTATACGACACGACTTTTTACTAAAGCAATTTTTCGGTTGGTGACAAAAGCGAATGTGACTTCGGGGCTGGAGCGGTTAGGGAGGTGCTGAACGAATTTCGTCGAGTCACGCCGCGATGGTATTTACTTTCAAGAGAAAGGAAAAATGATAACAAAAAGTAAACCTAATTTGTTCGTAAACTGAAAATGGAAACTTTTGACTTGGTGAACTTATAATATTGAGTTCATCTTTATCCATTTTTTTTTCGGTGCCTTTTTCCCCTTTCAAATTCGCATCTTTTTTTCTCGGTTTTTACTCACGTCGATTGCAATCCTCGAGGAAGGGAAAAAAGATTGAACAAAACTCTTAGGTACGATCTTGAATGTTCGTTTTATATGGTGTAAACCCCTTTCATAATACATGAGATACGACGATGCGATGTTTTATGATTTATGATCTTTCATTTGGTTTAGATGCAGGGAAAGAGCTTTGTACCCAAAACAACCCTCGACAGAGAGATGCTCCGTTCACCTATAGCCGAAGGAGAGTAGGGGGAAAAATGCATGGCAAAAAAAAACGCGAAGCTTATAGGTTTTTGATTTAGTTTTTACGAGCTACGTCTGGCTATAGGAGAATAAATTCTTTTCCGTCAGTTTCGATGGCTTAAGATTGTGGCCCGAAGTGAAAGACTTGATATTCTACCAACTTACTGAGCTTTTTCTGGTATCGCATCTCATTTAGCTAGAGTCTGGCATCATTTCTCGATTGAGACTGCCCAAGTTCAGAGTGCGCCAACATCGATTCAGCTGATGAAACTGGGAAAATGTGCGATTTTAACTAATGAAAACTGAGAAAACTGGATCTTTTTGTACGTAAATGGCAGATGTGGAGAGAATTTCGGTCCCATCCACATTTAATTTATTTACGAATATGTTTTCTTCTATTCTTGGAGAGAAAATAAGTTCATTAATTGGTAAATTCAATAGGTTAATAAGGTCGAAAGTAATAAAAAATTGCTTACTGCCGGAGTCATAAAGACCCCGAAGTTCATAAGATCTATACCAGTTTTTATATATTTGAGAAAACATAAAAATGTTAGTAAAAAAGTCAGAGAAAAAGTAATAATTCACCTTGTCTGTTGTTATACGGACGTCAATTCTGATTCTGAGTATGTTGACCTTGTTGTGCAAAATGTTGCACACATAACGACCTGTGGTGGTTTTGCTGACAACGACCAATAACAGCCAAAGTGCCACAACACTTATAGATGCTTCATGAAATTGTATCAGACAATCGTCTGGACTGAACAGTCGGAAAACTATGGCAGTCAATTGAATTATGGTTACAATCGCAGAAGATGCAACTCATCACCTTTTTTTTTTAGGGGTCGAAGTATCTTCTATTCATTCCCTAACGACGTATCATTGTGTATTGCAGGAAGTGAATTATCGAAATTATTGGGAAATAAATAGGAGCTTGCGCAAGAGCTCATCCGTAAAATATAATTGACGGAAAATTGGAAGTTTCTTTTTCCTCTGCTCATTTCTCTCACTCGCTTGCATCTCATACCAACTATTGATAAAGAGCTCCCTCAATCCTCTTTTTAGGAAAATGCTACGTACTTAATTTACAGTTTTGATCCTTGAATTATACGTTCACCAGAGTTGTGCGAAAAAAATATTTGATTTCAAGAAGAGAAAATAATATTCATTCAACAATAAATTAGGCTGCTGAATAATTATCAAATTAAATTTTTCAAAAATGTTTTTTTGGATTCTCCTTCATTTATTGTACTCGTACCTATGTGTATTAATTTTATGAATGATTATTTAGTGGTTAAGATCATAATTTGTTGTTGATTGGCTGAAGGGATTTTTTATTTTTTGGCCTCTAAATGTACCGTGGTTTGCCTTTATGGTGTGAATTTTGGATCCAGTAGTTGAGATTACTGGTAACAAAAAATGTCAGTTTATTTTTAACTGTACGTAACTGTGTAATGATTTGGGATTATTTGGCTGGAATCCTATAGGCAATATCTTCTACTGGAAATTTTTGCAATAATCCGTAGCCAATTCTGCCGGCCATAAATTTTTTCCTCATATTTCTTTCCATAATTGCCCCCAGGATCATTTCTCCATCTATATATAATGACGATAAAAATAATGTGTTTTTTTTTTTTTTTTTTTTTTGAAAAGCTTGGTAAACCGAATAGTGTAAAGTGATTTTCTCGCCCCATTAGCAGAGTGTGTCTTGCAGTCTGTGCTACCATTAATATGACCACCACCTGCACCCCCACCCTTTGGTGTGACCATCATTACTCTTCCAATTTGGGCTGCTGTCTCATAACTTGCTCCACAGTTGCCCTCTCTGGAGGAAGCGAAGAAGAAAGTATGAATTGGCGAACATATTGCTGAAACGACGCACGTGTATCGAAGAAAAATTACACCGGCTTGAGAGGGTAAAAATAATGTTGCACACAGTGTTGAAGATATAGAAGGGAGTGCTGCTCGGTATTCGGAAGGATATGCTGTCGTTTTTTTTTTTTCCAGCTCACCCTGCTGGAATACACCGCCGCCGCGTCATCGTAAATGGCCCGTGTAAACGTATGCAGGTCACGATGGCATTTTCCGGCCGATTTTTAATATGGAGGCTTTTATTTTGACAATCGGCGAATTTTTCCACCATGCTCTGTGCACAGTTGCACGCCCCTGCCTCCGCACTTTGTCCGCCCAGCTTTTACGCCCTCAGCCCTTATCTTTGTCTTCATTTTCGTGTAGATAATGCAGCATAGCAGCATATGGTGGCGAAGCGCGGTTGGGAGGACTGGATAAGTGTGAGAGATAGCGAGAAGGTTTAATTTCTCGCGGCTAACCCCGTTTCCTTATGGCTTTTGGGTGTAATGTACACCTTTATCCGTCGCTCGTACTCTTTGTCTCTCTATCCTTGGGGCTCGTCTCTTTTCATTTGCTCGCGGGTTGCCTTCTTCTTATAGACTTTTTGCTGGGCTGTGGTTCAGAACTTCCGCCGCATATCGCGTTTGTCGAACGGCGTTCTGCATTAAAACGACAGTCTTCACCCTTTCACCCCTTCAGCGGAGCGCTGTGTAGAAGTGTTTTATTAACTGGGGAGTTGATAGCGGCAGCAGCAGCAGCCTTTGCCGGAGTCAAAAGTTGAGAAAGCCACGACGGAAAAGTGGAAAAGTGAAAGCAACGACAAAAGCTGTGCAGATACAATTACCTCGTGGGAGTCGAGGGAGGAATGGTTGAGGGGATTGTGGCGGCGACATGTTAAGTTTGAAGGTGGATGATGGAGGGTGCCGAAGGGGGAAGGTTTTTTGTGTAGGGTATCCGATTTAGGAGCTGCTTGTGCTTTTCAAAAGGAAACGAACCGTAAATCATGTGCTGTCGTCGTTGGACATTCCTACGGGAGTCTACGTGTACTGTATAGTTGTGGAAATTACGAAAATTGTTTATTATACCGTCGTAATTCGATTACACGTTCATCCGGACACATTAGTACGCATTAGTACGTTATACAGGGTGCTTCGCGACACTGGACTGCAAGTAACACTCAGCAATGTAAATTTACGATGGTAACGTGGATCAAATGCCCAAATTAATGTTTCATCGTGCCCATTGTCTGGGCGAATCATCATGGTGCTGAAACCATGCATTCGGGCTGGGCTAAAATTTGTCTACAAATGGTCATAGTTTAGGTATCGGGCAAGTATTTTGCCATACGGATGGCGTTTAGCTCAAATTCTATTTGTTTCATTTCTTTCCCATTATCTCTGTAGATAGTGAAGTCCTGCATATCTAGTTGATGATTCTAGAACATTCATTGAATACATATTTTCTTACGAGCTTCCGATTCTTTTTCAATTTTTTTGACAGTTCTATTTTTCAAAACTGCTCGTATTTTAAGCTCCCTTGAGAGAAATATGCGAATAGTATTAATTATAAACTGTGAAGATTGGAGCAACTTATCACATTTATTGAAATATCATTTATCGTTGACATTTTAAATATTTTAAGTCTTACTTTTTACCGTAGGTGTTATATTTTACTATTTTTGTAGTAATGTTTTTTTGAATTGTCCCTGTTTCCTTTTTCATATGTTGAAGATTACTGCAAACTTTTTTTTTTCATTATATTTTATTGATTGAGTTCGTATCGATGGTTCATATGACTGGACCTATAGCTTCTTTCGAATTTATTAGAGGCCACTTACAGTCGGATAATTTCTTGTAGCTAGCGTTTTGTGAGATTAAATAAGATTTTTCTTCTTTTATCGTTTTTTTTGTTGGTCGCAAAATAGATCAACATAGTTGGATTTTTCTTGTCTAATATTAGAAAAAAAAATCGAAAACGGAAGGGTTAATCATTACATTGATGAATCCTTGAAAATGAACATAATTTTTTCATGGAATTCAGCGCAAGATTGGTGTGAATGGACAATACTGAGGGAGACCTTTGTCCTATTAATTTTTTTTTCAAGTCTCAAAATGAAAATTATTGAGAACTTGGAATTGTTCTGTTTCTTATATTTTTGGTCTAAATACCAAATCTGCCAAGTCTCCAAAAAATTACGACTATTTTTCGGCTAATTTAGCTTCATCAAACCCAAACGTATCATTTGAGCGCAAAAAAAGAGAGGATAATTTTCTTCGGACTTGGTGGGTTTTGGATTCAGATGGATGAAAGAAGACTTGCTTTCTTTTTCCTGTCCCTATTGGCCAAAACAAAAGAGGCAGAAATGGGATTTCTTTGAGGTATCAGAAAATGAATAAATAAATTAGATGGATTTCAGACAAGTCCCTAACTCACTTATCTGTCAATTGAACATCATTTTTCCCCTGTTGGCTTGGACATCTTGTATAATAGCCCGTTTTACATTACACTTTTCAATGTACTCTTCCCTTTGTTACGTCTTACGCCTTCATTTGACGCCTTCATTTGCCGTAAATGTTTTTGTAGCTCACTCCCAACTCATTCCCAGTTTCTTCAACCATCTCCTTCGTCCCTCTGACTTGTCCACTACTTTACAACGCCCTTCGCTACCCCCCTCCAACGTGTTTTTACTATCGGTATAGAACACCAAAATTGTACTCGAGACTGTTATAATAAACGCGTACGTTTCCTTTGCTCTCCTGTTGTTTCAGGTTATGGAGATTGGATCGCCGGCCAACGATGCCGGAGACGAAGATAACTCGCTGCCAGCCCTGTGGGAATTAGACAGTCCGGAATACGAATGCGATTGCCCCGGACCGCCGCCGCCACCCTTTCGCATACCACCGCCGCCCCGGCCTCCTTTCCTGTCCGAATTGCCGGACTGTCCCGAAGTTGTAATCGCGGATTACGAAAGCTGTGATGTTATGACTGTAAGTACCTATACGGCACCCTTATCGTATACTTATTCTCATTCTACTTACGTACCGACACCCCCCCCTCACAATCTCCTATCGTCTTACGTATTTTTGGTCTCGATGAAGAAGCTAGCGCTGGCCCTCTACTCTGGAAGTCTGCTCCATTGCTGATGTACGACGATATTAGTTCGCATTTTATCACTGGCGGAAATAGGGGGGGGCTTGGGGGGGCTAAGCCCCCCCAAAATTAAAATTAGCCCCCCCAAAAATTTTTGAAAAAATTTTATTTACGATTTTTTTAGATTTATTTGGGGAGGAGGGAGGTAGGACCGAGTGAAAATTTTTTACAAACAAACATACGTGCAAACGACTAATCTTCATCGGGGCTACAGCCCCCCCAAAATCCCGGGTCTATTTCCGCCAGTGATTTTATTGGGAGCTGCGTCGAAGAACTAGGCACTCGAATGAGTAGAAAACGCTTCGAAGTAGGATGCCAAGATATTTGACCATTTTTATGGCTCGTTTTATTGACGAAAGATGATAAATCAGTGGTTATGAACAGAAGCGGGGGAGAAAGAGAAAAGTGAGTGCTAGAGCGAAGTAGTTTTTCTGGAATGTGGTCGTCTGGTTGGGCAATAAAAAGCGACTTTTGCAAGTTCGACGTGCGGCGTTGTCATTGTCAGAAAATGGCAACAGTCTCTTCGGGGAGCCTTCTGCTTTTATATTTACGCGTTTTATGGCGGTGGCATTTGTCCGCGTTGATTGAGAGCGATATACTTGGGCGTTAATTTTATGGGTTCGAGGGAACGGTGGGCTTGAACCTCTTTGTGTCGATACACTTTGAAGCCATTTCAGTGTAAACACGAGGAGAAAGGGTCGACTCCAAAACAATACGTTGTAGCTTTATATCCCAAGAGTCGAAATAATGGATGCATTGATTACAATTTCTGAGAATAGTTAGAAGTAGAAAATGGTATTTTGAGGAACGTTTTTTTGAACAGCCTTCTAATCACTAATCTGTGATTTGAATACCTTTTCTAGAATACTAACATCTTGATGATGGTACTTCTGATACTGAAATATTATGGGAAAATATAAATCCACCTACTTAATTATAGCCAAAACCATCCAAAATTGAGAATTTTTTTAATCAAATTGATAAAATGATATTGAAAACAAATATTTTCATTAAAATATTGAAATATTCTCGACTGTTTTCTGGCTGTTTTCAAATTGGATTCATGACTTTTTAAGTATGTTTTACTGGTGTGACGAACTTACAGATATGGAGATAGATTCTTATTTTCGATTGAATATCTGCTTCTACTGATGCGTCAAGTAGGTAGATGTAACTTTGTTGGCTGAATTTTAGCTAAAAAAAGATACAAATCGAAAATTCGATTCTATACATCCTCAAGTTGAACATTGAAATAATTACAGTAATGTTTGACAAGAGTCATTTATGAATAGACATTTTTCTAGTTCATATAATTGCGAGAGTAACTATATGTACTTGTTCCACTCACTTCATCACCATCCTGGGACAAATCTGGATTACTCTCATAGGATGAACAGACTATAGTGGCAAATATCTCCTGATGTGTGTCGTTAATTTTTGAAACAAACCGCACATAAAGACTGCTCATTTCTTGTACAGGGGGTGTACATTATGGGTATGGTCGCAACGATGCAAATACGCACTAAATCATAGCCCCTGCTTTCTTCTGCACGAATACTGATGCTGATAATAATGCGGACCTATAATGGGTACTACACTTTGTCTAAAAGCACGACTTGGCGAATATAACTTCACGGTTCATTATCACTGCTGGCAGAAAGCTTAAGAGGGTGAGAGAAGAACAGGCAGACAGAGAGAGAGCGAGAGAAAAAAAGAGAAAACTAAAGGGAAAATACGAAATCTCATCCCTAACCGCGGAAAAAAAAAGGTCTAGACCACCTTTTAATATAATTACAACTCTTGGGGAGAAGAAAAAATGAATACAAAATGAGAGGAAAAAAATTGTACCAGCTGCACTTGAGAACCTTCAAATATTCGTACGTACGCAGAAAAAAAAAAATCATAATGGACAGATACGCAAATGTTACAATTTCAAGTTTTTAGATTAGCTTCAACCTTTCATTATGCTCGTTGTCTTTCGACCAATTTTCTCCTCACACAGCACATTGTGTTGGTAACTACTTTGCACGAGGAAGTTTATGCTCATAGTTGGTACTTTAAGAGTACCCACAAGTGTTGATTCGCAATTCTGAAATACGTACATTCCAAAGTTCTCAAGTAACGAAATGATTTGGTTATGTATTAGTAGCCTAATATTGAACGATATGTCTCCGTGATTGAGGCCTTAATTTTTACAGGCAGCTAATTTAGCTCCACATCAAACTTTAAATGAAGTTGGTGAAACTGAATCTCACACGATACCCACACCAAGTCTAGGACACACACTTTAACAGACAGCACAGCATGACTACACGTTGGACAAATGGAAGTCACGTATTACTTGCGCAGCTGCACCTAACAAATCCTACAAAATCACCGCCGTCAAATTTTCCAACAACCGAATTTGCAATTGTATAAACACAAATTTGCATTTTCAAAACCGTTTAAACAACCTTACTCGTGCAGCCCCTCCCTCGTTACATCCTCAATTAGAATAAATCAAACTCTACGCGAGTGCGGACAGAATTTTCAAAATTATCGACTTCTGCGGAGGCGGTGTGGCGGGTGGGGATGATATTGGTACGGAATTTGTCCGCAGCAGGCAAATACGAGTACATCTACACGAGGGTCAAGCTGGGGAGTGTTGTGGGGAATAGGGATACACAAAAGGGGGTGTTTTGGGATCATCGCAGAGCGATAAAGGTAAACAGAGAAGGACGCGCGCGTCCCAATTAATTGTGGCAAACAGAGAAGGACATTGTCATTTGGCTTCATTAACGATTTCGCATTTGCCCGCAAGGTATATACGAGTAGAATGGGTAATCCGGTGAAGAGGTAAAGTCAGGATTGAGGCAAGTGGGTACAGGGAAAACATGCAGACCAGCACACATACAAACGCAAGCTGGAGGAAGAAGAAGAGAAAGACTAGAAACAGTATGCAGAAAATATTTACACAGCATTTCAAAGTATACACGTTGGTCTAAACGACGACCAGGGACGCGGTACGGTGTTGAAGTCCCTTTTTGCGATTAATTAAGTCCGACATTTAATGAAATGAACTTCCAGATATGTACTACTCCATGTATATATATACATATAATACATGTATAGCTGCTGTACGTATTCGGTACGTGATTTTGGCGGTAGCTGGTAGCTCTTTAGCAGCGCAAAGAGGGTGTAGATGGCCAGTGACAGGGGATGAGAAAAAAGGCTCGAGCCAGACGAAGGGGAGCTCATTTCGAGGTGCTGATTTACCAACAACACCACGTAAAGGTTTACGTTTGCGGGCGATGCAGTAAAATGTTTTGACAACAAATCTACGTAAATGTAGAAGAGACTGCTGGTCACTATACGGAAAAGGGTGAAACTTTTGCTCGAGCATACGTACATGGTCCGAATTTCTGACCGGCGAGATATACCTAGTTTGAAAGCTTCATGCCCCAGAGAATCTCTGGCGGAAGTATTTAAATTTCTCTACAGAATTATAAAGCAAAAAAAAAATTTTCCAACCATTTTGCCACATCATCGCTGCAGCATTTACCCCTTGACATTTTTAAAGACATCGCAGTATAACCAATTTAGAACAACAATTGTTTGGTTTTGTTTTAAGCTCCCTCAGGTCGAATAAATACCAAATTATTTTACATTCTTCTGAAGTCACATAATATATAGTACGAGCTACAAATACATCAGGTTTTTCAGAGCCAAAATTAGTTGACACAATTTTTCTCCTACAATGTTGATAGCATAAATACGGAGTGTTCACTTCATTGTTGCTCAACACAGAGGAAATACTTTCTAATTTTGATGTTATTATATTAAAAGTGTATTTAAGATCACTTTGAAACGCAATGGGGATTTCAATGGTGTTTTCAATGTTATTATATTAAAAGTGCATTAAAAATCACTTTGAAATGCAATGGGGATTTCAATGGTGCAAGTTTCAAGTTTTTCCAAACAATATTTGCAGAAACATAACGAAATTACATAATATTTTATTTCCAGTACATACTAATATTTTTTAATATTCAACCGTGAATTAATTTTCAAATAATTTATTTGCTCAAACTAGAACAAAGCAATCAAAATCCCCCCTCAAAAAAAAATTTTCTAAATCATCAGTTTCATCAACAATTAGAGCTCCGTATACTTTTTATTTGTTGGAGATAATAGATACTCGTTGGAGGTACACTTTGATTAAGCAAGCAATAAGGTCTACAAAACTGATTCAAAACTTTTCTCGCCTCCATTCCCACGTCATGGGGCTAGAAAAACTTTCTGTCCTTGTAGTAGGTATGCTCTGAGAAAATATAAAATTAATATTTGAATGACTTTCAACAATATCATCCTTCGATGACTTATGAAATTAAAACTTTCAAATAGGCGCTGTATACAGACAATAGGTCAGGCTTAAACGATAAGCAAACGATGCCTTATAATATTGTTCTTCTTTTCCACGTGGGTACTGCCAGGGTAAAAAAGCATTGAAAATACGAGTTTTCTAAACGAAAACCATTCGAGAAAAAGAAAATTATTCTCTGTTAATTTCGATTACGCGACATCGTCGAACGAGCAATAAAGAAAATTGCAACTTGGAAAAAAAAAAGTAGCAAGGGTTTTTAAAAGGCAGAACAAAAAGTTCGAACTTCTATTCGTATTTTTCTTTCAGTAAAAGCTTCGTTCATAATGGCGGATTGAAATATTTTCACAAAAAATTGAAAATAAAAATAATTACTATCCGAAGATAGACGAGAGTGATGAGAGGATCTCACTGGTATAGAACGTGGAATGATAGAACTTCAATTACGATGCAGTCTTTCAAACTTTTGAAATTCGAAAACATCTGAGCAAGTTGATTTTCCTCAACTAAAAACACCAAAAAGCTAAATTCTCGTTTCCTTCGATAAATACTTAGCAAATATGTACTTTGACAATTTTTCAATATTTTTGCCCCAAGGCACTTGAGGACGAAATAATGGTAGCAGAATTTTGATTTTCAACTTCATATTGGAAGAATTTTTCTCCTGGATGAAGAAATTTTATCAACTATCAGCCGCACTTTCAGTATAACTACTGCGAAATTTTAAATTTACTGACAGAGCTCGAAAATTTAATTCAAAAATTGAAGTGTTTTTCTGAAAAGTGATGGCTCGAAAAAATTTTATTTTTGAATAAATCAATAATCACACTACTTGGAATGATCCTATAAGAACATTTTCTGATAGAAATTCAGTCATAGGGACACCAAACCTATTGGCAGTGATTAAAGTTCGAACTAACTTTCTTAGTTTAATGAGTGAGGAGAAATGGGAGTTTGAAAATGGAAAATTAAACCCTTGATTTGGACTGAAAAATTATTTAAAATAAGTAGAGATTCTAAATCGATCTAAATGTGTCAAAATGAAAGATTTTTAGGTGGTTTCAAAGAAACAAAAAAACAAACGAAGATATCAAATTTTCATTTAACACTCGTAAGATATCAAAAAAACAAAAAATTCGTATCTGATCCTTTTCCACTTCAAAAGCCTGTACAACAAGACATTGATGCAGATACAAGGTAGGTGACCACACCAACAGCTGTAATCGATGTCCAAAAGTAATAATCAGCTAAAATCTCAACATCGATAATGGACTCATCACACGTACTGGAAAAACTTACCTCAATTATGTTTTCATTTGAAACTAGAAAATATTGAACGAAATCCAATAGTGTCTTTTTCACGATTATTTGAACTGGGAAAGCATACCCTAAGCAGACATCAGAAGAAGAAGTAGTCTTCTGGAAAACAAACTAATTTTCCAAGCCGATTTTCTTCCACTTCTCTCCCTTCGACTTACATTCACCCCTTACAAATATTCTTATTCGTCGCAACTTCAAAGAGCACTTACCCTTCAGTCCCTCCACCGTTTTGAGATTTCTCAAAGGCCTGTATAAGCTCTTCCCCATAATTCGATATAACCGATCGCCTCGGCGAGTAAATTAAAGGGCAGACAAAATAGAGATAGAGGGGAAAAAAAGCGGCGAAGTCGAAACAGCGGTGAAAACATTAAAACAAAATCCGTGAAAAGCTGAAAGGCCAGCCACCACCGAATTCTGCTATTGATTTCTCAAAGAAAAAGCATCTAACCGGCGGAGAAACGAAAAAAGCTTCTCACTTATGTTTACAAAAATCGTTTTTCGCTTTCTGCGAATTCCGTAAACACATAGAATAACCATCGGTAGGAGTGAGGGAGGGCTGGAGGATTGAAGATGAGCTAAATCTGTTCGAATCGAGACTCTTGATTCTCGACGAAGAGGAGATACGAGTGAGCGGGCAGCGCAGCGCCAAATTCTTTTCTGCGCTTTCGTTTTCTGTTTTAGCGCAAAAAAAAGAAACATTTTCGATATTTGCTTTTTCGAAATATCCATTATTCAAGGGGGAAGATAAAAGGGATGACAACGGTGAGAGGAGCATGCGGGGAGACTCGCTAACCTTTAGTGAAAAGAGAATCTCGTGTTTTCACTTTTTACAAAATTAACTGTCTAACCGACTACGAAATAAAAACAAAACCTGCTGAAAACAAAATGCCACAGGATGGGAGTGGAGAAAGGAGGTGCAAAAATTTGTTAAAACGAGTGCTGAAAACGCGGAGATGGTGGAAAAAAAGCGTAGAAACGAAATAAAAAGCAATTTAAAAAATGAATAGTTACAAAAAAAAAAAAAGTACACTATACAAAGTTTTAAAAAATCCGTGGAATGAAAGAACCCCCCACCCAAGATTTTTTCTTTATAGTACATCAAAACCTTAAAGAAATTAGAACAATATAAAACGAACGCGAAGAAAGAACACAAAGTTTTGGTAAAGTTGTTTTTTTGTAGATTTGCGCTCGTCTTCCAGCATTTTATTTCTCTAGAAGCCTCGAAGGATGAAAAGTGGGAAACGTGAAGGAGGAAAAATAAAAATCCCCCAAAAATATAGTGTTTTTTTTTTACAATGTTATGCAGTAGAAGAGAACAGCGCATAATATATACCTGTGCACAGGTAATATAAACGTACACAAATTCGAGTACCAGTGAGAACAACTCGAATTAAAAAGTTTTTCTCTTTTTTTCGTGACTTGATTTCGGCGAATAGCATCCCCTCCTTCCCACATACCCTGTTAAGCATATTTCGAGAGAAAAAATCACATTTTTACGACGATAATGTTTTTAGCTTCGAGATAGGTGGAATTTAAAGGCAACCCAAAGGAAATAATTGGAGGAGGGGGAAAGGAAGGTTCAGAAAAATAGCAAACTATGCACATAATCTCTTAGCGAGGCACTTAAAACCTTAAAACACTGTTTCAAACGTGACATTCTTGAAAGTCGTTAATCCCAAGACCTGAGGGGTCCGTCGAGATTTTTTTCTTACTGTTCGACCGAAAAAAAAAAAAAAGAAATTTCGTATGCTCTGGACCAAAAGTAATTTCAAGATTATTATGGAGGACGAACCAAAAGAAAAAAAAAGCTCTAATATCGTTTCCATCTACTATTTATTAAAATACGGCTGAAACTAACCGCAGCCAACCATTTTCGACGGGTTCTGTAAATGGTCGCTGCTGCCGATACGAATCTTAATGGTGGCTCTGCGAAAGGACTTGCAAAAGTTAGACAAATTGAACGAGTCCCGCGAGTACCGTGCCCATATTTGCGTGCTGCTAGTTATAGCAGTTTTTGCAACAGCGGATAAGGACTTTGTTTAGTAAAAAGCTTTCGGCTCATTTGTATTCTCATTGGAAAACAATCATTGCACTATATGGACTGCAAGAAATGGTGGATACATACTGAGTACCCGCAATGAGATACATGTACATATATCTTAAAAATCAAAATGCAACTCTTTTAGAGAAAATAGACTTCATACTGAGGTAATTTGCCAGAAAGGCATAAGTCGATTCACCTTGTGATAACTTGATGATTTTTATTAAAATCACTATTGATTTTTATGAAAATTGCTATTATTTTTTTTTTCAGCAATATATTTTTCTGGTTGATGGCAAATAGGTATTATTATTTATCTTACAAAATGATGTTCGAGTTCAGTTGTTTTATTTCGGGTCACTTTCAAAGAATAAAGATAGAATTTTAATTTAGAGTTTCCTTATCCATTTCACTCTTGAAAGTCGATTAGCCTGGCATGAAATGTTTTTTACTCGTAATGAGATCTTTTGTAATGGTATAGGTACCTACTCGTACATTTACGTATTTTCAAAGGAAAGGTATCTTAAGAAATCTTTTTGGCCACTTGTGTCGAATTACTTACACTGGAGTTGCTTGCCATTTTCCCCTCAATTTTCATTCTCCTCTCTTTTGCTCAAAAAGAAGCTGGATGTACCACTCGCCGAATAACTTTCTCTTCTCTTCGTCCTTTTTTTTTACTCTCTCACCCTCGCTGAAACGTGGTCACGAATACGATATCAATTTTTGGTAAAATGATGAATACTTTCCTTCGACGATGGTGCAGTGCTTGTAATGCGTTCAAAAATCTCGGTTAAAGATTCATTTCCACATTATATACAAAAATACCTTCAGTACATATACATGAGTATATATATATATATGCGAGGAAGTGTGTACATGGTGTGGCAAAGGGCGAGAGAGGGATTCACATGTACAGTGTACACAGGATGCGGAGATCGGGTTCAAACACCGCAGCCCCATCGTAAACATATTTTATAATGTGCAGCAGCAGTATTCTTCGTCTTATCGAATAAATCGTCTGGAAAATTCGATATAACAGCGAACCGATAACCGCGACGGGATTTCGCACCCCTTTCCTCGCCAACCGCCGTCCCTTCGTCGTCCCTAATCCCGTCGTATGTTCGCGAAATAATTTTTCGGTTCACGAAGGGTACGTGTGTAGTGGTCGGGATGCTGAGGGGGTGCTTGCGATTTTCGTTTCTTGGGAGATAAAAATATTTTGCAGCATATTTTCACCGTGTTCACTGCCGCGTCTCTCTCATTCTTTCTCTTTCTGCGAGGGTATCTCGAGTCTCAATTCTCCGTGCCAATGTAACTCACCCCCCCCTCCACTCCCCTCCCACCATCAATTGGATCGTCGTTAAAGGATTCGATGGTTTTTCAGAGTAGCATTCTTAGCCTTCTCCCGCCCCCTCGCCCCTGCCCATGTATGCTGCCGTTTTATCCGGCTAATGGTTTTCATGCAGTGTAGATAGAATATATATATACTGTATATGTATACGTACCACGTACTTTTGCTACTTATCACGGCTATCTGTGTTTAAGGTCGATTAATTTCGAACGGATGTCGCGTGAATTCGCTAGTGACGCGAGAAAATCGGATTTAAGCCGGCTTGAGGAGAAGATGCGCGTTTTGCGCGGCGGATGCTAAGATTTTCTCTGTGGTCCCTGACAGGCCCCTTTTCCTAAGCTTTCGCATCTATTGTGCTCTTATGGGACGAGTACATCGATTGACCATGGAATGATTTCGCAATAAGAAGCAACCTAGATTTTGATATTTTAAAAATTCTTTGTTAACATAAAATGCATGAACGACCAAGTGTAGAAATCGAAAACCATATCCTCTTTTAGGTACTGTTATTTGATTATTTGTGAAAACTAACGAAGCACGCACTTTTTTTTCTGTACACAGGTGATAGACGCAGGGTACCACAGTAATCCAACTTTACCGACGTTAACATTATTGGTCATCTGCTCGGCATTGTTGCTTGCTGGTGCTTTGATTGTATTTGCTTTAGTATGGAAGTAAGTACTTATTACTAGAGATGCACTTGTTACTTTTTTCTTTAAAACTGATCGAGTTCCGTATAATATTCTAATATCGTACTCTGTAATATGCGGGTATACAGGATTATAATAATTCTTTTGGGAGTTAGTAATAAAGCACATTGAATTGAAAAAAATTGAATTATATTAATCATCATTCATTTACAGAGATTAGTTATAATATGTTACGTAAATAAGGATTTTATTTTGGATTTAATTGCCGAGAGACCGAGGGTCGAAAGCTGGATGTGCCGAAAATATCATGTCACTCCAATCTCATAACTATTGGGGCCGAATTTATCATCTACCAGTTAATACAAACTCGAAAAATATCAAAATCAATAAAAATGCAACATTTCTCACGCAGGTCTCTGATAGCAAAATCATGGTTTTTTATTTTTATTTCCGATTTTTTTTTTTTAATGTGAATTAAGCTACTGTCCTCATTTGCATACTTCTCTAGTAAAAACATATCACAGGCTGAGCAAATTATTATATTATATTTGCTTTCACCAGTATGCATTTATTCGACTCGTCACTTCTGTTAGTACATATGTATATTAGTCAGGTTTGGGAGTGTGAGAGACTGCCGTGTCGTCTCAGCAGCGACAGGAAGAATAAGTCCAATTTCTTGGACTTGTGCCCTTTTGCATTTAATGAATTATTCAAATAGAAAAAAGACAAAATCCTAGTTCATATAAAATGTACAAATAAAGCAGCCCCATTTGTGGGGGAAAAAATTTAATTTTAATTAATTTATTTATTTACGCGTATTTATTTATTTATTTATTTATTTATTTATTTATTTATTTATTTATTTATTTATTTATTTATTTATTTATTTATTTGCGAGTATTTATTTATTTATTTATTTATTTATTTATTTATTTATGTTAAACATTTTTCAGACACAAGAAAAAGATGCAAAATTTTTTACCATGTAAGTCATCACCTCAAAATCGTTGCGATGTTGCTCACGGAAATGGCGTCATTTACGAGGATCTAGCGAACGTTAGACCGCGTGCGATGCAGCCACCTTCTTCAATTGAGGTACAAATACTTTCGACTTCTTCACAATATTCAAATTATGTACCTGTAAGATCGAATGTCATTCATAGATTTCGGCATATGAATCGAGAAGTATTATTTTTTTACTCGCTCATAATTTCATTGTATTGTCTCGAGAATCATCTAGTTGAATGAGCTGCCCTTTATATAGCTGAAATTCGTATCATTATAAAAATGTTACAAGTTTCATTGTGGGAATTGGTGACTGTGTATTAAAGTGTGAGATGGAGTTTTCCCCCCCTTTTTTTTTTCACAGTGGGTCATCATTCATTGGTGGTGAACTAACGAATGCAAACACTCTTTAGCCCTCATCGAAAAAAATCAGCGGGTGTGATTCACCCACTGGAAAATAATCTGATTAAAAATGTAGCGACTGAAATGAAATAATGAAGAGACTTCTTGCAGCAACTAAAGATTTATTGTTCTATTTTTTATTGTAATTTTTTTTTTTTTTTGGCAAACCTAAATGAGTTGGAGAATATTTCCTAATTTTTTCGATTTCATTTAATCTTGTATGATGAAGAGTCGAGGGATAAAATCTTTTCATCCTTAAATTTTATCTTTGAACACTTCGATTCTCAGGTCCGGATTTAATCCTGTATAATTGTGTTAACGGATTTGATTTAGTCGTAATTTTTTTTGTCGAAACGTAGAATTCGAGAGATTCTGTAAGATTTTCATTTGGTAGAGTTGAAGAAACATTTTCTCTGCAGAAAACGCAGTGGGTAGACGGTATGACTTTTTTGTCTGAAAATACAGTCGTCTTTTTCGAGGGAGATACACTTTTTCGTTGCTGAACTTGGGGGAATGATGTGTTGCTTTTTGTCGACGCGTAAGAAAGTTTTTTTTTCGCCAAGAAAAAGGGAAAGGGGTAAAACTTTTTGGAATCCGACAAAAAGTGGCGTAATTCCCTTCGTGCATTAAATTTGACGAAAACTTTTTTTTTTTTTTCTTACTTTTTCTCTAACAACGTATTTATGGTATTATTTTCGCGCTAGCGAGAGAAAATTCCCCAGTGATTTGTGCAAAATGTGTGAGTAAAATATGTTTTATGTGGGGTGCGAATGGGAGGTACCTATATGGAAAGAAAAAATTCCGTGTTGGTTGCAGGATTTTGAGCGCCGAAGAGTGAAGTTATGTTTCTTGATTCGTTTCTCTGTGCAGTCTCCTCTCCGTCGCACCCTCAAAAGTGCGCAAAAATAGCTTACCTAACGAGAGCCACGATAATTGGCTTCGTCATTGTGCCCGAAAATTTATCGTTTTTTTTTTTTTTTTTGTGGGAAATGCCAGCCACGAAAGCCCTGTTTTCGGAAGGGGGATGGACTATTCGTATATAACAGGTGAAAATGATCAAGATGAGATTTCTTAATTTTTTTCGTTTCATTTCTCTCTTTCGAGGCTTTTTCCATTTTCAGCTTTGCAATTTCCTTTCCGTCTCGCTCGCTCAAAAAGTCAAAACTCAAACTGCTGGAGGCTTAGTTTGCGAAAAGTTTACTTCTTTACGTGTGCCAAGTACGTTTCGAGATAACAGCCCGCGCGCTGGTGGTTCGTAATTTTAACCCCCTTCAGCTCCCTCGCCACTTTCAAGTTCAGCATTTTTCGTCGCTGTGTGTTCGAGTGGAAAGCGAATTTCACCTTCGCGTTTGGCCGTGAAACGTTCGTTGCGAATCCATGTTTTCTTTATTTTTCTTCTGTTTTTCCAGATTTTGTTCTGTTTTTAAATACCTACTTTTAGTCTCGAGTAGAAGCAAATGAAAGGAGTTTTGTTTGAGGGCCTTGGAAAAGTTTGAACGGTAAACTTTTTATCGAATCGTCGTTGATTTTTCTCAATTTTTCGTGTTGGTACATGTTATTAAAGTTCGACAGATGAAACGTAGGTGGGTTGGAATTGAGATGCTGTGCCTGGGCAGACGAATAGATTTTGGGAATCGAAAAATCGAAATACATTGGGTTTGGTTAGTGCTAGATTACAGCCGTCGAATGAAATTTTTAGAAAATGAATACTATTCCAAATAGATGACTGTTATCGGCACTCATGTTTAGCAGAAGCGACTTCATCTAAGAATTTGCTAGCCAATTTACTTATTCAAGAAACATTTGGAACTGATGAATGCAGCGGTTTTATAGAACTTGAGTAAAGATTAGTTCATAGTTAGGTTTCTGATATGGATGGAATAATTCGGATGTCTTAATTTCCAATCAAACGGTGATCGACTTTAACTAAACCGACTTCACTAATTTAATGAATAATACGTGTACATTATTATTTTTGTGAATTAACACAATAAATAATCAATAATTCTTGTAATTCTCAGATGCTGGATGTTAAATCGCGCCATAATAGTTACGTAATTAGTCATACTCCTGTGTTCATATGCACTCCATCTGGTCGACCCGAGAGCCAGTATTGTCCACCACCTAGACAGGATCATCGGTATTGTTCCCAAGATCTCTATAATCCTGTTTACGAGGAACTGTCCAACGGTTAGTGCTCTCGTCATCAAATCATTCGAGTTGTTTTATTAGTCGTGATTATTATTTTCCAAATTTCCATTAAAATTAGTTATTCATATGCGTAGGTAGGTAGTCTGAAAAATATTTTAGACCCTCTTGTAGCCGATTAAATTGCTCATGTACCTTGTCTCTGAAAAGGTTTAGTAAAATGTAAATTATACCGTATTTCTGGGAAAGTTGGCATTTTTCTGACAGAAATTTGTACGGCTGTTTAAAATTTAGTTACTGTAAATCCCACAAACTGAATTTTCCTTGCCCTCTAACAAAATTTCTAGAAACTTGGGTACTTTCCTTGTTTGGGAAAAATGTTAGTTTTTTTTTTTTAATTCACATTTTTCTAGTCTTCTTGAACAAGATATAAACAACGTAATTGACTACTGAAGAGTTGTAAAATTTTCTTCAAATTACCATCAAATAGGTGCTTTCTTCTATTTTTCACGAAAACTGAAAAAATACTTATTTAATTAGGTGGGTAGTAATTTAAAAGTACATAAATTAAGTGATTGATTTTTTTTTCGAATTTTTTTATTTTCACGTAATTTTGACCTTACAACTTATTTCGGGTCTTTCTGGAGAAAAATCGTGGGTCACTTATTGGTATGACGTTCTCTCAGATGTTGTCATAAAATGTCTTGAAATAATCGAGTATTGACGCACATTGAGGCGTATTTTATATCGAAGTAGTGAAGCGAATTATTTGTTTTTTATGCCTTGAAACATTTTGATCAATTTGAAAACGCACATCATAATATTTGATACTTAATCGAGGAAAAAAAAAAGAAAAAAGAAAAGCAAAATCGAAGCAAACTGTGAAGTCGTTCAGCAGTTACAGCCAGGGTCCGCACGAAGAAAATACGTACGTAATATAATAAATTTTTGACGTGCTTAATCAGTGGCTGCGTTTGTCGGTTGTAGGTTCGGTAGATCGAGGCGAGTCGGACGCGGAGAGCGAATGCATCCAAGAGCTGAGTCGCAGCGACGACGAGTTCGCCGAGGACGAGCTGAGCGTGGGCGAGCACCACCATCTGCCGGCGGTGCGAGCGCACTCCGGCGCCAGCTCGCTGCAGGGCTCAACCGGCAACGACCTGTGTCGCGACGTCGACTCGTCGGACGCGGACGACCGTAGCCGTTTCCTGTGCCACCGGGGGCCGTGCTTGCGGGGCGGCCAGGGTGGCCGCAATTTGAGTTTACCGCCGAACCGGCGGAATCGGCAGCACGTGCAAAAGTACGCAAATCGCAGTCAGCAATCGTTACCAGATCAGAAAAGGTGAAGTATATTTTGATTTTTTGATTTTTTTTTCCTAACAATTCTGGTAAAAGAAATTATTGAACGTCTATACAAATGGTTAATGAATTTCCCGCTTCGTCGTTCAGAAAATAGTCGATTTTTCTGGTCTTTTTTCCATGTTCCTACTTCGTAAAATATTTTTTCTGTCTCTGTCGTAAGAGGACTTTTGGTGTGTGAGCGGGTTAAAAGTTTTTTTTGTCTGTCATTAAGCGAGGACGAAGATCTGTTTTGGTCAATACAAAGCAAATGGAGTTTTTCACTGTTTTTAAATATCGATTCATTCTTCCTCTACAAAATGATGTAATACTTTGTCATTGATTTCTTTTGAAATTTTTTTATTTAACTACGACACGGAGCAGAAGATACTCTTTATATGACAAACTGGTGCATGAAGATACATGCATCAGCTACTACCTAAGAACTTTTTTTAATTTACATATATTTTTTTTTATCTTGAAATTACGATTTTGTAGGGCAAGCAATTGAGAAAAACAAAAGTAAAATACTGAGCTGTTTGAAGTAAAGCCAATTTAATAAGAAATTGTTGGTATATTTTTGACAATAAAAGTGAAAGTTGATCTTATAAACTGAAGGTTATTTATGTAAAATATACTTTTTCTGCGTCTGTGTTCGTTTTTCTGAGGAACGATTGCTCCGATTCGGTTGATTTTTTTTTTCATTTTATTCGCACAATATACTCTAGAAATAGACAC
Organism: Parthenolecanium corni; assembly: GCA_038050395.1. Taxonomy (NCBI): domain Eukaryota; kingdom Metazoa; phylum Arthropoda; class Insecta; order Hemiptera; family Coccidae; genus Parthenolecanium; species Parthenolecanium corni. The sequence goes on from JBBCAQ010000002.1 coordinate 518,953, forward strand.
GAGCTGTTTTGCTGAGCTTGTTTAGGAGGAGTTGAAGACTTTTTTATCTTACAGAAACATTGTTTTTAAAAAAAAGCATACTCGAAAAAATCACATTGACTTGAAATTCTAACTTTATTTTGAAACCCTTGTGCGAAAATCCACCTTAAGGTAGGATAAAAAGTCTCTCCGAAGTTCAGCATTTTTAGCTGTAAACGATTCTGAGAAAAAAAAAAAGCATAAAAAAGCATGGTAAAAAACGATTCTCCGTCTCCACTTGCAGAAAAAAAAACTGAAGGAAAAAATGGAAAAATTATCGAGAGTTTAGTACAAAAGAATAGAAATGTTGATAACTCGTTTGAATTGTGAGAGAGGGCTAATGTCAACTTTATGGGGGTAGAGACACGCTGTCATCCTCAAAAGTTCCCCTTTGTTTCTTACTTTCATACCACGTTCAAAGTTTGCTTTCAAAGTGCTTCAATGTGTATTATAAAAATGAAAAAATTTTTTGTTCGTGTATTCTTATGCTAAAACAGTATGATGCAGGTAAGTGTGATGGCTTGTTTTCACGATGCGTTCTCCTAGAAAATCTTGATCAGCTATAGAGTTTTCTTTCTTCGACCTTCGCCCAATTCGAATTTATTTTTCCAAATTTAAAAACTCGAGTTTTCAAATTAATTGCGCTTAAGTTGTTATTTTCGACTAATTATTTTATTTCGTTCGCAGGCCTCGCAGTCTGGACCGCAGACGCGGCGCCAACTCTTGGCGCAGTAAGCAGCCGAGCAGCGGTGCCCCGCCAATGGTGACTCCGACGGACGCGAACGATTTCCACGAAGGGCTGTTGTTCGACGCCCTCTTCCAGATGTATCCTCCGAACGTTGTGGGAGGCGTGCACGCGGGCCATCCGAATTCTGGTCATCACGTACCGCCGCGGTTACCATATATCCTGTCAGTCAGCGCCAACGCCACCCAGTCGCCCGCCTCAGCCCTCAACCCGTACGAGTCGGTGCCGGTGCTGAACCAGCTGCGCCAGCACAACCAGCACCAGCAACACCTCCATCACCATCACGTTGCCTCCCACCATAACCAGCAGCCACCGCCTCAGTACCACCGCCACCACCACAACTCCTCGTCCTACTACCCGTCGCCGGTGGTGCGCGGCTCCCAGGAAAGTTTTACCAATTTTCGCCAGCAACCGCAACCGCAGACGGGCCAGCAGCAGCAGCAGCCGCAGAAGCTGAGCAGCAGCAATAAGCCGCCCAGCCAGGATTCGGACTCCGGTTACAGCAACAACACGTCCGGCGGACGCGGCTCCAGCGGCTCGCGAAGCAAAAGTGAAACGCTGCAAAGGATTTCGTCGCACGGAGAGTTCCCGCTATCGTAGCCTTTGCTGGCTTCGTTGAAGGCTGTGTGGCCCTGAAAGTGTGTTTCGTTTGGCCCCCTCTGTTTTTCTTTTCTTTCTTTCTTTCTTTCTGTCTTTTTATTTTTTTAGATTTTTCCTCGAATTTCTTTATGTTTGTGTTTTTTTTTGTACCTAGTTCGTGCAAGGCACCACAGACGAGTGCAGGTTTTGTTGATTTTGTTGGTTTTTTTTTTTTTTTTTTTATTTCGTTGTACTTTTTTTTTTCTCGACTCTTTTCTTTGACTCGATTTTACCTCTTTTTTTCTGATTTTTTTTTATTTTTTATTTTTTATTTATTTTCAAATTTTCTCCTCTGAAGTTTTAAATCGTGTCGAAACGACTTCTTGTACAGCGCAGATCTCGTATGGAGTACGTGTTTTTGATTTATGAAAGTCTTCAACAGACGAGAGCTGTCACCATCGGCCTCCGGAATAAGGTCTTTCATCATCTTTGTGAAACAGCCTCTGTAAATTTCTCAAATTTTATTCAAACTTTCTAGTCATTTTCTATTTTTATACCTACTCGTGCTTTTTAATTTCATCTTTGATTCGATTCACTAGTACTGTTCTTTCATCCACCCAAATGTTTGCTCAGTGAAGCAATATTCAAAACATTTCTTCCAAATTCTAATAATTTTTATGGACAAAGAAAAATCCAACTGCTCAAAATTATTCAAGACTCATCACCCAATCTTATAAACAGTGGCGCCCACGGTGGGGTCTAAGTGGGGCAGCCGCCCCACTTGATTTGGGGTGGGTGGTCTGAAAGGAGTGAAGTAGGTAGGGAAAAATTGAGGAAAAATAGAATTTTTTCAAAAATAAAAATCGTCTTGCATCATAGGTGAAATAAGCTATTAATTTTAGGCTTTTAAGTCAAAATTGCGTGGTTAGTTTGAGGTTTTACCCCACTTTATTTAAAGTACAGGGGCGCCACTGCTTATAAATTTCAAATGAAAAAATTGTCGATATTTTCATAAATTGTTTGTTTGAACTGAAAATTCGACTTTAGAATCTATGTATTTGTCCGATGAGTTCCGAAATCACTACCTATGTGTTGATGAAATTTTTCTTATCTCCTGGAGTATTAATTCAGTATTTTATTCAAACTGTAGCTGCAAAAACATTTAAAACGGCCTGTTTAGTTTTAACATTTTTACTATTTGGTTTTTATTTAACCATCTATGCATAGGTTGTTCTGTTGCACTGTGCCCATTTTAATTCAAACTTTATTATTTTTCAGTGAATTAAAAAAAAAAGAAAATTATATGGCTGTGGTTCCATCTACCTTTATTTTTACGCGTCATTAAGGATGAATTTTTTGTCCCTTATAATTGACGCCGCATTTGCACGTTATGTGGGACGTTTTTGTTTGGCAAATTTTTTTATTTTCACTCGAACGAACACATAAAATGCGATTGTGTATTCGGATGTTCCTCAACCTCTCCATCTATGTTGACTTCATTAACTCGATTTTTCATGAAACAATTTCGCAGTGCAAACAGTGATGAAAAAAATATTTTTATAGACAAATGCCAAACATTGAAATGAGGGTTGGATGGAGGGAAAAAATGAGTTCAAAGTTGTTGTCGTCCTAAAAATCTGGTGTTCGAAATTTGTATCAATTGCTCAAGTTGTTGTAAAACATTCTGAAGTATGAGTCGGGTACTCTATTTCTTCAAATTTCTGCCTTTAAATTGGATGGAAAATTATTTCTAAGAAATCTTATAGCTCTCGTCAAATGTTTTCTTTCTCGATCATTTTTTTTTTCGCGTTTCGACACTCGGCAATCATTCTGAGATAAAAACTTTTGTACAGATGTTATCTTCTAAGTAGGAAATCGTGTATAGTTTTTAGCTTTTTTTTTTTATATGTGCGTACAATCATATATAAACATACCAACGTAATTTTTCTCAATTTTTCTTGCCTACCTTGTATTCTAATGTCCATCGAATGGTTTTTTTCCTCTTTTTCGGATAATTTTTTTTCTTTCTTTTGTATAAAAATGTAAATGTGTGATCTGTTTTATTACTTTTCGAAAACTAGTCCTTCTTTATATTACTAAAAGTAAATACCATGAGCACTTTTCTTGTAGATTAAAGAAAGAAAAACAATTTTCAATATTTTTACGGGTAATTCGTACACTTTTAATTTATACTCGTTACTTCGAATAAAGGAGATTATAATTTCTGAATTTTAAAATTATTTTTGCATCCATTTTTACGTGTTCGATCTGCTAGGTGAGAAAATAACGTAAATTCTAATTCGAGTTGTTCATCTAAATGGAAAAACTTGTATACCATGAAATAAAATCGAAGAGTAATAATAATCTTTATTCTTTTCGATCTAGAAATTTCAATCATCACTCCTATAATCTTAGGAGAACAAATATAAAAAAACAACTTTATTATAACAACAATACTATTATTTAAACTATTAGAAATATTATAAATGAAATAAAAATCGAAACAATTATTAAATCAAGGTAAAAATGAGAAATTGCAATTTTTTAATCAAAAATCTTACATTATTTAAAAAATTGAATTCGAATTAATAAAAAATGAAAAAATTCAAGTATTCGTACGTTAAATGAAAACTAAGCAGAAGGTTGAATTATTGAGTAACGTTCGGTCACAACAGTGACGGAATTAAGGGATGGTCAGGGGAGACGATGGCCTCTTAAAAATTGATCTCAATGTAAAAAGAATGATACTAGATCCTGAAATTGAGTCCCCGGCTCTGAGAATTCATTAAAAATACAGAAAAATACCTATAATGAAAAGTGACAACTGGAAAATCATATCCACGACAAAAAAAAAATTATTGTACTATTGTTAGTGTTGAAAAAATAGTGAAAACCAAAGAAAAAATGGCCAAAACACCAGAGTAAAATCCATAGGGGTGCAAACTGTAGACCATGAAATCAAAAATAATTTTCTCATTGGAAATTTATGAAAAATTTTTATTAAAAATTTATACATGGCTTTCCTTTTTCTAAAATTCAGAGGAAATGTGGAAATTTTGCCAGGGAGCGATACCTCTACCCCTTGGCTACGAGCCTGGTATAATAACATTGGCCGACAGCCACAATATCATCAAGGAGACTACGTTTCAAATGTTCGAATGAGTGGAAACCTGCTAGAAACTACGAAACGCTAGTGAATTTTACGAGTTGACGAGATGCGTCGCGAACGACATTTCACAGACTATTTGATAAAAAATCGGCGATCCTTTTCGGAGTGGAAAAGAAAAGAGTCGTCATTCTTACCTCCATGCCTCAATCACACTTTGATTCATAAAGAGCTAAATTGACTCTTTCCTAATCCTACTCGGAAAAGGATCGCCAATTTTTCATCGGAATGAATCGTTTGCGAAATGTCGTTCGCGATGTGTCGCATTTTCGCGTCGTAAAATTTTTTTTCTGTGCACCGGCTAACGTCAGAGTCAGTCCGCAATTATAGCGCTCCTAGGGTTCTACAAAACGAAGCCATGAAATCAGCTGTGGTTGATGTTAGCGCTTCTATGAAATACTTGATATTCAGTGCGTACTTTAAAAATCTAAAAATTACCTTGCCTTCCTTTAGTCAACAAACGATTGCTTTTCTTCCTAAAGAATTATTCATAAAATCAACGCCATAATTCTTTTTAAAAATGAATAATATTTCGATAATATCAAAAAATATATGCACTTTGCCTCCTATTCGACTTTTTTGAGGAAAAATACTGAAAATCACGCAGGGAATAAAAATCGTCATGTTTAATTTTTGTGGAACTCATTTTCCCTCTTTTTTCAACGGTAACACTTCGGCTATAGCGCATCAAATATGGAGTCGTGCTTCCCATTTAAACGATCCCAACTAAATATGTTACATAAATTTTTTTATATTTACGTTAATTCATTTTAAAATAATTTATCAGATAAATCGAAACGGATACTTTGGAATTGTAAGTATGCATCAATTGTTTAACAACATTTCCATTCAGTAAACTTAATATGTTTATCAGTGTTTGCAAACGGTAACCTCTCAACGAACATCAACAATAATGAACATACCGTATTATCTAAACGGGAGAATGAAATTCCGGCAAAATCATCTTTCCCTGATTTTGTCGCGTATTTCTTCATTTTATGGGTTTCAATGGCGTGGTTGGATGCTGTAGATGTCCTCCTTGCTTGGATTTTACGATATCCCATTTTTCCAGTTGTGTTAGCGTACCCTCAGATTTATGTGTTCGGCGTGAATCTAATGCCTGAATCTAACGACAATTTCCACAAAGTTGGTGTTTTTTCGTTGAATCATAAATCAAGTTTCTATTAATGGTCTTCATTTTGCAGGTTTATCGAATGTCATTGTTCCTGAATTTTACGAATGAAGTAAAGCGTTGATCGTGTGGCGCCTCGCATTTTCTACTCAGTAATTCGCTGTGATGTTAACATCCTTCTCAGGTAATTTACGAGTTTTCGTCAGTCAGAAAGTTTGTTATTTGTTTTTACGTTAGCTGGAGGGAGCAAATTCCCCAAAATCCCGTCTTTCTAGATTTTAGAGGCCGAAACGAGCCCTCAAAATGAGTCTTTATATCGAATCGTGAGGCAGGCTCTTGAAGAATTATTGACATTTTGTAATTTTGTAATAGAAAATCATCCCATTCACTGTTTTGAGTAAATGTTTTGTGAACAGTGTCGATATCAAGACATTTCTGAAGTTGTGATTTGTCCTTCAGGAAATGAGTTCTTTTCGATGATGATGATAATTTTGTATTCTCATTAATTCTCTCGTTGAAAAACTGGAATTATTCGTTATTTTGGCATCCGAAAGAGTAATCTCCATGGTCGCATTCAGTTTAGATTCGAATTATAGTAATTTGTGTCTTTGATCTCAGCCAAATTATCGTCTTGGTAATTGTTTTGTGCTTACCTTGAAAATTACTTTCTATTTCTACAGTCTTCCAACTCGTTTCTATCTATGTTTCAATTTCTTTCAATTCTGACTACCGTTCCCTTTTGATAGTTTTTTTTGCATTTGGTTGGAATGGCTGTAAGGCTGAAATTTTTGATACCGAAAGTGAACCTGTGGATCATGACTTCATGAGTACCTACATTGAAATACTATGTTTTATTTCTCTTTTTATAATTCTCAAGTTTTGTGTATTCTTGTATTTTGAAGTTGTACTGATGTGATACACTTAAATGTATCAAATTACATTTCATAATCATTTTCAGAAATATGAGAGTACTCTACGAATCGTTTAGCAATGAATGTTTTCGTTTGGAAAGTTCTTATAAAGCTGAATCAAATGAATGCGTTTATGTATTATCTATTCCAATTTTCAAGCGTACTGATTCATCTTGAATCGCATTCCTGAAACATTTTTCATCTCATTTTGTCGAAGAATTTTTTTTCCCCCCAATTATTTCGTTCTAAGCCGCTGATAATGTCGGCTGATTTACAATTAATCAGATTCTTATCATAAGCAATGATTTTTCAAAATAAATAAATTCCTATGTCTATAAAATCAGTGAATTCCGGAAATTTCGATACGTGTTTGCCTCTTCGATTGTGAGTAATGAGAATGAGAAGCCTGTTTTATGTGTTTTGCTGTTCCACAAAATAAGTATTTTACAAATTTCTATAATATTAAATTATGTGGATAAGATATCATTCTACTTATTTTTGTTCATGAACTATTCCATCTTTGTTAGAGGAATTGATATATGTAATAGGTTAATAACTTGGTCCCCATTGTGATTATGTGTGTTTCGAATCTCCTGTGTTTATTGGATTACTCACTTCGTAGTTAATTCTAAAAGAAAAACTTCATAATTTGTTTATCATTAAGTGCGGAATACCACAGGCTACATCGTAATTAATGCAGTTTGAATAAACTTGATTGAAAAGATTGAAAATAATTAACTATTTGAAGAAGAAAAAATCATCTAATTGTTAATTATATGTACTAATGTATGATACTCCTACTAAATTAATAGATTTGACTTGAAAATTTTCCATTATGTTGACAAAAAGTCGAGAAGAATTCGCTCAATTGTAATAAAGCTCTGGATTTTAACATTATCCTTGAAGTAACTCATGTTATGCAATATCTTGGATTGCACTCAATATTCTGAGGCTGAATGTTCATGTTTTGAATTTATTGAGGTCTTTTAGTTGAGGTAGAATCTCGATGAAATAAATACGCCGTATCTGTTGGTCTAGAGTGGATTACAAACTTATTTAACAATAACTTTCGGTCTTTTTCAACTGTCAGTTTTCTGTTTTAGAATGATTTGTTTTAAATTTAGAGCTTTATTAATTTACGAGTTCCTTTTTTTTTTAATTGAATAATGTCTTGTTACGTCCTTTTTTCTTCCCTTTTGTTAAAACAAAGTTTCAATCAATATCTGACTAAAAACAAGATTTTGATGGGCAAGTGGGGGTGGAGGATTGAAAACTTCGTGAAATTGATTCCATAAGTTATTCTAATGCTGTATTTTTATAATATGCTTTTATTCTACTCATTCAAATTGTCATTAACTGAGCTACTTATAGAAACGTTCATTAGCCCGTACATTCTACATTCATTTAAGATCATATATGAACGTTGAGTGTTTTCCACTCTTTTGAATTTTCACAGATACTTTTTAAATCTTACCCTTGATTCAGATGGATACGTTTTATTGAACTCAATGACGTGTTTTGTTTTTTTTTCACTCTTCCGTAATATTTTGATATTTCCACAGATTTTTTGTTCGAGAAGCTGGCACATTGCACCTCCAGCAAAATCTTTTGCCATTCTTCGAACGTTGAAAGAGGGGGTCTATTTTTTCATCTTGGAATTCAATTTGTGCTCCTAATATTTGCCTCTAGCTACGATCCTGAATTTCCAGGATGTTATGGAGAGGCTACTTATATGTGTGTCTTAAGATCTAATAAAACGAATCCGTTAATTTTTAACGACTCCTATTACATACATCTGTGAGTACCATCCGTTCTCGCTGTACTATAATCGAGACGAAGTAGAAGTTCTGTCTGATTGCGAAACTGATTGTATGTGGCAGCCTTTGTAGTTGTATTTTTCGATAGTATTTATGATGATCTATTTTTTTCTCGCTATGAGCCGTCTTTTTGTGGTAAAAATAATACTATAGATTCACCGTTTCAAATAACTTGATTTGCGTTTATTTTTGCTCCTTATTACTTCTTGAATGTCAGTGACTCGAAAATCTTCATCGCCAAGCGCCTACACGGGGTTAGATTTATTATATCTTACATTATCTTTTCTTTAACGACTATGAAAATAATTGTTCATAAAATGAATACTCATTCAAGTCAGTATAATCATGAAGAGATGAATTTATAAAATATGAATAGGTTGCTAAGAAAGTAGGAAAAGCAGGAAGAAACTAATAAATACGAATATCACTAGGAATCTGTATAATTGATAAATATTCCCTTGGTCGGGAGTAAATTATTGAAAACATGAATATTGTCAAGAATGGAAAATATTGTGGTCTCTTTTGCGATAAATGATTATTTTTGATTGTTCCACAAAGGACTTATAAAAATATGAGTTGAATACTGAAAGAAATATTGTTGCGAATTAAAAGTTGGTCTGTTTTAAATTCGAACTCAATATTTTATTTCTCGAACGATATAGTCACGTTCTGGTTGGTTCAGTAGTTGAACACTCGGCTTTGCTACTTCAATGTTGTGGGCTCGAGTCTAGCTACCACTCATATTCCACCCATCCAATCAATATCTTGATTCTCCGAAAGGCAGATGTCCGGTTTCTTTGTGAGATGCTTTCGTTCTATAAGAAGAAACCAACAGTTTGAAAATAATTTGTACTAGATACTTGGTAGAATAACCGTGATGCCCCATTTCGTTACATTCTGGCTGCGAACATGCTTTGGCCGCATATTGCGCTGTACCGTTCACAGTCAAATCACTAAAAACATTTTCATCATTCTTTTTACAGATATGGGGTCCGTGGTGAAGTGGAAACGTGTTTTGGACACATCTGGTCCACAACCGCGACCCCGGCACGGGCACCGAGCCGTCGCCATAAAAGAGCTGTTAATCGTGTTCGGCGGCGGTAACGAAGGCATCGTCGACGAGCTTCACGTGTACAATGCAAGCAGCAACCAGTGGTTTATACCGAACACGTCCGGCGACATACCGCCAGGCTGCGCCGCATACGGCTTCGTCGTGGACGGCACTCGCATACTGGTGTTCGGCGGCATGGTCGAGTACGGCAAGTACTCGAACGAGCTTTACGAGCTGCAGGCGTCCCGCTGGGAGTGGAAGCGCTTGCGCCCGCTGCCGCCCAAGAAGGGGCCCATTCCTTGCCCGCGACTCGGCCACAGTTTCACGTTGATCGGCCACAAGGTGTACCTTTTCGGTGGGTTGGCCAATGACAGCAACGACCCGAAGAACAACATACCAAGATACCTGAACGATCTGTACACGCTGGATATCTCGTCTTCAGACTCGCTGGCCTGGGATATTCCGGAAACGTACGGCGACTCGCCGCCTCCTCGCGAATCGCACACCGCCGTCGCCTACACGGATCGTTTCGGCGTCTCCAAGTTGATCGTATACGGTGGCATGAGCGGCTGCCGACTGGGCGACCTGTGGATTCTATCCATCGACAGTATGACCTGGAGCAAGCCATTAGTTTCTGGGCCCGCTCCGCTGCCGCGGTCGTTGCATACGGCCACCACCATCAAGGACAAAATGTACGTGTTCGGAGGCTGGGTGCCGTTGCTGATGGACGACATCAGCTTGAAAGGCACCACCCACGAGAAGGAGTGGAAGTGCACGAACCAGTTGGCCTGCCTTAACCTCGAGTCGATGACGTGGGAGGAGCTGCAGCTGGACGCGACCGAGGAGAATATGCCGCGCGCTCGCGCTGGCCACTGCGCCGCCAGTATTCACACGCGCATGTACATTTGGTCGGGCCGAGATGGGTACCGTAAGGCGTGGAACAACCAGGTGTGTTGTAAGGACTTGTGGTATCTGGAGGTGGGCCCGCCAGGCAAATGCAGCCGCAGCCAGCTGGTGCGCGCCTCCACCAACTCGCTGGAGATCTTTTGGTTACCGGTGCCAGCCGCCGATATGTTTCTGCTGCAGATACAGAAGTACGATGTGCCGCCAGACACGTTCCAGAGCTCGACGCCCGGCATGATCGACTACTCGCAGCTGCCATTTTTGACGCCCGAACTGGCGGCCAAATACACGGGCACAGGTACCACGGCTGACGCGGCCCCGTCCAAGGAGCAGAAGACGGCGGTCACGTCGACAACCACGCCCATCACGCCGTTAGCCGCCACTAACTCGTCTCTGATCACGGCTAGTGTCAAGAAAACCGAATTCAATTACACGTCATCCATGTCGCAGCCCATTCTGTCGCAATCCGGCACCATTTTCCGGACAGAGGCTACGAATTCGGCGTTGAGCACGCCCCTGGTGATTCAGTCGGCGGCGACGGTGCGCAACCAACTTCTGAAATCGGACTTGCCAGCATCAGCCGCAGCTGCTCAAGCGATATCGCCCATTACCGCCAACACGCCCATCATCATATCGTCGTCGACTCCCGTCTCCTCCGCAACTCCCGTTTCGCCGTCCACCATGACCGGCATTCACGCGCTGGCTGCGGCCGCCGCAAATACCCAAAAAATAAAGACGATATCGCCGCAGCAGGTGCGCGTCGTACAGAGCAGTACATCGGTGATAGCCAGCGGCGAGGCCTCCGTCACGCCCAAATCGACGGCCTTGCCGCTCAAGTTCATTCAAACGCAGAAGAGTATAGCTACAGGCACACTTCAGACCTCCTCGAACGTGGTCTTCTCGACGACGCTGAACTCGGCGATTAACGCGGCCGGCGGAGTCACGCCGCAGAACATCAAGCTGATAAACGCGGCGCCCAAACCGTCGCCGACGGTCATCAAGTCGCCGGGCAGTCCGCAGCTGGGCAAGCAGATCATCATACAGAAACCGGTAGTGAGTACGTCGCCGGCGGCGGCTGCAGCTGGCAGTCCACAACTCGTGACCCTCGTAAAGACCAGCCAAGGAGTGGCCGTCACGCCGATGACCAAAATGAACATGGTCCAAGGCAAGCCAACGGCCGGATCGGTGGTCACGACGCTCACCAGTCCAGTGGTAACGACCACTGGTCTGCCCGCCAACAAAATGATGCCGAATGTAACGCAGGGCGCTACCCTAGTGAAGCTGCTGGGCGCAGCCGGCCAACCGGCCAACAAACGAATGATCACGAACGTGAAAACGATGCAAACGGTGCCGGCTAACATGCTGAAAGCGAGCGGCGCCCAGCTAACCGCTACCTCAGTTCCTAGAGCGCGGGTCGCGCTGCCCACCAAGCCGCAGACGATCGTCATCCAGAAGCCGGGCGTTGGCGGTCGGCCCCCGCACCAGATTATCGTCGTGACGACCGGCTCGAATTTGCGCGCCGTCCAAACGATTTCGATGTCGCAGGCCGGCCAGACGAGCGCCGTGCCGATTAGCGGTATCGCCGGCGGCGGCGGCGTCAGCACGATAATGAGCGCAGCCGGTAACCCGATGCGCATGGTGGTCGTTTCGTCGGCCAGCGCCAGCCCCACGATGATGGGCAAACCGATAACGATTACGGTGCCAGCGGGCAGTGGCATCCGCAAGAGCCTGACCATCACGGGCAAGACGAGCAATTTGGGCGCCGCGGGCACCACGCAGGCGCTCACCTTCGGCGGCAAGCCGATCACGTTGCAGATGGTCGGCGGCCAGAAGAACGTGGCGATAATCTCGTCGAGCGCAGTCGCCGGCGCCAACTCGCCGACGACGAACGCCACCAACCTGTTGCTATCGCCGCTCACCAAATTCATCAGTACGTCAACGTCCGCCGTGACGCCCGTCGTCGGCGCTACCAGTTCGGCGGAATCGGTTGCCTTGGAGACGAACGCCAGTAGCGCACCCAGCCAACAGCGCCTGGTTACTGCGCCGACGGTTATATCGACGGCGCTGCCTACGGTTAAATCTACCCTTTCGACTTTGGATACATCGGCTAACGCGATCGACGTCGGCTTCCTGGACGACTCGGTGACCGGTAAGGTGGCGCCGCCGACGGAGGTCGCCGCCGCTCCTTCGGGCGCTAGTCAAGAAGAGGAGTCGATCGCGCAGCACGACGACACGGCGTCCAAATTCTTGGAGAACGTCGAGAAGATTGAGAGCACGCTGGCGGCGGCTGCGGATGCGGCGGCGGCTGCAGATGCGGCGGCGGCCGCAGCGCTGTTGCGCAGCGGCGCCGACCAGTCGAAGGAGTCGAACGACGTGGAGATGGCAGAAAGCGGAGAGCACGAAGCGGATGAGAGCATGAAAATGATGAAAACGGTCGAGGAGATGCTGAACGAGGCCAGCGGCCTCGTCGAACAGGAGCAGCCGTCGAAGACGGAGGCGCCCGCCAGCTGCGCCGACGTCGAGATGAAGGACGTGTCGGTCGACGAGCAAAACCCGGCGAGCGATTCCTCCATGGCGATGAATGATGGCGTCTAAAGATGCTCTTACTATGGAAGTCCGGAATTGGGGGAAACGAACGCGTTCGCCTCGAATTCGTTATTTTTGTTGACGTAGTAATTGCGCGCGTGTAAGCTGTCGGTTGTTTTTGCAGGAATATCGGTGCGCCGTTTTCGGTGCTGTTGTGTGCGCCGGGCGTACTTTCAAAAAAAAGAAAAAAAAAAAAAGAGATCACCGAAAAATGACTAGCTGTAGTAACAAAAAGAAAAAAAAAATGGTGCGACCACATCTCTGGCTGGGTGTGCGCGTGTTGTAGAGTGGACGTAGTATACCATCGTACGTACAGAATTTTTTATTTATTTTACTAATTTTTTTCCCCCCCATTATTATTGTGTGTGCATCACGCAGTCTTTAAAAATATTTTTGAGGATTTATGACCAACGTTATGAGGACGTGTGATCATATTTTATAAGTTCGTGAAACGGGGCTGATTTTCTGTTTCTCGTCGTACCCTCTCCTTTTCAATGCCCCTTCGTATGTCATTTCGTTATGTCAGCTTTACCCTAAACCTTGGCAAGCAGAATGATTTGACTTGCTCCGAATTACAAATTTTCTACGTAATAATTCCTCACGGTTGGTACTTCGTGTTCGCTCTTACATTATTTTCAGGATTTTCTTCCGGGTTGGGTCCGAGAGGAACTTTCGTGGTAGCTTACACATCCACTGGTAAAGTTTATCAACTTTGTATATATTGTATACATTTGGAATGTAGTGAATTGCGTATAAATATGTTTAAATAGTGTATTATAATATTCGAAATATTTAAGAGTAAAACGCCTTTTTTTTTTCTTAAAAAAAAAAAAAAAAAAACCTGTAAATCGACAAGTTTTGTAATTTTAAACGTTTTTTTCGCCCCTTGAATTGTTTATTTTACAAACGTTTTTAATGAACTGTTTTCAACAGATAAGTGTGACTATTTTTGCGTTATTATTTGGTAAAAAAAAAGTTGATGATTCTTCGGTTGTATGGTTGAGTTTTTGTCTGTAAATATTTTTTCTTAATTTTCGAGAATATATTTACTTTTAAAAAAATTAATTTTCGGTTGCAGTTATTTCAATATTTTATTTATTTACTAAATTTCGTTGCAACTGAAATGAAAGTAAGGGCCACGACTAAGTTTCACATTGGTCACTTTTTCGAAAATCAAACGGGCACTGTGTAGTGGTGATGTCAGAAGTTCATCTTGTAATCTGATCGCGGGGTCGTAAAAATGCATTTTCAGTTATTTTGCAGGATCAACAAGTTTACTGCGTATATTTTATCGTGTGAGGTCAAGTCGTGAGAATCCGGATAAATCCTAATTTTTGGGAAACCAGTCTTATCCCAGTAATGAAAGTCATGATCTTTAATTGAAAAACAGTTTGAAAAGTTCTGATTTTTTGAAAAATGTGTTTCTTTATGAAAATATCTTAATGAAAAAATTTTTTAACATTTTGCCCTCATTTTTAACTCGTTCCGTATCTGATAAAAATTTTGATTTTTTCATATTTGTTCGCCAGTGACACTCTAGTATCTGCCTAAGAAACCTCGTATTGAATTTTACGAATAATTTATGTACTACTTGAAGATAAAAATTCAAAAATTAATCCATTAATTGAAGTAAATAGTTTACCTGAAAAAGAAAATTTATAATTATTATTTTTTAGAAATTTTAATGTTCTGGGAAAATTGTTTGAAATGAATCTTCATCTATTCTATTTTCTTCTAGACATGTGTACTTTATTTGGTCTTCCATGGTGTTCCAAGGTATTCTAATACGAAAATGATTTCTTAAAACACTACATTTGTCTCAGATACTACCGACTAAGCTGAAAATGAAATTTTCAAATAGGATATTTTGAATTTTGAAAATGTTCCCTCAATTTGCTTGCCCTAAAAATACCTTTTTAAAGTTTATTAAAATTTTCTGTTCGAGTTTTAGCGTTCTTTTTTGGATTTTAATTCTTGAATGAAAATTGTTTTTTTTTTTTTTCAAATATTTTAATATTGTTGATATTTAAGGATGAATGAACTGTGTTACATAGCTGTGAAAATGATTAAATTTATTGCTGACTCAAACCTTAAAACTAACAAGTTCCAAAAACATGAGCCCTAATTTTCTTACTGGATAATTATCAGATAAACTTACTAAGATATTATTTTGAAAACTAAAAATTTATAATTCATTTAAGACTTGACAAAAGAGCTTTTGGACTTGTGTCAGCGTTATTATCATTATTATAATTATTTTTTCATGAAATGAATGTGGCATTCGAGTTTTCTTCTTTTCATTTTCGAACAAATTTCACTTCCAAAAGTGTTTTTAAATAACAGTGAGAGTATTTCCAAGAAATTTGGGACAAACTGTCGTGTAAAACTTTTAATGAAACATGAAAAAATGTTATTAAAGGTATGAATTAAGAAATTATACCAATATTTTTGCTCACTGCACATCTTTGAAATAGCAGAGCAATTACTGCAGGTGTGATATTCAATTGGAAAAGAAGAAAACCTGTAAAAATATTTTAGAATTCTCTATGTTTTAAATCAAAGCATCCATAACGAATTATAATTTTATTTTAATTTTTTTAAATCCGGTTTAACAGAATAAAAAAAATATTGCATCAATTATTTTTTTGCACTATTATTCTTAGAATAATCCTTATGTTTCAATGTTCGTTATTACTTATTATCAATATTGTATAATAATAATTTTATATTCTCACACGAAAAATATTTCATTAAAATAAGAATTTTTACATACCTACAGTTTTTTGCTGCTTTTAAAGAATCATGAAATTTCTTTTATTGCCCCTTTCAAAGGCTAAGATTTATTTAATTTTGAATTTTTTATGTAAAGTTTTATTGTCGAAATCAGTGTTCAAAAAACGATTTATGTACTTTCTAACAATTTCATTGTGGCTATTTATTACAAATTTTTTTTTTGGCAAAAACCGATTTTTAAGAATTTTTATTATATTTGGTCCTTTCTTATACGACTGGCTTCTAATTTTTTTTTTTTTTTCATTTATACTTTTATGAATATTATCAGCTGTAAAAAATGAATGCTTTTCTTCGATTATTTAATTGAAGTTTGTTTCTATCTTTTTATTGATTGTAAAATTTTTGATTAGTGCTTCTGCCGTTGAAACTGAAAACCAATTTTTGTTATTTACTTCTTAAAAATGTATAAACAGCTAATTTTATTGAATTTACAATGAAGAAAAATTATTGTTTTAATAGTCTTTCGAAAGTTTTGTCTTCGAGTGGTTATTAACTTATTATTTTATATTTACTAATAAAATTTTGAAAATGAGTAAATTATCGTATCAGAAATATTGAAACGTTGTTATCGTTCTACCGAGTCATAAAATGCTCCAACATAATTTTGAATTCTTTGCTCTATTACATAAAATCAATTTTTTAAATGTAGTATCCTTTTACATTATTACTTCTTGGAGAAGCTTGAAGTTAACGGATTTGCCAATCAATCAGATGACGGCAGCTGACTGGCGGTATATGCAAAGAAATGATAATTTTTCCAATTATGATGAATCGATGGACTGTACATCGATGTTAATCGAACGAATTTCAAAAGACAGCCTCTAAAAGCAGTCACAATAAAATAGTAAATTAATTAAGTAAAATTACTGCAGAATACAGACGATGTTATTTATATCATGTCAAACCTTGATTTTTAATGTTAATCTTAGATATCAGTTTGAAAATATTGTAGCTCTGGGAAAAATAATTGAATATTTTTATTGCATAGAAACAGCTGATACAATAAAACCGCTCATTTATGAAATTTTCTGCAAAAATATTGTTATTTTTCATTGTTGACTACAATGTTTTTAAATTGATATTTCAAAAATTCAAATAATTTTATTAATTGGTCCCTATTTTTTTAGAAATAAATTTGGAATATTTCGAATTTTCAATCATAATATTTTTTAAATGTTGGTTTGTAATATTTCAGTCGTGATTTCTGTATTCAAAATTTCAAAATAATCAATTAGTGGGTTTAATTTTTTTCTCGAATAATTTCAACGACGTTAGCGCTACCTGTAGCCACAACTTGAACAATTCTTGATTCACTGACGTCATGACAAATTTATTTTTATTAAATTTGTTGACTTTCATCACGCCTTTTGCAGCTACGTTGTTCGTTATTCTTGCGTTCAAAATTCGGCAATTGATAAAACCAAAAACCGTTCTACCGTTATTTTTGGGATTTTTGCCTCCTTTTTCATTATCGTTCATTAACTCATTTTTCAACCTGGTGAGTACCTGTTTGGAGTTACTCATCGGTAATTCCTGTGTTTTTCATAATTTGTTTTAATTTAGTTTTAATCTTCACTCTTCAGTGGTTAAATTTATGTAAATCTCCTTGAACATAATTATAATTTCAATTATAATTTACATTGTTCAATGTGAGTGTGATTTTTATTTCTGGTTTTTACGCCTTCAAAAGCAGTCTCGTGGCTTAATATTACTTATGTGACGTTTTAAGAAGTGTTCTTCATCTAAATCATGCTTTCATTTTCAGGGATACTCTTGTCAAACCAATCGTCAAGTTGCAACGATTTCGTACCGTAATTCAGTGTCCGGGATGTGTTCAGTTATTTTATGTCGACGATGAATGTGCAGCTCACCTGTTGAAAAATTGTCTTCAATTTCGTTCGAATGACGATCACGAATCTCGCCGTAATGTGACTGCGTGGATCGTCGACTATTTCAAAACTTTAAACTACGGAGAACAAAATCCACCGGATTCAGTTAAAATGTAAGTACTCGACTCTAGTATTATCTCGTTTATACATTCATGTATTCTTGGAGAATTTCAAGTATTTTTTAAATTTGAATGAGTACAAAACTGTTATGGAATGTTTTATTGAATGTGAAAGTGCCTTTTTACAGAATGCTCACTATTAGCCATAAAATGAAATCAGAAATAGCTAGCTCTTTGGGTTGAAAATGTACTAAAATACAATTCTTTGAACTTCAAAATAGTTTCGATTTTAGAAGAAGAATTTATTCGATGCTTGAAATAACCTGCAAGATGTACTAGTAACGCATAAATTTTTGAGAATTTTTAGTCATTGTCTGCCTGACAAATCAGTATTATCTCCGATAATATTGGTCTTTCATTAATCCTAGTGAATTAGTTTCCAATCATATTTCCATGTAATGGACTGCTAACAGTTACTCTATAATAAGCTTCTTGCTCTATCAAAATTTATCTAAAATCATAAACGCAATTCGTCCAGTTTTGTTTGGAAATTAAATCTCTTCCCGCAGTACATACCATTGAAATTAATTATATTTTTATTAAGTACCTATTGCAAAAAGTTTCTTTCAAACTGATACTATCAATGTGGTGGTTAAACTTTGAACTACATATTATAAACTTATGAATGCAATAATTGGTTAGTGGTTATTGAAGTACTGATTTCGAAAAATTTACCGGTCTATCAACTTTTTCAAAAATAGTTACAAAATATTCAAGGGCTACAATAAAAATCAGTTTTAATTTTTGTTTAGTTTTTAATTTTTTAAATGAGAATAATTCTGGTTTTTCACGTGATTTTAATTTTTCTGTCGGTGTTTTGAATTTGAGTTTTACTTCTTCATTTCAGTTTTTTTTTTTTTTTTCAAATTTTCATTTCATAAATCAACAGCGATATGTAAGAAGAGGTCCACTTCGCCAAATCTTACAGGAAAGCAAAAAAACAAATTCACGTCTTATGCCTTTCTATTAAATCACCTTATTTTCTGAATAATATTTGCATTTTGGGACACATTTTTACTGCAGGTAAAACTCGATGTGTACAACTAGACTATGGAAAAATTCAATTTCCCAAAAAAGTGGACTTATCCCCTTCTTGCAAATCTTTCTTCAGATAATTTTGTTCTCTTTGTTTTTCATTTTTTGATTTTCAATTTTAGCGTTTTTATCTGTTGATAATTGTTTGGTCTTTTTGTTTTTTCTTCTATTTTTAAATTATTTTTTTCTATTTTATTATAATTTTCAAAATTGTTTTTCTATTTCATTCAAAATTAATTTCCAGTTTTTTGAAAAATATTCGCTCATTGAAAAAATTGTATTTTACTCCATATCTGTCTTCACTTTTCTTTCTTTTTTTGTTGGTGCGCATTTCATCACTTCAATACTGTTATTTTACATACCGAGACTGGCATCAAACTTACTTTCCGTGTGGTACCTTTCACACGACTTACTTGCTGTACCTAATTATAACTTTTAAGTGAGCATTTTTTAATGAATGAATTTTTTCTGTCCTATTTTCAGAAACTCGTGGCTGAACGATAATCGAATCAGTATTACTATGAAAGCCAGTTTACGAGTGAACATTCCAGACCTTTCGTCTTCAATTTGTTGTCCAGTTTGCCATAAATTCTCGTTAACTGCTGAGGCCTGTCTGGAGCACCTGTTCACTCAGTGCTTGTACGTGGAAAATAAAGACGCTTCGCTCGTTCGTAACTGGCTGTGCGATTATTTTTCGACGAAAACCGAGAAAAAACTGAACATTCTCAAATATGTGCTGTCTAATTACTCTGCTTCGCGAATATTGTGTAAGTATTGTAAAACCGAGGCTCCAGACCAGGAGAGCTTGATGAAACATTTTCCATGTCCTCAACGGAGGTTTGGCAATCCCAACGAATTGATGTGCGAAGTTTGTAATTTCTCGGTCCCTGATTTACCAAAACTGATGGTTCATATGATCTCGAAGCATTATCGATGCCATGCGTGCGGTATTTGGCCTAAAAATGGTAAAATCGATTTTATCGCCTTGAAACATCATTTGAAGTGCTGCGATCCTCGCGGACCTACTGTTTTTCGGTGCCCATTATGCTTCATGGACGTGCCTGTCGAGGCTGAACACGATTTGAGCTCGCACATTGCCAACTGCAAAAAGGTACGTGCCGAAAGTGAATTTGATAATCGTTCCCTCTATGGCAAATGCGATATACTTAACTGCACCGACCAAATTTTGCTATGCGATGTCGACGCTCACATGAGGAAGCACTTGAAAAAGGGAGATCTTCCATCTAGTCGCCAAAAGAGGTCTCGTCTTTCTCTCGACGACCTGAATAATTTAGTTATGCATAGCTTTAAAGACCGTAGGAGTTCAGTTTGCATTTGCAACGGTAATTTAAGGTGATCTGCCGCACCAATTTTGTTGTATTTTTGTTACTTTTGTTTTCGAAAAATCACTTATCTCTCGGTTATTATTATAAGTACGGTAGTTTATTTTTTGTATTAAGGTCGATTTTGAAGCGTTCACGTTTCGTCGTATTTCGAATAGCTAGAACAAATTATTTTGAAAGAATCGGTTTCGAAGACGTTTGTTAAAAATACGAAAGTTCAATTTGTTTAGATTCTAAAGAAAGTATTCGTTGCATGAAGGAAATTAAACCCATGAAGTGTCCTCGCGTAAATTGACACGATAACGTACGCAGGGTGGAATTGTATCTTTAATGCATTTCACCTACGGTATCTAAAACTATTTTCTACCATCGTTACTTCCTCTACTGTTATTTGAAACTATTATCATAAATGTTGAACGTGTTTCATGCTCATGTCGAAAGGAGCACGTTCAATTTCTCCAACGAAACGTAGAATTAATGCCAAAAGAATTACAGTATAATTGTTGGAGATAGGATGGCGGGATCAATAAATAATCCTACTGTAAAATTGCACTTGAAATTGAACTCGACGTCCAACAATAAATCGGAATAAGTTTTTTTTTTTATGCATGATGATTTTAAAATTTTGTTATATTACCCAGGACCATTCTTATGAAGATATTGGCTGTATAAAATGTCTACCTTCCTAATTTTACCACTAATTTATTTATATTAGGTAGAGTTTTATCGGCAGACGATTTTAGCTCTCCCCCAAAATGAAATGCTCCACGTTATTGTGTTAGGTCATAATGCATCAAAAATATTTCCCCAGTGTGCGTTTTATGTGTTAAAACATACCTCTTGGATGTTGGTATTCGAGTATTTTATTAGAAGGCTGTCAATTTGTTTTTCAGGGTATTCGTTTACCTCTCTTTAATATTTTAAATCGTAAATCTACGTTTAGAATTTTGATGTTTCTCTTGTCTCGCTCTAATGATGTACCCTAGTTGCTCGTTTAATTTTGCAGTATTAGACAACTTTTTCTTCCAATATAATATTACTAAAATATTATTTATAAACTTTTTTTTTTTTTTTTTTTTTTTAATTACCAGTACATTTTTACAGAATATTTTAAACTTTCGAGGTACTAATCACATTGAGTTGGAGAAATATCTCTCCCATATTATTTTCAAGATAACACTCTGAAAGATTATTGTGAAAATGTTTTTGGAATATGGGTTGAGAATTTTCTATTTTTGCTATAGAAAAAATGTTTTCGAGGCATTGTCGAAAATACTTTTGGCAAAATATTTTCACCACGGCTCGATGATATTTTTTTCGCCCCCTGGTGAAATAAAAATTTCTCCACAAAAATATTCTGAAAATACGTTCGTAATATTTTAGATTATTTTAAAAATATTGTTGGACAGATCTTTCCGCATCTTTTACTGGGTTAATACGCTCAAAATAATAGGGGAAAATATTTCTCATTTCAAGTAACTGTTTAAAAAATATTTTTATAATATTAACTGCCAGTAGTATATTTTTAAAATACTAGTAGTCTATAATATTACAAAATTAGACGGGCTAGTCTGTTGATTGTTGGACTAAATTATACACAGCGGGTTTTATGATGACGTCATTCGCTAGCGACTGAATAATTACTTCTTTTATGATTAATTAGATTTCATTTTATTCAAATTTAATAGTTATTTACTTTCATTATATTATCACGATTGAGTGAGAGGTAGACCGGAACAAATGTTTCATGACTATGAGTAAAGGGTTACTTCTGTTCATGTTTGGATAGAAATGTTATCTTTACTTGTCATGATGCTAACATTGAAAGTGTTATTAAAGAAAGGACAAAATCAAAATTGAAAAATGAATTTCTTTTCATTTTGACGGCTTTTAATTAAACGTTTATTTGTTCCTCTTTTGCGGAATACATATTCTAGATTTTGATTTTGAAAATTTAAGTAGCTAGTTGGTCATCAATTCGTTTATTTGAAATTATAGAATTTTAATTACTTATGTTAAAATCAACGCAAGTACATAAAAGTAGACAAATATTGATTGATCTTCCTAACTTGAAAAATTATTAATTTTCAGTGCTCTCAAATAATGAAATTTGGTCGATTACCTTATTAGTAAGATAGAGATTTTTTCGTCCGGTCAAGTAAGTTAAATACGTTTATGCGTTTTATATTTTTACTTTCGTTTGGTAGGTAACTATCAAAATAATTTATGTTCTTAAGTCTGTGATTATTCGTTAATTTTTTTGTGATGAAGTGGATTAAAAATTAGCAAAATTCAACTTTCGTGAAGATTGAAAACTCGTATTAAAAATTATCTATAGTTCTTGCGCTGAAAATTGAATTTATTTTGCTGCATTTTATACAAGTTCCGGATCAGCTGAAATAAATAACATTTATACAGTCATCTTTCTTTTGTTTTTAGACTAGCTGATGGTACTTAAAAAAACAATTTTTATAATAGATGAAGAAGATGAATAAAGAATTTTTGAGTTTCATACGAAAATTTGGTTTTCCAGAAATACTGGGTACATTATTTTCATAGATTTAAAAGACAATCATAATATTGTAACATGATAATATTCTGATAATATTAATTCTTTTAAACTGTGAAAATATCACGGTCAATATTTTCAAATTAATATTCGAAAATATGTGTTAAGTCATTTTGAGAATATGTTGGTTGAGAATTTTTTATTTTTATTGAAGAAGAAATTGGATTCACAAATATGCTTGCACTTGTAAAACATGATTTTCGCAAGTATCGATTTGCTGTCAATCATTATTATGATAGTTGCAGAAACTGAATTACATATGCTAAAAAATTCATAACGTATTAGTCTCTTATTTTGTATTTAAGCTAGACACTTTGGAATTCATGTTTGTAAAAATTGAAAACAGTCATTTTCTGTCTTATCAAGTATTTTATAGTTAGCTACATGTTACGAATGAGGAAAAATAAAAGGAGGCCGATACAAAATAGAATATCACATCGCTGCACGTATAACTACCCTACCTATCTATCATCCTTAAAATTTCGTCTCAGTTTGTATCTGGACGTCTTCGAGTACGGATCAAGTTTGTATCCTTCCCGATGACTGCTGCAGAATCAGATTGAGTGTGAATAACTACTTACTGTCTATTTCAAATTTGGTGTTATTCACTAAGTTTCTAGTCGAGTAAAATTTAATAAATTTTTGTTGCAGATGACACAATGAAAGCGGTCTTGCTGCGGTTTTTTTCAAGTTTGAGTTTTCACTTTCTAGTTGCCTTTGGGAGCAGAATAGCCGGATGGAAGATGGGTAATTATTTGTGTAGCTTTATAATTTAATATTATTTTATCTATTTACTGTCGCCTTATTTCATAATCCATATGTAAAGCCGGTTTAAAATTTTCAATTTTCATCCTGCAGCTTATTTTTAGTTAATTTTATTTTCTCAAAAAGAATTTTCCGAGATTAGCATTGATATGGTGGTTTTCGAGGTCGCTGAACACGAATCCGGAAGCCATTTTTAGCGGCGGCTCTCGCCAAGCGAGATATGGCCGAAAAAAATTGAAAAATGGTCCAAAATGGACTTAAATTGTGACGTAGAGTAAAAGGGGCTGCAGATTCGGATTCAGCGTGAAAAGTTACATATTGTGCATTCCAAATTTTGTGTTATTCAGTTAGTTTTTAGTCTCTTATTCGTATCTCTGTGATCCAGTGAAATTTAATAAATTTTTCTTGCAGATGAAATGATGTAAGCGGTTTTTCTTTGCGTTCAATTTTGAGTTTTCACTTTCCAGTGGCTTTGTGGAACATAATAGCAGGTTGGAAGATAGGTAATTATTCATGTAGCTATATATTTTGAAATTTTTATATCTCATTACTGTCGCATTATTTCATTTCATAATCTTTCTATCCTGCAGCTCGTTTTTAGTCAATTATTATTATTTTTGTTCAAAAAATATTTTTCGAGATTAGCATTGGCAAGGGAATTTTCCAGGACGCTGAAAACGAATCCGGAAGCCATTTTTGGCGGCGGCTCTCGCCAAGCGAGATATGGCCGAAAAAAAATGACGAATGGTCGAAAATGGACTTAAATTGCGATGTAGAGTGAAATGGGCTGCAGATTCGGATTCGGCGTGAAAAACTACATACTGTGCACATGTCTCCTGGAAAATTTCAAAAATTGTCAGTGTTTATGAAAATGAGAAGGTTAACCCCTTTACATTTTTTCAATTTTTTTCAAAAAATTTTTTTCGAGATTAGCGTCGATATTGGGGTTTTCGAGGTCGCTGAACCCGAATCCGAAGTTCGTTTTCGGCGGCGGCTCTCGCCAAGCGAGATATGGCCAAAAAAAAAAAAAATGGTCGAAAATGGACTTAAATTGCGACGTAGAGTAAAATGGGCTACAGATTCGGATTCGGCGTGAACAACTACATTCTGTGCATTCCAAATTTGGTGTTCTTCACTTAGTTTTTAGTCTTTCATTTGTATCTTTATGTGATCCACTAAAATTTAGTACATTTTTGTTTCAGCTGAAAAGTGGGAAACTGTTTTGGGTCCAGTCAAAAGACGCGTTCGATATGCAAGATCGACTCCGCGTATAAGAATACACTTTTGCCCCTACGCGATTGGAGTACCAATGTTCAAGATCCAGTCTAAAAACCTTTTTCTCGAAAAATATTTTGAATCAGTCAAGATTTATTGTAATAATTATACATTCAAAACTTGTATTTGCCAATTATTTAGCCAACTGTGAAATGAGTAAATGAGACATCTAGCCGATTTGAAAAATATGATAAAATGACCTGTAGCCGACAAACATGATAAATTGGACATCTAGAGCCGAAAAACAAACGAATGAACCATCTGGCCGATGATAAAAGCTAATTGAGACATCTAGCCGACAATTTTTCTGTCGGCTACATGTCTCAGTTTCATGCCCCAATCGAAAAATGAATTTTTGCTAGATGTCTCATTCAAAAAATGAGGAAATGAAATGAAATGTGGCCGAATTGGGCTAGATATCTCAGTTTCACATTTCACAGTTGACTATCGTTTGATCGAAGCAAAACTGCTGAAAATTTGGAATAATGCTGAAATTTCAGACTGCACGGATCGGGCTGAAATTTGTCTGGATGGTAGGTTCCTTGATTAAACAAGATTACCTCCTCCCTGACGATGGGCGGTCAAAATTTTGCTTATTTTTTCTGAAAAATGATCCTGTTTGATATAATTGGCTTAAAAAAAAATATTTTGGCCGCTGCAAAATTCGTTTAACTTTTGGAATTTCGTAAATTCTTTTTCGTTGAGTCTGCGCATTTTTTTAATCAATTCTCGAAACGTTTTTGATTCGAGAGTTCATTGAAGGAGTGCGCAACTTGAGTGAAAACAAAAATTACGATTTGGGACAAGAAAGTAAAATTTTGATCTCAGTATGTATCTGGACGTCTTCGAGTACAGATCTAGCAAACAGCAAATATCCATCCGTATGACTGTGCCCTCTCAGTGAGGACCTCCTCGAGTAGTCGCCCCGTGGAATTTGAATCTCCCCGCAGTAAGCTATGTCTTTCGGTTAGTCGGGTGAATGACAATTTCCGCGGGGTGGGCGAAAGAGGAGGAAATGACTAGAGGGTGCGAACTTACGAGTGGATATTTGTAGATAAGACATTTGGACAAGAGAAAAATTTGTCTGGGCGAAACAAGCCATTGGCTGGTAGTACTGGAAAACTCGCTGATAATGGTGGTTAGCTAAGAGGATATAAGTGCGATGCTTTTGGCCCCGACTATAGATTTCGCCCATTCGGGTGACGGTACTCTCTTAGCAGGGACCGACCTCCAGGAGTAGCCTGCCCCCGGATCTTGAATCTCCCCGCAGTGAGCTCAGATCTCTCGGTTAGACGGGTGAATAACAATTTCTGTGGGGCGGGCGAATTTGGAGGAATCTATGCCGGAGGGCTTACTCTTTTTTGGAAAATCTAGTTGTTGGCTAGATGATGTGCAGCATATGTTGTGCGTTTTTTTGAAACTCGCTGACAGTGTGTGTTCTTAAAAGTACCTCAGTAAAAAGACCGATAGGGTGGGTGGGAGGGGGCGGATGGATGGACGGAATTTTAAAAATTCTAAACTCGTATTTTTGAATTTTATATTGTTGTGAATTTTAAGTCGTGAATAATTATATCTGAATTTAAAATCCTAGATAGTTTGAATTTTATTATAGTGGGAATTATAAAAAAATTCCAGACTTGTAATTTTGAAACTTATATTCGTGAGGATCCAAGTCCGTGAAGATAGTTATTGTTGAAAATGTACTGTAGCACATTATTCTACGTGTTTTTGAAACTCGCTGACTATGTGTGTTGTTAAAAGTACTTAAGTAAAGAGCGACATCGGGATGGACGGACTTTTTTAGATTCCAGACTCGTATTGTTTGAATCTTATATGGTCGTGAATTTTTTATTTGAATTTATCCCGGATTGTTTGAATTTTAATTATCGTAAATATTCCTGGATAGTTTGAATTTTAAATCGTGAATATTAATCAACGATTAATTAATCAGTTGTTTAGTCTAGAATTTTAATTAAGCTACTAATCGTTGGTTAATATTCACGATTTAAAATTCAAACTATCCAGGAATATTTACGATAATTAAAATTCAAACAATCCGGGATAAATTCAAATAAAAAATTCACGACCATATAAGATTCAAACAATACGAGTCTGGAATCTAAAAAAGTCCGTCCATCCCGATGTCGCTCTTTACTTAAGTACTTTTAACAACACACATAGTCAGCGAGTTTCAAAAACACGTAGAATAATGTGCTACAGTACATTTTCAACAATAACTATCTTCACGGACTTGGATCCTCACGAATATAAGTTTCAAAATTACAAGTCTGGAATTTTTTTATAATTCCCACTATAATAAAATTCAAACTATCTAGGATTTTAAATTCAGATATAATTATTCACGACTTAAAATTCACAACAATATAAAATTCAAAAATACGAGTTTAGAATTTTTAAAATTCCGTCCATCCATCCGCCCCCTCCCACCCACCCTATCGGTCTTTTTACTGAGGTACTTTTAAGAACACACACTGTCAGCGAGTTTCAAAAAAACGCACAACATATGCTGCACATCATCTAGCCAACAACTAGATTTTCCAAAAAAGAGTAAGCCCTCCGGCATAGATTCCTCCAAATTCGCCCGCCCCACAGAAATTGTTATTCACCCGTCTAACCGAGAGATCTGAGCTCACTGCGGGGAGATTCAAGATCCGGGGGCAGGCTACTCCTGGAGGTCGGTCCCTGCTAAGAGAGTACCGTCACCCGAATGGGCGAAATCTATAGTCGGGGCCAAAAGCATCGCACTTATATCCTCTTAGCTAACCACCATTATCAGCGAGTTTTCCAGTACTACCAGCCAATGGCTTGTTTCGCCCAGACAAATTTTTCTCTTGTCCAAATGTCTTATCTACAAATATCCACTCGTAAGTTCGCACCCTCTAGTCATTTCCTCCTCTTTCGCCCACCCCGCGGAAATTGTCATTCACCCGACTAACCGAAAGACATAGCTTACTGCGGGGAGATTCAAATTCCACGGGGCGACTACTCGAGGAGGTCCTCACTGAGAGGGCACAGTCATACGGATGGATATTTGCTGTTTGCTAGATCTGTACTCGAAGACGTCCAGATACATACTGAGATCAAAATTTTACTTTCTTGTCCCAAATCGTAATTTTTGTTTTCAAAAAATTAACGTACACCGACACGACACATTCAAATACGTCGGTATATTGATGTTTAAGCATACATTTATATTACATTCGTAGAAATACACAGAAAGTAAATATTCATTTTAAAAAAAAGTTACAAAATGGTAGTAATAATTTCAAAAACAAATAATGAACAATAGTAATTAAAGGAATGTACAATAATTAACTAGGAAAAAAAAAAAAACTTGCATAATTTATATAAAAATATAACTTAATGCTACACGTAGAATTTGAAAAATTGAAAAAAAAATTAACGACTATCAAAAATCTATTTTTAATATGTTGTAAGATGAATAATTATTAAGTGTGAAAAAAATCATAGCCATTATTCTGTAACAAGTACACCAAGCAAACTATTTCATATGAGTAAAAATTATGGCACAACCAAGAGATGATTGCCATAATTGCACAAATATGGAATAGCTTGCTGATCGAACTGTACCGACACAACTCATCAAATTTTCCGAAGTAGTTCATATTATAATATAATTTTCGTTCCAAAGATTCAATAGCTTATAGGGAAATAATAAAGATACCTAACTACGGGCTGACAGTCAGGTTATAGAGCTGAGGAAGGCAAGTTAAACCGGATCGTGGAAGGAGCAAGAAAGTTGAAACTTTCAGAAGGTAGACAAAACAAAATCTATCGGTTTCTGAATAAAAATTTTAGGAGAGGATGGAAAAAAATTTGAATTGTTCGAGTAAAATTTTAAATCCTGAATCCTCCCATTGACAAGAAACCTTAGGGTACTAGCATCACCAAGTAAATGCACGGTCCAGTCCACGTTCCATCTTGAAACATCATACATAAAACTATTACCGAATATATATTGTATCACGATAGGAGAAAATAAGTATCGTTTCTTATAGAGAAACAAATGGTTTGTACGATACTATATAGCTCATTCAAGTAAATGCACACAGTATTAGTGAATTTCAAATAGGACGAAATACAGCGAATAAAGTAAAAATTCGGACAGTCCTCAAAATGGTGAATTTCAGTACCAATATTATAAATGGTGCGTTATATCATAAAAAATAGCCAAAATTATCGACTAGACTAGAAATAAAGAATCATTTTTGAGGACGTCAGTGGCCGGAGTGGTAAAGTAGACGACGAACTGGGTGAAATTACTGAAAATTACTCTTACTTGTCGTACTTATAATTTATGGAATTAAAGGAGCTGTACTTGAAAACTGCAGTCATGTAAAATAATAAAAAAATGTTAACAAACATATCTAAATAAATTCAACTAGTGAAGCGAGGGCTTCAAGTTGAGTTTTTATTGACTTAAACTACTCTGTAATAGTCCTGGAGTTATAATCTGAACCTTCATTTTAGTTCAAAACATTAATTTTGAGATAAAAATAAAATCGTTAATTTGCATTCAAAAATTCCAACAAAAAATATTTGAGTTTATGTAGAAATCTCAAGTTCAGTTTATCGTTAATTATATATCTCACAATATTACTGACATTTGATTTTTTTTAAATACTCAAAATGAAAATAAAAATAGATAAGAGCCCACTGTGAATTTCCCCTCAACAACTGATTTCGTGATTTTCAAATCATTCCCTTCGTTAAAACCAGTGGCGGAACTGAGGAGCGTCCAGAGGAGGCTAAAGAACGTTAAAAAAAAATCGCCCCCCCCCAAAAAAAAAAAAAAATTTATTGAAAAGATGGTTTAAAAAAATCCTATCAATTAGTGGATATCAGAAATTTCCTCAATGGATTGAGGATACTATACTTTGGGGAAGCACTTCAGTATCAATGTTTTGATGTGACAAAATTAAAAAAAAATTTTTCTTGGCACCCCAGACCTCCTCCTCCGCCATAAAATAAAATTAGTACCGCCACTGGTGGAAAAGAAGATGTTAATTCGTCATTTAACCCATCAAACAAAAATCTCTAGTACATAGTATCTACAATAAATTTGAATATTCACTTGAATTCTACAAAAAACTGTCACCCTCTCAAATATTTTTTAAAATAAATTTTTTTCGATTAAAAATTCGCTAATTTAACAAAAAAAGATTCGATTTTAAAAACTACTACAAATGATGAACGAAACCAAAAAATTATAATACTTTCATGCGAAAAGGCGCTATGTCCAGTTTTAATAATTTGCAAAAAGGCGAGAGAGAAGTGTTGAAACATGCATTACTTCGGTATTAATATTACTTTTGTCAACTTGGATGAAAGTCTACAACTACTTGTCTCAAAGTTTAAATTAACATGAATACTTACAATATCATTTTTGAAATTTGGCATCAAAAACATTTTTTTTTATCAACTTAATAAAGACACATAACTTTTTTGGTTCACGGTATGGATTTTAAAAAATCTTATCCAAATTCTCGAAATTTAAAAAACTGCAGCATTTTGCTAAATTAATAAGAGTTATTTTCAGAATTTTTCCACACTGAACGTCGTACCTATTTAAAAAAGAAAGAAACCTGTTGGAGGGATACATGCGATTGTGGTGCTCGAGGAATTGACAGAAACAAAAAAGGACAGATATTATACTACGGTAGTCTGTTTTTTGGGAAAAAAAATTTTTTTTCAACATAAGTTTGTTATTTTATGGAAATTATGCCATCCGAACTTTTTTTTTTTAAATTTTACAGTTGAAGGAAAAGAAGAGCACAGCAAAAAAGAATTTGATGCATCAGTGCTGAAAAGATTGAGGAAAAAATTTCCATAACCACGCGTAAAGGTTTGCCAAAATATAATAAAGGACATTTGCAAACATGGTTTTCATGCTAAAAAACATTCCAAGCTGTTAAATTTAACGTCTGTTTATAGGATATTACCGATTCTATTTTTTTTTTATTCCAGTCAAAAGACGTATCAAGTCCGATGGCAAAAATTTCCACGACCTATTTCAAAAATTCAAATTTCACGTCACATGAAAACGAAACAAAACAAAATTTTACAGCATGAAAAAGAAAAAAAAAAAAAGAAGAATAAAAACGCAAAAAGCACCACCAAAACAAAGAAAAAGGAAATTACACGAAATAAAATACAGACTAGCCATGGTAAAATAACGGGAGAAGTTATTAACAAACATTCGCCTGAGGCGTACAAATTTAAAAAATAAATAAAATGCACGTATGTACACAAATTAAAATTTTACACGTAACAAACCGATAAATTCAAATTAATTCAGCTAAACATCACAATCGTTCACATTAAGAGAGAAAAAAAAAAAGAATCAATTACATTAAAATAACATAATAGATGCTGATGACGCTGATTTTTGGTAAAAACAAAAAAAAAAGTATCACAGGTCATCTTATAGTTGGTCAAAAGCAACGAATATCGACGACAAAAAAAGGGAGGAAAAAAATAATCAATCGAAGAATAAAGGATTAAGAATTTTCATATCAAATTCTAAAGACCGGAAAAAAAATTGTTTAATAATAAGAAGAAAAATAAGAGGGGGAAAAAAAATGAAAAAGCTACGCATTTTTGCAGTTTTTAAATTATGCGTAGCGTCGACGATTCCGGCATCATCTGCTAATTTGCTTCACGATGAGCGCCGAAATGGTGGCAATAATTCCTAAAGATAATACTACTGAGATATGACTTTGCTGCAGCGGATGCGCTCCATTCACTAAACCATCACAGTCAGCTGGAAAAAAAAAAATCGTAAATTAATGGTAAGAAATTAAATAAATGAATAAATGAACGAACGAATGAATAAAATAAATAAATAAAAATATTTAGACATTGAAAATAAATATAGATGGATTGTAATATTGTCGTCATGTGAGATGAGATCTGAGAAATCATACGTGCGAGTGAAAAGAACTATACTATTTTTTGTTTACATTGTATCAAGTAGGTAGTTTGTATTATTAAAATTATTGGTGGTGTGGAAATTAGAAATTAATTCGATTTAAATATTTTTTAATTTATTTAATTTATTAATATTTTATTGAAGTTAATTTTGTATTTTTCAACATTCTGTATTGAATGTCGAGTCCCATGGACCAAGAATCATTTAGGATGAGGTAAAGATTTCCGACATAGAAAAATAAAATTAATTTTGAAAAAAAAAAGAAAAAAAGAAGAAGCTTCAAACTTCAAGAATTAATATTATTACGTTTTGTTTTGGAAAATTTATTATTTTCTACAAAAAAAAATCTACAAACATGATACTAGGTGTTACTTGAGCTCCCAAACTAGTGAACTAAAAGTTTCAATCTTTAAATCCGTAAAATAAAAAATTGTATAAATTAAAATTTAACCGATTATTATATTGTCAGAAATTGATATTGAAAAAAAAAAATAAATAAAATAAAATACACAAATGGGAAGAAGGGCGGACGAGGAATAGAAAAAAACTAGGAAATTCTCTCTTCATTTTGAAGAATGTTGCCTTGGCAGGAAAAAAATTATTTAAAAAATATTCTACATTTTGTTTTACCCATCGAAGACAAGGTGTAAACAAAGTAATTGGCTACTCGAGAGTTTTAAAATGTTCTATTGACTATATGTAAGATCAATTACTATGAAAATATAAAAATACTTCAATTCTGACTTAACCACTCATTTTAGATCATTTTGAAAAAGAATCTTCTTCACTGAAGGTATGTTTTCATAGATTTTGTCACATATTTGTAACTAGATGATAAAACGGAATTTTTGTTCCACGAAAAAATATAAATCATTTATGGTTAAAAGGAAGCATGTCTGAAATTGAGGTACTTGGAAATAAAATTTAAAAAAAAAGGAGAAATTTTGTACAAAAATAAAATACCTATACACGAAAATCGTTTCCAGTTCTCACCATTAGAAACATCACTAACATCATTAGCCTTTGAACGTCTCAGTTTACTCATCTACCAGCTATCTGATTTGAGTTTATATTTACACCTTTCGGCTTCTAAGTACCTCGATAGTGAATTCAGATTTTTCTTTTTTGTGAGGTGAGTTCTACACCACGATTATTACTCAGTTGGGGAAAGGTAAGCAGTTATCTAGTTTTCTACCACAAAGGCTTCAAATTCCAAAGCTGGCCAAAAATTTTTAGTTTTAGAAAACGTAAGAATGATAAAATAAGGCATATAATACACTACCATGATGAGTAATATTAAACATCCAATACGGATCTCCATTTTCAATGTGTAAATCTGGTCTACACGATTTGGTTAACGAATACAGCTGTAGATGGCGTGGTTTATGCGATCTATCAGCGATGCCAGATAGGTCTGGCATGTTGTAAATGACGAAACAGTGTTTATCTTTCGTCGAACGACTTTGCGGTAACGGTGACTGAGGTAATGCGATCAAGTAACTTGTGCCATTCGCATCCATCCAATAACCATGGCACGAGTACGCTGAAACACAAACAAAATTATATTAGAGGAAAATAATTCTGGTAAAATATAGGTACCTATTACCTTAAAAGATATGTAATGACACCTCAAGGCGAGAAGTTTAAAAATAAGAATTTCGCATTTCACTTTCTGTGGATCGTAAAATGCACTTTTCGTCATCACTGACCTCAAAATGGTGCAAATAGCAACAGCCGAAATAGGAAAACATTTTACATAACAACCTTAAGGGGTAAATAACCTTTAAATTTGTATTTCAGACGTACCACCTTTCTCGTTTAATGTGACAATATAGAAAACTGATTTTATTATTTTCTTCACTTTGAGGTGCCTATTCAAAAAAACAAAATTATTTCACATTCTCAAGGAGAGTACTGAAATTCAAGTTCAAACTCAACTGGTAGTTCAAATCGTGCCAGTTCAACCGATGAAATTGCATAATATTTAAATGTTTAACCTCGGGTCGAGCTTCAACTCGAATAGTAATTCCTACCTTTACACACAAGAGCCCTTTAAAAGCCAGTATTACAAACCTTAGTCACTGATTTAGCTAACTGTTGTAACAAAAAATGAGCAAGGTTTGTAATACCGGTCTTTGACCCATGAAGAATAAAATGTGTACCTAATAGAGATAGCACGCGTTTACTAAGGGCCAGTATTATAAAATTTGTTAATTGATTTAATGGACCACTGTAACAGAAAATGCCCTGGACTTTCCATTATAACGATCTGTTAATTAGAAAACATAATTTTTGTAATGCTGGCCCTCACCAAAATTAATATCCATGCGTTAAAAGTAATGAGAGCATACTCTGTTCAACTTAAGAATATCAGAAGTTTCTGATCAAAACCACATTTTGATAAAAATATTGAGCAGTAGTACATGATAAACCCAACTTTTATCTCCGTTGCTTTACCTTCCTTTTTCAGTTTCAGAATTTGTATGTGATTACAAATTTATTTTCTTATTCTCAAGTTCAACAGAGTAATTAGATTTTTGTAACCTCAAAATTAATGAAATTGGTTATATTTTTTAAAGTGGAAGATTATTTCGTCCGGTAGGGATAAAATAATTGGAAAAAAAAAAAAGCAAAACTCAAAACGGGTGTTTATTCTTATAAAAGTACTCACTCGCAGTGATATCCGAATTGCATTCGGAATGAATTTCCATGGTTTCGGCGTCGTTGCATCCCAAGGAGAGAATTTGTTTACCGTTTTCGCAGGACACTTTCTCTTCCTGAGGTTTACCACGAATCTGATCCGTGCTGGCAGCCGTCTTCCAAGGAACGTTATTGTTGCTAATCGTATACCGTCCCAAGAATGGGCATCTACGTCTTTTTGGAACTTGAGCTGCAACAAGAAAAAATGAAAGATTAAAAACGTGATCTCACTACATTATAGAATAAGAAATTGCACATTTCTGTTCAAAACTCAAGCTATAAATACATTCGGAGAAAATTTAGTTCTTCACACATGAATGGGCTTTGATGGTGCAAACCCAAGGTACCATTTTCTAGATCATATCGCGAATAGTAATTATGAGCCCAAAAAAAGAATTGAAAATTGAGTAATTTTTCCAGAATCTCAAACATGCAAAACAGAAATATCAGCATAACAAACGATTACAAACCTGATCTACCTGATGAGCTTTTACAAACAACAAACACTTTACTGACTCACTCAACTAGCATGTTCACTCATCACTTGACCAATGATGACTGAATTGATTTCGAAAACTGGCAACAAAAACACCTCGACTGCACAACATCGAAACCATACTAACTTCTTTGAATTTAATTTTTGTATTGAGTATGGAATGATCACACTGTAATGAATCGAAGTGGATTCGAAAATTAATTTATTTCACCAAAATACAACTTTAAATGAAGACAAAAAAAAAGGATGCGTCCGCGACCACGATCTAACAGGAACTGAGCTCAAAATTCGTAATTGACTAAATGATTGATAGCCACCAAACTCCAACCCGATAGATGACGCGGCTTATCTGATGATTGGGGGGCGGGGCCAAGAGTAACAAAAATTCTTTCTTATCTTCTGGTTACTAAAATGACTAATTTGGGAACACGCACTCAAGAAAATTAATTGACTCATACTCTGCTCCAAATATGATGGCCGCAGAAGGAACTTGAAAATTTTCGCACAACCAGTCAAATACGTTGAATAGTGTGCGATGTTGCCAAAAAACCATAATTTAATGTTTCATGATAATGATGAAAATTGATACGAATAAGTTGTGTGGCACCGCTCCAGCAGTCACTGGCCATCATGTTTGAAACAGAGTATAAGCAGAGTTTGAAAGCTAACTAAAGGCCGAAAGCTGAAAGCCAATCGATTATTAAGAGGGAAAAATCGATAGCTGAAAGTCTTAAGCTTTGTCTGAAAAACTAAATGCAAAATTTTTTTTTTGGCTTCTTTACGGCTTCTGTTACTTTTTGAATTTGGAGTAGAAAAAAAATTGAAATTATCATTTTTAAGATAAGATTTAATACTTAATTCATTCGATATTATACGACATTCATTCCTACTCAAAGACTAACTCATGATTTTCAACAAAATATCACAAAATGAGTCATCCCACACAGCTGTTTTTTCGTTTTTTTTTTCTTCATCATTGCAGCAAACATTCTCAGCTTTCATATCGTCTTTTTCATTTTTTTTTTCTGACTTACCTGAGTTTACTTTTTTTTTTGAACTTTTTGTTACGCAATAAAAACAGTCAACATAGAAGAGCAGCAAAGAAAAAAATAAGTTAGAAATTTGAAAACGAAATTGCAGACACTTGAGCACAATTCAAAAATTTTCTCGTCAACGATTTCCGAGAATGAAAAAAAAAAAAAAAAAAAAAAAATAGGTAGGTAGGAATAATAAAGGATAAAAAGGAGCTGGAAAAAAAAAAAGTACATCCG
Source organism: Parthenolecanium corni (assembly GCA_038050395.1). Taxonomy (NCBI): domain Eukaryota; kingdom Metazoa; phylum Arthropoda; class Insecta; order Hemiptera; family Coccidae; genus Parthenolecanium; species Parthenolecanium corni. The sequence continues at coordinate 555,089 of JBBCAQ010000002.1, forward strand.
ACGAAGATCTGCCATAAAAACGACGAAAACTTTTTTCTTTCTGTCTTTTCATACGAGATGGAAGGAAAAAAAATCGTATTTTTATGTAAAGTTTATCGTTTTACAGGTTTTTGTCTTTTCTTTTAAATTCGAAACGGTAATGTGGGTTTGTTTCAAACTTTTTAATAGTAAGTTGACGAAAACAAAAAAAAAAAAGGAAGAAAAAACAAAACAAAAAAGCTGGTAATACGCAAAAGTTTTCTTTCTTTCTTCTTTTTTTTTTCGTCTTTCAAAGGTTTTCTGTATTTTTGTTTTCTTCATTTTTCCTCTCGCGCTTTCTGACCAAAGGAAAAAAATGGAAATAAAAAATCTTCGTTCTTTACCGAATACCGATTTTTGTCTTTTTCTTTAGTATACAATTTTTTAATTTCCAAAATCTAAGCTATAAGACAATAATGCTCGAAGCAGCTTTCTTATGCAAGACAAAATTATTTTTGTTGATATCTGACGAATTACGAGTAGGTTCAAATTTGAATAATCATCAGTTGATGATAGAAAATGTTACCAATATTTGGGACGAAATCTGAGAAAACCCACCTTCAGGCGAAGGAGATTGAAATTGATTTTTTTCAAAATTCTCATAGACTATATCGAATAACGAGCCCAACATTCTATGATTCAACTTTCAAGCCCAAACATTTGCTGTGATATGGCTCATCAAATTTAAAAAATGAAAAATTTGATTTTGAGAAAAATGCATTCAAGTTCGAGATGTTTTTCTCTCTATGTTTGCGATCTACGTGTTTCAGGAATTTTACTATAATTATGGCTTTTTTCCTTTTTGTTAGACCAACGAACTAATGGCAGAAAAAGAACTAACAAAAATTACCGCGCAAATAAAATAATACTGGAATTCAATTTTTTGGAATTTAGAAAACAGACTAAGTAAATCACTATAACCTCTTTTTAGGAGCATTAGGCGATCACTTCAACATTCGTAATTCCATAAAAAGTTTTTCACAGTGTAAGTATAACAAGTTTCAATCAAAATCCATAATCGAAAATTTTTACTTTCCAACTTGTTTTCGGCTCTACTGAAAATTTTTGTTCTGTATCTCAAGGTAGATTTTCTCAGATTTAGTCACATCTTATTCAACAAAATTAAGAAGGTACGTAGTGAAGGAATCAATGAATTATGGTAAGAAAATTAAATAGGAAAAAAAAAACCAAACAGATAAGATTATTAAAGATATTGGTCACTTTGAAATCCGGTAGCCGAAATAAAAATAAAAGTTGTGATTTTTGCAAAACCTGAAGAAGTTGTATTTGTCTGACGTTAGATTAGCCAAACCAAAAAAAATAATTCTTATCATTAGCAGGGTAAAATTATGTCAGCTTTGCATATCGATAAATAGAAACGAGATTCAAAATTATGGGGAAACTATTATTCAAGTATCATTCTTACATCTGTGCCCAAATGATACGTCACAAATTTATTATTGTCATATCTCGTCAGTGCTCACGATATAACACATTCATATCAAATTAAGTGACATGACACAAATTAAGACTAAGCATAAGCCAGAAAGTGAAAAATTTACCAGTCACATTGAAATACTTTGCAGTTTGCACTTCGGGAAGTAATACTGCGAATCTCTTAAGAAAGCACACCGTCCACCCTCTACAGGGATCTATTCTACTGAAAATTTCATTTAAGAGAACAACAAAGTCAAATTTCACAGACAACTTTTTCACACTCACCGCCATCCTTCATTTTAAATTGTTCGGTGGCCACTTTGGTAGTACACCCAGCCTTGGCAAACAACAGCCACTCGAACCTCCGTCCTTTCGCACTAACCATAATTCCGAGCTGCTCGCTCACCCATACGCTGCTCATTTGCGGTCACTAAATTAGCCGATCACCAACACGGCTGCTGGAAATTGCTACGTCTCTCCGCTGAGCTAACTTACCTACTCCGCCCCCTCATCGCTTCAATAAACGCGGAGGAGGGGGTGATGAGACATGGCCCCAAAAATGTATGCATTACACTCGTGTGCGCTTCTCCATATACGAGTACAGTAAAGTGCATTCATCGTCGACGTTTGATCGTTGCACATCGAAATCGAATTAAAACGTACACGATTTTAATTCATCTGACCCTCCGCCACCCCATCCCTGGCCAGCACTCGCTACACTCGGGTAAGTAGTCATTACGTTTGAAAAGGGCCAAGTATTTATATCGACTGAAATTATTGCGAATTTCAAATATACAGCAGACACCGAAACCCACATAATATACATTCAGACACTCTGCACTCCACGCTCCCCCCAACCACTCGGAATAAATTACATAATTCTCGGGTCTCATTTTCAGCCTTTTCTGTCTGTCTGTCTCTCTCTGTCTCTCTCTCTCGCTCACTCACTCTCTCCACCAATGTCGGTCTGGCTTGTACCATCATTGCGTTTTAAAATGTGACTCGCTTCTTTCAGGGCGAACCTACCCCTCGCAGCCATTTCAAGTGTATTATTATGTACAGTCTCTCTTGCAGACGGTGCACCACCGAAGACCACACCGTCGGTTCGCTGTTCGGTATACGCTGCCCCTCGTCCCCAATTTGTGGTCGCCGGGTCGACGTACACAACATAAACATAACATTCCGTACGATTGAATTAACTATATCTATAATATACTGTCAAAATATTAGTTAATATATTCGGAAATGCTTCTCTGATTAACTTCCATATACTCGTATTATATATTGCTTCATTATTATTCCGAGGCGAATGCGAACGCGGTAAATATCGACGAGAGGAATTGCATTAATATGCATAAAGGCATTCGATATTGATTCGCAAAGCGCATTGTAATCCTGCCTTTGTCAAAGTCGCGTATAATTATGCGATTTGAGAAAGTGCTACATGAGCGAAGCCTGCACAGATATAGTCGAACGGAGATTGACGGGTGAGTCGAGGAGAAGGTCAAGATGAAGATGAAATAAAAATCTCACAAAATTACTGGTATTTCATATTTTCAGTGGGCTAACTTTCGAAGAATCGGCTCGATATGAACATTACTATCTTACTGATTTCAAAAACCTTGGAAAAAGCTAAACCCAACGCGACAACAGCAATAGCAGAAGACAAACGCGAGATTTTTGATCGTCGATCGAGTTTTGCACGCTAAATGCCACTCATTTGTATGCACTAGCCAGCATTCGCTATTTCCTTATGCATACTTTGGACCTTCGGTACAATCATCTCCACCTATTTTGCGTCAGCTTTTGAAAAAATTGTATCGCTCGAACAATTCGAATTTTAAAAAGCTTTTCGCTCGTTTTGAAACACGAATTCCTCTCACTTTCACTACCGCTGCAGTCAAGATTAAATTTTCACGAAGGTGTGTATTCCGGAGCTCACTTCGAGAAAAATTGAATGAAACCAAGACCGCAGGAAGACAAAAACCCGTCCCACGATACGCAACACTTTGACTAATTTACTGTTATTAGTTTTTGCTAGCGCGCGCTAAGGCGACGCACAGAAGATCTTAAATGTAAAAACAAAAAAAAAAAAAATAAAGGAGTAGGCCCAAAATAGACGTCGGTTGCTTTAATTTCTTCTCAAGAGTACGTTTCTTTTCTTTTCTTTTTGTCTTTGTCAACCCTGCACAGGATGTCGCACGTTGAATGAGGGTACCAATTTTCCACTTTTTCCTTTATTCTCCAAGTGAAGTAAATGGCAGAAAAGGAAAACACACGCACCGAAAAAATACAACGCAGCTTACAGACCCTCCTTGGTCCTCGTCCTTTACACACAGTTTTCTAAGAAACGAAAAAAATGGTTTCAATTAAAAATGCAACGACTTATCGCGCGAGACTACGTTTAAGAAAATGTCGAATATAAAAGAGGCGCAGACCGAAGGGACTTTTTAAGAAAAATAAAGAAATAAAGGTGAATTTGAAGTACCGGCTGTGGGGGAGAGGAAGAAAAATGGAAGGATGTAATCGACTGTTTTGTTTTTGTTTTTTTGAAAATGGCTTAGATGTAGAAAAAAAAAGGGGGGGCGAGATATTGCAGCACGGGGAGTCGTACGGTCGTTGGATGAAACTGTCTTTTGGAAAATATTCGAGAAAATCTACCGAAATACTTCTAAAAATATTTCCTTCTCACTCATTAGGATCTGGCTATATGTAAATGGGTCACACAAGAAACTTTGCAAGCGAAGGACTACGTTTTATACATTCATTACCAAAAGGTAAAAATTTCATTAAATTTTTTTTGCAATTCGAGTCTTTTTTGGCGAAATTTAATGTCGACGAAGAGCCTTACAGCCTCCATCATCCCTCCCCCCTTGAATGCAGAGGACACGACCATTAAATAATGGGAAGCAACCAAGGCGAAGGGTTAGTAGTTTGGAGTTGCATCAGGAACTGAATCAAGTCATCCCAGCAGTACAAAAACACACATCCATACTTGCGAAACCAATAATCGGCATTGAAAAAAATTTCCATACAAATGTTTTCCGATTTTCATGAAAATTAGTCACACATACACCTATTATGGTCTAACGAATATTATGGAACACCAAAATAATTAATTACATTGCACTGCTTACATCATGTCCTAAAAAGAAAAGTAAATTAAACTGTAAAATATTTTCAAAATAAAGTTTTTTTTTTTTTTTGCCCAGGTAAAATTCTACAAAATTAGAGAGAACACAAAAAACGTTATAATTCCTCTACTCTCGATGATCGAGTGACCAAACACAAATATTTCTTTTTTCAAAGAAAATGTTGAACTTTTCCAAATTCATAGAAAACATTTAAAAAAAATAATTCCCAAATTTTGAAGGCTTTTTTCTCAAAAATAATTTCAATTAAAAATCTCCATTATGCTCAGTTTTTGAAATACAGAGATACGTCTTGGACCACTGAAGTCGACAATCGATACTGAAGAAAAAAATGTAAAAAAAGGACTTTTCATAACCTTCTGCCGAAGGTAGGATTTGTCAAACTTTCTCGCATACTATGTATTATTGTTCATGCCGACAACTGATAATCTGCTGTTAAATGTGAGAGCGTGTGCGGGTTTCCAACCTCTCTCATTAAATACGCACTTTATAACAGCTTACCTATCAAAGAGTATAAGTTTTCGTAAAATACAATCGAATCGAATATTTAAAAATGAAAACATGCTATTACTTACTGACAAGAGTGATAAAAGGTAACGTTTGTTGATTGAAATTTTGAATTGTACATGCTTCTTCTGCTATTTGTACTTCTTTATCTGCAAAAAAATACACAACATGATTAGACGACTTCTCAAAATAACTTATTCATTTAGTTACGCAATATGTTATTCAAATGCAAAATAAAATATGAAAAAAAAAACATACGAATAAAAAGACAGGATAATAATAAAAATCAACTGACAGCCTCTTGAAAATCTCCAAAATTACACATTCTTCAGGCTCGTTTTCAATCAGTCCGTAAAAATAAAATACTCGCACAGCCGACATTCACTTTTCACATTTTTCAAAGTTACTGCGAAAAAATCCGAAGCCCACACGCATCCAAATGAAATGTGGAATTTCAATTGGGAATTTCATTCGAATTGTTATTTTTGCAATTTTTATTTACCGAAGGGATGAAGAAACATGACGATAACGAAGGATCGAGCGAACGAGTGCCAGTTCAGAAATAGAAAATCAGACCAAACCAAATGGCAAATTCTCATGTACTTTCAGCCTTCATGTATGAAGGTTATAGTAAACAAGACAAGAATACGATTTAGAAGGCACAGACCAAAATTCCCATAAAAAAAAAAAACAATCGAGTAAACTGAAAGGCAATGTGTTTCAGTTTTTGACTATTTTCGATTAAAATGGAAATTTTAAACGTCACATCAAAACCTAAAAACATTCGATAACATCCTAAATTCGGAACAAGCATATGCAAAAAGGTGATAAGTACACTTATTCGAATTTTACAGGAAAGTAAAAAACATTTATAAGTCACTTATAGCTTTCTTATGTAGCATCCCAACTTTGAGGTATATTTTCTCAGCAATGGTGTCATCTTAGTGTGTAATATTTTTACTAAAAGTAGGGCTTATAGTGTGCTCATAGTGTAAACAATTGAACTTTAGAAGAACTTAATTTTCGAAAAAGAGGAATTAATCCGTTCTTGCATTTTGCTGTTCACCCATATTCAAATAACTGTTATCACCTCGTGAAAGATCATACCTTAAAATAGACTGCCCTATGGCTTAATATTTCGGTTTGGATCAAAATTATGATTTGTATTATTCATCACCTCGTGAAAGATCATACCTTAAAATAGACTACCCTATAGCTTAATATTTCGGTTTGGATCAAAATTATGATTTGTATTATTCATAAGGATGTGGGGAATGTAGCTTATGTAGCTTATGTAGCTTCTCCAATAGGATTCAATTGATGATATTACACTCCGTTTATTTTAAAATACTGCAAAAAACGGAACACGAAGTTCACATTCGTCAACAATGTGAAAATCAATCCGAGTGATAATACAATGAAAAAAAAGAAAATATTTTTGCAATCTTTAAAATGAACAGAGTATGGTGCTGATAAGGATGATTACAAAAATGTTAATACTCAGAGGAGCTCTGATTTCCTTCACTTTCTTAGAAGTATCAGCATATAACTCGCCCAATAATACTTTGATAAGATCAGATATACAAGAAACCCTTCCAGAAGAGGTGCAGAATTTCTAATGCTACAGCCCAAGAAAAAAAGGGCAATTTAGATAAACAACAAAAACAAAAAACAATCGTGACTTTTGGAAAAAAATATTCATGATTGAAAACTCAGTCCCACTCTAGTAACGAGGTATTATTTTTTTTGAATATGATATACAATAAGTTTTCAGTGTTTCCTGATAGAGAAATTTGACTTATACCCGCACAAAGTACACATAAAAACGAGTTTCGAAGGGTATCGCGTATTTTCTAAGTAGGACAAAAAAACGAATACCCCAGTCAATCGCAGGAAAGAGAATGACCTCATGTAATTTTCTTCAAATTCCATTTTCTTTCACCAGCCAAAGCCTATCGAGTTCTGGCTAAAAAGGCCTAACGGGCACTCCACAACGGTGGTAAGGACACCGCTAATGAAATGGAAAACGAGATGAAAAATAGCTGCACTGCACCGGCTATAATAAAAACAAATAGTTTTCACTTCGTCGCAACCATACCCGGTCCACACAAAGGTACCTTAACTATTTCTACCCTCTCGTTTGTGCTTGAGCTTCCTCGTCTACACCACGATGGTTGGAAAAGTTTGCAAACTTTTGGTAATGAAATTTGAGGTATGTGTCAGCAACGACTCGTTTAAAATGAAGGGAAACTGTTTACGACCATTCGTCATTTCAAATTCATACTCGTATTTAAAAGCTTTCGCTTGACTGTAATATAAGCAACGTAGCAAACTTTTTTTTGGCATTATAGTGCCACACTTCTCAAAATAGATGGAGGGATTCCATTTTTTTAGGATATTATGTTTATAGTACTCTAGACCTTTCACGATTGTTGAGTTTTGAACTTAAAAATGAGAATCTTACGCAATTTTGAATAATTCAAATTACAAATTTGGTGAACGTTATTTGTGGCTATATGAACACGATAGTGAGAGAATTTCTGAGTGATAAAGAGTTGAAATTTGAAAGGTGCGTAGCCATATGAAATCTTGAAATCATGTAATTAAAGGGTGAGGGACGCAAAGGTTGAGGAGTAAGGCCACAGAAAGGGCTTCAAAACAATGATTACGATATTATTATGGTGATATTGAGCTCAAGTTTGATGAATAGGTTTTCTGTAATGAAGAAAAGTTTTATAATGTAAAATTCAATTTTCCACGCGCAGCCTATGGGTATATTTTTCATTGTTTATTCCTTTTTCTTAACATCGATTAAAATTACTCTTGATATATTGTTTGAGTACCGAGCAACATTTTTAACGTAAGCTTTTGTTTTTCACATATAAACTACATGAAGCCCCTAAAGGTGCGAACACACTATCGTCTTAAGCAGAGCCGAATACCCGAGCACACTCGCCGAGTACCCAAATAATACACGTAAAAAATTAGGTGAATTTATGAAATTGCTAAGCAAATTAAAAGATGCTTGGGTATTCAGCTCGGCTCAAGACGATAGCGAGTTCGCACCTTAATGCTAGCAGGGTGCATGATTGATAGAGGTAAAAGCCTTTTGCGACATAAACACCGATATAGAACATATTTCGCCAAAATTATTATTCAATTACACTCTACAAGAAAATAAAATAAATATCAACGTTGAAATGATAATTCGTATTTTTGCAATTTTCATAAATTTGAATAAATTACACATGTGTTGGGTCAATTTGATGACTGGGTACCTGATGCTGATTTTTATCCTGAGATTATTTTGAAATATGCAATGTCCGGAAGAACATTGTTCATACGATAGCATATCCAAGTTTCAGCATGGTGCAAAACCGAACGAAATAATATAAATAAAAAATTTATTTTTGGTGAATGCGTTTATCTTACATTAATGCGCACTCTAGTTAATTATTATAAGATCTATACTTTCTGCTCCATATGTTGTAATTAAAAAAGCATTTGAAAATGGTAAATCGTGGGCGCACTTTTGAGCTATACTATTGTTTTAGCTGCCACAACGCAAATCCGCCACACACGTGTCAAATAAATTACCTACTATTGGCCATATCTAACATTTTTGGGTAGTTTTTTAGACCTCGATACCTTAAATTTCTTTTGGATGTAGCGGCGTACAAAGTGTGAAGGACAGGGTTCACAATGGATATTCGCATAGTTTCGCCAGCCATTTCTTATTTCCAATGAACTACAGATTTTAAAATAGAAAGACCTGCAATAATTTCTAGCACTGGAGACTGCCCAAGAGCCCAAGTAGAATACGAAAAACGTTTCGGCAATGCCTATATTAGCATTGTGGAACAAAAGCCAGACGAATTTATGCGAACATAACGAGCTAATAAAATAACAAATTACTTCTTTTTTTTTGCGTCAGTTTCGGCCATTTTATTTAAACCATTTTCTACGACTTTTTTAGCCGTTTGTTATTCACAAGTTGTAAGAACCACCATATAACCAGCCTATGGCCGCATTAATTGTTGGGTTGTAATTTTTTCGGAATTAAAGCCGGGACGACCGATGTTTTATTATCGGTTAAAAGGCTCAGAAGCCATCGCAGCAGAGGAAACAGAAAGGGAGTAAAATACAAATACATATAAAAAAGAATGGGGAAAAAAAAATTATCGTAGATCGTAATTTGCGTCGAGCCAAAATTTCACTGGCGTCGAGACAAAACTGACATTTTAGCTCATTTTTTGTTACCCTGTTTTAAAACACATACATACAAAAGAAAGGATGTAATTTAAACAGCATTTTCATCGCGTCCAACTTGGAAAGAAAAAAGTAAAACGAAAAATCAATTTCAAGTTTTTCTAAACGGTTTTTCACAGGTTTCCTATTTCTCTTCTTAAAAGCGTTCTCAGTTCAGTATTCACCCTTCGTCCCTCTTGACGATTCCTCTTATTTATTTTACTTTTAATTAGAAAATTAAGAACACAAAAAAAAAATTCTTCAAGTAGTTAGTCGCTATAAGGAGAAATATATTTTATTCTGAATACCTACTCGTTTATCTTTCTTTCGTTCTTTTTTTTTTATGATCTTGAAATTTTTTCCTTACTCTGTTCTAATCGAAATTTATTTTGCATTCAACTTTGAAAATTGAATTTAAAAAAAAAAAAAAATTGGCTATACGAAAAGGTAAAGATGAATTAGCTTTTCTAAAGGATTTCATTTTTGCTGCTCACTGGCAAACTAAGAAAATTATTTTATTTCTGCACTGAACGTTTTCAAGATGGTAAAAAGGAAGTTTTAATGTTAAACGTAGGTATCCAATAATCGAAAAACTACGTTTTCAAAGGAATTTCCTACGGCGAATCAAGAGATATCAAGACTGGACAAGATGCAGTCTGTCGAAAAGGAGAAAAAGCTGGCTTCACTCCAATGGTGGAACCCAGCGACGTTTATGAGAATGGAAGTTGGCAAAAAAGCATTTCCAAATTTTCAACCGCTATAAAATATAGCTGTTGAAAAATCAGCAAGATTTACCACAAGTAGTCAAACTTTTAACTCTGAAAAATATCCTCGTCACGAAAATACCTCCTATGTGCCATACTTATCACTCTTGCAAGACTGGTGCTCTCGTACATACCTTAGCCAGCCCTGTTATCACTCTTCTGCTTTATCAAAAATTAAGTCATCTGAGACGCTAATAAAAATCTTTCACGAGCATTCAAAAATATTTTTTTTAAAAACGTACCTCTTATATACTATGGGCTCAACATAATGAGTTCAATCAATAAGTTCATATGATGATATTCTAACTACACTTTCAAATACGCACTTATTTTTTACGTGCCTTACAAAAATATCTAATTGGTTGAATTTTGTAGAAAAGTATGATTTTACAAGATATTTCATGATTTTATCAAAAATTCCATGAAAAATAGGAGGTAGAATTTGATTTTACATAAGCTCAAAAAATTTTAAAATACAAACCAGCAGAAAGATTTTTTATTACGGCAGTTCGAAATAGTATTCAAGTTTTCCAGTAAAATATTTTAAAACTCTCAAGGGCAAAAAAAATTTCTTGAAGATAAGTTTTCAATTTTCCAAAAGTACTAACCTCCAATTAAAACTACTTTAGCAAATTCGTAAAGCAAACCAGGCACTTCGCTTCTGGAATGCGTTTAAAAAGTTCGAAACGATTACCATGGAAGTTCAGAATTCATTTGCAACTCAAACTTACTTTTTCTTCCCTCTGACATTCCCTCAGAGTCCCTCAGCCAGTATTTACCTATTCTTCCAAGCCCATTTTTGCACCCATCTTCTCATCCAACAGGGATGTTTGTACCTCGAAAAAAAAAGAAGGTTAAAGGTGGTTCACCCAGATTTCATTTTTTTTTACTATTATATTAGAAGGAGAAAGAGGTAAAAGGTACAAGAAATCTACAAGCTAATACACAAAAAATGGTGTTTTCCTCATTTGCTGACAGTTTCTCACCAATGTACCTATGCGGTCGAAAGTACGAACCAAAGAAAAAAAAAAAGTTTTCCGAGCGAAAACCGAAGCACGGAGTTGTGAGTTTCAAACGATACGAGATGTAAATTTTCAGTTTCGCTGAACATTTCTGACAGATTTTAGGTGAAAATTTATAAGTAACACTCGAAACAGTCTGACATCAACAGTTAGTATGAAGAGGATAGAGAGCAGTCAGCGAAAGACAAATTGTCTTCGAAATTAACGCAGGTATTTGGGTATATCTAATATTGAAATTGTTGCAAAATATTTTAAACACTTACTTGACTGCTGAATTTCGATGACATGTCCGTCCCTTCGGTAAAATGACATGCAACGGTAACCGCTGTCGCTGAAAAATAAGAAACATGAAAATTCATTACACATCGAATACATAATCAGAAAATGTACAGATTATTTATTCATTCATTTATGAGTGTAATGTCTCCTCCCATACAGTCAGAACTGACAAAATACACGAGGAAAGAAACAAGTGTTTAATGGGATATTGCATAATTCAAAATAGTCTCGGGACGAAAAAGTTAGAGAAATGCCAGGGTCTTAAAACTTTTAATATTATGACAAATTTTGGTGAAATTTAAATTGGTTGGAAAATTATCAAAATCATCTGTCTCTATAAGCTACTGAATAATGATAGAGAAATTTGGCCATAGAAAGAAGTGTTTAATGGGACATTGCATACTTTAAAATAATCCCAGGACGAAAAAGTTGGAGAAATGCGCAAATTATCAAATCATCTATCTCTAAGCTACTGAATAGTGATCAAAACTTGGCCAAAGAAAGAAGTATTTAAATGAATGAATTAATAAGCAATATATATAAATAGAGGTGGGGAATAAGGAATTGATGCTAAAAATCAATAATCAACCAAACTGATATTTATTAGTATTTCTTATGGGTCATAAATAGGGTCGATAAATCATCGCTACATATTGGCCAAGCAGGATTTATTCCACATGTAAGAATTAATATTTTCCATAATTTGAAAAAAAATAAATTAAATTATTGAGAAAATCTATTTATTCATGTTTCAAAACCTCCACAGCTCCTTTAAAATTTTGAATAGACTATAATATTATTATAATTTCATTTTTTCATAATTCATTATTTCAACTGGTACTGCGGTACAGAATGGCAGATCACTAAGAAAGTACTCTGCATCAACTGACTCAAGCACAACGGCTTAATTATCATTTCATATTCAATGAACATTTTTTTTCAATGGATTTGCAATGGATCAAGTAATATTGAGATTAATTCAGTGATTGTTTCTTTTTTTTCTTTTTCTTTGATCAAATATTAAAAAAATGTTTCGCACCGCACTCAATATAATATTATCTCTCAACACCATGAAAATAATACAATTTTTCTTTTCTTTCTAAAAATGATCACAATGTACGAGTACTTTATATAGGTACTTGGCAAGTATTACTGCTCTGCGAGTAAACTGCATATTAAATTTCAATAGTACCTTAAGGACAATTCAGATTTATACGAAGCATAGATACAAATTTATTAAGAATTAGTGAAAAATATTAGAAATTAATACAAAATATTTTTGAAAATTAGGATAACTGCATTTACGAGTAAATTAAAAATTAGTGGGCTGCATACTAAAATTTAATATATTTTGTATTAATTTTTCATATAAATTCTGAATTATCCCTAAGATAGAATGCATTTTTGTTCAATAACTGAGCAAAAGCCAAAATATACCTGTAGCTTTTGATTTTTCGAAATTTACCGACACCAGTCAGATTTGATAAACGATTGATACGTGTACAGCTGTACACCCATACGTATTACTTATATAATATGTAATTGGCAAGTATTAGATACCAGCTAAGTGAATAAAAATCATTGATGACTTACCAGCCAGTGGTGATATGCGCTGAAATCATAGCTTTATTTTCGGACGACTCCAAAATCATATTACACACAGCCCTCATCTCGAGCTTGGTTTCTCCATCTATCGTTGACATCACCTTCAGGGTGCCATTATGAGCAGAGAAGTGGTAAGTTTTCGAATGATCCAGCAGGTGCCACGTATGGTGATCGGTAATCCAGTATGGGAATTTGCAGTCAGCACTCTGGTGATGCGACGGATCCACTGCAAAGGCAAAATGAGAACACCGAAATTAATAAACAAATAGAATTAGAATACAATGTTTAGAATAGATACATAATATGTTCAGTGAATTTCAGCACGCGAGACTAGCAATTTTCTCTCCTTTTTAGCTTTTTTTTTTTTTTTTTTGTCTATTCTCCTTGGAAGTCGTTGGAAAAACATAAACGTAAAATACGGTATCGATTTCGAACTTCTTTCGCCATTTTTCACCGCTTTTCTCTCTCGCACCTTTCTTTTTTACACGTTTTACTCTTTTTTTTTTCTCTCCTATTTTTGTTTGATACTATCGATTCGATAGCCATTTGTAGTTTTCCGCTTCGACGATGCGAATATGTCGTTCGACAAAATACGAATTCGCGATCACATCACGTATTTAATAATACACACAAAGCGACCACGAGCGCAGAAAAGGCGTACATCTTTACCTTAAAATGTCCTTTCGACGTGTGTAAAAGAAATAGATATAGTTAGCTGGGACGACAAAAACTGGTACATGCACGTCTTTACAAAGAGGGTATGATGGTAAAGAATGATATACAGCGAAATAGGAGAAAATTTGATCAATTTTTTTTTTCCACTACCACCAGATCTAAATTTACAATATTGAAGGGTCGAAGCTGTCCTCAATTTTATAACCTCTAAGTGAGTTATTTTTCGTGTTTTTGCATCTTAAGTACATATACTCGTATGTCATATCACTTACAAATATAGTTTTTTATACGAATTCTTCAATTCAAGTGCGGAGTAGATACATGATATCTAAGAAGAAGGCCAAGGTGGTCCATAATTTGAAGTTTTGAATTTTTACCTTGCAGGGGTATAGAAAGTCCATAAATTTACTGTAAAGTTGTATGGAAAACTGGTAATTCATTGAAAAATTGAAACTACAAGCCTCAGAAAAAGAATATTTTGTAAACTGCAATGAATCACCAGTTTTCCATACAATTTCCCAGTAAATTGATGGGATTTTCTGTGTCACTGCACCAATATTCTTCTATGAATTAGCTCAAATTTTGGTAAATCTTCAAACATAAAAATTTCAGTATTTCAGCCACTGTGAAATAGATATAACCATCCAAAACTTTCTTTTATCAACAGAGAAAAGATGTGGTCATTTGATATCGCCTTTTCACTATTACTCGTAATTTTATGCATGACGAAAGATATATTGGGTAGTCTCACAAAAATTTCCCACCAGCTTAAAATGCTGAATTCTTCAATTTTCGCAATTTTTTGGGGCAAATTCTTGTATTTAGTATTTGGAACAATTGAAAAAAGTCAGTTACCTGAAACCATCATCCAGCGTAGTTGAAAGGTAATTGTCTAGCATCGATCAGGATTCACACATAAAAAAATTAGGAAAAGATTTTATTTCAAAATATGAATAAGAAAATTTAAATTCAGAAAAGGAAAATAAAATGAACACAGTTCAAATAAAAGTACACTATTCTAATAAAGAATGTTGAGAAAATACTAGCACTAAAACACTCAAGTTGAAGAGTTGAAACTTTGATGTTACTCCACTCGCGGTTGGAAGAGAACTGACTAACGTCTAACTAACTGACAGAACAGACGAAGAACAGAAACGTGAAAATAAATGAGTCGAGTTGAGTACTAGTCGCAGAGTGGTACAAGTAAACACTATTGTTCTCCCGAAATGATGATAATGATGACAACAACGCAATAATAAATAACGAGGCGAATAGGAGTATGAAAGAAAGAAAAACAACAATAAAAAATCAGCTGAATCTGGATTTTCCCTTTTTCTTGGCAGTGTTGCCAGCTTGGGAAAATAAATTATATTATTATTCAGCAAAACATGCTGGAAATAATTTAATTACTAATAGTGATGATATCAAATGATATTTTCTTCAATGCTAAAAATCTGTTCAAGATTTGACACCAAATTTCAAATTCCCATTTGGCCGGCCGGATCAAATGGGAATTTGAAATTTTCGAGACCAAAATCTGAAATCCCGGCCGGCCAAAGGGGAATTTGAAATTTTCGACTCCAAAATCGCAAATCCGGTCGGCCAAAGGGGAATTTGAAATTTTTGACTCCAAAATCGCAAATCCGGCCGGCCAAATGGGAATTTGAAATTTTCGACTTCAAAATCGCAAATCCGGCCGGCCAAATGGGAATTTGAAATTTTCGACTCCAAAATAGCAAATCCGGCCGGCCAAATGGGAATTTGAAATTTTCGACTCCAAAATAGCAAATCCGGCCGGCCAAATGGGAATTTGAAATTTTCGACTCCAAAATCGCGAATCCGGCCGGCCAAATGGGAATTTGAAATTTTCGACTCCAAAATAGCAAATCCGGCCGGCCAAATGGGAATTTGAAATTTTCGACTCCAAAATAGCAAATCCGGCCGGCCAAATGGGAATTTGAAAGTTTCGACTCCAAAATAGCAAATCCGGCCGGCCAAATGGGAATTTGAAATTTTCGACTCCAAAATAGCAAATCCGGCCGGCCAAATGGGAATTTGAAATTTTCAACTCCAAAATCGCGAATCCGGTCGGCCAAATGGGAATTAGAAATTTTTGACTCCAAAGAAGTTAAGGAAACCCAAAATTTTGTCCAATTTTCCAATTCTAGTATTGCCCTATTTCTTCTGTTAGAACTCATGGTAAAAGGAATACTGCGATTCGATCATATTTCGTTGTAATTTTTCTCTCTCTTCATTTCCATCGCATGTCAGTACCTACTGGAAACCCATTCAGTACCAACCAATTCAAAGCGATAGAATATAGAATAACGCAAAATGAAAGGAGTAAAAAAAAAATCGGTCAATATTATGGCGTAAAGATAGCAATTTTGCGTCGAAAGTAAACAATGGTAGGCTGGTAAAGAACGAAGGGGTTAAGTTACCCTTATTTCTAGCATGTCATACTGACATAAAACGTTTTAAATTTTAATGTTACAAGTTTTTTATTTTCTATCTTCCATTTTTTTTTTTGGATATGTGTTGGTGTGTACGCGAATTATTATCTATAGTTACTCTTCGCTTTTTGAGGGGAAAGGGTTAAGGAAGCGAGTACCTATAATATAAAAATAGTAAAAAAAAAAAAAGCCGAAAAATTATAGTCACCACAAACCATCAACAACAGCAATAACATCGGCAACAACGGCATTACCAACACTACCACTAAAACATTTTTGTTCCAGAGGTAGCTCCATATTTTTTACCTGTCACGAGATTTTCACGAAACGTTAACTTGGACGCATTTTTAAAGGCTTTTGTGCGAATGGTGTCACGACGATAAAATTCAACGCTTCTGTGGAAGGGTTTTTCATAGGGGGGAAGGGGGAGGGGGATGATGAAAATGAAATAATTTTAAGTCGTTGTATTAAGATAATTTTTTTAAAATACAGGAATAGTAAACCAGCACATTTTTCAGAAAGATGAGCATCATTATCAGAAACTTTTCACGGCAGCCAGGAGAATCATTACAACAAAATTTAAAGCAGTTGAAAATTTCCACAGATAAGGGCGGTTCGTTTATAGTCCGCTTAACAACTCGAATCAACATATTTCCAACACTTCCAGCTAATCGTGGCCATACACGAAATGATTTGGTTTATTAGTAGAATATACATTTATATACT
Source organism: Parthenolecanium corni (assembly GCA_038050395.1). Lineage (NCBI taxonomy): Eukaryota > Metazoa > Arthropoda > Insecta > Hemiptera > Coccidae > Parthenolecanium > Parthenolecanium corni. The sequence goes on from JBBCAQ010000002.1 coordinate 571,975, forward strand.
CGTAACTTCATAGGCAATTTTTATGACATTTCATATACTTAACAGTATCGTCTTTATGAGAAGCTGTGATTATAAATTTCTTTGAGATTAAGCTCCAACTCGAATAAACCCAAGTTCAATTCCAAACTTTGAGCTGGCTCTCAGCTATGAGGTCCAATAAAGTATAAGAATCAGCTGGTTTGGCACAAAGCTCTGACAGAAGAGTTGAGTCGACTCTTTTAGCTCAGTTCAACCAAACGGAAATGGAGAAATATTGAAAAACGAAGTTATTCATAAAACCCATATTTTAATATAAGATGCATATATCATCTCTCCCGGTTATCTTCAAAATGCTTCAGTTACTCAGTTCGAACAAAATAACGTAAATCGATGCACTTTCGAGCCAATTAATTACCACGATAATAACAAACAGAAAGCTTAGGATTTTCTTATTCTTTTTTTTGTTGGCACTTGTTCAGCCGAAGTGATGCTGAACTGGCGAGATGAATGGTCGAGTACGTGGAGCTCGTTTAACAGACTAATTTTTCAGGCGAATTGTTTGGATGTTGGTGGTTTTTAGGTTGACATTTTGGTGTTCCGGCCGAAGACGAAGAGATGAGAACTGGAATTTTGACACGATGACAAGTAGACGCAGTAGTATTTTCGGGAAGGACAGGGCACTGTTTTGACTGTTGGTTGTAACTGTAACCGAAAAATTGCTAATACTGCACCCCCTCTCCTCTGCTTGAGTTGGGTTTCTATTTTCGTCTACCTTCGGAGCAATGATGGCTGGAGTTATTGGTGCAATGTGACATTAGTTAATGGTACCTACGTGATAGTTGTCGCACATGCCTTAAGTTTGTCGAGAGAAAAGTATTTTGTACGGCAATATTCTGGAATTAATGAATGTCAAAAAAAATTATCCGATTTTTGAGCCGAGTACGGTTGAAGACTATTTTCTGACAAAGTGGAGATGTGAATAATAATGAATAAGTATAAGCTTATTTTATTTTCAGTGACTCGAATAAAAGCAGCTTCTTACTTTTTTCAAATTCAAAGTTGCACCCATGAAATTTACAGCTGCAGCATAAAATTGAATGCTATTTGCTTAAAAAAAAAAAATATATATATCGAATAGTACGGTTTTTTACTTCGTCTCCAAAGGGTCGAATGGCATAAATTTTTTTGATATCTTCAGAACAATTAAGTTTTGGGTTTACGAGAGGTTTTAGAAATGAAACCGAAGACATTATGCGCCTCAACGTAAATACCAATACTACCAATAAAATTAAGCGCGGAAAAAATATTACTACTATCCAAGGAATTTTCCCTTTTATTGGGATTAAACAATTTTGTTTTTTAGATTTCTGATGAAAAGCCAACATAAAATGTACGTACAGCCTAGTCCAAAACAACAAAAAAAAAAAAAAAAAAGGAAAGTTATAACATAAACTTAATTCGAGGACGTAAAAATCCTTCTCTTAATTTCATTCTTTACGATTATATGACGTACTATTTCTCTTTTTACACCTATTTTTACAATATTCTAGGGTTCGCACACCATTTCAGAGTTATAAAGTGAGAGTATAGTTTTTTCATTGCCCTCTCTCAGCCAAGTACTCTGCTCTTGACAAAAGTGGTAAGAAAAAAATTCTTAAGATTCATAAAAAGTATTTTACCCTTGAACCGGGAGAAATAGATGAAAAAAAAGGCCATACTAGGTATTAATAAAATTGTAAAATATGGAGGGAAAAAAAGGAACCATTTTTTTTTTCTTACTAACATATTTTACACCAAATTGCCATTAATACGAGTAAGTCAAGTTAATTTGAATTAGCGCCGCGGTTGTTTGGATGATGTTTCATTATTCATCACATTATTTCCAGTTATGTTATAATCAGCCCAGGAAAAACAGTATATAGAAAGGATGTAAGTACGAGTATGTATACGCAGATGGATTTTGTATTGTTAATAATTCAAGTAAAACGCGAATGTCTTTTGAATAAAAGCTTTTGTTTTAAAAAAACCTGCTAAATAATAGTGAACGTGTTTCTTAATTTTGTTTTCGAAAGTTGAACCGGTGAAGGTCTCGGATCCCTCGAAAAAATATTCTGGACAACACCCCTGCAGTTAAAATTCGAAACAAACTATTCAATAGAAATATTTTAGGGGAAATAATCATGGTCATGTCTTTATGACTTAACACGAGCCAAACTGTTTCATAACAACAAGGTAAACCTCTTTGCATTCTTTCAATCGTGATGACGTCATAAGAAACACCCCCCCGGATATATAGCTAGCTAAAGGTGGATAAAACTAAATTAAAAAAAAATTCGAACATGGGGTCCCCCAGATATATAGCTAGATACAGGAGGACAAACTGAATTTAAAAAATTTCGAACATGGGGCCCCCAGATACATATAGCTAGCTACAGGTGGACAAAACTAAATTTAAAAAAATTGGAACATGGGGCCCCCAAATAAATAGCTAGCTATGGGTGGATAAAACTAAATTAAAAAAAAATTTTAACGTGGGGCATCCCAGTTGTATTGCTAGCTACGAGTGGACAAAACTGAATTAAAAAAAATTCGAACATGGAGCCCCCCAGATATATAGCTAGCTACAGGTGGACAAAACGAAATTTAAAAAAATTCGAACATGGGGCCCCCCAGATATATAGCTAGATACAGGGGGACAAAACTAAATTTAAATTATTATTAGCAGGTTTTCAAGGGAAAACCTGCTAATAATGAAATATACGACATATTTCTAAGATGGTAAAAAGTACTACAAATACTAAGAATATTTACAATACTATTTTATATTCTAGTTTATTTGATCTTCGGACATATCCATGTCAAAAACCAAAACTTGTATTTTGGACGTTCGAATTTTTTCATAAATTTATTTTTCGCCACTCCTAGCCGCCTTAAAAAAAAAAAAAAAAAAAAAAAAAAAAAAAAAACAAGCTAGTCACTGATCTAAAGGAACAAATTACCGAGGAAAAATCGCTTTTTGCCCACACGTATATAAACGTCTAGTTCGACAAAAATACTCCTCTCGCAATCAATCCTATTTTATTAGGCTGGTTCTTCGACCATCTTCGCAAACAAAAATATTTCATCAAACGAAATGATTTCCAATTATGCGAATGGCAAAAAACCAGCTTGAAAAAAAAAGTTGTAGCTATTTTTTCCGATTTTCGCTGCTTTTTTCCGCCTTTGAAATAGGAAATGTTGGCAGTTTGGCAAAATTGAAATGAATGGACACATAGAAGCGCTAGCCTCTCTTCCTTTTTGTTTTATTTTTCAGCAATATAATACAATTATCGTTATTTTCGAAATGGCTAGTCTAGCAAGGATTTCTAAAGACAACAAAAAAGATGAACGAGAAGACATGGGGCAGATAAACAATGAGAGAGAGAGACAGAGTAAAAATAAAGGCAACACAAAAAAAAGAACGTACGAACTGAAGGAACCTGTTAACCGTACGAAAAAAAAAAAGGCTAGAAAAGGAAAGGGTACAAAGGAGAAAAAAAGGACAGTGAAGTGTTCTCTTTATTCTGTGAAATAGCTTTCACAACGAATTTTCCTTTTATTAGTCTAAAGCTTTTACATTGTTTAGAAGGCAGAGAGGCAGAAAGGGAGGTGGACCAAAAAAAAAAAAAAAAAAGGAGCAACCAAAAGTTTTTTTGACTTCTTACATTCCATCAGCGTTATATTAGTTTTGGTACCCGAATTTTCATATCAAAGTGGATGAATATCACATTTTTCAAGTCGACGGGGAGAGGAGGATGAGGCAATCTTGCTTCAACGTCGGACGAGCGAAGGTAAAAAAAAAACACTTTTTTTGAAACAAAGAATGAAAATAAGCCCCATTTACCCTTTCAAACAAAAAGTAACATGAATTGTGAAGAATTTCTTGGCACATTGTTTCACTAAAATAATCCTTCAAAACAGATTCGCCCACGTCAGCATCCTGACTGATTTTTTTTTCTCATTTTCAATTGTTACTTTTTCGAAATACCTGATGACAATTTGAACTGAAGTGTTACTTCAGAGGCTAAAAAGTGCCTTTAAAAGAAAAGGATTTGAACGACTCATCTTTAACCAACTTAATTTATCGGGAAGGAGGCAGATTTCCACAGAAAGATTTAATATAAATTCTTTTTACCCCTCGCCAATCTCACTTTTTCAAAAATTAGTTTGTAATATTTCGAACCAAAATATTTTGTCCTTGAAAGAAAAGAAGGATAGGTATTCTTTGATGCGGGATTATGAAAAGTTCGTTTCATAAAGCTTTTTTTTTTCATGAAAATAATCTCGACAATCTTTCGCTCGCTCCTCTGCATTTTGATAATCATGAAATTTTTATAAATATGAAGAAATAAAAAACTGAAAAAAAGAAGAATGGTTTCTTAAAATAGAATTTTAATGAAAACAATTTCATTTAAACAGATTCTTCAAAATTGCTCGAAAAATAAAAAAGTTGAAAGAAAAAGAAGTTTAAGAAAAAATTCGTTCCAATTTATAGTTTCAAAAGTGGTTGGTTACCAAATTGAAATTCAATTTTTATTATTACTGAACAAAGACTTTAAACAGCCAAAAAAGGAAATATATTCATACCAACGTACTTCGATCAAGTTACAATTCTAAGGAGCAGTTATAACCTCAAAATCTCAAACACTTTGCGTTTTCATCAGTTTAAATCCAAATAAATTCGAAATAAATTAGCCGAAAAATGAATAGCACAGAACTAGAGCAAAACTAAACGGCAAAAACGAACAGAAGATGAGTGAAAGAAAAAAACAGTTTTCTTTTCTGCTCGCACAAACTCAGAGTTAATAATTTTGTCAATTACGAATCTTAATTTACGTAAAAACGACGACCAAAAAAAATCCCTTGAACGAGAATTACAATAAGAATTTCTTAATAAAACGTGCGCACTGTGAGATGATTTCATTTTAGCCAAGAAGAAGAATAGAAATTTTTCTCATTTTCTGCAATTCAAAAGCCATTTAATTTCACGAAGAAAATTGAAATTTTGGACGATGGTTCTTTTCTTCCATTTTTCATATTTTTCGACTGGAATTCGAGTTTCTTAGGGAAGGCGAAAAGGAGAACGAGAAAGACAGAGAGAATTACTTCTTGTAATATTCAAAATTCATTCACAACAAGAAAAAAAATGTTTACATCGTCAAATAACGAGTAAAAATATAAGAGTGGCAGACAGAAATGACAAAAATGTGTAAAATATTATACTTCCAAGTTGATGAAATTTCTTCATCATAATATTTCATTAAATTCAAAGATATAGGTGAGGTGCAATCGATTCAACTGCCTGACTTATTTTTTGAAGGACGTAAAAGAATCTAAAATTTTGATGAAGTATAGTGATACCGCAATAATATTGGCGACACCGTATAGAGCACATTGAGGTGAACATTTTGAAAGTTAGTCTCTATCTCAAAATCCAGAGAAATATGAATTTGAAAATAATATAAAGTAATCAAGTTACCGTAGTAAAATTCATGTTTTGAGAAGAACTTTTTTTTTTTTTTTTCATACATTTATCTGCTCTGAATCTTCCCAATTTAACATATGTATGTCCCTTATTTTTCCTCCAATGACTCCATTATTGAAAAAATGAGTCCTATTTATTTTAATGAGTTTTTTTTGCAGATTCATTAGTCGACTTGTTACGGTTAATGTGTGTAATTGGTGATTCTACAGAATAACCGGCGATTCTATAGAATCACCAGTAACACTGTTTTAAATTCGGTGAATGCATGAAATTTCATACATTCACCGGTAATTCTACAGAATAACCTAGGGTGGTTGGATAAAAAAATACCAGAAAATGCATTTTAAGATAGCATATTATTACAAAATTAATACAAATTTACTCACAGTTTGGACAATTGGTAAAACTTTGAGAAAATGTATTATGCCTTTACCAGCTAATCTGGTGAAAAGCCTTGGGAATTGAGGAGAGAGGGTGATTCGTAATGCCATTTCATGTTCGGTCTTCAAAGTCTGTATAAATAGGTCTGTATAAATAGATCTGACTCTCTACCAAACATACAAAATGATACTCAGTTGTAATACTGGTCTGCTCATCTTTTAAGACAGATATTACCATGAAAATGTCCTGACTACATACATTCCCTAAGACATACAGGCGATTCTATAGAATAACTGGTCAATGTGTGAAATTTTTCTACATTTCATACATTCACCAAAATGCTAGGCGATTCTGTAGAATTACCGGATTATACACATTAACCGTAACACATACATTAAAAAAGTTCAAAACCTGTTGATAAAAGCATGCGGCATTTTAAACTGTTTCAAGTACCAGCATTTCAATAATTTATTTTATTAAACAATTAAAAGGTATGAATGTATACTTCAATATTACTCTTACTTCCTCAAACGAAGAATTCGGAGTTGATTTTATTACAGTTATATTAGGAGTAGCTCTAATAGGTATTAGGTTGGGAGCTTGGCTAGGTACTTGGCTTCGTAACCTGAAAGATACAAGTTTAAGACCGACTATTAATCAATAAGTCGAAACCTGAATGTAATCTGATTGCTGGTTTTCTTCAAAACTCCGAATACAGAGAGCAGATATCAATTGACTGATTTGGTTCTAAAGCTTAGTACAATAGTTCAGTAGCTCAAACCCATTAAAACAGGAAAAAATAAATAAATGTAAAAGAAAAAAATAGAACGAACGAATTCAAAGTGATCTCCTAGGGCAGCTCAAAGTTGACGATCCTCCGTACGCTCTGGAGGGTGTAATTTTGATTCGATTGGGTTGAAACTTGGGTCACAGTATAGTGTCATAAGATATGTAAATAAGATCCATGTTTCAAAAATTTTGATTAAAAAACTGATTTTTATTGATTTTTCTATCTAAACAATTATTTTGTTTTTGACATTTTTGCACGCCCAACCGTGAAATATAGAGAAATCTACATAAGATCATTATTGTTTGCGGTGCTTGATGTAAAATAATTATAGAGAAAACATACCAACAGAATCATTGATTTCTGTCAACTTTTGGACAGTTTGCCATATTCGAAAATTTCAATGCCGCATTGAGATTTTTGGTGTTTATCACACATAATTTGACAAATTGAAATGGCATTTTAATCAGACAAATGTAAAAACACTTTTCCTCTCTACGGATTACAACTAAATCTACAGCAGTGAAATTAACTATTTTTGCCCATTTTATTATTTAAATACAAAAAATACGCAGAAAATTAATTTTCAAGCAGTAAAACAGAGGTGAAAAGCAGTGTTTGGCCAGCATTAAACAACAAAAATTTATTTTAGTCGATATTATCAACCACGTTATTATAACGATTGAACCGATTTATCTCACGCACATACCCCAAAAAGTTGCAATACTTTTCCAACTTATTTAATAGATACTGCAACATACACAATTACACGTGTTCTATTTCTCAGGGATTAGAATATTAATGGATGTAGAGTTCCTTCCATAAAATGAAGGAAAAAAAAAGGGCTAACTAACGACAGGCGATGACCAGGCATGATGAAAAGAAAACGAATTCAGTTGAAATAAATTTCAGCAAAAAGTAAAGGAAAAAAAAAAAGAAGAAATTTAAACGAATCTCCAAAGGCGAAATTACTTTGTTATCCACACTGCAGAAGAATAAATTTTCAATACTAAAAAAAAAAAAAGACTAGACAAAAAAGGCGAGCACGTGAAGTTAATGTACGTAATATTGGTTAGGGGCTTCATTAAAACCACCGGCAAACATGACAACGAAAAGACATTAGACTAGAGGAGAATTTCGAATTACCACGTGTAGAATAGTTATGATGCTACTTCTGAAAATTAAGTAACTTAGACAAGGCGGAGCAGTGAGATGTGTAATATTTTTGCGACAGTAACTGCGGTTTTATGGAGATGAGAATGTTCAGAAATTTCGCTAATGTACGAAGCAAGTAAAGTAACTCGGAAAAAAAGAAAGCTTATTTTGAATTAAACTGAGAACTTCTTTATCAAAAAGGACATTATTGAAAAAAAAAAAAGAAAAAAAAGAGATAGGTGAGAAAAACATAACTATGTCACTTCCACAGCGATCACCTTGAGGCAGAACCTATACAGGGCGTTCCGCCTCGAATTTACCACCAAATTACTGTGGACAGAGCAACATGAGTTACATTCATTTATGAAAACTTGCTTACTCTCTGATGGTTGATTGGGGTTGAAATTATTTTTTCCTTCAGACCAATTTAGGTGATTTTCAAAAATTCATACTTTCAAGAATATGATAATAAGAAAACTCCAGTTTGCGCCATTATCTAGCAGCACACCCAATGTAGTTTTTTAGTTTCAAAAATCAGAGCAGTCGAAGCAAACTGAGAAAAAGGATGAATGAAAATGTAAAAAGTTAGAGGTAAAAAAGTCTCCAATTTTTCATTTCTTAGAAATAAAATGAAAAAAAATTATTTTAAAGGGTATACAAAATATTTTTTGTGAAAGAGAATCAACTGTTATTATCATATGGCTTTAAAAATTTTTAGCAGTAAGATGATTGTCTCAAAAAAATTCCAATTCTTGGGCCTTTGTCTTGAAAACAGAGAAAATCAAAAATATCAGAATAATTAATTTTTTTGCAAGAAAATCAACTAATTGTTCGAGACATTTTCTTATGCACAGCGTACCTACTTGCATGATAACTTCTTGAAATTAAATTTTTTCATTTAATTAAAAAAGGAAAAAAAAAAAACGGAAAAAAAAGAAAAAAAGAAAAAGCTAGAAAAAAAAAGTAAATATGTTTTCCAGTTTAAATTTCTCACATTTTCATTCAACATTTTTCTCCACTGGGAAATTCCTGAAGTGATTAAATTTTAGGACTTGAATTTGGGACATACGGGTAAAATTACCAAACCTTATCACGACTTTACCACGGATTTTGTGAAAAATAATTGATCAGCAAATATGAGAAATACACATTGGAAATTACCAGTTATCCCGGATTTAATTTCTGTTTGAAAATCAACCAGATGTCAGCCTTATTTGGTCATCCCAATTCACAGCACTGTGAGATAGCAACTATAAAGTCGCATTTCGTCTTTCTCATTTGAAACTGACTATTAATATTTTCTGTCGAGTATAATCTATTGAAAATGTTCAGTTGAATTTTTATCAAACTCACTGAACTACCGTCATTCATGAGCATCGAAATGAACGTAAATTCCTTCTTCTACAATCGTGGTTGAAATTTTCTTCACTATATTGTACAATTTTAGGCACATACGAGTAGTTCCTAACAACTTCCAGCGGGCAGCTTGAGCGTATGGAATTGTTATTTGAGTTATGTAGTTCCGCATTGTTGATGTTGTAGAGAATCCAAAGCTCTTTGAACACAAAAATATGGTTCCAGCAGCCGCACAAAAGGCTACTTCATACGTCACAGCCGTTTACCATCTTTACATCTACTCTTTTTTCTTCTAACTTGGCCCATAAATTTAACACAAAAAGGACACACAAAAAGTAACCAACCACTGGCCGACGTGAACGAGTACCGAGTGACCGTATTTTATTATTTCGCCAGTTCCAAGTATCATACAATTTTCTATTCTGGAGATCAACGAGAAACAAATACTCCACTTAAAGTAAAACTAGAAAGAAAAAAAAAAGGATAAGAAGTTCGTGGAAAAAGAGGAAATTTTTAAAGGGTATTACTGTTGGTAATAAGACCATCGACGGATATATATTTTCTTGTCTGGATGCACTATATCAGGGTGTGGAATTTCATGTGCACGCACTTTTTTTCTTTTTTTTTTTTGCTTTTCAAACGTATGCCAAGGGTAAATTAAATTTAACGACGTACAGAAACGTCATGAAATACACGAGAAAGAGACGAAAAAAAAAGCACGAAAATTTAGAAAAAAAGAGAATAAAATAGAGACAAAAGTTAACCCTAAAAAAAAAAGCACGAGAAAATGCCGGGTGGGGTAGAAAGAGGATAGACATAATGACCTTAGTAAAGGTAGAATACAGCATGCATAGGGTACCGTGACATGATGAAAAAAAGGAGGGAAAAAAGGATGCTATACTTGTCTGGAATTGCTAAAAGCTTACGTTATTTTCGTGAAGTTGAAATATGCGAAGAATGAAGAAGTTGACATTTTTTAGGAAACAAAAAAAAAAAAGTTTGTATTACCAATGGGACATACCTTGCTTGGGAATGTTGTTCATTTTTTGCTCACGTTAGATTTACCTTCATGACGAAATTCTCCCATGAAAAATACGATATCCTTGTAAGCAGAATAGAACGTTGAGAAGTTGATAAATTTATTGTAAGAATCTTATTTTCAAAATCATCCTAAACCCGAGAAACCCTTGCTACGAAGTAGTTCTACCTTAGCATGTTATTTTTTGCATACTTGTAGAAGCTGAAAATTTGGTTCGGAATTTCGAAATTATCATCTAAAATATCTTTTGTTGTCCATAACAACATAAAAATACGCATACTTAGTTATTAAAGACTTGAAAGAAAAAAATTTGAATAATTCAAAATCAACATTACTTCTCCGAGATACTTCTTCGAAGAATGAAAACTGTCTTTTCAAGTACTCACCTGAAACAGAAGAAGAAAAAAGTTTTATTAATGGTTATTTACACACAGGAATTTTAGATTTACAAAATTTAAAACGGACAGCCTTATGATCCTTAACAGTTTCCTCGAGTATCTAACATACTTATGGAGTAAGAGGGGGAAACTTTTAATATACTAACCAAGAGAATCTTGACCCACGCACAATAAATTCAAAATGTCTTCATATTTACCTACACCCAGTAGGGGAGCCCACCCAACAATAAATTCAAAATGTCTTCATATTTGCACCCAGGAGGGTGGCTGAAGTCTGTCTTAGGCATCGAATTTCATCAAAAGACGTGCGAATCAAAACATTTTCTTCGTTTCGCAAAAATTTTATAATACTTTGGTCATTTTCAAGACTCAGTCTCAACCTTGGAGTATTTCTGGGAGCACTATTATGTCTTTATGCGTGATCTAGATGCCCCACTCACTATTCGTATTGTTCAGTTTTCATTAATAATCTAATGGGTAGCTCGTGTAGCCTCATTGGACCGAGGTTTTTCTAGATTCTTTAGTTCATCTTTTAGGTTTACAACTCATTTTTTGCAGTGCAGTTCGAAACAATTGTAGCTAACTCAATATTTGACTGAGGAAGGTCTCGGAAGGCTTGACCGACCATAAATTTTATTAATTTTTCATGACGTATACATATGCGGTTCTTTATTTTTTTGAAATGCCACATCTACCACCAGTGGGACCGATTCTTAGCATATATCTTCACTATGGAAAACCTGCTTCTTTTCTATTTACAAACTATAGATTTTTTCAAACGCAACTCTCAGTCTCAAAAGGAGCTTCGTTACAAGTAGGTAAATGGATCGCAGTGAAAATAGAAAAAAAAAAAAAAAAAAACTTCGAGGCGAAAAAGGTAAATGTTCGATCAATATCAAACAGACCAACATCCGTACTCTCGCAATTTCCAAGCTTTCTCTACGACGCTTAAAATTAATAACATATGTTAGTTCAACTTTTCGCGGAACGAGATAAAGCAGTTTGAAGAAATTAGAAACCATTAACGAAATGCGATAGCAGTTTTCAGCGAACGAACGAAGAACGCTTACAGGGCCAGGCGCAGACCGAGGGGCCTACAGAGGGTGGGTAAAAACACCCTTACACCAAAGAAAACGCAGGAAATGGCGGAAGAGTGGCGCGGAGGAAAAAAAAAAAAGTGGCAGTAGAAAAGAAACGAGAGGGATGACTGCTGCCTCGCAAAAACGAAAGACGAACTTTCAGAGAGCAACTTTCGAACGGCAAAAGACGAAAGACGGCAGCTTCTGCGGATGCGGTGTGGGGGTGGGGGCGTTCGTTGTAATCTGGCAAAACGCCACCCACCTAGACATTAAAACTTCTCTTTCGATAATCTTGCCCGATGCTGTGTGTTCTCCGTATTATTAATCCCTTTACCCGTTCGGGCACTCTTATTCACCCCCTCCTCCAAAAAATATGGTCCATCGACTTAGGACGCTCAGTGTGAAAGAAAACAGAATCCGAAGGGTAGACGCATTTCACAGGGACGGATGGCCGGGGGGGGGGGGTCGAAATATAATTTTGATTTTCGCAGAAATCTGTTTTCGTCGAGAACGCGATTCCTTATACTTTGATATGGCGATTATTTAGAAGGAGGCGATGAAAACGCCTTGTTTTCGGGCAACCGTAAGACACTTTATTATAGTTTACCACCCTCCAGACGACCGAAAGGGATAATTAATAAACTCGAACTGAGGGTAAATCAAATTCAAATTGCAGCGTTATAGGAGAAGGCCAATTCGAAGGAGGTATACGATGAAAAAGCTTCGTCAGAATTCAGCAGTTTTGCTGGGCTTTCATATTCTATCCTTTTTGAAATTTCAGGTTTTAGGAAGGACCCAACTACAAGAAGATACTAAGGATGTCGCACTTTGACTTGGCTTTTTTTCGAATGGTTCACTAATTAGCCTTTTTTGAGCAGTCTTGCACACCAAATTCCTTCAAGGTATATGTTACTTTTGAACCTATTTTCTAAGATAGGATGAATGCTTTTTTTTCTTAAAATTTTAAAATTTGAGAACTGTTTTTAGGGGGTCACAAAAAACCCTCATTATTCAGCTTTAGAAAAGAAGTGGACACTATTGAAATTCAAAAAAACTAATTCTCCAGTGCAAAATTCTGCTGAAAAAATTCTAATTTGTGGGCACACTTTGAAGCTTGAAAATATTGAAAAATCTTCATTTTGCCTGCAATAATAGGTACTGATTTATGTAACATTGTATAAATAACATTGAACTGTATGGCAGGTTATAGTATAACCCGATGGGCAAAAAATGAGAAAATGATCCGCAAAATGAGAATTTTATCCGTTGTCAGTCCGTTTTTATTTTCGATCATCGGATCTGAAAATTTGCAGTTATTTTTGTCATCTTGATTAATTTTCCAAATCCGTTTGTAAAACGGATTTCCTGATTATAATCAGTGATAATTTTTGGGCAATTTTTCTAAATCCGCTTGTAAAACGGTTTCACGGATTATAACCCGGGCCAACAAGTATGATAAAACAGCCTTCACGGAAAATAATCCGGACTCATTTCCGGCAAGACTGATTACAATCCGTTCGAAATCCGTTTTAGAAGCCGGAAAACAGGAAAATTCCGGGTTATAATCCAGAAACGGATTATAACCCGGAATAAAACGGATCCGTTTTCAAAATATTTTGCCCATAGGGAAACGTCAAAGAAATTGCCTACATTCATTGTAATTAGGCACTTTTTAGTCGACAATGTTGACTTCGTAGTAAGAGCTGATCTTCCTGTCAAGTATTGAAAAATTGTATTTTCTGAAAAATTGACAAAAAAAACAAGCTCCAATTTCAGTTGCATGTTAGCACATCAAAAAAGAAATAGTAAAAAAATTGATAAAATTGCCCTGGATTTAATCTGGTATTTGAAGTTTCATTATTTGTACATAAATAGTTTTATTCAACTCTAACATGCAGTAAAAAGTAGACTTTGAGAAACAAACTCAAATGCACAGGAGAAAAAAGTTGAATTCTCAAACATCGAAAAAATTTAACAGGAGTGCGCATGAAAATGTATTCGCCCTGAAAATTAAAGTATACGCCTGGAAATCAGTTTTGATTGATGAGGTTGGAATTTTTTTCGCTCCTCATTTTTGTCCCCTCGAAATAGACTAAAGCCTGATCCACACATTTGTTCACTCGGCACGTATAGTACCCGACGAGAATTGTGTGTCTTGTCGAGATCACCATTTTGAAATTTCAACTCTTCTCTAAATAAAAACCCACCGTCCATCCTACAAATAGATAAACTTTTTCTGAAATAATTTCAACTGCAATTTTCGATAACCACGAAGTTGGATGTTTTTCAGCTTAGAGTAGATTTGCCACTTTTTTACTCGCACCAAATTTTGAAATTATATTAAGGGCAGTCATCAGCCTTAAAGCTTCAAAAAGTGTTGAGAATTTTTTTTTGTCAATATAGTAAGCCTGACCAATAAAATTATTCACAAAGCTAAAAAAAAAACTCGAGTCGGTCGTTGAAACCACCATTATGCCAGACTCCGCCCCTCACAAAGGAAAATTTGTAAAACAGAATAATTAATAAACGGCTTTACAAGGGTGGCAACGTTAAACCTGTACCATTATGGGTGCAATTTACACCAATGTACAAACATGCATACAGTCAGGGTGCTACGAGAGTAACACATAAAGTTGACACTCCTCGATAATAAAGCGCTCGATAATGATGCGTCCCTTTCGAGAGTGCCTAGTTAAAGTGTTCCTTCTCTCTCTTTCTCTCTCTTTATTTTTTTTTTCCAACCCACCATACGAGAGCTTTTGCTAGCTGGAACAAGTAAAAAATACATATACAGTTCCTACATATATATAAACATACGCCACTACCATAAAAACCTTTAAATCGTCTTTCTCGCAATAACGCTATACCGTAGAGCAATATCCAGCCGAATTTTATGCACTTGGCGAGTTTTATTGCGCTGAAGACGCAGATGGACAGACGGCACACACAGGGGGTCAGGGACAGTGTGTTTCTGAAAATTTCAACCATTTCGACGAAATTGATCGTACAGAAACGTTCCCATTACGAGCGTTTGGTGATTTTGATTTTTTATACTATGCGGCCAGATAGGCACTCGCACACACAGGGTGTAATGGAACTGGAAAAATCATTTTGCGACGAACGAGAAAGAAATTAAAACAAAAACCTTTTTCAATTTTATAAAACGCTTAAAAATAAGAAACTATATCCGACTGTTAGTGGCGTCAAAAAAAAATTGGACCGAAATTATTAGTCCAGTCAAATGCACCTTTGATGTACGAACTCAGTCGATACAAATACACTGGAGAAACTGCCTCATAATTTTGAGCACAAACAATTTACTACTAATGATTCGTAATTAGCAGCATCCCAACTTTCGGGAATCTTGCTACGCGTAACAAAAATTTTTAATTTCGTTAACAAATTAAAATCTGACTGACAGTCGGTGCGATTTTACAAAGACTTTTCCAAAAAAGCAAATTAAATAAGAAACAAACAAACAAGGAAATGAATAACCTTCATAGTTTCAAAATAAAACAGAATATGTCTCGATTCAGTTCCAGGATGGAAGTCCAGATTCTCAGGTATCACACAGCCATCAATAAATCAAGATTCTATAAAACGTATTGACTTACACTATTCTGCTTCGAGGAGGCTAATATCATGAAAATGATCACGCAGATTCATTTCCTGTATTATCGATCATTCAACTTTTGGGAGATAAATCAAGATATGAGATATGACTTGATCTTCGCATTCTTGCACACCTGTATACACGTAAACATTCATACGATACCATCGAGAGCCCTCCCAAATACATCAAAAAATTTCAAGTTTCAAGTATGTGAACCCCCCTCCCCCCTTTCCTCGTAGTCAGATTGTCGACCTCAGAAATGTACGAGAAAAATATATCGTCCGTATAAATTATTTTCATGTGATATTTTTTTATTGAATGGATATCGTATTTCATTAACGCCAAACGTGTTACTGTTTACTCGATGAATAATGAGATCGGCTCTGCGTCTCTCTCTCTCTCTCTCTCTCAAATTCTGAGTAGAAACCTCGAATCGCTGAGGACGGGTATTTGGTTTGTTTTAGTTGGTAATCGAATCGTGCAGGCAAATGATGGATACTCTGTAACGGATGTACGTTAAACACCCAACTTTTTACTACATGAATTATTTGTTACATCCAATCGTACATGACATGCAGCAACAAATAACAAATTACATTTTTGATAATACTGAGATATGGGTACGAAAAGAAAATAATATGCGGGTACTTGAATAGAAATTCTGATGAAATTCACGATAAACGAAAAATTTCAACTCTACGAATAATATTGAAATAACTTAAAAAAGGAGAAAAATTGAAAATGAATTTCTTCATCATCAGTTTTATAACAAGAGAACCTAGAACTAACTCAAAATGGCAAAAAATATCCAATCATTGATTCTGATCTATAAAAAGTAAGTATAAGTATCTTTTTTTTCTTTTTTTGATAGAACAATAATAATTTAATTTTTGATTCGGAATAATTATAATATAATATAATTTTGTATTTATTTTCAATTTCACTTGGAACTTTTTTCTAGTGAAAAATGATACTTATTATTTACAGCATTTCAATAATGATAAAATTTCTATAATAGGTACAAGTACGTAAGTATATGTAAATTGTAATGACTCATCATAACATCTTTTCAAGGAGCAATTAATTTTCATAATTCGAGATTATTATTATTCTTTTTTTCCCCAAGTAAATATTGATAAATTCATAATAATAAAATGTATGAAAATTTTAATAAGTAACTTATGTAAGTATTCTATTGAAGAATGAATATATTTTATTGAATTGTAATTTGGTTTTTTTCATTTATTCATTCATTTATTTATTTATTTTTCATTCGTTTATTTTATTATTTACTTATTTATTTAGTTTTCATTTATTTATTTTTTATTCTTCATTTTTTTCACAAAATATTAGTCACAAACAATTTGAGGAAAAAATAATTTCACTTTCTTTCACAACATAAAAATATTTAGGAGAAGAGACAATGACTACAATTCATGAAGGGACATTAGTTTTCTCAGGTTTTTCTTTTGTTGACAGCCAAACCCACAACATTCACATTCCACAAAATATATGAACCACTAATAACACGTAAGAAAGTCCAAATTAATTCGTTAAATTTTTTGGCAACGATAAATCTAACGTTTTACTTTCATGTACTTAATTAGCGTAAATAAACGATCCGATTATTCTTCGAAGGCAAAAAAAGAAAAAAAAGTTCAAATATTTTGTAGCTCATGCATCATTTCAAAATGAATTCCCAAGTTGTCTTATATATTGTCACCGGAATGTAACTCGCGTGGCTTCTTGATTTCCGCCAAGCGCATCATAGGCACACGATATATATGGCTCATCAACACTGCCTCATACAACCATCATACGACATAACTCATCTCATCAACATGAAAAGGGTATTGAAAAAAAAAAACATAGTAAAGAGGGAGGCGCAGTGTCTTGGATCATTAATTTTAATCTTTTTTCAAAAATAATACTCCTCTATCTTGGGCTCGCTTGTTAACGTGTATGTACTTCTTTTTTTGGATGGGGTGGGAGAGGAAGGAGAGTTTCAGTATACCAAAAAAAAAAAAATGTAGTTGGCAGAGAAAATCTTTTTTTACCATCGCCCCTGCGCCAAGCTTTCTTCGAGATCCCTCTTTTTTTTTTTGCCTCACATCTACTCTCTCCTTCACACCAAACTCTCAAGTCTGCTTGTATATGTAAGCAAACATATGTTCTTCGCTTTCGACTTACTACACACACATCTGCTTTTTATTAGCCAATAATTTACTAGGCGTTAAAGAGCCGCCGACACCCGACCATAAATCACACGCCAATGGCGACGACGACGAATTCACGAGTGTGTAAATATTTTGGGAATGCGCGATTGTCACGTTAATTATATTATTAATAAAATTTAATAACGCATTTAGAAGCGAAAAGAAGCGAGTGAAACGGAGGGAAATACCTCGTCCGCAAAAAGAAAAAACATACAGAATCTAAATTTACCGACTTCTAAGAGTACCTAATTTACGGTACGGTAGAGCACGAAAGGGAGCAGTCTTCTGAAAATTTATAACATCGAATAACGTTAATGACTAATGAGGTCTCTCTTACTAGGTAGGTACATATTTCAACTTTGACACTAGTTGCTCAACAGAGAATTGAGAATAATTTTCGATTAGAAAGAATGGATACTAACAAGTCGCAATATCTCATTCAGCTAAAAATCGGCGTTGCTAGATGAAATTTCAAAAATCTATTAAAATATTTAAAAATATTTAAAAGTCCAAATTTGTAAAAAAAAAAAAAAAAGGAAATTGAAGAAATATTGTAAATTCGGTCAAGTTTGAGGCTGTATTTTTATACTCTGACAACCTTCACAGAATTGCAGAGGCGTTCCACTTGGTATATTTTCATCAACCTAGTCGCAAAATGAAAAGCTCCCAACGAACGCTAAAAATTTTTAACCTGTAATTATTATAAAATGAAAAGCTATCCACAAACTCTAAATTTTGAATGGCAGATTTCCATTCTTTCAGTTACATTATATAAAATTAACAAAAACTAAATCGAACTTCTGTTCTACGCAGAACAGCTGATAAAACCATGGGATGACTCGACGAAAATAGACCAAATGAGTAGCGCAGTCACTTTCATCGCGTTTACTCTCTTTCCTCGCGCACAGTGGTTTCAAACAATTTTCTAATTAATCGCTCATCAAAAACGAGAGACTGACAAATGATCGCAATATTCGACGATTTTCGGCCATTATTTTAAGCCCACCATCCGTGTCGGAAAAGTTTGTATATCGTATACTTCACAAAACAAATAAGAGTGGACAATGCAGCCCCAAGTCTAAATTAAGACACTTCCAAAAAAAAAAAAAAAAAAAAGTGATATTGGTAGGGAAAAGAGAAGTAAGAGAAGATTATAATTAATAGCTTCTAAAATGATACGTGCAACCGAGCAACGAATTTATTAGCTCCGTGTAATTATTTTGTCCTCGAACAGGCTGGTCTACGATGTAGAATGTTATTTATTAAATTCTCGGCGATCTTCAGAAGTCGAAAATTGGCCAAATTAATTAATTATACCCCGCGATGAAAATCATAATTTCGTTTAATATAAAAACAATGTTACACAACACAGATCCTTACTTGGGAACAGTTCATTGAACTGCTAGATGAAAAGTTAAGTGATAAAAAAAAAAAGAAGGAAAAAACCAAATAATTTAAAATTTTACAATGTGAAAATATAAAAAATAAATATTAAAAAATGAATCAAGAAAAATGCAATTTTGTTTCATTGGTGTGCTACTAGGGTTTTCCATATTCTCACCCACTCCTCATGGATCCTATCCGAAAAAAACCAATAAACGAAGGCTATAATTTTATTAAACTGCTCCTTTTTTCGTATTCTAGCTGCGATATCGCAACTACTTTATTTTGTCTGCGCTTTATTGTGCATGTCCATTCTGAACTTATTTGAACTTTCAAGGCACATACATGGTTTTGTGAAGCACATAAAAAGGTTCACGCAGCTACGTATCTCCGTATAATATCTATAAGAAGTCTGAACTTAGTGAACTTCACCTCAACTAATCAGCTGCAATACTCATTCTTCTGTAAAGAATACGATATCTAGGGTCTAATAAAATATCAGTACTTAATCTCTCATGTTCCAACAGAAATCCAAAACGACCAGGGAATTTTTGATTTATCAGCTCGCCGCAAACAATCCCCCCCTAATTACGGCCACTATATTTTTATAAAAGGCGAAAAAATCTAGCCAAAAACTTTACCCCTTCGCACTCGATCCTGTGGCAAGGGCTTCATTTTTCTCGCTCGAACCCGAATAAAAAGAAGGGTCGAAATTGAATAGCGAAAGAATCAACACTTATACACGAATCAAAACACGTGCATTTGATAGTGTACTAAAGGGTGGTGAGGAGGAGGAGGAGGAGGAGGAGGGCTGGCATAAAGATGCATGATGTGTGGTGTCAGCGTGAAAGAGGAACGATCTCGCTCCTTTCATGCGATTCCCTTCGGCGCTGCAATCCGCCAGCGAATATTTTTCGCCTCTTTGCGGTGCGCTGCTATTTCGCAAAATTTGATTGATATATTTTCAAAAGTAAGTTAGCAAAAAACTTTTAAAATGATTTTCGTTCTCTCGCTGGCAGCGTCGACGTTTCATCTCCGTTTATTCCTCCACTCACGTATGCTCCTTTTTTTTTCGCCTCAGATTTCGTTAAAGCAATTCTTCAGAGATTCGATCGCCTTTATTTGTCTGCGCGCTATACGAGAGAAAAGAAAAACGCTGCAGCTGAATCTCGACGCTTTCTCCAAAACAGTCTGCGGGTTGGCAACTACCCTCTCTAGCTGAGTATTGTCATCTATAACTTTTTAGAGACAAAACGATTCGCGTGTCAAAATTTTTTTATTTTGAACAAAAGAGAGAAATGGTTCGAGGAACACTGGAGAATGTAAATTTACGAAGACAGTTTCGCTGCATCGATAAAAGCGTGAAAAAGTAATACACCTACGAGTATCTCTGCTTTCTCTGCAGTTTGAGCAGATTTTCGATACTAAAACTTACTGTCACTTTCAGTCAGATTTTTGAGAGAAAAAAAACGAAAAAAAAAAAAAAAAAAAAAAACCACGGAGCTGATGGTTTTTCGTTTACAATTCTTTGGGACCTGGGAGAGACCTGGCAGTGATTTGAGTGATAAACATTACGGTTACATTATACTCTATTATAATTATCAGACTCTCATAAGTACGAAAATAATATGGAATGGAGTAACTATTAACCTATCAAAGAAAACAAAAGCAGGAATTGATAAATTAAGAGAAAAGTTATTTTTATAATTATAAATTCTTGCTTGATATAATGAAATGATAAGTTTATCCAACAAAGATGCGTTAATTCATCTATATTAAGCTCAAATATATAAAAAATTATAATCTGCAGAACATCACCCAAGCTCTACGAAAATTATGTTTCATAAATAGATACATAACTACAGCTACTGCATGTTGGCGCAAATTATGTAGTTCGCTTTTTCTCATTCTTATCATAATTCCATTCGTCATTCTATTTTTCCATACGTTTGAAGATGTAAATTGTGTCCTTCATTTGGAAAGACGATTCACGAGTTTGAACAATTTTTTAAAATGCACCGATAATGAATTAAAAAAGAACAAAACTAATTATTCTGCTGTATGAATAGCTTCTTTTCAATCGCTAAAATTACAATAAATACTTGTACAGGATGATCCAATTAAAATGCACACGAAAAAAAAAAAATTGATAAAATTTTACGAGTGGTTTAATCGGATTACCCTCTTCCTTCACACTGCTCCGATCTTCGTCGACATGTCTCGAAAATCCATAGTACATGTATAATAGGAGTATCACTTATTGCATAATCACTGCGCCGTAAATACGCACGTAAGTGTACGTTCGCTGACGTTACGTTTGGAACTTCATTGTATCGACTATCGAGTATACCGACCAACAGAAAAGTAATAAATAGATGTTTCTACGAACTATTCGAAAACTAAAGATGGTACTCGATGCAATATGTAGTATTTCTGATCGCTCCCAACTTCGGTTTTATTGGATTGAATTTACTACCTAATTCTTTTGGGAAAGTTGTAGAAGTGAAAAAAAAATTACCAAAATCTATGAGGTTATGCTCAAGCAGACAGTCAACACTTTCGAAACAAGTCATACAAATACAAAATGTCTGTGAAGAAAATCATGCAGCTTTCAATTTTCTTCAAGATAGATTATTAAAAAAACGAATGAATCCGCAAGGAAATTTCTATCTATCTTATTGGAGTTTCTCCAAAATGGAAAAATCAAGTCAGCAAATAAACAGATAAAATAAAACAATTGTAGCATCTTTCTTTTCTACAGGGCCAGGGGTAAATCAACAGGTAAAGCATTCGCCTCAGACAGCTGAACTGAAAAATTAATTGAATTCGATGGAGTTGAAAATAAATCAATGTAAGTACTTATAGTTCAATTTTTAGACATCAAAATAATTTTCGATAAGTTAATGAAAATATTCCACGCGATCGAAACCTTAAAAATTATTTCACACCTATGATAGGTAGGCCTACTTGAAACCTGACAATCTCGATCTCCATATATTGAGTATTTTCACTTTTCACGGAGTAAATGTCTCAGAAACGTTATAATTATGCTCGAAGTCTCTTGAATACTTTCCATAAAGGCGAGCTTTTCATGTACGTATAACCAGGTAATCAACAAATCAAAAGCGAATTCAGCGTAATCAACATGCCGACGAGGAAAAAGGGTCGGCTTCCGTTTGAAATTCTAATCATAACTTCTCCTTCAAATTGAATATAAAAAGCTCTGCCGCTCACCGAAATAACTCTCGATCGTATTCGGCATTTAACGGTTAACTAACCATTTCGAGCTCCAATGACGCGCTCATAAAAAAGCCTTTAAATGGCGCGGCCGACGCAAAAAGAAAATGAAAGCCTCGCAGATACAGTTCGTCGCTCACCCACACACAGACAAACAGTTCTAAAGCAGCTTCCTCGGGCTTACATGACCCATTTTCAAGCACCTAATAAAAGCGGAGTCAAGCCGGCTCTGCTATATTAAATTCGAAATTAGTTTGTTCGTCGTCGTCTCGCGTCCTCGTCGTAATTAAAAATCTATTTCGTACGTACACACTATATAAGGTTGACCAACGATTTTCTAAAGGCTCCACTAGAGAAAATTCGAAAAAGAACTAGAAATGACTGGCGGAAGACGAGAAGGGCGGAGTGTAAAAAGAGAGACACGCGAAAGAACCGAAAAGGTGCAAAAATTGAGGAGAAAAAAAAAGCTAGCAACGCGAGGAAATTACTCTTTTCACCATTTCCTCTCTGGCAAAAGCGCAAAATGCTGCTTAAAAAGTCTTCTGGTAAACGTTGGAACGTGACCTCATTGACGGCGCCCAGATTTTATTCAACACTTTCTCGCAGCCGTTTTCATTCGAATCCGGATTGATTAAAAAAGCGACAAAAAAAAAAAAAAAAGGAAAAAAAAGAAGGGAATATAAGGAAAAGTGAGGAAATCTAATTTTAAATGACAGAATAATTCGGGTCCGTTTTGGATGATAAGGCATTTCGAGCTCAGTTGCTGATAACGATTCCAATCAGAGCAAACGTAGAGTTAGAGCAACGTATGTCTGTAATTGAGTCTATTTTTAAATTAACAGTTATTCCACAACAACTTTTGAACCTGGTCAAGGATGACATAGCAGTTTTAAGGGGCTAACTAGCGAGCGAGAGGATTGAAAATCTAGAAGCAGAGGTACAGAGACAATCGGTCAAATGAAACATTATGACTCGATAACGACAACCAATGAATAAATGATACAGCTAAAAAAAAGCCTAAGATTTGTAAATTTACTTCTTACCACATAGATTTACGCACTATATATAGTAAAAATAAATGCCGGTTTATCTCGTCGATGACTTCTTTAAATTCACTGCCCAACTTGAAAACGTATAAAAATAATACCCATAACCGTCATTTTTCATCGTAAAAAAAGGATTACTTTTTTTCTCACACATATGTACAGCTTATATGTATGTATAATATATATTTTTTTTTGTTGAGTATCAAACGAAAATATTTATATTTTTTACGCTTCGATTCGCTTAATCTGGCGCACGTATGTGGGGGAAAAAAAGTGAAAAACCCCCGGAAGCTCGTCGAAAAGCTGAAGTGAAGTAAAAAAAAAAATAGGAGAAAAAAGTTCAAAAAACGTTATATCTACATTTTCGTATTACAGTACACCTGAATGGTTATACAAAACACTCAACAGACTTTCCTCTTCTCACCGAAATCAAGCATTTCTGAACACTTCTTCGCCTTCTTTTTTTTTCCGCTTCTAAAGCTTCTCCCTGCCCCACAACCAAACATTTTGTGGTAAATGCTTTGTAAAACGCGACTGAGGGATTGTGCTTTTGTTGTTGGTTTAAAAAAGCGGAACGAAGAGCTTTAGAGGGGAAAAAAAAAGAACTGGAAAAAAAAAAGGAACACCTCACCACTGATCGCACATATATGTATATAGCTTGTCGAATACTGAAAAATACTATCGTCGAGAAGACACACATACACATCACCTTCACCGCACAAACGGGAAATAGTTTCGCAAATAATCACAGCATCGATAGGAAAAACCTTTTCTGAGCGAAAGGAACTATCAAAACAATTTATAAAATACCATCCTTCTGAGTGCGAGACGAACACATTGCGGTGGAATGATTTCTGTGTACAGGTAAACGTTGTGATATTGGTAGATTTATGCAATTTCGAGGCGAAGCTATAGAATAGAAATATGAAAGAAAGACAGCCATAGCAGAAATATATGAAGTCATATATATACTCGCTGAAGTCACGTATGAAACGACAAAAAATGCGGTAAACCAGCGAGAAGTCGTAAACGAAGGTTCATTTTATTTTCGCAATATTCACAAATCATACAAAAAGCTGTGTGTCGGTATCCGAGTTAATAATTGTGACACGTTTTCAGAATATTCCGCTTATACTGATTTATTTTTAGCTACAGCTGTTCGAAGATTTGAAGATATAAAGAAAGAAAAATACAGCTATTTTTTTTTTTTTTTCGATTCCAAAAAAATTTTCAATAATAATTCTATAAATTGGCGTTATAGGTGCTGCCTGTTACTATACATAAGATTGAGGAATAGATATAGAAAGACGATACTTTGTAGTGCAGTTGATCTTACTGCAGAGGGTATAAGAAGTTTTCAAATTGAGTTTCCCCAAAAACATTATTTTCCCACAAGAGCGTTTCATTATAATTATACGTACGTATATAAGTTAATGATGATGGGTGAGTCAGTGAAGAATTTCACTCACAAATATTTTTTTTTTGGCTACCATACACTATTATGCGCAGTTTGATCAGGTGCATGCGCAACGACACATTTCCGAAATGACTTAGAAGTAATAATAGAAATGTGTACTACAACTATTTCATATCCATTCACCCTTCTCTACTCCATGATCAACGATCAATTTACCAGCAAGCATCATCGTCCACCCTCCTTCGCCAGAACCAACCAAAATACTGCTAGATAATCAACAAAAATCACTTACCCTGCGTCAGTCTCATCGTCCTCGAGCCTTCTGTAGCAGACGGCAGGCCATTACAGGTAGCGTCGCCAGACTGGGCCACATTATAGACTCGATTATCCGGCGAGTTATTCCACACGAAGCACCTGTACCTGTCCTCGTCCGACGACGTCATCTTGTGCTCTAACTTGCCAACCATATATTTCATCGACCCGTCTTTCCACCAAGCCAAACACGTCAATTCTTCGACTGCAAAAAAAAAAAAGCACCATGTAAGAAAATATAACCGAATAAATAAATAAAAAAACGGAAATTAGTAAGCCACCAGAAAGATAAAAACATATGGGGAGAAAATATGAGCTCGCTTCTATACACACCCCCTAAAACCACCCATCCTTTCGCACGTATCTCGTATTTCGTGTTTTTCGCGTACAACCAGACATACGAAAATCGTTTCACGAAAAGCCCAAAACTACACGAAAATAACCCCAGAGAAAAGCTGAAAAAATGAATGAAAAAAAAAAAAAAAAAAAGAAGGAAAAGCAGGGAAGAAAAATTCGCCGCGAATATCGGAAAAGCGAGACAAACACGATGGCACGGTGGCGAGTGCGGTAGGGTGAGGGAGAAAAATTGATATTAAATTAAATTGGCATTATAAAATCTGGAGCAGCTCGCGAGAACAATGTTTTCCATGGCTCCGGGGAATATAACAAAAATACAACACGTGTACAAAATGCGCTATTGTTCCCAGCATAAAAATGAAGCCTTTGAAAAAAAAAAAAAAAAAAGGTCGGAGGTAAAAATACTCCTTTCCACTCCGGCTTTTCGTCGTTTTTTTTTCATCCTCCGTTTTTTTTCCTTTCCCTTCCCTTTCGTTTCATTTTATTCGCAGCTTTCACTCTGTCTTCTCGCCCCCCTCCCATTCATTTCTCCTTTCACTTATTTTTTCCTGTTAACATTTCCATCTGTTTTCTGTTTAGCTGCTTTTAACAGATTCCCGAAGAGCTCGTTAAAAAGGTCCGACATTATAGCTCATAGCTGGATCTATGCGATGGCATACGACGAGGCAGCTGGGGGAAAACACCCCTCTCCGCCCCTCCACGCAAAAAAATGTGGACAAAAAAGTAGATACAAAGGACACAAGAAAGGAAAAAAAAAACTCGAAATTCCGAGCTGGTAAATTTAATTTTCTTATAAATTTGCGGTCCTGCACGACGAGTTAATAACAGTTGAAAATGTATAGGCTACACGTCGACTTAAAGCCATTTCTCCGTACCCGCCCTTCTCCTTTCTTGCTCGGTAATTCTTTTTGGTTGTGAGAAAATGGCGATTCTGTTTGTTTGGCAGCGATGAGAAGCGCAAAAAGCTACCCTCTAGGAGGGTAGAAAAAGAGAAATGAAAGGAAGACACAATGAAGTAAAACCTGTCAGCATTACGAGTACAAAGAAAAACTGTCACCGTGGATCCATTCTCCTTTATATAAAAAAAAGAAAAAAAAGAAAAAGAGAGAGCGAGGCTGGTTATGAGCTACACGGAAATGGACCTTCAGTTAACCACAGAAAAAAAAAACAATTATACGCCTATGATGAAAGATAGAGAAATCAGTTTTTACGAAGGATCAATAGTTCAAAAATCTTAAAGCAACAAGTTCCACCAGAAAAGTAGGTAGGTTTTCTTTCAAAGAATTACATAGAATTTTTTCATACCTACTTCAAATCGCAATAACTCCAGTGTACTGAACTGAGTAAGTCAAAATTTTAAAGGTGTCAAAATTCCGCCAAATTCTGTCAACTTTTACCAAGTTCTGCCAACGACCTCAACCACAATACACAATTAATTTTCACATACCGGCTTCAAAAGGCAGTTCTAAATTGGGTATACCTGAATTTTGAAGTCTTATCGTAAGAAATCTTTCATAGCAAATTTTGTGGTTGCGGGCACCTAATCGAGGAAAATCAATTTTCTTAAATAAACGTACTTTATGGAAATTCGGCGCGGCGGGGGCTCTGATTTTTTAAGATTCGGAAATTGTGTTCGTAATCGTCGCTTCATTAGAGTGAGAAAAGGAAAGCAAGGACTGAACAAGGACAGAAGATATACAAAAACAAAGTTATGGGGGGCGTATAGAAGGGGGATGGCGCTCGAAGGAACATGTTGTCTTCTACAAATTATTCATTTTCGCCCACGTCGAGGCTAATTTTTTGCTACAAAATTTGACGTCGAATATTTAAGAATATTCTTTCGTTTCATAATCAGCAAGTTCAAGAGGAAAGTATAAAGAGTCGGTTCGGACGAAGGGGAATAGCCTATGAGAGGGTCGAGAAGGGTTGGTAAGTGGTGTACCGCGTGTTCTCGCCAGCATTTGACTAAGTATGTGGCGGCGATACAAATTAGCCTTTAAAAATGGCGGAATAGCTACGTAAAACGAGGACCAATTTTTGAGGGTGCTTTTGAGATGAAGTCGTATAAAAACGGCGCGGCGGCACACATAGTTTTTAGACGGCGAGGTAAAATATGCGTACATAAATCATCGAGCTCAGCGCTCGATTAGAGATCTTGAACCAATCCCACCCCCGAAAATAGGTACCTTTTAACTCACATAAGTGGAAAGGAGAGAAATAAGGAGCGCAAAATAAAAAAAAAAAAAAAAACGGAGAAAGGGTTGCAAAATAAATTGCTTGCCATCGGTGCAACATTTTCCTGGTGTGTACTTGTACGCACAACACTTGGGCCACGAATATTAAAACAATAATTGGCCTAGTTGGCGTGAGTTGCGAAATTATTATCAACCATTTGGCACCCCAGAATGACAGCCGGCAAACATCCATTTTTCGACTACATCTATAATGGTTGGCTATTCGAATAAAGTGTAAAATAGCATTTAAGGAGTTTAAATTATGCACATAAACAAGAGGAGAAAGAGAATTCTATTCTTGGAATATACAGCACCAGATTGCTGACAAAGGCAATTTATAACAGCGCTGAAATTACTCAGGCGCAGTTGGGGGTGCGTATGCGCGATTGCATGAAAATGTCGTCTGATTCTGGACTCACTCAGTTTGATTCGTTTCAAAACTAACCCATCTAATGCGGATTCCAAATGTATTTTGATGGTTAAAAATGTAATGAAGACTAATATAAATAACTAGCTGGGCGACCCCCGCTCATTGTTCGGGTTACTTGTACAATTGAAAAATTTTTTACTTCGTCCAACTTATGATAGCTTTAAATTCAGATTTTAAAACTGATTTTGAATTAATTTTTTCTCATATCTATGTATTAATATGAAAAGTGATGTGCAAGAAGGGGATATACTCCATTTTTTCCAAATTTAAAAGAAAAGCAAACAAACACTTTCAAGTCATGTAGCCTTCTTATTCAGCATCTCAACTTTGAAGTCTATCTTCTCAGCGATGGTGCATTTTGTGACATACATATTTTTAATGTAAATAGGGCGTGGTGTACACAACTATAAACCATAAGAGAATTAAATTTTTGAAAGAATAGGACTTATCCCCTTCTGTCATATCACTGTTCACTTATTATTTTTTTCTAATTGTTTTCAAATTTTGGAACATGAAAGTAGACTCCAAATGCTCAGTCATCTTCTTCGTATTTATGATGCTAAAGAATTTTCATTCGTGCAATTTTCAAACTACCTACATGCAGATTCGGTACTGCAGGAGATTACGCGGAGCTTCACAGCCAATAAACCAAATCGAATAAATCACTCAAATCATTTTCTTTTTCCGATTCAGCTTTTCCCGGAAAAAAGGCTCACATATAGCTGTACTTTTTTTTTCTCTCTCAAAAGAACATCGAGAAAGAAATCAGCAACAAGTACATATATAATAGTTGACGATGCGAAGGAACCACACATAATCCACTCGGACAGCCCTCCAAACAAAATACGCTCGGCTGAAGTGAAACGTGTCAAAAATACATGTCATAGCTGCCTTTCGATAGCCTGCAAAATATATTCGTAAACTTTTCGAAAGCCTCTCGTTCCTATTTCATTTTTTGTCTATCAAAGTAAAAGCTTCTCGTAACTAATTCCAGCGAGACACCTTTCCACCAAATCCCATCCGTTCGGAGTTTTCCATCGACTGATGGCGCGTCCCTCCCACTTCCGACAAATCCTCAGCAACGCGAATAAGTATCCACCGACTACGTCTTAAATGACATTATATCCGTCAAAAAGAACTCGACGTCTAGAGTCAATTATTTCGCAGTCCTTTCGGCCCTTCCTTCTCTCCTTCCACTTTTTGGTAGCTTTTTTTTTTTTTTTTTTTTGGAAGGGACGATGGATTTTTACTTTTCGATATACACGTTTCGAGGCCGCAGCCCGATGGTCCGGCCATTCATCTATCACTCGTCATGCGTTAAAATCCCCTTCACATGTCGTCATCCTCCTGAATAAGGGTGAAATTTCACAACCACCCCCCTCCGACTCCCTGCCAATAAAAGTACACGTTTCAATCCTGGATAAAGCTGAATATAGGAGGAAGAGTATAGAAACCGAAATGAAAAAAAAGCAAAACACATACAGAAAAGAAAAAAAAAACGATCGAAAATATTTAATAAAAATCCAATGGGGGTAATCCGACGACCGCTTCCGTAATCTTTTAATTTTCCCCTCTAGTGAATTTTCTTGACCGAACACTACCGGTTGACAAACAACACAGCAGAGCGAAGCCATTTTCAAAATCCCAGCTTCTCAAGCGTACCTGCGATATTGGGATGAGGAAATGGCGGTTGGACGGGTGAGGGGTGAGAAAAGCAAGATGAATTTTGTCTCTACACGATGTACGAATAAATGGCGCAGAAATTTTCGAATACTTATCGGGAACTGAACAGACACGACAAAAAGATCTACACCACTGTATATAAGTAAATAAATTTTACACGCGGTGTATTGTAAAAGAACATAAATGAAGGCAGTCTTGGGGGAGGAAACGCGAAGTTACCCAGATTTGATTGGAAAAATTAACGGGTTACTCATTACTTGATAATATTGTTATACAATTACAGTATAAATATTTTCCCTATCTCATTCTATTACCTATAGTAAATGCGCAATAATTTTGCGTTTGAATGACATGTATTTGGTAAATTAAATACACAACATCCAAAAAAATATTAGTACTCGTATTACGGTGACTTATTTCTATGGCTGCGAGAACTAAAGTCATCCAAGTCTAAATTTCGTGAAAAGGAGATAAAAACTATTTGCGATGCAGTTTACTTTACATTTTCATCATATGGACCGATAAAACGGTCTTACAATTCCAAGCTGGGTAAGAGTAACTTCGACATAAAGAAGAAGTATATAGGATTCAGTTTAATAAAACATAAAAAATGCAGAAATACAAAACTTATTGAAAAATTCGCCTTTTATCTCTCAGATTTCTGTCGCTCAAACTTATTAAAATAAAAAAGCACAACTTATCTATGCACAAAAAACGAAGTAGAGGGGGCAGACTCAGGTATACAAGTTTTTCTTGTTCACTTCATTTTGATTTTACTTTTTCTTCATTTCTCATTAAAACTCACAAGGCTCTTCCCTAGAGTTCATTCTCCACGAGAGAGGGAAAAAATGGCTTTTCTTCATCGAACGAGCATTAAAGAAATGAGGAGTGAGAAAAAGTAATTCTTATTAAAAAAATAATCTTTTTTTGACACGAAATGCGAGTATTTTTCATTTTGAAATTAAAGTTTTTTCGACTTTTTTTCGATTTAGTATAAAATTAATTTTATTCGAATACAGTTCTCTCCTTTTTTTTTCTTCTTCTTCATAAAGCTTTATCTTCTTCTTACCCTTGCTTCGACTCTCATTCTAGTATTTTCCTCTTTCTCCCCCATTCCCCCATTCGTATCCCAAAAATGGGTTAATTAGATTTTGCACGCCACTGACATTTTTCGTCACAATCTGACAAGTTTCTGTGTTCCGGCAAATCTACGTCAGACTAAAAATTGAATATCAAATCCGTTTTTTCATTATTAGAAAGAAAAAAAAATACTCTTATTGCATTTCGTTCTACTTTTCGAAAAAATTTTCATTCTCAAATTAAATACCAGCAGTTTACATTCTCAGCACACCGTGAAAAATTTTTTGGAGTCAAAATTAGATAGGCTCGTAGCAACTATGCATCTTGAAAATGAAATATTTTCATAAAAATGTCTCTCGATGAACGTATAATTTTACATTGCTTGAGCATAAAAAAATTTGATACATTATCTAAAAATTACAGGAGGAACATTGGAAAATGAAATATTCTGAATGCTGATTTTCACCAAATCCCTTACGACATTTTAAATTTAATTTAAACTCCCTTGAAAAATTTTAGAATAAATCTAGCATCATAGAACACACTGAGAGTTTGGGAAATTCTAATAACTATATTCTGTTGGGGAATCACTTTAATTCAAAAATATTGGAAATGAAATAAAAATATTTGTTGAGAAAATTGAAAGAAAATATTATGTACTTCTTTCGAGTTATTACCCTCTTCCTTTCTCTATGTTGCTTATAAAAATTTCTTATCGACGGTTTACGAAAAAATTGTTGCAAAACGTTGTCGTATTTACGGCGGACTCGATATGCAACTATTGTAACATGTCTACACAGCGCAGCTACCTTTTGAAAATGATATCTTTCTCTCTGTCGAACAAAAAATTGGTTTCGCATCCAGGCCTTTTAACACATTCATGGGTCAGAAATAAGCTTATGAAAAAATTCCACTCAGTTCGCGATACGAGTATTTCCCCAAAGAGGTATTTGCGAAGCTATTTCTTCTCCAAAATGTAATTTTCCAATATTATAAAAAGTGAATGAGCAAAGTTTCATTCCTTTTTTTTTTTCTTTTGTGCCCTACATTTACGGTACAGAATATTTTCCCATTTACTCATAACGAAATGAAATGCACAAAAAAAATTAGCAGACAGGCTACGGTCTCGAAAATATGTAAATTTACAAATTCAGTTCCATGGCGAGTTTATTGCGGCTCTGTCAGCATTTTTGAAAAAGAAAAGCACGAAAATGCAAACTATAATTGAACGTCAGCGTCATGAGCGGATCCAGAAATGCGAATAGGAAGTTCGGTCTCAAAAAAAAAAAAAAAAAAAAAAAAAGAAGAAGAAAAGCACGAAGTGTATATAACTAAATAAAAACGCTGCAGAACTTTGGGGAGAGATAAAGGGATGGTTTCGTATAATTCGTCCAAAAATATGAGAAGATATCACTTCTGGCCTCACGGAAAGTTGAAAATCTGCTATTAATTTGACTGCGCAGTAACGAGACCATATGGAATTAAGAAAGTGAAACTCGATCATTTTTAAAACTGTCGATATATTGATGTTTTATACATGAGATTCATTATCACCACGATCCAAACAAACCACCGGATAAATTTTCCAAAAAAAAAAAAAAAAAACTTCACAAGTAAATTAATCTTCAAAAACTTGGAGAACACTAACGAAATTTGGTTTCAAAATGTTTGTTATACATGTATCCTCTAACTAATGTTTTTCTCCTATGATTTAGTTTCTAGACAGTTATTTTCAATAAGATACATATTTTCTCATCACTTTGTATAACTTCAAGTCTCGACAAATTTTTCTAAATCTTATACTTTAAATGCTAAAATTTCAAATATTAATATTGAGAGACTCAATTCCGAAATCTACAGGCTTTATGGAAAATTTTGAGTAGAAAGCAATTGCTTTGCTACATATATAAGTCTGTCTGGGGCAAAATTAGGAAGCTTTGAAATTGGAGTTTGAAAATTCACTCAACTAAGAATCGGTAATTTTGAATATAAAAGCGACTTTAAAATTGTTGAACCTTAAAAATAATCATTCATAAGTGATGAAAATACTTATAACTTTAACGAAAAATTCCATGAAAGAATATTGATTTTGTATTTATTTGTAACGTTTTAAAGTTACATTAAATCTTATCAATTTCCCATTGTTTGGATGGCAATAATAAGAAAAATGACGTTACGTCCTTCAATAATACATCGGCATATCTATGGTTCGAAAGGAAAAAACATGATGGCAACTTTCTTTTTCTACTGATTTACTGATGTTGTCTCATCATTAAAACATTTAATTAACTTTGTTCGAAGAAATAACTTCTGAACTAGAAAGTTTACAATCTTACCTCTTAGTTCCCAAAAAGTCAGCCACATTACCCTTAAAATCTGCAGTAGCTACAGTCCTTCGCAGAATGCTCGGTTTACGAGAACTTCCATTTAATTCTTCAATCCGAAGATTTAAAACTACTGCAGAAAATTTAACGACTCTCCACGTCTTAACGAGCCCCAAAGTGCACTTTTTTTTTTTTGGAGCGGGCTCAAAATGAATTGGAAAAATCGTCTCTCGATTTTTCACGATCGCTAAAAGCACGTAAATGATCACCTTCGGGTGTAACCCACAATAAATTCGGTTCAGATTGTTGAGCAAGGACAAACACGCTCTGGGCTCGGGTCACTGCTGGTGCACCGCAAAGGCGTAGAATTTTTCGGTCGCAGCCATTTTGGCAGGGTACTACGTAACCTATAATGGAATTAAAATATCCTACAAAATTCAAGAGCCTTTTCTGCTTATCCTTTCCTCCGTGCGGGCTAGCCATAATTAACGTCCTCTCACGTCCTCGAAGACTACCCTACCTTTAGCGACGTATTTCGTGACCACTAGCAATGAGCCGAAAAAAACCAAACAAAAACAAGGCCAACCTGCCCCAGTCATCTCATCGGAAAAATTCACAACCAATTTGGCCACCCACGCCATCATAGCAAATCCATTTCGGTGGAGTGTTCAGAAAAACCACCTTTCTCCCGCTCCCCCGCCGCAGAAGAAAAAAAAAAACAATAAACTGATCAACGCCAGCGATATTCTGGTATCCGCGCCCCCACCTGCACCGGCCG
This sequence comes from Parthenolecanium corni, assembly GCA_038050395.1. Taxonomy (NCBI): domain Eukaryota; kingdom Metazoa; phylum Arthropoda; class Insecta; order Hemiptera; family Coccidae; genus Parthenolecanium; species Parthenolecanium corni. Next base: position 605,783 of record JBBCAQ010000002.1, read on the forward strand.
TCTCAATAAATTCTCTAACCCACAAAATAATTTCGAACACCGACACAACACTGCTGCCAACAGTTTCTTAATTTCATTAGCATGTAAGTTCTGGCTGTTTTTGCTAGGCCGTTGTCGTCCGCAGAATGGCGATGGGGATGGGGTGGGAGAAATTGTCGTTGTTTTGCTTTTTGTTTCCAGCGAGCACGATGCTTAATTGAGGTTAAACATGAAATTAGGAGGGGAAAAAATAGCATTTGTCGCGGCATAAAATTTAAAAAAAAAAAAATTATCTTCCATTAAGGCGAAATTATCGTGTTTTAGGGTAAGCATTTTTCCTGTTGATAAAATTGCCTTATCAGCGAAGAAAAGAGTGAAGGGTGAAAATAAGAGAAGGTGTAAATAGAAAGTAAAAGCGTTAGAGCGTAAATTAAAATGGGTGAGGGCGGAAGGGCGAGAGGGGGGAGATAAGTCGGTAATTTTGGACTAAGCTTAATGCCTCACGTAAAGAGGAATTTATAGTCTTAAAGGTGTACGGAACAGGTTGAAAGCGCTTATGGTCGAATAAAATATTAACGAATATTATTCTGAGTACCCTGAGAAAAAGTACTCTGCTACGAATCCCCGGCTAAGTAAATTTAAATTTACATACCTGTAGCTTCGCTGTTGTGTACATCCGGACAAGCTTGATATCGCAGTAACATTCTCGAGTCGTCTGTACACGAATCGGATTTGGAAACTGGAGACCTGTACAAATACACAAAATTTCCGTCAATGTTACCCAAAAAATTTTGAAAACTTGGTACTGTATCTTCAATCAATTTTTCGCATACACACTGTCAATTCGATTAGGTAGCTCAAAATTGAATTACAATCAACTAAAAAAATCAAGTGTCACTCACTTGCACTCTCCAGATCCACGATTGTAGGTAAAGGTGAATGGTGGGCCACCTTTGAACGGACACGGTACAGGCTTTGCGTCCGTCCTGAACATCGAGTACAGCGAAGCATCGCCGTTTATTTTTTCGCATAACATATCCAGCGGTTCCTTTTTCCTACAGTAAGCTGTAAGAAAAATAAAAATCAAAAGTAAGAAAAAGATTGTCGAAAACTATTTACTCGTTTTTAAGGATATTTATAACGGTGAAAAAGGCAGGGAAAAAATCCACCCTTTCCCCCCTCCCCGCAATAGTGGCTCAAATGAAGCGTGGAAAATGGTATCCGACGTTCGGATATAGGGTTGAAAAATTTCGAGGACGTGTACTCTTCGGTTGAAAAATTTACAATTCCAAGGACACAACAAGCTAGTGTAAGTATATTTTTATACACACACTCGTACATATAATAGTGAGAGAGAGAGAGAGAGAGAGAAAGAGAGTATTTTTCGTGTTCTGCAGCAGAAATGAAAAATGCGGAGAGCAAGGGGCAAGGTGTAAAAACGCTATTTAGAAAATAGATGGCGAAATAGAAAATTCTCTCTTTCATCGCCCGACTATAGCTTTACGTGAAGTACTTAGGGGAAAAGCGGAATGGTGGACGGGGGAATTCATCGGTGTCAAGGAGAAATTCTAAGCAGGAGAGTTGTACAGTTGGGGAAAAACGAGTATTACACCAAAGTATCTAACGGGGGGGGGGGGCGCGAAAATTTTTTAATCCGATTCAGCATCGGTACGTTTACCTTCTTCTTTCAAAAGAGATGCTGTTAAATCATTAACATTTTACGAATACGAATCAAAAAATGGAAGTCACGATGCGATAGCATTACAGAAAATGGCTTTTGCGGAGGAAAAAATGACAAAAAAAAAAAAAACGAAGAGAAAAAATGTCTTTATATTGATACTCTATAATTTAACTGGTACCGTAAAACTTCTTCCAACTTTTTTACTGTTGTGTTTTTTTTTTTCAAACTTTTCAAACAAAACAAAAAAAAAAGGAAATAATACGAAAATACATCTCTTATATAAATATCTTAACGGAAGATGTTAAACAATTCGGATCAATTCACTATAAAACCTTCGGAGCAGGGTGTAATGTAAATTTCAAATCAGTTGCACATAACTGCGAAGTTAAAATTTCATTTGAAACAAGGTATTCCATTAAAAGTTTGTTGTCTACTTTATAGTTGGATAGAAATTTTTCGAGTTAAATAAAATCTGTAAATCTGTAGCCTGGAACCGAAGAAACCCCATTATTTGTTTTCTAAAAAAATTCATGATTTTGTTCCGAGCTCAATATCGTGACGATACTTTCTTTCGCATGAAATGAACAACCGTTTCGTGACACTAACATCGTCAGAGGGGAAGGATTAAGGATAATACGAGTATCTCTGAAAAATTCTTCATAATAAGGCTATGTCAGAGTAATTTTTAGATTACTTCAGCTATCAACTGACGGGTAATTGTTTAATTTTATGCGACAACTTCGATTTTCCTTTTCTTCAACTTTATAATATTATGCGTTTTATTTGGATCACCCTGTACTTCTATCCACAGTTCATGCTCATATGCTGTACAAAGGATGAATCTTTGCGAGGGTTCGAATTAAATTTCCAGAGGGGTGGAATTGATCCTCGGGGAAAAAATAAGTTAACAGAGGGGCAATGTTTCCTTTGTAGTTTCTAGTTACTGGCTCTGCCCAGATCTGACCATTTATAGATTTGACTGAACGAGCCTCTTCACATGCAGACGGAGCAGCATAAAATGAAGAATAACAACGAACTCAGAAGCAAAAGAAAAGAAATGATTGAAAATATTGAATTTCACACAGGACAACAAAGTGCTTCAATTCTGATTCTTAGCCAGAACCTCTACTCAGTCCTTAGTTAATGTTGACTTAGGGGAATGAAATAAAATAAAGTCATTGCTTCAAATGGAAAGCAAGACTTTCGTCTGCTAAAGGCATCAAAGGCAGAGCTACAGACCGTTACCAGTAATCGTTACCATAAGCGATCATAACCTAACCGACTGTAACCGTCATAACTTCTGATTTTGTTTCAAAGAAAATTACAATGTAATATCCTCTATATAATCATATACCCATAAAGTTAGGTATACAGCAATAATTGTAACGTAACTACTGACTGAATTGAGAAATTATTACAGTTAACACCTCTGAGGAGAGATGACGAATGGCTGTAGGATCTCAAGACCCCAGCTGTGGATATTTTCTAAAAGGATAGTTGGGCTAAATGAATAAAATAAAAAAAGTGAAAAAAGCTGATTGGAATATATATTATGGAACTACGTACGTACATTCAAACCCAAAAATTAATATTTTGACCACAAATCTCCCTTTCCTTCTGAGACGGTCACAACACGAAGGAAAAAAGTATACGCTATACTATTATAGCAAACCGTAAATCGAACTTACACAAAGTCTCGGCTAAAACTAGGTAAACACACGTAGTACGTGCCAGTACGGGAGGAGAAGGTGAGCGAAAAAACAAACCCAAACCAATGGGGCGAGAAAAAGATAGCGAACGAAGGAGAGGTAAAAACGACTCTCAAGTCTCGTATATTTTACGACCTCGTGCAATACCCGTTCCCAATTTAATAGCTTTAATTAATTTTACCCCGAGAAAACGTGATGTTTCCTAAAACGGTTTCAGCTGGATGCCGAAATAGGGGCTGGTAGGAGGGGTTGTGTCGGTGAGAGAGGGTAGCATTGTGGAGCGAGCGGATGGCAGCGGTACGACGCAGAGGACACTGTGTGTGAAGCGATTCTCTCCAGTCGCGGCGGTATAATTCTCGAGACTCTCAATTTAAGAGGCAAAGAAGGGCAGCGGGCGAATGGCGGGGGCGGGGTGCAGCAGCAACGTTTATACTCTGCGAAAACGCCGCGCCGCAAAAGAGCTGGAGACATACACATAGGGCCAGCAAACGAATCGTTTACGTGTGTTTTACTCGAAATTAGGTTAACTATAATATAAAGAACCGATGCGATGGCTTTTTCGGTTCGAATGAACAGTCGGTCGACGACGACCTTATATTCTCGTAGTCCACATAAATAGAGGGTGTGCAGAGCTTCGCTCGTAAAGTTTTTCTTCTCGAGGCGAGGGGGTGCCGCACGATAAGCTCGACTTTCACGTACAGACGACCGCACGCGCCATCATCCGAAGAACGTCTCTCTCCTTCTCGGCAAATGTTTACTTCCAAAATTGGACCTCCAACGACAAAGTCGAATATTATTGGGCAATGGCCAAATGGTCGAAAAGGGAAAAAAGTTTGCGGTGTGTTACATATATACGAGTATATACGTGAAAAGTATTACAGCACCGAGGTTTGGCGCGACAAAGTGTCGATGAAAGGCACTTGGGAAAATAATTTACTTTTTTTTTTGGGGGGGAGGGGGCGGAAGAAGGACCAACTGTAAACTGTACGACAGAGAAGGTGGTAGAAGAGAACCTGGCTGGAAATTAAAATTTAGTCACGAAAGAAGAAAATCGTCGTCGGAAGTAACCCGATGGGCAAAAAATGAGAAAATGATCCGGAAAATGAGAATTTTATCCGTTGTCAGTCCGTTTTTATTTTCGACCATCGGATCTGAAAATTTGCAGATTTTTTGTCATCTTGATTGTTTTTCCAAATCCGTTTGTAAAACGGATTTCCTGATTATAATCGGTGATAATTTTTGGGCAATTTTTCTAAATCCGTTTGTAAAACGGTTTCACGGATTATAACCCGGGCCAACAAATATGATAAAACAGCCTTCACGGAAAATAATCCGGACTCATTTCCGGCAAGACTGATTACAATCCGTTCGAAATCCATTTTAGAAGCCGGAAAACAGGTAAATTCCGGGTTATAATCCAGAAACGGATTATAACCCGGAATAAAACGGATCCGTTTTCAAAATATTTTGCCCATAGGGAAGAAGAATTCGTAGTTCATATACTGAATGTCCATGCGGTACCTTTATCGACTAATTTAATGAGGGACCGATCAAAAATATTTCACTAAGGACTGAAATATTTAAGTTTCTTCCATACAAGGATGACTTCCGTCCAAGTCGATCGATTTTCAATGTAGAATTTACTTATTATTTCGGACGGAAAATAGCACCCATTTTTCAAACTAAGTAAAGTTTTAATGGTAATTTTCATAATTTGTACGAGAAAAATACGACAAATCAAGATTTTTAGCGAAAATTACTCCAAAAATAGTGAAATATATAAAATAAGATAGTAAAAACTACTACAAATATTAAAATAGGTATTTGCAATAAATAGTAAGTAATTTTCTCAACTGTAAAAATTGGTGGAAAATTCAACTCTAAAAATTATCGAACTTCTCGAGAAAGGATCGATGTGTATACTACACCCCTATCACTTCTCAGAAGTTGTTGTCACCACTCATCACTGCATCGTCTGCGCTCAAACGCATTTCCCTCACCATCCAGAATAATGCACTCAGGCGCAGGTTTAATCAACCTCACTAATTGGCCAAATTGGCGAACTTGTTATACATATATGGTGGACTTTGTAGATTATCACCTCCTCCAGTCCTCTGGGTGTCCGAAACACACGGTAATACATTGAGATGCGACGTGTATCACATTTTCAAAAGAAACGACCCCCATTTCGAGGGTAACTGCATGCGGACGTCATCTTATAATTAACCAGCCACCAGGACATCAAAGCCAGCGAAGGCCTACGTCATGAATTCAGCAACCTCACACACATACATAAACACAGGACAAGATACCCGTATTCAGAAAACTATAATATGGTCGTACGCGATTGTTTGAGCCTCCATATATATATATATATATATACGTATGTACGAGTCAATCTCAGTATGACTATAGGTTATACGTACATTTAAAATCATGTCTATCTTTTTCCCTTTCGCTGCTCTCTCCGTATATAGGACCATTTTGGACGAGATTAGGACATGAGAACGCTTTAACGTTTAGTGGCTGGCCACTACAATGAGTTAATAGGTCGCTCCACGTCCACAGCTTCTTGTCGTCCGGCCTTTATGCGGCGCTCACTCCTTTACGCTTCAACCGTCTACCCCTCTTATGCCACCCTCCCCTACCAGCTGAAAGCGCGCCAGCCATAATTTGCAACTGGCAGAGCATGAAGATGGAATGAGGAGAGGCTGTACGGGGGATGGCGGCTATAAACCCCGTCGACGAAGGGTAGGCATATAGCCAGTCGAAGTAGTCATTAGGTAATCTGTTTACCAACTTGACCGACGACTACTAACGCATTAAAAGCTTCGGTTGGCATCGCGAAACTTTTGTATTATGAGCTTTTATATACTGCAGAAACGTCGGTTTTAATCTTTTACCTTCGCCACACCAACCCCTTGAGCCCATCTCACCGACACGAGTGTGTGCTCTCCCCTACGGCGCTGCATAAGCGATGGCTAATTGATGGCGCAGGTAACCCTTTGACCTTTTTCTTGGCAGAAATCATCATCGTTTGGAATGTAATTTTCGCAGACAGACCGAGATTACGGACGAGCTGTTTTTTGCTATTGGTCTGAAAATCGTTTCTATCGGCGAGGCGGATTCGATATTTAATAACACCGAAATGAAAAATTAGATTCCCAGGTACCTTTCTACTTGAACGGATAATCCAAAAATAGAAATAACTGATGAACTGAAACTGAAGTAGCACTATAGTGGTGTTAATATCGAAACAAAATATCGATATAATGGGCCTATCGATTATTGGAAAAAATTATACTGAAATATCGTTATAAAATTTTTACATCGATATCATCGAAAAGACCGAAATAATATGAGAGGATTGAAGATTTAAGTATAATATTATTCTGAAAAACAGAATTCAATTTTCACTGTGAATTTGATAAGTTGACGTGAGAAAGTATCATTGACGAAACAAACAGAAACTGTTTTTTCTCATTTGGTTTTCAAAGTGCGTTCGATTTGCCACTGGATTCATGAATCTGATTTTCCCACGTTCGTTTCAGTTTCGAAAAAAATGGTGACGAAAAACTTGTTTTTTAACGTGAATTTTTTTCATTTTCGAATTAAATTTTAGAAAAAACTAACTATATAACTCATACAATCTGTTTGAAACCTTGATTTAAACTCTACATACTATAATTTTACATTACAAAAGTGTGAACAGAACTGCTAATAAATGTGTTCAAAGTTGAAATATCGATATACGGTATATCAATATTAATCGATGATTTTGTAATATCGATATCGCAATTTGAACAACACTAAGCAGCCACAGGCAAAAAGCTGCGCGCATTTTATTTTGGATGACTTTTTTTTATTGCTTAGCACATGCAACATTCAATTTCCAGGGTTTATTTCCTGAAAATGCTCTACTTGGACTTTAACTGAATGATAATGTGGTAAATTCAACGTCTCTCATAACCCCTCAGTCCCTTCACTCGAACGGTATAATAGATCACAACTTGCATGGCAGACCTTGTGGATAGTAGATGCGGAGTAATCATGATAAGTCCATCAGAAAACAACTGTCGGTCACCAAAGCAGAAAAACCGAAAGCTGTCCGAGCCAAAAAAAATATATTCCAAATACGGTCGACATAAAAACTAAGATTTTCACACTGATCGACATCATATCCATTCGGAAATTGAAGTAAGCTCTAATTTTATCAACTTTACCGTCACACTCAATTTTCCACTTCATTAATAACTACCACTTTTCCCAGTGCGTCTGCAAGAAATAACTTGGATTCCAAAAGTTAGGGCAGGACCTGAAATTCGGAAACATCACACGAAAATTAAGCCAACGCGCTCCACTTCACAGAAATCGCCTTGAAATCACAACTTTAAATAGAAAACTTAACGCAGCTGTTCTGACGAAATACCATCAAAGCTATACAAGCTTTAGCTTTCGACGACGAGCCACAAACAGGTAATTTTCTTTTTCTCTTTCGCATTTAACGAAGCCTTCTCGTTTTGCCTTCGTTAATTGGTTCAAAACGACCCACTTCAAGGAAACTGTGGAAGCGGTGAAAAACACAGGACTGAAGTAGGTACCCAGAAAATCAAACGACATTTTACTGCGAAGCAGGTTGTAGTACAATAAATTAATTCAAGGACCAACTTGACTCGTATTTGATACACAACACAGAGCATCTGAAAAAGCCGTATCTAAATCGAGGAAAGCCGTTCTTAAGGTTGCGAAACGAAGTTGTACAGGAGCAGCTTATAGTCGAGTATAATTACGAGTAACTCACAAGAAAAAAAGAAGAAAAAAAAGGCAAGAGGAAGGAAAACAGGCCTAAATACAAAGACAAACATATCGAATAGCTAATTGAACAAGATTCGATAGCTCTCGTCTTCAACTGGAAAGTCATTAAAATGCTCGTAAGCACGTTCTCCAGGTAGGCTTATGAGAGAAGCGAAGAGTTTAAACGCAAAATCAAATAAGTACCACAAAATTGACGACCCAAATAGAATGTCTCAAAATCTGTAGAGAATTTTAAAAAGGAAAATTCTAACATGAGAAAAAATGAAAAATAATTTTTACATAATATTGTTGTTGAAATTATGACAACGCAAAAGTTAAAGGTGAGCAGTGTGAGCACTTAAGAAAAAATATTTATGGTCACTGGAATCTTTTTCTGCCTTTGCCTTACAAAAATCTAAAAATTCAGCAAGTTCTCTATATCGAGTTGAGTGGCTTGAGCTGAATTCCTAGAACAGCACCTTGTAATGGGAAATTCAAGTGGCAGGCCAGCCAATGTCAATATCCAAATTTATAGCCACTCGAAGGTGTGAATCGTTTTTCAACGCCGAAAGACGTGAAATTTATGTTACAAACGAGGCAAGTGAGATGAAAAGAAAAACCGTGCCAGTAAAATGAAGAGTCAAAAGATCAATTTCAGCGAAACGTGAGACAATTTCCGTTTTTTCCCAGCGTTTTACTTTCGGTGGTATAATCATTTTTGTAAGCATGAAGGTTTCGTTATCGTCCTATTCCAAAAGGGCACATACACAAACCATGTAAACGATATTATTACAGAGAGAAAAAAAAAAACACAACAGAAAAACAAAAGAAATTATTTTTCTTTTCCAACTCGAGCTCTGTATCAGTGTGAAAAATGATGGGGAAAGAAAAGCGTACCTAAGCGAGAAAGTGGAAAACATATATAGCGCCAACGATAAAACAGCAATAATCCGTCGTGACATTTCAAGAAAAATGTGCCCTCTCCGAGGACACCAACAGAAAAGTTTTTTCAAGAAAGAAAATAAGGTACACTCGTGAATAATGTTACTGGACATTTAAATAAGCGGTACAATTTAATGGGACCTAAAAGTGGACACTGTTTTTTTTTTTTTTTTTGTCAGACAGATCTGACAGTGACAGAAAGAAGTTAACTACAATGACCAGAGGTACATTTACACTAGCGTTGAAGAGTAAAAATTATTTTTCAAATGAAGAAAATACCCGATTCGGCTAAAATATATGACTGTGCAGGGCTGTAAATTTTAATGATAAATCGATGATACAGAAGTTCAGCAAATAACAGTATAACAACACTTACTTTCTTTGTACTGCAGGACGTTATAATGCTTCTCGTGTATAACTATACAATGGAAACAATTGTTATTTCTGAAATCATAAAAAAATAATTCATCTAATTAGTCGATAAGTTCAAGAATAATAATAAATTACAGGCTAAAAGCTGAAGAGCGGGTGTATACGTCCAGGTCAGCGAGTATTTTCAATTACAAGTATTAATAGAACAATATTTCTGAATAAACACTGCATTGAAATTGTTGAATTGAATTGAATTGAATTATACGAAAGAGGAATAAATTTTCTGATTATATCAATTTCACGGTACAGCATAACTCGCCCCTGGGATTTTTCGACTTTTCGACACTTCGCCTCCAAATATTTTTTGGCAGTTCTACGGGCAGATTTTGGTTGTTTTCTTCAGCGAAGCCAAATATATCTTCTTACTTGACAGAAAAAACTTCAGGACTTTTTGGGTAGTATCGACCAGAACAAACTTCAAGATTTTTTGGTTAATATCGACCAAAAAAAAAAGTTTGGGACTTCCAGCGTGATATCGACCTTCCACCCTAAAGTCCCTTTCCACTGGCAGGGGTTGGAGGACTGATCAAAGCGAAGGTCTCAGGAGGGCGAAGTCCAAATTATATAGACAGAAAGATGCTTTAGTCTATTTGACAAACCTCATCAGACCTCTCCTCTCCTTAAACTGAAATTTTAGTTTTCTCTAAAGGGACTATTTCACTTTGAGAGGAGCGAAGGGGCCTAATAAATCCGCTAACGGGTAGCTGAAGAAAATTATACCCGAATCTAGTAACAATCACAACGAAAATAATTTTCAGACACTACATACCTATATATGTATACTTTTAATCAAGTTGCAGTTGACTTATCACATTCTTCAGAGCAACCAACCCACAGACAGCTACACACAGACACAAACCGGTCAGCAGACTAACTAATATAAGAACTAAGAATTAAGATTTGAGTAAGACATTATTTTCACGTTTATTCGCGCTGAATAATTCGATTAACTCATAACAACTCAATTCGAATTTCAATCCACCGCTCTTTTCACGCAAATTTCGAGTACATTTTCCAACAACAAGAACAAAAAAATGATAATTTAAGCATTTTGTAATCAACACACTCCTCTCTCCGTTTTCATTTAAAAAATATCATCTCGCGTCTGTAACTTATTATAAAGACCACGAAGCTACAAAGCAAAGATGAAAAATACTGCGAATGTAATAAGAAAAACCGCCAGAAAGTTATGCAAATTTCGCCATTATTCATTTTTCGTATTATTTTCTGTTATTTGGTAGTTTTTATTTTTATTATTTCGTCTTTCTCTTTTTATTAATAAACAGTCGTCCCGTTCCCAAATGAGAAAAATAACATCTTCGCGAAAACCAGCTCAGCTTTTTAGCAACGATGAAGACTATACGAAAAAAAAAAAAAAAAAAAAAAGATAAATTTTACAGATAATAAAGAAGAAGCAAAAAAGCGTATTCGAGGCATAGCCAAAACAATGGGCCACAGTGCAGTGAAAGGGGAAAAACGTACATAGACGTAAAGAACGAACTCGAAATAAAATTTTCTGGCACACGAGCTAAATGTAAAATTTCAGCGAAATTCGGTGCCAATGTCGATTTCAATATTTACTTACTCAACTAAAATTTACACACCCTACGGATGAGCGCAGATCGAGCATTTAAAATTCGATTTTGATTAAAATATACGCCACTTGTAATCCAATTTACAAGTAGACAGAAAAACACGTACTTTTGAAATTCGAAAACAAAGTCATTCTTTCCTAAGCTGATCTAACTGAAAAGTTTCACACGAATTTATTTGGCTATAAGGTATACCTACGTAGCAATTTAGATTGAAAATACAGAAATAATTTTTTACTTCAAAAGGGGAGGCGGGATGAACACAAATTTTTGTATATGTACTATATATAAGCAATTGAACTTGAGAAATGACGATAGACTTGAAAATCTCACATTGATGAACCTTGAAAAAAATATTCCGTTGAGTATTATAGGACTGTCCGAGCTCAAAGTGCGCTAGCATCTATAATCAACTGATGAAGACCACGAAAATGAGACAGTTTTGAAACTTGAAAATTGATAGTTTTGAGTTTTGACCCAAACCGTTTTTACAGTTTCCCAAAACAATACTAACCGATAGAGTGCGGTCCTTTTTGAACGAATTACATCTCATAAAAACAACAATGCCTAGCTTACCGAATGATGGATATTGTTTTCAAAGCCAGGCTTAACCATCCATTGCACTACAAAAAAAAAAAAAAAAAAAAAAAAAACAATATCACTTTTCTTTCTCACTCGTTTGATGATGCAATTTATATTTTTTAGACACCTAAAATGTGGTAGAGATTTTTTTAATTTAGCAAAACCATATTTCAGAGCTGTATTGTGGATGATAAAAAAAGACCAAACTATAGCATTATTCGCTGACAGGTCTATACTTTTTTCTTTTTTTTACAATCCTGCGATTAGCCAATATTTTCATTTCATTTTTTTTTTTTTTTTTTTTTTTTTGTAATCGGTGTGTTTCCTGCGTCACAGAAAATATGCCTCCATAAAAAAAAAGTTTCACGTCTCTCAAGTAACAGGCGAACGAGGAACGAAATATGAGAATAGATACAGAGAAAAAGTACCTATACATAGAAGTTGAAAATGTAACCGGCTTAAATGAAAATAAACGGCTGTAAACGAAAATATTTGACTCGGATTCGTCGTTATTTTTCATCGTCGAATGAACGTATAGACGAAGCGGACGAAAAATCTCTACCTATAAGGGTTTTACACATTCTCAATTTTCCTCGCCAAAAGCGTGGAGAAATTCGGTAAAAGGCGACGAAGAGCTGTCTGGATTAAAAAGACTGCGGATTTAAAAGCACGTGGGAGTTGGGGTGGAAAAAAAATTACACCGTTCTGAATAATATAGATACTATTTTCGAACGATTGACACGGAATATTATAATACAGTTTCGCATAGTTGGCTGTGGGAAGAGAAGAGAGTCGTATAGATGGTAATTGAATACGAACACGTACTTTTTCTTACTCCTTCACCCCCGTCCTATATTTTTTTTTTTCATTTTTCCATTTGACAGAAGTTACCTTCATAAATTTCAGACCGCGTGAAACGCGAAGACTACAAATTATTTTCGCGGGAATCGCGCACGAAATAGATGCGTTTCGAAGGATAAACGAAAGATTGGAACTCTTTTGGGTGTAATAAAAGCATTTTTTCCGTCGCTGCTCGCCTCTGTGAGTTCGTAACCCACGAACAGCAAGAATATAACAAATCATAAAAAGTTTGGTTATTAGCTACGGAGTTTAGAGGTTTCCGGAGCTGGCCAAGAGTTTTTAAATAAAGTTTGAAAAGCGGATCGTGGGGGGAGGGTGCACGATAGAGAATCCGCAGCCACAATACATTCATTTTGGGGATTTGTTGAAGAAAGCTGAAAAAAAAATTTACAAAATAGAAGTTGTAGTTCCCCGGAGAAGAATGAGCGACCCATAAATAACCTTTGCACGCAAGGCTCTTCCCATAAATACTTCTCACGATCATTGCAACTTTTATGGCAAACTTTTTCGATTGTTTTGCCGTTCGCCAGTTCGCTGACGTCGCTGCGGGTCCATTTTGACGTTGGGACCTGAGGCTCCACTTTCGACAATTCAACTACCCAGACCTGTGCTTGAAAGAATAGCAGCCAAGCAAACTTCGCTTGTTTTCAAAATGGAAATCAAACTCTTGGTGGCAAACCAAGTATAAAATAAAGGAAGGCGGTGACATTGAAAACTGTAATTTGTACGGTCAAACTTGCACGCAGCAGAACTGCTTGGGACTAATTGTAAGTACATCGAATACTCCGCCCAAGAGTCAGGAATGAAAATCGTTGGAACGAAAAATTGTCTTTCATAGACAGCATTCCTCACATCGTGAAGGGTGATGTGGGTCAAAAATTACACGATAACTTTTTTTCATTAACCCTCGCGAGTCCACCTGAAATTTGACTCCGTTTATAGTCCACCAGAGGTCTATCAATCCTCTCCACCGTAGCCAGTGCAAACGAACCAAAAGATTCGAACTTCCTCGCAGCCACGAATCGAATACGCTGCCCCATCAAAACCGACTTCACCATTCACATTTCATCAATGCTGGCCACCTTTCCACCGACAGGCCATCAATTTCAACGAGACTTCTACCGTGGTACCACAATTACCACTGACCTCAACCCCTTCTCCACCCTATCCAATATATCGTATAATCGCTCACTTTTCCCACAAAAGGAGATCGTCTTACGCTAACTAATCAATTTCCATCTCTCTTCCTCACATATACACACACACACACACACAAATACACCTTCTCTCCCAGCTTGACCTCTTTCTTGCTACCGATTCCGTTGGTAGTTTGGCTCCATTACCAGCAGCCACCGTAAACAATTAACCCGAAATGCGATTCGGTGGCCAGCAAGCCAGCCATATCCATTTCGAAGCGCAGCACTCACAAAGTACCGCTTTGCTATACACACACATACACACACCCAATGGCCGCAGGTGAACTTACAAAATGAAAAACCATTTTAAATTAATCACGCCGTTAACCGCGAAAATAAAAACGTAATTCCGGGTGCCCGCCGGGGTTCGACGCGGTGGAAAATCTCGGAGAGAGCAATCGCCAAAAATGGGAGAAGCTCCAAACCGAATACGGCTCGCATATCGAGTGAGCGCGAGGGTGCGGAGCCACGCCACGAAAGACGTTCGAACCCCCTCATCTAGCCCCTCCGCGCGACAGTGCCCCCTCATATTGGACTCGAGCAAGGAACTCGGTAATCCAGCGAAAACCGCATTCGCACCGTGTAATTATTATATTAACAGTTAATCGAAGGAACGGAGTCATTAAATAAGAGCTGCTGCTGCAGCTCCTACACTACGAAGGCGAGCACTTGAGGGGAAGGGATATCGTCGTCTGGAATTTTCGGAAATTTATACACCGCCAAACTCAAAATGGAAACAATTCGGCGACTGTGTAAAGTCCATTTGCCAAGTGCAGCGTGCCAACGAAAAAGGGGCCAAACGAATTTCCAACGGATAGGGGCGGCGGGCGAGACAGGTAAGCGGGGGAGTGTAGAGAACAGAGGGTGCGAAACATCATGGAGAAAAAAAGCAGCACTGTCGTAATGCGGGGGGGATGCTTTTGTTTTATGGCGCCTTTGGGGGTCATTACCTTTAACGCGAGTTTTTATAATGCGCTCTCGTTTCTACTACAATTTGCTGCGCTCGGCAAAAAGCTACAGAATCTTTCTGCGTTCTGCTGCCACTTTCATTTGCCAGTGCAAGAAGACGACGATGGCGAAACAAATGAATATAAAGCCAACAGGAGGGGAGCAAAACATTCGAAATAAACCGACAAACGCACATACACCCAAGTACAACTTTATATTATGTGTTGCTGGCGGAAAAAATATAGGTACTCGTAGAAGGGAAAAAACAAACGAAAAATAAAAACATGAAGATAAAAAAAAGGTAGAATTGAGGAGAGAAAACGTATAGGAGTATAATGCGCTTATATACTCTCGGTGTACTTATAATATCTAAATTCTGTTCTACTTTTTCGCCCCCGTTCGTATCCAAAATTCATTTTACCGTTTGACTTTCTTTTTTTTTTTTCAGGGTGCCAGAGGAATGGGATATGTGAAAAGGAGGAAAGTTGTTTTTTGTTAAAATCATCGTTAATGGTAAAAGCTTCGATAAAACAAGTTTATTTATCGTCAAAAATTAGCACCGTTTTAAAAGCTACCGGCTTTCGACAACAACTTTTCCACTTTTCGCTTCCTTTTTCACAACTTTCGACTATTGTGTTTTCTGCTGTTGCTTTTTTTTTTTTTTTACTCTCGCTCTCTCGTTTCGCACTTCAGTCGAGTTAATTTGTAAATGTATCGTCGAACCGAGAAAATGTTTTCGAAAGTGAAATAAAACATTTTGATAAAATAGTACAATAATTAATTCTCTAAAGGTTACGCTAACTTTCTCTCGACTCGACAGAGAGGGGGTGGTTTTTTTTCTCGATTCTTCATTATTATAAGTGTGTATATTGGAAAATACGAGAGGTTAGTACATTTGAAATCAACTTTTCTACACCATCCACAATCGGAATAATCTGGTTAGGGGAGTACAGGAGAAATAGCTACAGCCTTCACGGAAGCCTCGTGAAGGCGAAGATGAATTCTCTTCTACAACAGCTGTAAATGTAAAAAATCTCCATAGGCGTGTATGATGATGACGTCATCATCCGCGTCTAAAATGTTATACCTACGTATAACAATGAGGAATCACGGACAAAATTTTGACTAAGGGTCTAGTAAAAAGAATTCATTTTTAATAATTCGAAAATTTGCTGATAAACATTTCAATTGAACCAAAATTTCTCCCAATATAATAAATGTTCGAAAACTTTGTATTTCCTGATTTCTGCTCACTGGGAATGAATTTGTAAGTTGAGCACTGGTAGGAGGGTTTTCGAGGTCGCTGAACACGAATCTGGACGCCGTTTTTGGCGGCGGCTCTCGCCCGGCGAGATATGGCCGAAAAAAAGTGCAAAATGCCCCAAAATCACTGGCGGAAATAGACCCGGGATTTTGGGGGGGCTGTAGCCCCGATGAAGATTAGTCGTTTGTACGTATGTTTGTTTGTAAAAAATTTTCACACGGTCCTACCTCCCCCCTCCCCGAATAAATCTAAAAAAATCGTAAATAAAATTTTTTTCAAAAATTTTGGGGGGGCTAATTTTAATTTTGGGGGGGCTTAGCCCCCCCAAGCCCCCCCCTATTTCCGCCAGTGCCCAAAATGGGTCTGAATGGCGACGTAGAGCCAAACGGGTCGCGGATTCGGATTCAGCGTGAGTCAATATGATGACTGGATACCTGATGCTGATTTTTGCCGTGAGATTATTTTGAAATATGCAATGTCCGAATGAACATGTTCATATGATAGCATATCCAAGTTTCAGCATGGTGCAAAACTGAATGAAATAATATAAATTAAAAATTTCTTTTTGGTGAATGCGTTTATCTTAAATTAATGCGCACTCCAGTTAATTATTATAAGTTCTATACTTTCTGCTCCATATGTTGTAATTAAAAAAGCATTTGAAAATGGTAAATCGTGGCGAACTTTGGAGCTAAAAACTCGAAATACTGTTGTTTTATCTGCCAAAACGCAAGAATTTTATCGGAGAAAAGAGAATACCAGAAGTCTTCAGTCAAACGAAAAGTTGGTGACATGGCCAACTAGAAACACTTAAAAAACATCAACACGGAACCGAAGCCAAGGAACTGTTACCTCTTGTGGCCAAATATTCTAATTTACGTCGTCTAAGGCTGATCTCTTGCCAGGGTCAGGTAAACTTCGATTTATTATAATGTGAAAAACAAAAAAAGTACAGAAAAATTTCTCAACCCTTATTCAGCGACCAGCCATTTTATCCTTTTTTTTTTTTTTTTTTTTTTTCCAAACAGTTAAAAGCGTGAAATTAAGTATGCAAAGCCAGACGGTGAAATAGCTTTTCTTCGTTTTCTTTGCCAAGCGAAAATCAGAAAGATTTAATGCAATAGGGTTAGCCCATAATTCCGTTTATCTTACGGGTGTAAATTTAGACCCTCTTACAGTCGCCGATAAATTCGCCATGATAAATAAAATTTACACAAATTTAAAGTAGGTAGCCTTTTACCAACACCACCGTCGCCTAACAGTATCAGTTTTACTTCAGCTTCGAGTTCACGTTCGCATACAAAATGTATACCCCGAGATATTCCAAAAAATACCAGGGTTCAAAAACTTTCCGAGTCGCTCGACTATGTACGTACTTCTATTAAAGAAGTACATACATAAGGTCAATGATGAATAACTTTTTTAACGACTTCCTATAGAGACGTATTAAAAGAAATCTTCAATTCACCTTCCTAAGAGTAAAGTTTGTAGCTGCAATTAAGGGGCCAGTTCCAGAACTTATAAACCTAAATTCCAGAAAATGGAAATGCAGACAATGGGATTTTGAGTTGCACAGCAAATGCATAATATAATATTCAAATTAAGGTGACGAATATATAATATAAATACCAATCATTCGTTTTCTTAGTAAAGTAATTAGGAGTGAATAACCAACTTTTTTCAATTTTTCTTCCAAAAGAAGTTTCCTAGTTTTTAAAATCACACTGTGAATTTTAATCCCTTCACTTCCAATTTTATGGAATATTTTAAAAGATGGGTGTCTTATATCCACTAGTTTTTTTCTCATTATATATTAATGGCATATGATAAAACAGAATATTGCTGAATTTGTTTACCGTCTTAGATATACTTAGTATAATTTACTATTTTTGTGGTAATTTCTGTAATAAACCTCGGATTACCTATGTCTGTTTTCTCATAAAAATAAAGAAAATTACAGCCAAAATATTTTTCTGTGATTCTCTTTTGGAACAGAATACATTTACCACATTGATTCCCACTGCACCGATCTCCCCTTCGCTTCAATCCTTCACTGATTCAAGTAATGATGGGCCAAAGTATCGATATTGATAACAATTTTGATTTATTCTCGTTAATATCGAATGCGTGAGAAAGTGAGAAAATTTAGCGGAAGACGCAACAATTCAAACATGATATTAGAAAAAAAAAACATAAAAGTTATTTTTTGCTCATTTTCCATGATAATGGGTATGAAAACAAATATCGATAGTAAAAATTTGGACTTCGACCCAACACTAGATTTAAGCAAATTTTTAATCGGTCGTCGATATAGGTACCTGGTGGTATAATCGCTGCTATTTTTTAATTATTTTTGCCAGTTCTGGCAAAATGATTTATACGAAAATTAATTTTTTCCAATTTCTAGACTCCGCAAACAAGCGGGAAAAAACATGATGAATGTCGCAACAGGTGTCGTTTTTTCTAATTACGTTAGACGGAGAGATGAACTTCGATTTTTCGATGAAAAAAGAAAAAAACCATTACCAATCGATTTTTTTTTTTCCTCCTAGCTTAATTAATGAAATGCGAACACGTGAGGTTTTGCGGTTGAATGTCAACAAGAAAGTTTCCAACGAACGGAGCTATCGCTTTTTTTTCCTACCTATATAAGTATAGCTATACTTCTTCGAAATTATGTAATTCCGATTTCGCATTTGAAAAAGATACACTGATTTACGATAACAAAAAAAAAAAAAAAATGAAAAAATAAAAAGAATACTTCTAGCGGCGAGTCTGTAATTCATTACATAAATTACACGCACCCAATCGAACGTTATAATCAACCTGAAACACATTTAAAGACTATAGAGAGGTGTACCCAGTGCCAGTTGAAAACCTGCTTTCCGAAATACCGAATCACGAAACGTGATTTAACACAAGTTGAGGTACCGGCCAAACGATATTTCTTGACCTTTTGTAGGTCAAATAGACGTGCATTTCAGCAGCTAAAGCACCAGTATGGGTATATCTTGATTTAAATGTTACGAGGCCAGAAATCGAGCAATTCGTCTCGCAAAGTAAAAGTATAAATCAATATTATAATATTATATGAACGTTTTAAAAATAAAAAGTTTTACATATATATCGAATAAAAATTACCTATTCAGAGGCTGTTATCATTCCTAAAAAATAAATAAATAAATATGGAAGTCTAAAATCAAGTGAAGCCGCAAAAGGATGATTTTCAGGAGTGATGACGGATTTTATTCAGTTATAATGTAAAAAAGAGACAAAACTTGGGAAAAATATTGCCAGCTCAACTCCAAAACCTGCCAAGTCCTTATAATACATGCTGATATCACACGATTTTTTTGCTCAAATGATGTTTCAACATCCAATATCGCCAAATCAACCAAAAATGGATGAAAAATTTTCAAGGATTTACCATGGTTTGGACTTAGGTCAACAATATAGCATTTAACAGGATTACCCAATTACGAAAGCTGAACACAGTGTCTAAAATCTAAATTTAACGAGAGAACTATTATTAAATTAATGCTTCGTGAAAATTGTAAAAAAATGATGACCTGTTAATTAAAATCTAATAGAACCATCGTCCAGCTCGACCAAATTCGTCGAGCCAGCCAAATGGCTCGACTGCAATTTCGTCGACGGACCCAGCCAGCTCGACCAAATTTGATGGGCCACCCAGCCAGCTTGACTAAATTCGTTAGAGCAGCCGAGGAACTCTGCACCATCACACACGGAAGACAAAAGTCGCCGGCCATGATTTGCCCTCGCGCAGGGAGAGCACAACATTAAACTTCTTCTATAGCTGAATTTCCATCCGAATTCAATCGAATAAGAAGAGACGATGTAAATTTGTGATTGCACTTACGATATACAGCGCTCTACACGTACACAGCATTAAATACTTCCTTTTTCAAACGAAAAAGGTAAAACCAAAGTGAAAAAAAAAAGAAGAAAGTAAATATACCAGCCAGAAAGCAACAAAATGAACATCGAAGTAATTACAGACGAAATAAACGCCGCAGTAAATAGAGTAGAAACACGCCAACAACAATAAAAACTTGCCTCACACACATTTTAATCGCTCGTGCAGGATAAAAGTGACTGCACAGAACCCATACGAGGAGGGATGAAAAAAAGGCCAAAACACACACAAAAAACCACTCTTTCACCAGTTGTTAGACAAATCGACTGTTTTGGTCATTGGAATTGAAAATAGGTAGGTAGGTGGTAGGTAGGTATAAATGGAGTTATGGCACTCATATCATCAAATCCCCTACTACTCCTTTTCAAATAATAATAATAAAAAAAAAAAGATTAAAGGAATATTTTACGAGGAAAACGTAAAATTAATTTTTTCCCATCATTTCCAAACCGCGTTCGAATTTTCACTGCTATTCCCTTTTCGCTGGCGTTTTTTCTACTCTAAAAACGTCAAAAACAGCTGTTTTCACCGTCCTTTGCTTTTCAGCACCCATTATCTCTTTTTCTCTGCAAGCACTTCTATAATACAATATATGGGAGCAAAAAAACAATTATGCCTTAGTCAATGACAGAGCAGATTTAAATTAAATATTTTCTGAGGCACGATTAACATTGCCTCATTCAAAAATATAGTCATGTAAGTATATAGACGAGTAAGAATCACAGCTTAATTCTATGTAAATTGAACGATTTGAAGTCATCGCATGCAAAAACTGCTTCATACAAAAATTATTCATTTTCGGGTGAATTTTTTTTAAAACGAATAATTTTGAGCAATTGATGATAAAAAGTTAACAAAAAGTCAATAAATAATATGAAAACTTTTTCATTACTTCACACGTGATATGTTCTATGAATTGCTACCTCGAGTAAAAAAAAATATTTTCGAGAAAAAATTGTAGCGCAGCAAGCCCCACTAGAAAAGCAGGTTTTCGAATGGAACTAAAGTGGTCTCAATGAACCATTCACTGAAAGTTTGTGTTTTCAGACTGCGTAAAAAAAAGTAAACGAAAATTAATAGCTAAAAAAAATCCAAATGCTTAAAAATTGATTCAGATATGACAATTTGAATTTATTTATAGGCTCAAAATCAAACTATTAAAAAGTCACAAAATCCATTTTTTGCACGATAAATATTAGTGAAAACGTAATATAAAAATGCTTTTAACGTAAAAAAAAATTTATCACGCTAAACGGCGAGTTTTTTCAACAGTCAGACATAGAGAAAGAAAAAAAAAAATGGAACTCTCACGAACACTAAAAAGTACCAAAACCTAACTAACTGTCCCCCCATAATTTCGTTTGTAAACGTAATTCATTGTTTGGTACCCCAAACATATATATATATGTATATTACTTATAGAAACGCGACGTACGAAATGGCTTATAAATTTGAAAAATGAAAACGGAATACGAAATTTTTCGCGTTTTTATCGTCTTCGTACAAGCGAGACTATTTTCGACTGAAAAAAAAAAAAAAAAAAAAAAAAAAAAAAAAAAACTACACGGTTTATGGTTTGGATTGTACGAACTAAAGCAAGAATAATATATTCCACTGAAAACAAAATATTATAAAAGGGGTAGGGGGAAAAAAAAGACAAAGCAAAAAAGGAAGACAGACAAAAGCAGCACTAATGCGTGAAATATTGTATACGGGATGGTAATTTTGATGCTAGAATATTCCTAAATGAACATTGAGGGTCACAAATTTTGAAATACACTTTCCAGCTAAATATACACTCGTGAAAGGGTCTTCGAAAAAAAATTTATACGGTGGTTACCATATACTCGTATTTTTCAAGGTACGAAAAACAAAAGCCAAAAAGCAACAAACAATTAACATTATTGTAAAGCTGTTTTCTAGTATTCTGTTTGAAAGAAAGTCGGCATCTTGTGTATAAGCTTAAAAGTGCATAAAAATTTTTATATAAGTAATTGAGAATAAAATTAAAAAAAAAAAAAAACTTTATTTTAAAATTCCAGACAATGTTATTGATCTGTAATTTTTCAAACATGTTACTTTCGATGAAATGATTTGATTTTTGTCATCACCTTCAAAACTATAATGATTTAGGGACCTGTAGGCTCGTGCTTTGAATAGCTGGAAGGTGAAACAACATGAGCTCTGCTCACATAGAGTCTCAACTATGAACCTGTAAATTTTCATCTCGTTATCAGTAATAGTTGAGAAGGAGAATAGTTTTTTGTCTCTCCTGGAAAATCACTTTTTCTGATTTGAAGCGTTTTGGAAAGTTACGCCTCAAATATTATTAAATGGTGTAAGAATGTAACGAAATAACCGAAGTCCTCTCCAGTACTGGCAATATAATAGTAGAGTTTTAGAACTCCTTTTTAAAAACTCAGTTTGGCCCTATTTGCACAACACAGTCGAAATTTAGCCGCTCATTTTACAGCACCCTATACACATATTTTTCAACTAAACAAATTCAAAATGCCAAGTCCAACATAAAAGTACGCACTAAATTAATTAAAATATTCTCCTATTCAATAGGTGCTACAATTATTCATTTCAATGATTTTCATTTTTCCTGGCTTCATTCTTCACCAAATTATTTTCCCAGACACTCTCCGACTCAAATACGAATAAGTCATAAACTACATGCAGAGTGGAAAAAAATGTAAATTTATGAGAAACGCTTTTTCAAAGCACTCACCACCCCCACTTCCTCGAGCAGAAAAAAAAAAGCCGCAAAAGCAGCGAATTACGTTTTCACCTCTTTCTCTCTTCCCCTCCCCTCCCCCCCCATTCGACCTTTCAAGTCTCAAACTGTTGCTCCCACGTGTCACAGTGAAATGCAATACAAACTGTGTACGTTGAGGAACAAGAAGAAGAAAATTAATCTTCCACCAACTAGAAACGCACTCATTCTCGTTCAATTCGCAGTAAAATTAATTTCGTTAAATTTTCTGGTTTTCGTTTCCCGTTTGAATAATCGTACGCGGCAAAGGGGTTAAATTACCTCGGGTGTAGAATATTATCGTGTGTGAGGTTACACAGAAAACCGTGTGGACCTCACTTCATCCGAATTTCACCCGCCAAAAACGCGATAGGAGGCCGAACAGACGAAGGGGTTAAACGAAGATACCGACGCAAGAATTGAAGTTGAGCATAGCAATATGAGAGAACTGGCAAACAGACAGACGAGCTGACAAAGACAAAAAAAAGGGAGAAAGTGAAAGCAAACTCTCTCGAAAGGCATCCAAATAAAATGCGAGATTCCGCGAGCAGCGCACGTGTTCATGAAGGGTAAATTATCTTGTTGGAGCGATAGCAGCAACAACAGCAGCCAGAGTTGTACGTAGACTAACGAAAATAATTTGCAAAAGACGAATTTCCAGTTACCCCGACCGGCTCCTACGCAAACGACACAAAAGTGGTTTTTGCTGGCAGGCAGATGGATGATAGGTATGGCACAACAGACGGCGAGGATTACTTTTTGACTGCTTAAAAGCATTTCAGTGCACAACTCAAAGGTTTTCGAAAATGGTTTCGACGAAAACAACGTGAAATTTATGTAATTCTATATGTATAGATTCAATGTCAGCAGGAATGATTTCACAAAATTCTCAGCTAGAGTCCATTTTCACAGGACTGTACGAAATGCCAGAATTAAATGTTTTAACGTAATTCAGGAGTGAAATTTAATGCAGACTATTCCTGAACGATAATCGCGTAATATGGTCTATTCAATTCTACAAAAATACTCTCAGAAATTATCTAAAGAAGATTGGTCTAAATTCGGAGAATAAGAGGAGTTTTTTTAAGACAAACGTTCCATTCAGTACAATATTGGAGCGAAAATAAATGCTGGAAATTTAAATAACAGAATACTTAAGTAGAATGCTGAAATGTAAATCTCAAGTACACTTATATATATACATTAGAAAAATTATTGATTTTCATGTTGAAATTCCCAACAAAGAACTTGATACAAAATAATATGCCGTTAATTTTCATATGCACCTATTTGCATAGAAGTGAACTATCCCGATGAGCAAAAAATGAGAAAATGACCCGGAAAATGAGAATTTTATCCGTTGTCAGTCCGTTTTTATTTTCGACCATCGGATCTGAAAATTTTTAGATATTTTTGTCATCTTGATTAATTTTCCAAATCCGTTTTTAAAACGGATTTCCTGATTATAATCAGTGATAATTTTTGGGCAATTTTTCTAAATCCGTTTGTAAAACAGTTTCACGGATTATAACCCGGACCAACAAATATCATAAAATAGCCTTCACGGAAAATAATCCGGACTCATTTCCGGCAAGACTGATTACAATCCGTTCGAAATCCGTTTTAGAAGCCGGAAAACAGGAAAATTCCGGGTTATAATCCAGAAACGGATTATAACCAGGAATAAAACGGATCCGTTTTCAAAATATTTTGCCCATAGGGATATATGGTGGCTTCAGACGAGGTTTTTAAAAATATACACGCTGGAACCTTCTCAAGATTTAATATTGCAGAAACCAGAAAACACTTTTTCTGTTCTTTGGGTCTCATGTGGACTAACTAATCCTTCCGATTTTTTTATTTACGTAAAGTGCAGTTTTCAAACTTTGAATCTCCAAATTGAGGCTATTAATTTTGATGGCACCAAGTAACAAGTTTATCTGGCGAGTTCACACTATTTTTATCAAACTTATACATACGTATATTATTTTTTTTTTTGTTTACATTAAATTAAGATAGCGTCAAAGGCACGTGCGAACAATTTTATTAATTTTTTGTTACTGAAATGAACTTTTATAATAACCTGTTGCACACGTACTGCATTAAAAAAAATATCTAATATCCAAAGTCCACATTTAGAATCTTTCTAATCAACGATTTCGAAGAACTAGTAGACTATTTAAAAAGCAACTCCGCAGCTTCATACTTATTAAGACAGAAATGCGTGTCTTGGTATTAAATTCTGTGAAGTTCTTCTTAATAAGTATATTATACATGCGTACATCAATTGAATCAATCAAGTGCTCACTATTTTTCTAGATTGTTGTAATTGTTCTGTTCGTTGGATATGTAGCGGCAAGGACTAACTGTGATGAAAATAAATGTAGCAGCGAGTGCCGAGAAGCTTTTGGAAATTACCACTATGAGTTTTCTGAGCAGCCGTTGCAGCCTCCGTTTATTGGTCTAAATAAAGGTGCTTACGAAACAGTCAATGGAATTACGAACTACTGTGTTTGTGCATCAGCAAATAGACTCCAGCAATATATATAATGCAATGATTTTCAACGATTTCGTTTATCACTTTTTTATAGCTTCACCAGGGGACAACTATATGAACTTGAATTTTCAAATCACTTCATTCACTCCTCTTATCATTTGTTACCTATGAGTACTTATTATATCGTAAAAACGCGAATTTCATTTAAGTCCTCTTCTGAGTAGTTGTAAGTGTAACCCCTAACTATCTCGTATAGTGTGTATACACATTACACACCCCAACTTATTCGTCACGGCAAGAGGGTTAGCACGTTATATTCTCTAGAAGACGATCGTCGTTATACGAAACTATGCTGGCGATACGACCGATAAATTATTTTGGCGGATGGGGGTTGTTCGCGATGGTAGGGGGAGGTGTGAAAAAAGACGCTCTTAGACCGATTGGATTGGCGTTAAGCCAAATTTTCATTTGTCTTCAGACACAATGCTTCCGGTTAATATTAATGGACGCTCTGCTGAGAAACCGTATAATATTGGTTTTTGTTTCTCATCGAATTTTCTTCTCCTCGCCGTGATTGTCTTCCACCGATTCATATTTTTTTGCTCGTTTAGGGGTTATATTAATGCTGGATCGAAGTTCTCGCCAATGTTTTTCCGGGCAACACGAAAAAAAATTAAAGGACAAAGAAATTCTGCACAAATGTACCACCCAGCTTCCTACGAAATCTTCTACTTGACTTTTGGCTTTTAATGTGTTTTCTAAAAAAAAAAAAAAAAAAACCCTACGATTATTTGAAAGATATTTTTTCAAAAACACCCATTTTCGAACTCTTAGAAACTGGCTTTGAAAACGTCGAAATTTTGATAAAAATTACTTGGTCAAGATTTCAACCGACTGGAAGTCGAGGTCGCGTCGGTCTTCAACCTGGATCACACGATCAGTCCACATTTTATATTTACGGCGAAAGCTTATGCAATTTTTCATACCCGTCGCTTCGTTCTTCGAATATAGGATAACGTCTATCGACGTTTTACCCAGCGGTTCAACTTGCATTTTCTAGGAAATAGACGTTACCCTTAGACTTTTACGATTATGACGTATCTGACACACTGGACGAATGAAGCCAATTGAAATTACCCGTAATCAAAAACGAAAATTCTTCAAAAAACCTTCTTCTACTCGTACATATCAAAAGCAATATCATCAGCTCAAAAATGAAATTTCCGAATTAAGATCGGTACCTTTTCGTGCATCACGTCACACTTAAAAATTGAAGCTATACATTCTAAATACTGGATATAATGGGCTGACTTGGCACTAGAATCGACCAAATTCACTATCTTCTTCACAACGATCAAACTGCCCAGTACTTGGCCACTCATGAATACAGCTCCTTTGGCACGCTGAAATCGATACGAAGCGCACTCGTGTCCGCGTCTTCCACCCAAAACCAAGTCTTGTGTCCATCATAAATCACCTTCTCCTTTCACCCACAAACTCTCCAGCCACTTCTCGACGCACGAAACAAAGGCTGAAACCCGGCGATAAAGAACGCCGCACCGATTAAGGCCGAACCCGCCGAAACAGCCTCGGCCTCCACACTTCGAGCGCACGAGTTTTCACTCTCGATTAAAATTTACCGAGCCATTAACTCAGCAGCCAGCTGCAACTGAGGCGATGAGGGGGCACACATTAAGCCAAGCAAGCGGACGAACAGCGACAAAAACCCACAGTAACATTTTTACCAACGTTTTCTACTCAACTTTAGATGATAATTCCACCCTCTCCACTCCTATACTCAGAGATTATCCAAGACTCAACGATAAAAAAAATCGTCACCATCGAAGCCGCATAGCCTGCGGCAGTGAGAGGCTGCGTAAAGGAGACATTTTTTTTTTTTGGCCTATCGTTTCACGGCTAATTTTTCACAAACGGCTTAGAAACGACTAAAAGATGGTGGCGAGGGGGAGACGGGTCCTGGCTGGAGTGAAACCAAAAACAGACGATAAATATACGCGGCGCATATGCAATCCTTATGCGGATACGTAGCGCATCTTTTTTTTTCCTTTTTTTTTTTTTTTGGAGGTACCCTCACCCTCACTCCCATACGTCATCGCTATGCGGAAATTCGTCACCCTCCTCTCGCTTTGTCAGCGCCTCCTCTGCTGCCGACTTACAACTTTTTCGGTTTTTCCTCTTCTTCTTTTTTCTCCACGCGGTATTTTCGCAGGGTCTATATAGATACATCGTCGTCGTGCATCCCTTCGGTGAACCATACCCCCTCCCTTCACCTCCGAAGATGCGTACAATTTTCGCACCATTTACCCCGATCCTCAATTATTCTCGCCTTCTTTAGTCGCAAATGTTTTCACTTCCGCACTCGCTGTTCTACGCAACGAGCGAATTTGTCGTTTGATTTTTTTTTTTTTTCATCCCACTTTCGCATTATCTTTTCCGAACAAATAACCCGGCTACAGATTACGATTGTTTTTTGGCGGAGAAGGGACAATAAGCGAATATATATAGGTCTATACTTTCATATTGTTTTCATACTATTTTTCGTCTGGAATGCGCACGATCACATAATATTGTATAGCCACATTCTGTTCGACTGACTGGATAAAATTTATAGAGCTGAAGCACCGGCTGCGATGATAAAGAAGATAAAATTGTTATACAAGTCCCAATCCAATTCTAATGTATTTTACATCTAAATGTATTTTCTCAATTTGAAAACATCTACATATACGTAGTTCTGAAATTAACAAACTCAAATTTTGAAAAAATGAAACAATGCAATGAAGAAAATATAGCGTTATAAAAAAATTAAATCAAGTTGTGAATATCTACCTACCTTGAAATAAATTAGTCAATCGCGAAAGTTTTACCCCCTTCCACAACTAAAAAAATTTATACGAAAACCAAGAATCATTACTCCAGAACTTTCTATTAATTGTAATCATTTATACGGTGAGAAATACGAGCAAAACAATAAAATGATTACTGCATTATATTACTTTATACGTCATTTGACTGAGTGAAGTCTATAACTGGATAACCTAGGCGAGAGGTGCAAAGACTCACGAGTAAAGCTCGTCACAAGTATAATAAAAAGGCGAAAAGGTCAAAATCCTAATATCAATTGATTTCTTATCTAAAAATAATTTTAAATAAAAAAAAGACATAATGCCTTGAAAGTGCGTATGCTTTCAAACTCTTATTTTGATGAGACCAAAATATCATTTTAAAAATTATAATTTATAATATAAATGTCAAGGCTTCTGAAAAAAGGAGTTGAAGCCGCGGTAGATCCAATTTTCGCAAATTTTACATAATTAGCGCAAAACTATCGTCGATGACATTTCCAGTGGTTTAGACCTTTTCCAAAATTGGACAAAAAAAGTGAAAAATGTCCATTTTGCAAAAGACTATACTCATATGTATTTTCATGGTCAAAAGTACTTCTTCAATAATATTCTGAATCGTTTTTGCTATTAGTAATATTGCAACTAGTATAACAAAATACATGGGTAAGTATCAAGTAAGTACCTGTAGCAGCATTAGAAATGCTAACTACACACCGATATTTTTATAAAAATTGTTTTCCCAAGTAACAAATCAAAGTACGAAACTCTTTTTCATCGTGATCGAAAAGTTAAATAAAATCAAAATCAATTTCCAGAAGAAAAAAAAAAGTGCAACAGTAAAAAAAAATAATAAAGAAGAAAGCAAAAGCTTAAAATACAGTTAAAGAAGTCTACTGTCGAAAATGAAACGAAAGAAAAGCTCGATTTTTTTACGCCTGAGTCATTTCTCTTCTTTCTTTCTCTAATCTGATATCGCGAGTTCGAGAATACGCCTAAAATTTGATTTATGAAATTCGTCCGCCATTATTTACTTATTTATTTTCCAGTTACTTTAATTTTACTTTTCCTTCATTTTTTTCTCCCTCTTGCCTTCTTGTTTCAAAAGAATTCGCTGATTTTTCAATTTTATCTTTTTCCTTTTCTCGCTTTTACTCACATAATTTCTAAAGGCAGCTTTTTCTCTCATTTATTGTGACTGTTGGAAAACATTAATAATTTTCTTCTCTTTTTCTCGAAATTCAGTTTCTTAATGGGGAAGCATTTGTTTTGAAACGAAACGTCCGTTTGAATGGATGTGTAATAAAACGAATAATCTGGTGGGTTGACTTTTCGAGAAACTCACTTTAGAATAGATTCTTTTCAGTTTTTTTTTTTTTTTGTAAAAGCCATCTGAAGGCTACGCAAAAGGCCGGAACCTCCGGGTATCTGTCGTCCCGAAAAATGTATACCAAGAAAATAGAACAAAAAAATTAATAGATAAATCAAGAAGCTCGAGAATATATTATATAATTCTAGAATTCACAAACTCAAATTTTGGAAAAATGAAAAATGTAATAGGGGAAATTTAGTCTAGTAGCTAATTTTCTATTGAAATGTACAAGAAAATGCTTTGAAAATGCGGCTGTTAGTTTCAATGTTATAATATAATGGTCTTCACAGAGGACAAAACATGACGTGAATTTTTTGATGTAAATAGTAACTGTCAAAACTGCCATGCACGTCAACTGCAATAGCGAATTTCTGCACACAAATATAGAGAAGCAAATAAAACCTTCAACGAATGATATTATTATTTCATTTTTTTCTCTACTTTATCTCACATTCGAAACCATTGACGTCAAATAAAAAGTAAACTCTTCATTTCATGCTGAGAAATAGAACTGAAAATGTAAAAAAGAAGAAAAAAATAGAGAGAAAAAAAGAATACATTTTGCCAAGTACGAAATATTTTTTGCGGCTTCAATCTTCTATGAGCTTTCCAAAAAGTAATTAAACATTTATTCGCTTCAACATAGAGTCAACCTGCTTTATACTTTGTTAATCTCTTCCATCACTTTCAACCAGTCAAACCTTGAATTTTCTCGAAGTTCAAGCTAAATTTTGTAAATATTTAATTTGAAATTTTTTGCTTTTTCGGTAGTCCTTATATAGAAACCAAAACTACTAACGGTACGGTTGGTGGTGGGCTTTGAAGTTACGAGTCGATGAGAACAGCTAAGCTGTACGTATAGGGAAAAACATGGGCGAGTAATAATTATGAACTGTTACAGCGGAGGAGGGCACAGCACACTAAAAGTTTACCTAGTGACTGGTAGGATTAATTACTTTTTTGGTTGTTCATCTGCAAAAGAAGGGGCAAAAAGCTAGTACAGCGAATGTACGCGTAGGGGTGAGATGAAAGAATTTTGCGGGAAGCAACAGCCTTCGAGTGGAAATTGTTTTTGCCAAGTACATTTTGCCCCGTTTGAAGCTTTTTTTTACATGCATTTGCTAACATTATCTTTGCCAGATACATTTTTCACCGTTTCAAGCTTTTTTATTTGCAAAAATCATCAACTCTAGGCATGCAGCTAATTAAAGTGTAACGAGTTGTGGATTTTGAAATCGTGAAATTAGGTTCTTTTTTCGGTCGCAAAATAAATATGTATAGGTATACCGTTGAAAAAACAAACTATATTAGCCCAGGGTGCAGGACTGCAGTTGCCATGGAGTTTCGAATAAAAAACTGAATAGTAACTGGAAGTACCTACAACATTGGAAATTTCGGAATTATGCTGACATTACCAGCCAGAATATATTAGGGTAGGGTGGTTCTTATTTTCAAGTTTTGAATTTTCTAACTCCCATATTGCAGATTGGTTCCATTTAAAAATAAAAAAAAAAAAAAATAATCGAAATTTCAGCACCCTATCTTGAAAAAAAAGGTGCCTAAACGGAATTGAAAGTCCATAGACCATACGCGCAAAAGTTAGCATTATTTTCCTGCATTATTAGCATTGCATAGAAACATAAATTTTCTCATTCAACTTATTACAGCTCCATGTCATTAGCACCCATATCTCCCCAAAATCGGTCCAAAATATGCTAGGAATTTTGTACTCATTTTGTACCGTTCTGTACCGCAAAAAAAAATTTTTGTACCGGCATCCACAAAGAGTTATTCAAAGAAACGTTATGGGGTGCTGGGGACATGCTAGCACCCCCACTTGAACCAATCAACTCCAAACTGGTCTCATTATTTTGTACTCGTTTTGTACCGTTTTGTACTGGCAAAATAACATTTTATACTACTCCCCTACCCAGTCTTAGATAGAGGGCCGACCTTTAAACTTCAGAAAAATGCTCCAAAACAGTCTCATAATTTTGTATTCATTTTGTACTGTTTTGTACTGGCAAAATAACATTTTGTACTGCTCCTCTACCTATGCTCAGATAGGGGCTGACCTTCAAACTCGAGAAAAATTCTCCAAAATGGTCTCATTATTTTGTACTCATTTTGCCAGTACAAAACAGTACAAAATGAATACAAAATTATGAGACTGTTTTGAAGCATTTTCTTGAAGTTTAAAAGGTCGGCCCTCTATCTAAGACTAGGTAGGGGAGCGGAACAAAATGTTATTGGGGGTGGGGGATGCTGACGACATGGAGATACTTAATACCACAACCCACCAAGAAGAACAGAGAGAAATGGATAATATGAATTATAAAGACAATAGGAACTTTTCTTATTGAAAATTAATATTTATTTTAAATGAAACACAGGGTTTTATTCTATTCGCGTCATTTCATGTTCTTAACTTGGAAGCGGTTACAGATAGCTGGCCGCCTCAAAAACAAAATGAAAATTTTCACCAAAATATTATATAAATATCACTCTATAATATGTACGAAATCACTAGGTAAGCTTTTTATACATTTTTTTCACAAATTGGCCAGCTCATTACTATCGAGCACCAGATATATTTTATCTCCGATTCTGAACCATTCTTCGAATCAGTACTAGCCCGAATATTACTTCTTCGCAAGAATGGTATCTGCCACCTATCGGTAGTCAGTCCACAACTCACACTCCCCCCACTCCCCTCCCCGCAAAACAAAGACACAACAAAGGCTTCAAAACATTTTTCTCTTCTCTCGTTAACATCGCCATACTCCTCCATTAATCGTGATAGATTACATTTTTGGAGCTGGTAAAAAAGCAATATATATACAGTTGGACGAGGGACCGAAGGATGCAAGTTACTAAGTAAAGGGGATAAAAATTTTCAATAAAAACGTATCTCCATTCTTTATTTTAATTTGTCGCGTCGACAAAGCGCTCAGCAATGAAACGACCTAAAAGCGAGTGAGGAGAGATGGGTGAAAAAAAAAAGTGTCGCACACGAGAAAAGCTACGGGTGGATTGGAAAATTGAATTTTCTGTTCGATGTGCAGCGTGAAAAATTATTGACTTCGGAACATTTTATCGCCTTTAAACAGCCAAGTCTGCAACTTATACGACAATTTCTGTAGCAACCCTCTGCTACGGAACGAGTATGTGGTGTCGATGGCTGTTTTGTCGGCATAAAAACAGTGCTTCCTAAAAATGGAACCATTAACAATAACTGCGCCATACGTGCGTGTCCAACAGTTATTAAATTTTCATTTTTATACAGTGAAAAAATAAATACCTAAATAAATAAAAAAAGGAGTAAAACAAAGTAGAAGACACTTATCAGAGTTTAGCTCTATCGCAATACCTAACATAAATTTAGTCACCCACGTAAAAAATAACAATTCCGTATTCCTACATACTCGAGCGACAGCCAGGGCTGCGTAAGTCAAAAAACAAAATTTCAGTGGATAAAAAAAAAATTCAACTAAAGGTTGATATCAAAGAAGGGTTTAAGCATAGGAAAACAGTATTTCGAGATACTAACATTTTTGAAGTTTTCATTTAGTTGTGAGATTATAATATCATGATATTGAGCTCTGAGAGAGTGAGTATTGGTATTTTATACTCAGTCTATTGATTATTTAATGAGCTATATATATATGTGTCGCAAATTAATATCCGTAGAAATGAATTTACAGCAGTTTATAGCTAATACCCTACTTAGGTTTTCCTTGTACATGCATCAAATTGAATGGCTTTGAGCCGGTTAAGAAAAATTTCAACGGTAGTTTTGAATTTCGTATAATCAACAAAACAAAAACCATGTGAATCCGGGCGAAAGTCTGGGAATCGTATTTTGCATCTCCAACAGTGGCGCACACGTATTTTGAAACAGGTGGTGCAAGATCACTTGTGAGGCCCTTTTCAGTAAAGAGACCCCCTCATAATTTTGTTCACTTCAATGTTTTTCAACATATTTGGTAGTAAAGGGCGGACAAAATTCCCATCTGATGGGGCCCATTAATTGTGAGGCCCGGTGCGACCGCACCACTTAACCCCCTAGGTGGGCGCTACTGATCTCCAACCTTCAAATACGACCATATACCGGAGCAATAAAAGCAGAAAATAGAGTTGAAGGTTCATCAAATCAAACTACCCCCAACAGAATAGCAAACATATAGTTACTTAGTGTAATCAGTCTTACGGTGGCTCTGAAGCATAATATATGTTGGCATTCGGTAGTGGATGTTTTCATCGTTGTCATCCGGTATTAATCATACGCTCGCTCTGTTCGTGTAATTTCAATGAATTTTTGTCATATTTCACATAATATACCACCAGCGTTCATCGCCACATAGGAGTTCTATCAGCGCGATATACAAGACCCAAGAAAGATGGTTCATTAGGGTATCAGCAGCCAACCTAAATAAGGTGACAACCCAGTCTTGTGTACTTTTACCACCGACTTGATAAGGCACAAGTACATACATATACATACATACTACATACATACACTATTATCGACAATATTATGAACATACGCACCGTTTTACTGATGCCCAGCACCGCTCAGTACGGTGGTGCACCAGAAAGCGTCGTCCACGCCCGACAAAAGTTTTTAACAAGATTTTAATTAAAATTAATGGCTTTTCGTCTTCGCCGTCAAGCTCGTTATCTATCGACGGGCGCGGAGAACGAGAATTAATTATTCTACGACGACGGAAAATTGTTTCATAACTTCGCAGTTTTATCGCTCACAGAATTCCAATTTACGACGACGATCTTCGGTCTTCGCCCGATAATAGCGCGCTAATTTTTTTCCTTTTAGTGTCTTTTTTGGTCCTTTTCACCGCCTTTTTTTCTCCTATCCTTTACGGTGCACTTTATCGGCGACACGCCACCACCCATCCTGTCGCCATTAGTGCAGCAGCTTCTATAATACAAATCATATTCTCTTTTTTTTTGGTTTTGGTTTTGGCTCGAGCTAGCCTTATCATCGCCACCTTCAACACCCTTCATCTTAAAACTGTGGCGCTGCTAAGTTGAATTTGCAGGTGAACGGAAGGGAATTTGCCACGAACGAGTTGAAAACATGACAGTTTCCCATCACTATCCCTCCCCTCCTACTCCATTCATTCGTAGTCGCAGCTCATAGTACGTGTATGATATTCCATCGAATAATTTGACGTCGAAGCGCCGTCGAATAGTTGGCCAAAAAAGTTGAAGGTGCAGCAAAAAGTGGGCAATAAAAAGATCTACGTAGTTTTTAAGCCTGTACGCAGGCTGCAACAGTCCGTAAATGAATTTATTGTTTGAAAATTATGTAGGGAATTCGATCGTTATAATTATTCCGAACGAATGAATACTCGCGTAATAATAAGAGTCAATCAACAAAACCGGTAAGTCCAAAATGGCCAAAATCGAGTTTGCAAGAGACTGTAACCACAGGCATGTAACAATAACTTAACTACACAATTAGGTTCAAACACCCACTCATAAATAGCGCCCAAGATATCGGCAATAAAGACATAAAAATAAGAGGGGGAAAAACGAATTTTGAAATTACCGGTTTTATACTACAGGGTGCGGTAAAATAACCGGCGATACATTTGTTTTTCCAATTCTATGCAAAATAAAAAAAAAGATAAGAGGCATTTTAAAATTAATTTTTCAAGGTTCTAATTGAAATAAAATTTCACTTGAATGTTGATCATTTTGCCTAGCAAATTTTCAAATGCGTAAAACCCTTTTTTTAAAGACTTTGCGAAGCAACGATTATATTTGTAAAATAATAATATCTTATATAAACAGTAGGGGGGAGTTGACCTCCGTACGCTGCGAAGTAGTGATGTTAAGGTTCAGTTTTTTTAAAAACCGGAGCAGATTTTAACCGTTTGAAAAGAACCGGAGTTTTTTTTCACCGGTTTTTCTTGCTCCGGTTCTTCTTTTTTTTTCAGGTTAACCGGGGTTTAACCGGTTACCGTCCCATTTAACAACAAAAGAAAACTATCTACGTACCTGGTGTAGCATTTCTGTGTATTATTATTATTTTTTTTCAAATAGGGCAGGTTAACCGGTTAAAGTCCGGTTAACCTGAAGAAAAAAAAACCGGAGCAATAAAAACCGAACCGTTCCCGGTCAAAAACCGGTAGAACCGGATCAGTTAACCGAACCTTAACACCACTACTGCGAAGGAAATATCCATAAAGAATGTCGCACGTGTCGAATGCGCTCTCCCCCGTTAATTTTATACATCACTGGTTCAATACATTATTTCCTCTTTTCGTAAAATCGTTCATTATCGAAATTCAAGCAGAACGTATGGAGCAACCTTATTAGTGAAACTTGTCTGCGAGTAAAGAGCATTTCACAGCAAACATTATAGCAGTAAAGGGGGTTTTAAGTAGTTTACACAAAGAA
This sequence comes from Parthenolecanium corni, assembly GCA_038050395.1. Classification (NCBI taxonomy): domain Eukaryota; kingdom Metazoa; phylum Arthropoda; class Insecta; order Hemiptera; family Coccidae; genus Parthenolecanium; species Parthenolecanium corni. The sequence goes on from JBBCAQ010000002.1 coordinate 641,617, forward strand.
AACGATCATCAGTGTGGGATGATAAAAATAACACAAGTTCGACAGCTTATCAGCCCATCGTTTGGAAAACTTTGGCATCGATTTTCTCGAAACAGAAGTAGAAGGCTTAACGCGTATTAAAATTTAAAAGGTCACTGAGAAACCTCTGTAGAACGAATAGATTTTCAAAGAATTTGAAAACAATCATAGCTACCCTCGGTGTTAATGAGGAATTACGTGCGTTAATAATCATTCAACTGTTCCACCTTCGACGAATTTTAATGAATCTCGACCGAAGTTAACGTTCACGCGATAAGAAGATTATCTTTCGACAAAAGGCTCCGTTTAATATGAAGCCGAAATTTTCAATTTCTTGTATTAATTTATTGCAATAATGATCAAGTTTTAGTGAAGCTAGGGCCAAATTCGTGTTCTTCTTAATGAGTCACAGACTTAGTTGGAAAATTACACGGAGGGTGTTTAAAAATAAAAAGAATTCCTTTTTATTTCAAAGGCTGTCAACATTAATGGGCGCGAAATGAAGCACAAATCGTCGCATTGTCTGTGATTTTTCATAGAAATATCAGTCTTTGTCACGAATTTGAAATTTTAGATCATGTTATCTTGAAAATTTCAACCTCATGACTAGAACTTGGACCAATATCTCGGCAGTTTTATCAATTGAAAGTTACTAAATTCGAGGATAAATTGATTTGAATATCTGCACCAAAACAATCAGAAAGATTTAATCATCAGTTTGAGATATTTTTAGAATGTTTATCAATTTTTTTAATTTTGGGTCATCATAAATTTCATTTTACGAACCTCTTTTGGTGTTATTTTGTAAAACTGAGTTGACAGGATGAAAGTATAATGATAAACTACGAGTAGATTGAAAGTACACTCTGCTGCGTACCGTCACTTCAGAAGGGAATGGTAGAACTTCTGTCGAAAGTTTCAGAAATCAAATTTCGGCTTTTTGTACTTTTAAGAGATGATAAAACTTATATTTTTTGTCATCACTATGACCTCCGCTAGTAGCATCCAAAATTAAAATCGGTTTTACTCACCAAACTCGCGGGATAATAATGCTGAAAAAATAAAAATCCTTCTAAAAAATTACTTCTTACTCAGTAGGACACACCATGCACCCTGCACCCATATTCCGTTATTCTCATCCCTTCTAAAGGGTTTAGTGCTCTCATCCCTTCCCGTTTTCCATCTCATCCCTCAAGTACCGACAAACTTGGGAAATCGAACTTCTCCATTAACTCCCGCGGCGCGATAACGATTTTTCATTTCCAATGTATGGGCTGATTATTATCACGTAAATTATGAAATTATAGAAAATCAACCGAGCGTGCCCGTTTCGCGGTCGAATATTTTCAACGTTTACCTCTTGACGTTTGTCAATAAGTTCCAACCTGCTGGTTTGGAAGAAAAGGTATTCGGCAGGGATAAAAAAAAAAAAACCGTGTCCACCTTCAGGTCCCGCAAGTCATCGTCTCTCCTATTGGGTATCGTCTTTCCAGAGCATATATATGTACGTTTTGTACGGGCTGTCTAATACATACGATATTATGCTAATTTTCGTAATGCGAGCGTATATGCTCGATGAGCAGAATATATTATTAAGAAAAATATACGACGAATAAGAAAGATAGGGAAAAAAAATTGAGAAAAAAAAAAAGGCTTCCCCATTTTATTTAAATTTAAAATCCTTCTCATGTTCTCGAACTTACCTATGTCATAATATCGCCCACACTGCACTCTCATTAGCACACTATACAACGAGGGTTGAATAAACACGTGAAAAAATTGAGTGGAAAAAATAAGTTTTATACGTGTACGCGGATATCCGATCCGAATACTCCAATTTTCAAACCTCCCGCCTTCTCACCGTTTGACTGCGGTGGGTAATAAGTATTTATAAAGACTTTCTGTATTTGTATATGTACGACTATATACTATACGAATATAATATTATTATGCAAACAGAAGACCACTAACGTAAGACTATACTCGTATAGTCTCGAGAAGCCCACCCTAAATATGTAATCCAATAAAACTGAGAATCGTGGAACAAAAAGGGGAACAAGACGTGATAAACAGTTATGCTCCTAAATAATATGGCGAAAATGTCCTCGTTTTGCGGAATTAATCTCGAACTGATTTTAAAAACCTCATTAATAAAACGTGCATGGTATTCACTTTCATTAAAACAAAATAGCAAGTGTACGGACTATATTGAGAAACGGACCACCTTGGAAGTAATACTTTCGACCTTTTTTTTTTTTAAATATTACCCAAAGAAAGTTGACAGACGGAGTACCTAGTTGCTCTTCATGAGGAGTACGCCAAATACGAATGTATGTATTCGTATTTTCAATGACATACAGGTCTACATTAAAATTTGCTGTTGCCCCTGAAAATGCACCGAAAAATATTTCGATGATAATTTTTACAATTTGAATAGGAAAACTGAGACAGTTTCAAATGTGTAACGAAAATTACTAAAAAAATAGTAGTATGTATTATCTAAGATAATATATAATAAAAAGTAATAAAAATATTATGTAATAAATATTAATTTTCACAACTGCGATGAGAAAATTCACTATTATGTCTATAATTATAATACTACAATTCTTTCCTCTCAGTGTGTGGTTAAAATGGACCAACCTGTACCTATAATCTACTGTCCTTATTTTCTCAACATTTACAGCGTGTTTCACGATAACATATTTTACTATTTCTTAAGTAAATTCGAAATTTCAACTACCCGATGGTCAAAAAATGAGAAAATGATCCGGAAAATGAGAATCTTATCCGTTGTCAGTCTGTTTTTATTTTCGACCATCGGATCTGAAAATTTGCAGATTTTTTGTCATCTTGATTATTTTTCCAAATCCGTTTGTAAAACAGATTTCCTGATTATAGTCAGTGATAATTTTTGGGCAATTTTTCTAAATCCGTTTGTAAAACGGTTTCACGGATTATAACCCGGGCCAACAAATATCATAAAACAGCCTTCATGGAAAATAATCCGTACTCATTTCCGGCAAGACTGATTACAATCCGTTCGAAATCCGTTTTAGAAGCCGGAAAACAGGAAAATTCCGGGTTATAATCCAGAAACGGATTATAACCCGGAATAAAACGGATCCGTTTTCTAAATATTTTGCCCATAGGGTACTAATCTTGAACTGGCATTGTGTGCTATTATCCAAAATAGTAAAAATTGCTACTGAAATTTCTTCCAGTGTAGTAGTATTTCAGGCTGAAGTTATTTTTCTTCTGCACCTTATCTCCAATTTTTTTTTTTTTCGCTACCTTTTTTCCTACAACCGACCTTATTTAGTTTTCTTTTTCCTTCTCTTTCGTCCTTTTCTCTTTTGCAACGTCTAAAGTTTTTCAGCTTCGTCAGTGAAAGTTTCACGACTGGAGCGCGATAAAGCTTATTTTGACAACACTTCTATCATCTTGAAAGACTTTGCTTACGTTCTTTTTTTTTTTTTTTGCTTTTCGTGTTTTCTGGTAAGTATAAGGCTGTGTTCTTTTTGCTCTGGGTTCTGTTTCTCCGCGGCTCCCTCTCTGATTCTCTCTCTTTCACTTTCACTGTTACAAAAGTATTCCATGATTTTTCACTTCACGTCATTTATTTTTTTGCGAAACGATAACGAAAATCTTTTTTATACGTTGACAAGAGGGTTCAAAGTCTCGTGTTCACTCCTCACGTCCCCTCTCCACTACAATTTTCCATCCTTTAACCCAATCTCGCATATAGTTTTTTTTTATTTTTCCGCCCGCTTTTGGCTCCCAACTAACTGGCGTTGACGGGTAATCATGGCATGTGTACTCGTATGTATTTTCGTTTGCGTGCAACAGTACACAGCCTATTGGTTGCTGGTTACGCACGATATGCGTCTTTCAATAAAGCTGCTTATCGTCAACCGCGATGAGCTCAACAGTTTGTTACAGTCGCGATAGACACCGATAACGAGAGCAGGGAAATATCTTCACTTTTTCGAGAAGTTCACGGGAAAACGTAAGTGTTCTTCATATAGATAACTCAGTTCTGTTTCAAACATGCGCCAAGAGCTACTTCGAGTTAGTGTTCTAAGTTATTCTATCTCTATTATTGACTGCATGATCTGACTGATTAAACAGACGAGAAAGTTCAGCGTCTGATTAGAAAAAAGGAGGCCAAAAACCCACACTTCCATTATAGCTGCCTTTATGTGAAGTATTAAACATTTTTAAAAACACCAGTAGAACATTGACTATATCCTAGCATCACGTGCAAAATGTTATGGTATTAGCATCATTAATGGTGATGCCAGATTAGGAAGAAAAAATTGTGTATTACTTAAAATATTTTTACTCAACAGAAATACAATAGAATTTTGCTGAATCAAATTTTCAGTTTTTATCAAACAAAATGCAAAAGATTAGTGATAGAAGAACTTTTATTTAATAGGTACCATTCTTCTAGATATTTCAATACATTTTAAATAACAAACTATGAAACTGGTGAAAAAATCATAAGTGGGGCAAACACCCGAGGCTTGCATCTTTGGAAACTTCGCCCAGAAAGTTGATTTGGGTTATTTTTAATTTATCAGTTTATTTATATTTTTTCATATTATAATTTTTGGTTCAAAACTATTTTACTTTTTATTTTTGGATAAAAGCTCTCATAAAATTCCTTGGAATTACCTAAAATTCATCAATTGTTATTAAGAGGGTTATATTAATGGGTTGTTGAAAACAAATTACCGCTTGCATAATTCATCAAAGAACTGTGGTACTCGCCCTCACTGTACGTTGTTAATAGAAAAAAAAAATCTTAAATAGATTCCCTGTCATGACTTTTAAATTTGATAACCAAAATCCGACTGAAAAAGGTTCTACTCTCATTCATTTAAGCGAAATATCCAGGGCAACAAATCAAAAGTTACACCTCAGCAGTCACCGAATACACAAAAATCATCAACTACGAAATACACAGAAGCCATATTCGTTCTTTGACTTCTCTCACGACGCGGGAGCAGAGGGCAAAAAAAGGGGCAAACTAATACCACAGAGTGCAGTTTGTCTGTTGATAAACGTTATAGCGTCTAAGCCGATTACCGAATTAAGTCGAAACTCCCGACTTGCGGGTAAAACTGAAGGAAAAACAAAAAAGTAAAGGGTTTATACAGGTTTTCCCACCCGATTCTCCGCCGCTTTGCCCTCTGACTCCGCGTAGATGGCGAACGTAATTTCATATCTGTTATAAGGAAGCCGCATTTAAATAACCTCACTCCTTGCTCCACCCTCAAACACGTTGGAACCGCTGACACTGGCACCCCAGCACAAAAGCTGATCAAAATTCAACACTCTGTTTACATACTCGTCGTGTAAAACTCGATTGACCTTTTCAGGATGGTACACCGAAAAGAAAAAAAGTGTACGTAACCTTTCACCACCTTTTCTTCTCCAAACTTTTCTTTTTTGTACTTTTTTATACTCTAGTATGAACGACGCCAGCATTAACGGATTCGAATTTCTTAGTCTTTTGGTTGTTGTTATTGTTATTTTTTTGTTTTTTTCTACTTGCTCTAACTTTGTTGTCGACGTTCGTGTATAGTATATTTTTGGTCTTTTTCCTCTTCATTTTATTTATTTTTCGTAATCCTTTAATTCTAGAAGATAGAGCATCTCGGCTGACATCACGGCGTTAAAAAAAGGCGTGTATCCTTTGGCCAAAGACACTGACGCCAGTTCATGATCGATTAGTGAATTTAGTTTTTCTTCGTGGTTCACTGTACTTGTTTCCTCTTTCGGATAACGAAATTTGAAAAATGAAGAAACAAAAAGACTTGAAAATAAAAATTATAGCGCAGCAAAGCCCCGCTAAAAAAGCAGATTTTCGATTCACTGCGATACAGGGGTATCATCCATCGACACTAAATCATAAATAAATAAATAGAAGAATCACTTCAAGCGCAGTTTATGCCCAAACAGTTTCTCTGTAATCACTACGAGGGTGGCTGCCCAGGAGAAAATATAAAAATTTGTCAAGGCAGAAACCCTAAAAGCCATTTTATGTCGACTTTTGAGGGAGGGAATTCATCCTAGAACCAAAGCTCTACTTACGATCACTAAGTTAATTGACATTTTCAATACGCTAAGAGGAAACACTATAAATTTCATTAATGCAAAGGAATTTCAATTACCTCACATCCGCAACCTCGTGTTAGATTGCTCCTATTTCTATTTGTCGCAGGTATTTATGTCCTTGTCATTGCTGCAATGTGCAGTGAAGGAAAAATTCGCGAATACAGTTTAGCAATTTTTAACGTTGAAGAAAATAAAAAAGCCAAAAGGGAAAAATCAAATTCTCAGATGATTACGAATTCCATATTCGGATGCTGTTCTCCTCTCTCCACGCCACGAATGGAATGGAATGGAATTTCAGCAGAACTTGGCAAAACGTGTACAGCACAGCTTTTTCTCATATTCGCACGTGCGCGAATGCCTGGAACGAGCGAAATTATATTCCAGGAAGGAGAGCGGCGTGGAGGGGCGCGAGAAATAAGCATATTAGGGTGCGATGACGAGGGGGAAGAAGGGTGTGCAAAAACCTACACTAAATATGCGGTAAACGAAAAATTTAATAAATATCGTTCTGGAAAATAATATACATAAGAAAACTATTTACTCGTGCACGCATATTCATCTCTTGCTTCAAGCTCGTTCCCAATTTCATTATATTATTTCTCCCCTTTCATTTTTCTCACTCCGGCACAGCTTCTCTTCTTGTCTTCCCATTGATTTTTTTTTCGCTCATTTTTTTTTTTTTCAGTTTGTTTGTTTAATAAATATTCGCATTTTCGTGTAATAACGATAAACGAGGACGACTTTTCACCTAAACACGTTTCATAAAGATAGCGAATGCTTGTTCAAAATCTTTTGTCGTTAATCATGTCGCTCATTCCTATTTCACTGCGCGTAAAAACCTTTCCGTCGCTAAGAACCATCGCTAAAAAGTAAAAGCGTATTTCTGTACGCGTAATTTTACACGTTCATTACGCGAATTTTACTGGAAATGGAAAAAAAAAAAAAAAAAAAGTCTTGCCACTAAGAACTGAAATACCCTCGTTAATTGGTTATATCCCTAAGCAAAGAATATGATCATCACTTAATTAATATTATGAATTAACGAGGAAAAACTCTGGAGTGAAAAAGAACATAAATTGGATTTTTTTCCAACGAATATGTACACGAGAGTGTATTCAAAAAGTATCAAGTTTTTCTAAAATTTAACATTCTATACTAATATTCTAAAATTTAATATTCTATACTAAATTTTAATATAAACGTGAATCGTCCTTGGTTTAGTACGCTGCATTAGTATGTAAATTTCTTTCACAATCAGTGCATCCTTTTTTCCTCGCATCTAAAATGACTGGTGATTTATTGAATTATTATGAATTACGATAAAATTGGACCTAAGGAAAGGTATACGTAGATACCACGAATAAGCAGAAACTCTTCATGTTTTTACGCTAGTTCGGGCGCAAGCTTCGTGAATATGTCGACAAAACCTCTTTCCGAAAATAAATATACCCTTCATGGAAAATCGATTCATTTACTTGAAATTCATTTTACCCATGCGACACCCACGGCGCGATCGTTGAAATGTCCAAAAAAGCTACCTTCTCGCCCAGTATAGTCAGATACATAAATCGTGCAAACCTATGCGGATGAGGCGGTTACACCAGGGTCTACCAATTTATCTCCCTGCAGACTCCTCATCCTCACAGCCATATCCCTAAACCATCGTTTTTTCAAAGCAGAAAAAATACACTCAGACACATAAATTTTCGCCACAGTTCCAAACGACATCGTCGCCCTCACAAACACACACACAAACACACACCCGAGACATTCGTCTCCAAAAGCTCGCCACCCCCTACCCCCATAGCTTTCCTAAACCAGTAACACTTTACAGCTTTCTCTGTTTCAATGCAATCCTTCAATATTATATGTACACGTTCACGACGACGACGTTGACTTTTAAAAAATTGGGACGCGAATACCGGGCTTAGGTCGGCTGATATCGAAGCTAGGTTGTGGAAATGGAAAGGGTATCGATTGGGATAGGGGGATTGGTGTGAGATGGTAATGTCGTTCAGACGTCGCGCCGACTAAAAAGGACGACTCGCTCGTGGTAATTTACAAACGAAAACGAAGGGTTTCCTCGTCGGTTTCCACAGTAAATATCGTCGTCTGCGAATGTGGGGATACGAACCGCTCCCCGCTCGCTCCTTATAGATGGAATTGGTATGGCATACGACTTTCAACCTCCTATACCTTCATCCCTTCGACATACCCTTCTCAAATTCTTTACATACAATCGTACACTTGCATATTATACACAATTACCCACACACGCTTACGTCACGTACGGATCATAACAATTTCATAAATGTTTCTATTTACGATCCAAGTATATACGTTGCCCTTTCTTACAAATACACTGTGTACGCCGCCGCGCCGTCCGCAGTTCTCACAAACTCGTAGATTCAACCTTTTATTTATTTTTTCTACAAAATATTACACGATCTCCATGCATCTACGAGTCTTACGTTAACTTTCCATGGAGCACTTTCGACAGCCTTATAATCCAGCTCATTCTTCTCTCATATACCTTTCCCTCTTCCTTTCGTCGTCCATCTCGTTACGACTGGCAACCATCCTGCAGGGTAGAGAAAAGCGAATTTATAGTTCAATTCTAGGATAATGAGTTCATGCATATTGCGTACTCTCAAGATGGTAGTTACGATTTCCAAAATTAGAAGAACGCGAATACCTTCAAGATGGCAAGACGAACTTATGGCCTGCTTGGTTAAACTATACCACTACTTAAAGAGGCTTATACGGTTATAAAAATAGAAGAGAGAGTGAAAAGGAAAGAATATTTTTGCGCGAATTAATTTTCAACGAAAATGCAGGAATAATAATAAATTCTGTGACTGAGAACCGGAGTGATCCAAGCCCAAATCAGATTTTGACCATTTCCCACACCATCTACCCTGACTCACAGCAAGAAACGGACATTATCGTTGGAACCGCGATTCTGTCCATAGGACTACGAAGTACAACCGCAAAAATAAAGAAACCAGAATACAATTCACAAATACACAGCAGCTCTATCCTCTTCGAAATAAGAAACTCAATTTTTTCTCCAACAATCGCAAATTAAATCGTACGTGTGCGAAAGAACCGCACTCTCCGAGCAAACACCCTCCAACTCGATTCCTGAAAAGCTCCAGCTTAACGTCGAAGTATATGAAAGGCCAACTTTTACACCCTTCGCTACCAACTTTTAGCGGCTGAAAACAGGATTAAAAATATTGTAAAAGTAGGAGGAGGCAGAGCAAACGCAGCGTATACCTACAGAAGAGCAAAAAAGATCTTTCGCATCAATAAGCCAGAGGAAAACGTACCAACAGCAACAGCGAAAAGTTATTAAAGGTATTACAACGAAACAGTTGTTTTGAATTTTATGCACTGTGAACTTTTGCACACAGTTTTTGCTGCTTCTCTGCGCGTTTCGCACCTTTAAAAATAAAAATAAAAACGCGATTCTACACGCACTTAATTACGACTTCGTCGACGCTTTCAAACAAAGTCGACCAAGAAGCAATATCCGGCAGTCTTTAGAACTAATTTTAATCGTCGAGTATATTATACTAGAGGCTCCACAGCTTCCACAGTTCTTATACTCGCGATGAAGCCGGCAGCATTATCTCACCATCCGCTGCCAAAAAACCGACGAGGCTGCTGAATAATATGTCCCTCCTACAGTGATTATATGATGAAATGCAACATTTCGCGTAAAATAATGTGGGTCGCTAGACTGACTTTTCGTCCTTTCTTCTTCAAAACCTGCGTATAAATATAGTTCAGTCTGGGTGTACCTTTTTCGACTCGAATCATTCGCATACGTTCAGCACACACACACACACGTTCGCCAAGATAACGTCGAACAAACATCATTATTTTTAATTTCTGCGAGGTGCAAAAAGGCTAAAAAAAAAACCCACCTCCATTTGCCGGTAAGCTGGTATACGGTGTAAAGGTACGAGAAAAAGCCGGCGCGAGGGGTGCGCTCGGATAGCGTGAAATGATAAAGTATACGGAAAAGTAATTTCAACCCCGTCGGGGAGCACGCTTCGAATTACGTGTTTCCGCCGTAAAAGCTTTTCCGTCCACAATATACGCCAACTTTTACGAACACCGAGAGTTCACGTTCCAAAAATAATGCTGGAGAATGTAGATACTCGTGCAGGTATATACGCGGCCGGATCATACCACACGTATTGCTCAACTCACACCTCCCCTCCCCTTCGACCTTTGCAATCGCATATTGTATATACGCGTTTCACACACACACACACCGAAAAGTTGACACCGTTGCACGCCTCATACTACAGGTAGATGTGCTGCCAGCGAATATTCTTATTCTTCACATAATAGAGAAAAAATCACAATAAAGCTCATCTCTTGTCTTAAATAACACCTCGCACCACCACAAAATCAGGCCGAGAACTTCAAAAAGTTCGTCCACGACTAATTTTTTCTACTTCATTGTTTGCCCCTTCAGTTCAGTAGGCTCAATAATCGAATCAGTAGTTGAGGGAGGGCAGGATAAATTTATTAAAATTAAAAATTCATACAAGACCATTGAAAATATTTCTCTTCAAATTGCTTCTAGTCAATTTTAATTTCTAGAAAATCATTCCACTTCCAATTCTGCCTTCACACTTTCTCGCTCCATATATTCCAATACAAAATGTTATCACAAAATTCATCGATTAAGAACCGACATTGTTGAATTTTTAACGAGTTCTCGCTGTCAACTGTATAAACAAACCAAAAGAGCAAGACGAGAAAATAAAAGCAAAAGATACACTTTCGCTGTTTACCAACAAAAACAAAAAACAACAACAACAACAACAGCAACAAAAAGCTCGAATTTCGCCGGCGATTATCGTTTGTCACTTTTTAATTGACGTTTCAAATTGCTTCCGACCGGTGCTTCGCGTTTGTCCATAAATCTTCATTTCAAATTTTCGTCCATTCTCCATTTTTCCTCATTTCCCAACACCCTCGTGATGGCACTTTATCGGTTTCATACATCGTAGTTTTTATAGTGAACCAAAGAGGAAGTATAAATAATATTTGCTTATCAAAAAAAAAAAAACAAAAAAAAAAAGCAAAAAACGAAGCCAAAGGTAAAAAAAAACCTTTTTTTGTTGAACACCTCAAAACCCTGTCCGAAGTATCGATCAATCTGGGCTCAAAAATCATCGACTAAAACTCTTGAAAGGAAATATCAAACCGAAAAGGATTCATTCTTGAGGCTTGGGACAGGAAAAAATAAAATATTCGATAGCAAGACAAACAAACCAAAAAATAGAAAAATAAGTTTCTATTAGTTTCTTCCTTTTTCCTATCCAGAGTTTAGCTTCGTATAATTTTAATGGAAGAACGAACAAGATGTATCGTTATGAAACCATCCACACTCCTAGAAATACCTGATTTTAGAGTAGAGTTACGTGTAGTGAGGAAAATTCTGTGTTCAAATCTAATTTGAGTTATTTACTAGTATGCATTTTCTACTAAAATAAATTGTAATGAACTGATCTAATTAAAATATATAATAATATAATAATCATGAATCAACATTACTTTTCGAGGTTCATCATAAATTATATGAACTTGAAGAGGATGAACTGAATGCGCTTACCTGAAACAAAAAGAACAAAATACAATTATTTTATTAGCAATAAATATTTTGTCGAGATTACTTGTGTTTGCTCAAATCAATTTAATTATTTATATGGTCGTTGTTTCTTGAAGATATAAACACCGAAGTTTTCAACATAAAGTAAAATTCATGCATAAACCTGATTATTGCAGAAATCATGTTAAAATGCTGGAGCACAAATAGTAGAACACCCTGTATAACATCGTATATTTGTTTTTCCGTTCGCATTGAAGGGTAAAAATTAAAAATACGCACATCAAAGAAATTTATTTCTTCCATCCATCCGTGGAAATACAAAATATGAAAATAAAATCAAAAACCACAAAAAGGTAGCCAATGGAGGAGTACGAGAAGAAAAAAATCAAAGAAAATACTACGGAAATTAAAAAATCGTCGAAAATGAAAGATGAAAAAAAAAAAAAAAAAAATGGAAAAACTTTTAATACGAAAAGGAAGAAAGTACTCGTAGATATAGAATGCGAGCATAAGAGAAAAAAATAGAGCAGCTCGACGTTAACGCCACAAATGAAAACACAAGGAAAAAGGTGAGAATAATCGTTTAGCGAAAGAGTTTTCTGTACTATTTTTTTTTTTTTTTTCTATTTATACTCTGTTTTCCCAGAAGGAGAGGGGGAATTTCTGCATGACATTTGACAGATGAAAGAAAAAATAAATCTCGTTTCACACTTCGGTTTTACCCTCTGCGCAGCTTGTTTTCTCATCATTTTGCAGCGACTGGTGAAAGATGTATAATTTTCGCACGGCAAGGAACAGCTTGCAATGTAAATGGGCTTCAAAAATGACTCGAATTTTGATTTTCGATGAAATAGTAGGTATATATTCAAGCTAAGTCACGACGCGACGTTGATTTTTTATTTTTAACGTATTACGAGTAGGTATAAAAAATAAAAATAAAAAGAACTTCATTCACTCTCTCACCTCGGTCTCATACTTCCCAACGCCAAAAACGTAACTCCATTCGAATAAACGATTTTTAAATGCGATTTTAATTACATTGACAATCGAACTATTCGACCTTTCTTTGGCGAGCGGCCGAATGCGAGTTCGTGATTTTTGTGAAAATGGCGGGTCAAAAAGCTATACACGCCGTCGAACGTCATTTTTTATTCGTGTTGTGACAGCAAATGTCAGGCGGATGCATGAAGTAGTTAACGTTTCTTTTTGGTGGCCATCAAAATACTTTTTGTTATGGCGAAGCACGAGTGGATTCAGACTTTAATTTCGTTTCTAGTTTTAGCCTCTTGAGGCGATTAATCAAATTATTATTACAATTACTATTTCAACGTTTGATTTAAACATACTACAGAGACTGCATACACACGTGGAGAGGTGAAGTGGAGAACATTCCACAATTTGATATACTTACTCACTTTTAAATGATAAGATCGTTTTTCAGCAGTGATGTATGGGTTTCAACATATAATACACGCATTTTAGGATTAAGAGCCACATTAGGATGGTCCTCATTTTCAAAGTTTGGAATTTTCCACCTCTCACCCGCCCTCCTATTTGGTGCTACTTCATGAAAACAAATTTTCATAAAAATTTCAGCCCAGTAGGTTGAAATTAAGTAGTGCCTCAAAGGTACTGAAAATTCGTACATGCAAATATTGGCATTATTTCACATTATCATCAGTGTTACATAGAAATAGACAAAAACATGTGTTTTCTCCTTCAACGTATAACTAAAATTCAGTGTGTTGCATAGAAAATAAATCTGCGGGGTACGAGGGGGTTTGAACCTACCCTTAAGATAACCTAGAAATCACTATTATTTGTCTTTTTTGTCAAAAATTTTTTTTCCTCATTATGAATGACAGAAATGAAAATATTTTGAACAATCGTGCAAAGGGAGACTCCCCCTGTCTCAACTCCCGCCCTCGCGCTTACGCCCATCTGACGACGTCCTAGTATTATAGTTTTCAAAACCAGCCCTCATTACAGAATTTACTTTTTGTTCTTCCTATTTTGGCTAAACTTTGATAGAGAAGAAACTCTTGTTGAACTTTTGAATCGCTGCTTTAACTTTCAGTTAGTTTTCAATCAATGAGTTATAGCAGAGAAACACCAACGGCTGAAACGATCATCACGGTATCAACTTGCCTAATTTTAAAAGCGTTTTATGCGATACATGGTCATTTATCTGAGGAAAGAATCTAACCTACGTACAGGTTGAAAGACCAGGAAGTGAATCTTTTCAATAAATTAGACTTATTTTTCTGCGAATTAGACACTTAAATCAAATTATCGGCTATGAATAACGAATAACGTGACGTCCACCAGGACGGGATTTGTCAACCGTAAAATTTGATTAGGTGTCGTTCGAGTCGTAAAAACATGATAAAAACGAGCAGACGTGACACTTTTCAAAGACGACCACGAATACAAGCCGTAAAAGTGATGGGACCACAAACGCCCATAAAAATTGATCGATCCGACGGCGAGCGGTTAATAATAAGTGAGATTTTCCACAATATGGACGTGAAAAATGAAGAACAATGCTATTATACTCTATCCATTGGGGAAAAAAAAAACTATTTCTTTAATACCCATCAACTTGGGTCAAGTACATTCGGGGCTGAAAAAAAAAAAATTCATTTATATTGTCGCTGGACTACGAAATAAAAAAAAAAATTGACGCCATTATTTTAAACTAAACTTCATCGTAGCTTTGGTTTTCTTTCTCCACCCGCTCACCCCTCCATCGTACTTTCGCCTTTTCGTATTCGTCTCTTTGTCAATCATTCTCAAGCAACAGCAAATATTTATTTTCATAGAAATGGTACAAAATCCTCGCTCACGTCTCGTCCGCACCTTATACGTGCTTTTCCAGTATTATAACATCCTTTTCCTCCCTCCTCCTCCTCCACCGCCTTTCCTCTTCTTCTTTTTTTGGCCTGTGCATAAAATTTGTAAACTTGTCACGTGTCATAGAACGTCCCTTATTTTGAGCTGTACATGCCAAAGAATAGAAGACGGTGGCAAAAGGGATCGCTATTGCGGTTCCACTTTCACTTCTCGCTTTTTTCTGCCATTTTTTTTTCCTTGCCTAGTCGCGAAAAACTGGTGAGCGTTAAGTCAACTCAGACCGATACTCTACTCCGAACATATACTGGCATAAGTGTATACTTGCTTAAAAGTTCATAAATTGCGAGTTAAAGCCTTTCCCACTCTTTCGCTCTCAAAAATAAAGAAGGAAAATATGAGCTACTGAGAAGAAAATAGCCTTTTATCTTTAAAAGTTGATTAGCTGTGGATGAATCAACAATCCAACGTTCTATTTACTCGTCCTGCTCACCGCTAATCCCATTTTCCAATATGCAAATGACTTTATCGAAAATAATACAGAAATTTTTTCACTACCCTCTTTCGTTATCATGTAACTGCAAAATTCTGTCATCCTTATTCTTCTCCAGTAACTTTCACATCTGAGCCAAACTGTCGTCGCCTTAATCTACGTTCTTTCAAAACGTATTTCTTCGTCTGGGAGTACCCATATAATTTGCATAATTGGAACAACGAAACAAACAATGTCGAATTAATTATCCGACGGTGATCTCTTCCTTCGAGTATAACTAATTTTCAATTTCCGTTCTCTTGTTTTACTATGCAATTTACATAAAAACAGTTTTCCATTTTCTGTAAAAGATCGATAACTCAAGCGGTGGTCGACAAACGCCACGTTGAAGTTTATAATTATTCAGCACTGCTTTGCTATCCCTTCTCTACGACTTTATTGTTTCTGAATTTTACAGCCGATAAAAGGCTCACAAGCCGTTTCAGAAGACGATATTTTTGTTTTCCTCAATCACCTGCTCCAAATCTACGAGGCATAACCACACTTCTAGTAAAGGAATAAGACTACAAAATAAGATAAAATAGTTCTTCTATGCTGAGTTACCAGAACTAACACCAGAGTAAAATAGTACGTATGACGTTAATAGAATACAATTATAATGACCTGAAATCAAGAAAGACGGTTAAGCTTCCAGTCTCAGATTTTGGAGTTTTGACAATAAAAAAACCTGCGCTATGTCCCGAAGCCCGATTTCGTCAATTTCACCTTTTCTTTTTTTTTTAATTTGAAATTTGAAAGAATATGATTTTTGATAGCTTCGATTTTTGTAAAAATGATAAATATTGGAATGTCGAAGAATACTATTGAAACTAATTTCCTTTCCTAAACTCCACAATTCAACATATACGAGTACAATTGCAAAATGAAACGGAGAATGTGAAGTGATGATGCTCGTAAAACTTTGTACGCATTTTTCTCGCGTTTCTAATTTGGACGCTTGACCGCCTTTCTTGATTGTTTAAGTTCGACTTTTTATTATTTTAAATCAAATCAAATTTTTATTTCGTAATATACAGGGGCTACTGGGCCACAATTACGGTTAGGTGAAATAATGACTTAAATTAGCGAATACAGATTAGTTTGACGAAGGTGATGGAATATCAGTGCTGGTGGTGTGATTTCAAAAAAGGTCTTACGAGTACGGGAGGGTGGAAGGTGAAGACGTAGGTAGGAGAGAGTAGGACATTATAATTAAAGATGGGGGGGGTATGGTTAATGGGTAGCACAACCTTTGATAATGGGCTTCAACTACATGACTATTTAGTAAGATACCCGGACTAAAGACACAGGCAGTATAATGGGTAAGATATTTAATTAGACTACCACGGAAGGTTACCAAACAAACCATATATTCAACTTAAATAGACTATGGTTATTCTACAATATGGTAGCAGGAGTCTCAAATTACACAGCTTAGAATTTGATCGGCACGCTGGCCAAATCCCGACATACGTTCTGCTTTAGTTTTGTTTCATTGTGTTTTAATCAAACCTAAACAAGTGATTTATAGCCAAAAAAAAACCTCATTGCCAGTACGTCCATTAATGAAATTTAAAATTACAAAATGAAAACCAGCAGCCTCAAACTTTCGAATCAGTTACTGCTACACACCATAAACCCACAATACACAACAATTTTCACTTACAGTCAACCATGAGATGTGGAAAAAACAAAACTCCTCAAGCCTGCCCATCCGTTTTGCTTCTTAAAACTAATAATTACTAATTCACAACCGCTGCCAGTTACCCACTTAATTAGGAAGAAATGGCGGCGGCCACAGCAGCCCCAAATTATTGCTGCAAAAAGTTTACGCTACCTTTTTCGAAAAAGCAGCCGTAAATTTTTAATTTTTAATGAAACACTTCGTTGAGGGGCGAATCGCGTGTCGATTTCTCTCGAGGCATATAAATTTCAAGAATTTTCCTCTCACCCCGTCAGCTCTATGCAAAGTTGGCCGTGTGGGGATTTTGCGAAAACTGAGCGAAAGTCAAAAGAGTGAGGCTGAGAGAAATTTCTCTCAATAAATATAAATCTGTCGCTGAGAACGAGAGAGATCCAAGTTCAAATTTCCAGTTTTTGAGATACTGTCAGTTGAAAGTTCTCGAAATACTACTTTTCCCTCATCGTGGGTATTTATAATTTTCATTTTACAAAAAAATGGTAAATTTTGAGCACATAAGCTCATAGAATAAAAGTATAAGATGAACAACATTGAAAATAGTAAATCCATGTCACCAAATTTGGCCCAGAAATAAATTACTATAGCCATTTATTTTCTCCAAATAGAATTTCATAATTCTTATTGCTTCGTTCAGGCATGAAAAAATTTCAAAATCCTCCTTTTCTTGTGACGCGGCTAATATTTCGAAACAGTTGCAGTAAATTCTAGGGAAAATACAAAATATTTCATTCCTACACTCGCCCTTTGGTGTGGCATGTGGGGGTATAAACACTTATGAACCAACGTGTGAATTCAAATAAAATTCTACTTATTCTATTCTATTTCACAGAAACATCAATTTCTCGTTCACAAGTTCACACAATTCTCAATCAGATCGAGCAAAATTTTTTCTGAAATCGAAAAAGTATAGCTGATTAGACTCTTTGACGTCGATTCACAATATTTCACTTTGAATAATATCGAATCAATAATTTACCTATACCTATTGCTCGACATGTTTAATTTGCATTTGGTCGTTAATAACCGATTTTTATGCTTAATTAAGTTATAAAATTAAGTCTAAATTGACTAAAAACTGTGTTCCCAATTTCCATAATATCACTATCGAATTCCAGGACATATGCCAATTTTTGTGTTTTTTTTTTCGTTTTAATTAGAAATAAATTCTGGATTTTCTTATTGATGAGGGAAATCTCTAAACTCATGTAAAACTAGTATTAGTAATTACTAATTTAAGATATTCGCATATTAATCGCTTAATTTGACGCTGGCCTCGAGTATATGAAGTTTGTTCCGAGTAATTATGACTATTTGGGTGGTCCGAAGCATTATAGAAGCTAAAAGGATCGTCGTCCATTTTTTTTTAAAGCTGAAATTAGCATGCCTATTTTTTAGAAAAAATTTTGTTCATTCAAGCAGCATCATGGGAAACTTTTACAACTTGACAAAGTTGTAAAATGGGTACGTAATTGCTTCATTTCGAAAGAGCAGCTGAAATCTTCGAATATATTTATCGTATACTCGTATAGGGTGCTGGTTTTAATTTGCCAAGCATAATATGCAAAAAGGTTAGTCTTCATGTTTTATATTGAATTCTTCTAGTTTGTTGGGTAATTTATTGATTCAGTTCGAAATGCCAAATGGAAACGAGAAAATTCAACAGTCTTTTAAGAGAATGTTTTGAGAAGTCATAATTTAACCCACTAGCAAGCAAGAGGCAGAGGTAGGTATTTCACTTTCATATTGAAGATGAATTCTTGGTGGAAGACGTTCGGTCGAAATTTGGTGTATCCATGCGTCCGACCATCAAGGTCAAGATAGTGAATTCAAGGTCAAGGTCATAAATTGATATCTAGCCGAATAATATTAAAACTTATTTAATTAAAATATAATTAAAAATGCCCACTATCCCATTGAATTATAAAAAATTAAAATAAATAAAAAAAATTTCAAACCAATTGAGAAAAACTCATGACTATTACAAATGAATTCTTTGTAAGACATTTACTCAGAAAGAATTTAGAACATTTTTAAAATATGTTGGAATTGGACGACTAGTGAGAAGTCAATATACCTACGTGGTAATGCACTATGTACAAGGAGTAAGGCGAATGAACTCTACAACCCTCTGAAAGAGTGAAGCAGAGTTCATGAACCTTTGGTATGTAGCTGTGTGGCCTACGGAATGTGGTTGATGCAAGAATGTGGTTGATGCAAGAATAAGCCTCGTAACGCTTAGTATTGCATCAGCCACAGCAAGCATCGACTTGCAGCTGGGTATTTTGGAAGTAAACAAGTCAATAAACATCAGGGTTTACGACTTTGTTTACCAGAGAGCTGTGAGGGATCTTCTAGCTCCGCGGGACTATATAATCTGGAGTAGCTGGTGAGCCAGCTCAGTGTGCTCTAAGAGAGTTTCGTCCTATCTGGTATCTAGGTACAGTAAGGTTCAACAACTGAACTACTGTGTGACATTCTTTATTTTGCCAAGGTTGGCTTTTAAATAAAGTTCTTATTCAGTCTATCTATGCAGCCTTTATTTCCTTTGGAGTACATGGGATTATCTGTTTGTGAGTCCAGACGTCCCATTCCAACAAAATATTATGTAAGAGAATTCATCTCTGTCTTCACGAGGCTTTATGAAGGCTACAGCTACATATTTTCTAAAATCTAGACTTAGTTTTTAAAAAGTGACACAAACCTCTGTGCTTGGCACTTGAGATAAAATTCATCTTCTTACAATAATATAATTATTCCGTTTCGCATAAAATGATGCTCCAACTAATTTTTCGAATCAATTTATTAAATCAAATTCACTTTTCATTTAAACAATACAGAGTTTGCTTTTATTTTTATTTTTTGCCCCCAAAGAGGAATCCGTACAAAAACTTTCACTTTATTTCGCTGAATAAAAGAAGAGGGAAGAAAAAAATAGAATTAACGATAAAACTGCTTCCTGGTTGAATCGAACTTTTTTTAAATTAACTTTCAACCCTCTCCTAATTAAGTTTACAAACGTTTTTCTTAAATTACTGTTTCATCCTTTTTTCTTTTTCTTTTTTTTTTCTTCGATGTAACTTTCTCCATTATCATCCATCAATGCATTCATCGGTCATCGTCACAGAAAATTAACCGGCGAGCTTATGATTTATTTCAGCAAATCTACAGCTTCTTCTCCACTTTCTTCCCCTCATTCGACATTTCTCATTCGCCACCGGTAATTAACCCAATCAAGTGGCAATTTTTAAATACGAAGGTAATTTCAGCTCCTTTTGTTCGAATTCACAATTTTTTCTCCTTTCTTCTTTTGGCATTAAAGAGATCGATAGATATAGTTCTTCCTTTCACGTCCTCCTTCCATTCTTCACTTTCCACTCCGTTATTTTTTCATTCACATAGCAAACTCTTCCAGGGGGACAGAAAGGTACCACATCCAGCAGCAAAAAGAAGAAAAAAAACGACCTTAACGTCACATTAAAGGATTAATTACCAGTAAAAACAAAAGCAACCACTTTTCATTTCTCTTCTCCATTTCATTCGCTCACCCCTCCCCTACTTTTTTTTCTCTAATTTCAAACGCAGGCCATTCCATTCATCCTCACTGGTTTTTTTAATTGTTGTTGTTTTTTCTTTCCACCCCGAAGTGCCCCCTTTACGCGTTTATAGTGTTTTCAGTGTTTTGTTTCCAGCAGACAATCATGCACGTCTCTCACAGGTATAAACCCTTTCACTCTTGCTCTTTTTTTTTTCGTTTTCAATTTTTTTTTTTACTTCCTAGTTTCTTTTCTCCTCTTGTCGAGGTTAATTTAAATTAAAAAATAAAAATAAAAAGTTGGTAATTAAAAAATAATAAAGGTGAAAAGTATAATGAAAATTTTTCTTTTTACATTTCATTTATACTCGTATCGAGAACGTATGAAATGTTTTTTTCTTCTTTTTTTTTTCGAATGTAATTTGCAGGCTGCCCCAAAAATATGAACAAGAAGAAAAAAAGAGTTATATTATATTGAATGTAAATGAGCGATTTAAATGCGCATTTTTTGACACCAACCGAAGCTAATATTCACTCCAGTTCTCTCTAGTTTTTTATTCTGCAATGCGTTTCTTTCAACTTTTCTCTTTTCATTTTCCATTTTCTCGATTGTTAAAAAAAAAAAAGTTGTCGTCTAGAGAACGTCTAGTGCCAAATGTCAACATTTAAGATTGACGTGCGATTCAAAAACTGTGTTCACAGGAAGCCTGGTACGTGGTTTTCGATTTTGATTTTCTCACGAGTATACGTGTATCGCCTTTATTCTCGAAAGACTTTTTCAAACAGACGAAGGTGAGGGGAGAAAATTCTCATAATACTTAAATGTAAGTCCCTAGGAGAAAAGCGAAATCGACGCCAAATGCAAAAAAAGCAGCTCATTTTCGGCTTATATAAATAATTTAAGCGGACGCAGACTAGCAGCAGCTCATGGAAAGGTTTTTATTTGAGAAAAGTTTCGAACTTCGAAGTGTACATTGAATGCTCATACAAGAAAGTTTACCGAGTTTGATTTTCAACAATCCTAAACAGTTGAATAAAAATTTGTACATCGCTTACTGGGGTCACTATACTGAGATTAGTGAAACTTTTCATGAACGCTTAGCGTGGCTCGAGGGTACTACTTTAGTTTCGAACACTCATTCCGTTGACATGAACTTATAAAAAGAAATGAATGAAATGAAGTTTGCTTGACTTGTGGATAGAAGTAACGAGTGACAAGGACCTGGAACTGAAGCTTGAGCCCAGAGGAGTGTGCTAAAATGAACGCTTGAGTCTCAAGTTGCAGTTACAGCTGTCTTTTTATAGATAGGGACATAAATAGAGGCATAATCGACCAAATCAAGAGTATATAAAAAATATTCCGAAGAATGTATGGAAAAATGCGTTTCTGATTCCGATCCGAGTCTTCCTGAGTCCTCGGATAAATTCTGGAGCTACTTTCAGACGATATGAAACAGTGAAAAGTAGCTAATAATTGAGCTGACTCAAAAAAGACCAACATATACTGCGCAGCTTCTGAGCTCACTATGATCAGTTCCAAAATCGTCTACAGTTTCCTCGGGCCTCTCAGCATTCAAAATGAATGAAAGAAAGGATTCTTATAGTTGGCAAAATAATTTATTACCATTTGCTCTTTCTCCTCCCTGGGCCAAATTAGTATTTGACCTAAGCTCAATCAGGGCTCTTGTTCAACAGGAATTAATTTGTTAAAACACGTAGATTTTATACAGTAATGAGCCAATGAGAAGAAGCTTCTACAAGAAGTGGGTTGTTAATAATAATATCTATTATAATGATAATAATAACAATGAGAATAATAAAAATGACGATAAAAAAATGTAATATCGTGCGCTTCTCGAGTGGAAATCAGATAATATTTTCTGCACACAACCCAACAGAAAATGAACCGAAATTAGAATTTAAATGGAATTCTCTGTTATATAAAATGAAGATAAGAAAACGACGATGGAAAATAACGACGAGGAGATGATTTGCCACGGAAACTGCGAGATGTTGTCGACGAGCCACTCGCACCAAAAAAGAAAACTTTCGAGAACAAAAGCATTTCTGCTTCAAAGGGTATAGTGGAACCACGTTCTGATGATATGTTCGTTTATTCAGAGGGAAGACACGGAATACGGCTTTATGAAGCGAAATTCACAACTTTTTGGAAAACACAAACCTGCGAAACGTCCCGTTTGAATTTACAAATATACCTGACCTTTCTGTTCATTCGATAGTCCATAATATTAGAAATTCTGATCATAATGTTGAAACTCCGGCAAATATTTCAATGAAATTTTTTATAAATATTTGAGCCGAGAGTTTCATTGATTTGGCAATCACATTTTCTGGTCACAAATTCATCATTCAAGTATAAATGGTTTTTTTTTTTAAGTTTTTCTCGCTAGGAAATAAATACAATATTAAAATAAAAGGCATGAAACCTGCCAAATTTGAAAAAAAGAAAAATTGTTTCTCGAATGATTTAGTAAGAATTAACTCTGATAGATACGTATTATTTCAACTTTTATCCACAAGTTTAAGTTGAATTTTTCAAAAAAACTATCGAAGTCAAATAAACACCCGATAAAGTTGAGTCATCTGCTTAAAATCATCACCACTGCTCCAACTGTTTGAATTTTAAATATTTGTACACTTTATTGGATTACTACAGATGTAGCCAAATCTAAAGTAATCAGTTGAAATACAGCTAAAATTTAAAACAATTCCATCGAACAGCACTTGCACTCTTTAGTTTTTGTTTGACTGTATAGGGAATATTGACAATGTCATACCGTGTAGTGTGTATTTGCTAATGGTCTGATACTCTTACTATTTAAGCACTCGTGGTCTTGTGGTAGCATTTACTCAGGCCAACAGTATAAATACGTATATTATATGTTCATTGTTTTAAATTAAGGTGAAGTCATTTTTGAAGTGAGGTAAAAAATTACTCGTATTTGAAATGGATTTATAGGTGCTGAAAAATTGATAATGAAAACAAACAGTAATATACCTGTCTTCTATAAGGAAACGTTCTGTGCCGTCCGATTCCACACAGACCCTCTCTCCGATGTGGGTTGTGTTCACCTCCATGGGTTTTTCTAACCCTGACTGGAACCATTTACCAGACCATTCTTTGCGAAAGTTGCAACTACCTGAAAAAATACGCAACAAAGACAATCATTAAAAAGGCGAATCGTATGATTGTAACTAAATTTTTACACTTCAGCGAAGTATGTATTCTCATATTTTACTCGTAGAATAAAGAAAACTTGAAACGTCCACTTTGTGTGGACAAAAAGAGGGCGTCGACTAACATATTGTTTTATAAGAAAATTAACTGTCTTAGAAAAATTCTGTTCATGTCATGATGCGGCAGTAAGTCTTCTTTCAAAAATAAATTTTTAAATCACCCCTTAAAATAACATTTTTTCATCCAATTTCCAAAAATAAAAATAAAATTTGAAGACTTTCTTACCATCTATCTTCTTACATTTTTATTCATCATTTTTCTCTACTTGCTTCGATTGTGTTCGATTGATACAATTTTTGAAACTAAAAAACTACATCTTATTTACCAACCAAATAATGGCACAAACCGGAGTTTTTCAACTATCATATACCTAGTAGTTTGCTTGTGGTGAACGTGGAACAAACTGTACATGTATATAATTTATATTACGAGTATGTTGTAACATTTTCTTGGTGTACTTTATATTTCATCGACAATCGAAATGAAATTGCAATCAGTTCCTCCATTAATTATACTACGTTTTCCTTTTATTCGTGATATTGAGATGACATCACTTCTCACACACCCTACGGCATTACAACTCAATTCTCAAGTAACACTCCACATAGAACGGTTCACTTCACATTCTATCTTCAAAATACATCAGGTATCTATTACAAATTACAATATATAAACGGTAATGTGTTCAATTTCTACAGCATTAAATTGTCGCACATAATGGTGAAAAATCGAGTAAAAATTCGCAGAAGCGTATTATAAGTGCCGTATAAGTAAACTTTTACTGAATTATAAACAGGATACAACACTGTGCCAGTGTATACGGGTATGCTACACTCCACACGGAGGAGAACGAAGAAAAAAAAAAAAACATACGAGCAGTCGATGGTAAGTATTTCTTAACGCTGAGAAAAGTTTCGGTTTCGTATGGAAGGAATAATTTGATGGCAGTTATCTGGCCCCAAACTGTGGAAAAACTTTTTCCAAGTCGTTTCATTTAATATGAGATATCTGCGAGCGTTAGCGTCACAACTGGCGACAATTATTGGCGAGACCCGAGCGTAAAATGGAAGAATTTTAAAGTGTAATTTGCTCGTAATTGGCAAAATTTAATCATTACGACAGTCTCCTCTCCCGAGACGCAGACGGAAAATAGTATAAGTAAACAACTTTGCGACGGATTAGAAAAGCTGTACGCCATAATTTAGCAGCACTGCTGCAGGCGTTTTTCCCAAAGTCGTCGCTGCAAACAATTTCGACCGTTTTTCACTTCAAACGCGAGTGTAATTTATTTGTCAAGTTTTGTCATACTTTTTTCTTTTCTTTTTTTCTTTACCACTACGCTCTGGGATATTCTTACTACTGGTTGCAAAAGCTCTGCAACCAACGAGACTCAATTTGCCTGAACTAATTTTCACATCTAAATTGAACGGCGATATGCGAGAAGCGAGCAAGTCCACCTTTTTGAAAAATTGAATTATTCTAAGGTTCAATTGTACGTCATATACATTATGTTACGGTAAAAGACCAAACTTGAAAAGTGGCCAACATCGGACGTCTTGGCGAATGTCCGAAAAAAAAAAAATAGTCTAAAAGATCAAATTCCAACATTCGTACCGTTGAGATTCACCAACCATTGGTGGTGAATGTCCGAAAAAATGATTGATAATTGCCGAATTGATCTTATAGATCTTCAATCTCTTCATAATGGTTATTTATACAAATTACAACCAATAAAATAAAAAAATAGAAAAATATGCAGTTCAGGATATTTCGAGTTCTATAATATTTGAAATAAATGCATATTATAATTTTTAAATACAAAGTTCTATTTTTCAGCCAGTGATTAGGCTGAAATGACACGACAATTTTCTCAATTTTCTTTTCAGAGAGGATTTTCATAGGGATTCAAATAATGCCATGCGAGTTCTTATCATGTTATAATAATTTAATTTCCTCGGAATATTATTGAATAAGGATGTCCCAACACCCACAACTTTGTTGATTCTCGACATCTGGTCTCATACAATTTTTATGGCACATTGAAAATAAGGAATTCTCAACTGAATATTGCTGAAATTTCAGCAATATTTTTAACCTAAATTGCAAAATTACAACAAAGAAAAAAAATCAAATTTCGCAAAATTCTTGGAAATCTGATCATTTTCAGAAATCACTCGTTAGTAACATACATATACAACTCCCTCGTGAACATTCTAGTTGCCTCCCCTATGGGCAAAATATTTTGAAAACGGATCCGTTTTATTCCGGGTTATAATCCGTTTCTGGATTATAACCCGGAATTTTCCTGTTTTCCGGCTTCTAAAACGGATTTCGAACGGATTGTAATCAGTCTTGCCGGAAATGAGTCCGGATTAATTTCCGTGAATGCTGTTTTATCATATTTGTTGGCCCGGGTTATAATCCGTGAAACCGTTTTACAAACGGATTTAGAAAAATTGCCAAAAAATTATCACCGATTATAATCAGGAAATCCGTTTTACAAACGGATTTGGAAAATTAATCAAGATGACAAAAATAACTGCAAATTTTCAAATCCGATGATCGAAAATAAAAACGGACTGACAACGGATAAAATTCTCACTTTCCGGATCATTTTCTCATTTTTTGCCCATCGGGTCATGTCTATGATGAGGATATATCGTAAGTAAATGCAAATAATATTACATATTTTCGGGATTTTCGCTACAATCGCGTACATCATCTAATTGAAGACATTTCAAAAGGAGACTACAAAAAATATCCAGCTTCAAGTTCAAAGAAAACGAATCCATTAGTCACCCATTCGGTACGCTTCACTGGCCATCATGGTCCGGTTTGCCCAGAACCATTAAGGATAGAGCTGGCAGTGGACAAGTGCAAGTCTACCTCCGCGCACGTCGCCAGCTGAGGCGAGTAAATGAGATTTTAAAATAATATTCTACAGCGTTCAAATGAGTTTTGGAAGGCTGTTGTTGATCGTGCGCAGGTAATTTAAAAATTATTCTATTTCGAATGGGTGATTCGATTGGGATGCGGGTAGCGCGGGTGTCATTTCTTGAAGAATGAAAAATCAAATCAATCATCGAGCTCGCGCCAGACTTTCGAAGTCACTCTTAATTACCTGGGCGACGACCGACGACGTAAACAAAGTCGAAAATTATTTCTATCTCGATGTGTGTGCAATTTGTTTCATCCATTCTGTTCGAGCAAAACAAGATATGGTATGCGGAGGTCTGCTTTAATTGCAGTCAGGGACTGATGTAATCGACTTGGGCACAGTATAGAATACAAATTTTGAGTATTTTGCCATTCGAACTGTCGCTTTAAATCTATAATTCGAGAAAATGCTTGATACACTCGCTACTATCTATATATTATTTTATTTTGAAACTGAATTAACAGAAAACTCTTGATATTTTCTAGCTTGAAAATAATTTTTTTTAAAATTACGAAAAAAGTTAATCTTGTACGTTAAATGGCTTGGGCACGCAATATTTTGCTGAGAACTTTTTTTTGTAAGAAATTTTGCACAGTATGAATTTTATATGAATGGAATTTTGGCATGTTACAAAAAATACGACAAAATTCCAAAATGGAAAAAAATGGTCCCAAATGAGCAAAGTAAGCTAGGTATTTTCGCAAGGAGAGCATAAACATGTCTATAAGGTACATTTGCTTTGGTCCTAAACTGCTCTAATAATGAATTTCATCTGACGACTCAGCGCAAACCTGTCTTAAAAGATAAATTACTAGATCCCAAGGAGTTCTACTCAGCAACTTTCATTAATAATTATACATTGATTATCAATAACACATAATTAAGTCCAGTAGTGAGTTAGAATCCATCTGAAGTGATTTGAATGAAGGCAAACAGACAGAATTAAATAAAAGCCATCACACCTGAGAGAAGAATGTTCCACTTCATATATTCACAGAAGTTTCACTCATCTATCTGTCCGCTACAATATATATCCGAGAGTACTCGAAATGACCGAAAAGTACGATTTTAGGTAAATTCCATATACCTACTTTATCAACGTTTTTCTAATAATTACGAAATATTTCTGGAAATTCTCGATGAGCATCGCTTACTCGAGCACATGAGAATTCAATGAAACGTTTACAATAGCCCAACGGTTATTCAAAGTTTGTTTTCAAAACTATGACCTGAGCTTTCTGAAAGAAATGAACAGGAAAAGAGCGACAATTCAAGATTTATTGTAGATATTTTTATATTAGCAGTACTTGGTATATTCGACTGATAAGAGGTAATTTCTACTATAAATTTTGAATTGTCCCAAATTTCTCATGAAAATAAGAAATAATCACTACCAAAAATTTTTCCAGGGCTCACACATACTTCTATATCCGCTCGTGTAATCGTCCTTTTCAACTATTCAATTTTCCATCAACCCGTCCACACATACAGAACCAGAACCTGCCTGTTCACTCGTATTTCATCAACCTTAATCGATTTTGGGTGGTCATTTTCAATTGAATATTCGTAGAGGTGGAAAAAGTTTGGCAGCTCTATCATTTATTGAAATATATACTCGTATGTAGAATAACGTCGAGAAGGAATACAGAGAAATCGAAAAACTGAAAATGGAAAATGTTCTTTTGCAAAAAAAAAAAAGAAAAAAAGGGAGGCTTGTTTATTTGCGAATGTGCAGTATTATGACAGGCATAAATCTCTCATGGGTAGGTATCGCAGGAGCAAGTGGTAAGTTTTTTTTTTTGGACGCTTCATAGTATGGGCCTACTCCAGACAAGAGAAACAGGGAGAAGGGTTAGTTTTTAATTGAAACACACCGAGTATACTTCCATACAGCAGTCATCTATATATGGTATTCGCCTCTCTATCTTTTTTCCCTCTGTCTGTATTATGTTTATATACTCTATGTATTATACATAGTATCCTATACTGTCGTGTACTGTACATTTTCCATTTTGCACGTAAACAAATAAATCACGTAAATATGGCGGAAAGCATTTGGATGCGAAACGCATTAAAAACTCATTTATCACGTTCGAGAGACTCTCGAATTTGGTTAAGACAAAATATGGTTTTTAGGCTGCTGAATATCAAGTCAATTTTTTCATCCCCCTTTTTTTTTTTAAATTTCTGTGCGTGAGCGTAAGTTCGTGTGTACTTCGCTCTTTCCACTCACACAGATAGGACAGGTCTATGAACTTGTTACATATATACCTACGCTATACATTCCGTGAAATTTATTAGACCTTATTTCATGAGAATGAATGATGCAGAAATGATTGACGACGGATAATAGCTATTGAACAGAGAGAAAAGGCAACGAGTACTTTTTCCCTTTTCAAAAACAAATTCATAAAAGATTCAACATTTTTAATTTGTGAGGTGGTTCCAAACATGATGATGGGATTAAACTTCATATTGTCAATGTCAAATAAAAGTGCGGGTACCTATGTAAGATAATTATCACAGTGGTGGACATGAAAAAGTACACGATAATAAACTATAGGCCAATAGAATAAAGATGCAAAATGAATATCATAATATTCTAGTGACGTTTTCGACATTTAGCAGAGCAAAAGAACTACAATTCAACCTGCGTTAAAACGACCAAAGTTGAGCGCAAAATGTTTTGCATTTGACTGCGAGATTCGAAAAGCTGTAAGCCAACAAAAAAACTGAAACAACAACTTTTCAGACGAAGCTTTTGCGTAAGCGAATCGAATTCGCTGCCTCTTTCAAACTTCGTTCTGGTGTTACGGTTGTTCAAAAATTATTCCAAGCCATAATGTCTAATCAAATTTCTAAACACGAAAAACTTTTTGAACCACTTTTGCAGACTTGTTCGTCAAAACTCCAGCCACGGATGGGGCGATAATAACTCTAACACGCAGAAAAAAAAAAAAAACTCACCGTTACAATAACCGAAAATCGATTTCGAAACTTCGACAGAATTTTCTTTGTTCAAAACTATACAGAGTTTACGCTTAATCGAACACGAACAGATTGATCTGACAGAACAGAATTTCAAAAAATTTTGCTCTCCTTTTGGTAAGACAAATCTCGTATAGGCTACCCATATATGTATGTTGAAACAAAAAGAAAATCAAAATTCTAGCAGATTCGAATAGATATGAATGAGAACCTGTACTCCACACTGAGCTATCGATAGCGACACTCCAAAATTGTAATTAATTAAATTTTTTCAACTGTTCCAAGTGGTATTACCAATACCAAATCGAATAATTGAGAACCATGAAACCACCTATAAATTGATGTTCCAATGAAATGAAAAACAGAGGCAAATGGCAATGAAACTGGAAAAAACTATTTTTTAAATACATGCGATAAGGAAAAATCAGTAATGACGATGATAAGAGCTCCCTAATTTAATGAGCTATCCTACTTTGGTTAAGGACTTGATATACTCCATTTAAATAATATATTATTAAAATGAATCCATTTCCATTAAGAATTTGAAGAATTTTTCAACCTGTCAAAGAGCCTTTAAAAAATCGTAAAATTCAAAACACAAAAGAAATCATGATTGAGTCGATTTACCGCTATCCAGCAATAATCGTACATATCTACTCACTTGTATTCGAGATATTGAAACTATAGGTATACATAATATTATGCGAAAATGAAGGCAATATTTTGACACAGGCGAAAAGCACACGAAATTAAAATTAATTTCGGTAATGAAATCGAAAAAATTTTATACTGATTTTTAAATTAATTTTCAAGTCGATAAAAAGTACGTAAATGAGCAAGAGCTATGCTGAAAACTATGCATAATATATTTTCAAGCTCGACAGCTCGAAGTAAATACCTATATTTTGATCAACCGACGGAAAAACAATCTGCATTTTAGAGGCGGTTATTTTAATGGCCAAATATTTTCAGGTAACGACGATTTGTCACTGCAAAAACCGAAGCCTTATGACAAAATATAATCGAATCTTCAAGTAGTCACATCATCACATCAGCTAAGGTTGCGAAGTTTACCTTGTTTTTTCTTAAAATTATAGATTTGAACCAACTTGAACCACCACTATATAAAGGGTGGGGGGAGGGGGAGGAGGTGGACAACAACAAACATTTGCTTAAAAAAAAAACACTTTTCATCGATTAATACATTATTCTAATCATCAAGGTTACAATTTTTACAATTTTTACAATTTTTTCGGCTCAAATAGGTACTTTCTTTGGCCATAAAGAGAATTGTCTTCAACAACGAATAATCACAAGTGCAATAAGCTCTATTTCACTGAGTTATGGCCAACGATCAACCAGCCATATATTCTATAAATTACCATATTATACAAATTTTTACACCATCAGTTTTTAGCGATCAATCGTCACAATCCGCATATCCAGTAATTATTTATCCAGTGTTCTTATATGTAAATACGCGAAGTGATTGTAATATTCCTGTACAATTTCTAGTAAGCTTTTGAAAACGTCATCACCGTGATTTTCACCATTTTATTTGTGCCATATTTTATGATTTTCGACGACCGCATATTTCTTTTTTTTAAATTTTCAGACATACAGTTTACGAGATCTTACAACAACAAACATCTCAGCAGTTGAAATCGCGAAAAGCCAAGCTCAAGGTGTAGATACTGTACTGCACCAGAAGTATAGCGAGATTTAATTTTTCCAACTCGACGTATGAGGAAAACATACTCGTAGCTTTTCGATTCAGTTCCACTATTCTATCTCATCTCCCTCATGAGAACATAGATTTCACTTCAAAAAGCTCTGACCCAAGTTTTTCCCTCATTATTCTCACCTAATTCACTTTTTCTCTCTCGACCTCTCTCTCTTTCACACATTCACTATAACACAAGTTTCCAACTTGTGCAGCAGCCAGCAGTGTTTGTTTGGAAACACGCTCGTTTTCATTTTCGTTCGCATAGAATCGAAACTGATTGAATTAAAATTGCCGAAAAAACGTGTAAAATCTTTCGGCTTCGCAATTCCTTCGGGATGTATTTCGGTACTACTGGTAGCGTGTGCAAACTCGAAAACTTTTTAAAGGTGCATACTTTTTCCTCTTTTCTCTTTCCATCCGCCTCCCCGCCAGATTCTCTCGTGAATTTTTCTTCATTTTGCTATTTTCACCCTTCTCCTCGAGCCTTCCCCCATCAGGGTACCTTATCCGTTCACACAACACTTTCGAACGTGATCTTTCATACGAGTACTCCAGCACACCGCGTTGAAGAAGATTTATCATTTAATGAACGTGAAAATAATTTCGAATAAGATTCGTGTATTGGTCGCGACATATACGATGATTTATGACACCACCTCTGTATTCATGGATTTTTTCCCCTCATTCTTTGACAACGATAGCAACCCCCCCCCCATCCTTTATAGACCCTAAAAAGCTGCACGATTTTTAAATTTTTATGTCAGGCGGGAGGGGGGGGGGAATCAACTAAAACACCCTCATTTCTTCGCTCTTTAGATCATTATACCACTTTTCCTCGCACTCTGGCAACATTTTCCCTCACTTTGTACCCGCCGCGCCGTTAATTAGTTTATCTGCAATACCAAAGGTATGTAAATAATGTTTCGAATTAAATCTGTGAAAAAAGGCGGAACGCTATCGAAAGTATGCTGGTGCCGCTGCCAGCAAAGTGGAGGGTGCAGAGAGGCCCAGTGCTGCTTTACAGTTGAGAAAGGGTAGCACTAAAAGGTTCACTCACACAGTCACGGTGGAGAGATAGAGAATAAGTCGAGCAGAATAAAGAAAAAAGCGTATTCGGCAGGCATCTTTATGAAACGTTACCCCAAACGTCTTCTTATTCACCTTCTTCCAAGGAATCGTGGGCTACATAAAATTCCAAAAAGCAATCGTACTCTCTTCCATTCAGCCCTCATCTTCAAAAGCTAAAGAGAGTTGTTTAATTAAATTACCTTCACTTTTTTTCTTCTTTTTTTTTTACCAGATGCCTCGAAGTATGCCAACCCTCCCCTCCACTGTGCTGGTATAACTCTCGTTTTTCATACTTTGGGAACTTGTGAAAATATTCGCAAGATTTTCAAGTTTTCATTCAACTTTGGAATTTTCAAAGTTGAAACAGAGAAGAATGAATTTTTCAACGAGGCTAAGCCTGATGAGTGCGAATGTAAAAAATTATTAAAAAGTTTTGCACCAGCGGAATAGAATGCTTCAAATTTTAAGCGTTCATCTTGATTGAATCTATAACTGTAAGTGCGGCATTCTTCCAAAACGCTAAGCAAGTCGTAAGTCCATATCTATAGATTTTGAAGTTTTCACCAAAAAACTGAGCAAGTTTTTGAATTTGCTTCTAAAAATTAGGGAAAAATTATAACGTACGGGAAAATATAATGAAAATTGTACAATAATTTGGAATATTTTGATAAAAATTCCAATTTTTAAGCTGTTGATCGGGTCTATAGAGAGTGCATTGACCCTTCTTATGCGAGAGGTAAGTAATTGTGCCTCCACTTTCTTCTAATTTTCTCTCCAATTTCAAATTGAATTTAGCACAATTCTAAAACTGACAAGGTACATTCTGTTCGCTTTCTTCTCCATCAT
Organism: Parthenolecanium corni; assembly: GCA_038050395.1. Lineage (NCBI taxonomy): Eukaryota > Metazoa > Arthropoda > Insecta > Hemiptera > Coccidae > Parthenolecanium > Parthenolecanium corni. The sequence continues at coordinate 674,837 of JBBCAQ010000002.1, forward strand.
TCGCTTGTACACTCCAATGTTGATGTTTCAGGGTTAACTTTGCAAACTCGATTCCTATTCCTCTACTTACGTTGTCACATTATTTATTTTCAAATAAATTCGCTAGCTAAAAAAACCGAAAGCAAAAATAAATCTAATGACAGGCGCTATCCGATTTCTAGTTTTTCGCGTTTTTTCTCCACTCAAGATGCGAACAAATTTCATTATTGTGGCACGTATACGATCATTTCAGCGTCTAACAGGAGTTTCCATATCTCAAAAAGGTCGAAAAAAAAAAGAAGAAAATTCGAGGAAAAACGAAAATCGTATTCAACCATTAACGTTCAGAGAAAAATTCCAAACTTTTCGAAGGATTACAGTATAAAATTTGAAACTTTCTGGTTTTTCTTCAGCCTCCTCCCCCCCCCACCCGCCCACAGTCCTCATTCATCACGCAGAGACCAATTACAACGTAGTATCTCCGTTCTTTTCTTTCAAGAAATTCCGTCGAAGTTGAAAACAGAGAAAAGTAGAGTTGAAGAAATGAAAAGAAAAAAAAAAGACGTTTTAAAAAAAAACTTTGATTTGAGAAAGCGAAAAAGCTGGCTTAATTTTTCACAAGTACTCCACACAACCGATACCAATAAAAGTTTTTGGAAAAATAAAACTTATCTGGCCTCTTATATATACTGCGCGGTTACTACGGTGAAAAGCATAAAAAAATAAACTTTTCTTTTGCTTCCATTTTCTAAACGTTAGAAAATGTTTTCTTTCTTTTGAAGAGGTAGGCGGGCGGTTGTTTGTTGAATCCGATTTCAAAAATCAAATCCTGTTTCGTCATTTCCACCAATGGCCACTCTTCCATAAACGTTGCAAAGAAGATTATTTTTTCATGTTCTCTGTTTTTCTTCTTCGATGCGATTCGCGTCTCGTAAGATTCCAGTCTTCGAAACGTTTTCAACCCACAAAAAGTATTTACAACTTTGTGGAAAATTTTCCATAAGGCAAAAGGTCTTAAAATGTCATTGACATGAAGGCATTATACCAGGTTTTATACGACTAACTTTCTTTTTTTCTTTTGTTCTTTCATTTTTTTCTCTTTTTTCAAGGGGAGCCCTAAATAATAAGTGATTTATGATTATTGAATTCAATGACTGATTTGAAAGCTAGTAAAAAAACGAATCTTTGTACAACAAACCAAGCCCGTAGCTATAACGCCAAGACAAAGGCAGAGGCACCGCTCTGGCTGGCATTTTTCAGAAAAAATCAAAATCTTAGTTATTTTTAGCGCCAGCATTCAGCAAGGGAAAAATTTTTCAACCAGAGAAAATTTGCTTTTCCGCAAATATCATAAGCCCTGGCTCTCAGAATTGCTTAGCTATGGGCCTGCAATAGACTCGCTGTTTCAGAAGGAATCTCATTTTCAAGGCACATTTTTATAGGTTCTAAATTCCTTTTAGAATTAATTTCATTCCGAAATCTTGTGGAAGAACCGATCTATGAAGGAGACATTTTTTAACCACAAGCAGATGTGATTCAAGTACGATTAACTAAGTAATATATTTAGATTCGAATAATCTCTAGAACTTGACAGTTTCATCAATATATTCATTTTATGATAGGTAGTCAAATTGCTAAAAATCAGCATAATTCGATAAGTCAGGCCACATTTGGTTATTAAGATCGACTTTTTCTAATGCCCATAAACCGTACAACTATGCATGTATTTCCTAGACGTTCATTTCAAGAATTAAAAAAAATATTGTAGAACATTCACACCAACGTAATTCTCGAAGGCAAGCAAGAACTAATCAATCAAAATGAAAATTCGACATTAAAAACAACTACGAGCTGAACATCTAATTGTTGCCCGCGGCTTTCAGCTAGAAGACCCAACAACGTATAGTAACCCTCCTTTCTACTCGATCAATTTTTCTCATAAAAACAAAGATCGGGTTAACTGATAACGAAACTTTATGACAGAATATCTAACAAAAACTACACGTCTGAATCATACGAAAATTTGCTAGTTACAGACGTCTCCATCATAACGCATCTCGTGTAAAACAAGTTGATGACCCGAATTAGTTCGCAACGCGAAGAGCCTGCGGCCATTTCTAAAGGTATCACAAAAACTAAAATAATTCATACAGAGGAACTCTCATAATACATCAAATGTGCCTCCGGCCAAAGGTCGACATTCGTCGAGCAAACGAACAGAGCGAAAAGAATTAGCCTAAGGGGTAATCAAGCTTAGAACCTAGCAAATATCAACTATAACAAAAACATACGGCCAAAAGAACACGCTTTCTAACGTTTTCTGTGAGTTCATAGAATCTTCTGACGGAGGAAAAAGAAGGCAAAAAAAAAAAGAAAAGGAAATTCTAAAAGACAAAAGATAGAAAGAACTAAGAATGAATTTGCAACCAAATTCAGTCAATCGTTGCGTTATATCTTTGAGGTATCAAAATCTTTCATGATGATGCATAAAAAGTAACTAAATTAATACCATGATGAAAATTAGAAAATCAAAAACGATTAACGAACCACCAAGAAAATTAATCAAGAGATTATTGATAAGAACCGTTCGATGACAACAGACAAATAGGCGCACGCATCATCATGTTAAGTTGTACGTTATCCATCTCCGCTATCGATTTTCAATTTCGTGTTAAATTTCCAACTTCACTCCCATGTAACGAAAACAAAGATGTTGACAAATCAAAAATTCATCAAACATTATAACTTGCTATACTATTTGCACGTTTCGGAAAAATTGAAAAACAATCTGCAGAATAATCGAAAATACAAATGTTTGTAGAAGTCAAAATGAGAATATGAAATGGTTAATTCAAACTAATTACAAAAAAAGCACAGCTCAAGAGCTCTAATTTGAGAAGAAATAATAAATTAAAAAGTTAGTTTCAGTTTATCCATTTCCTAGTAGGTCTTCATTTTGTAACTCTGTCCTTATTTTTTCTTCCTTTATTTTGCACGTAACAATGAATGACTGGCATTTCCCACGTGCGTGGGCTGAAATGTAAATTTTCATGAAAGCGGGACAAACATTATTGGAGTTCAGCGTTATTTTTAGCACAGGTTTCAATACTCCGGATACTTTAAGGTAAAGATAAATTTAGAAGAGCGGACGCTCCTGAGATTTTCGAAACAAAAATGAAAAAGTAAATAGATTTTTGAATAGGTATATTCGCAATACAGAAAAGCTCTCGGATAATTTTTTTATCCCACTTATTTCACGTACGGAGTTGACAGCGACAAAAAAACAAGTATTTTCAACCCAAAAAAATGGAACTAACAGTGTCTTACTAATCCACAAGCTAAAAAGTCTCTTCGAGGTTCAAAAATGAGAAGTATTGGGATTTATTTATAGGTACTTTCAAATGGAAAGTTTACGACTTTATGTCGTTTTTCAAAATAGCCAAAATATAGGAAGCTCACGCGTTATATGAATTGTTTGAAAAATACTGCATAACTACGTATATTCAAACTGTTGAGGAGAGGAAAGGATGAATTAATGTCTATAAATAATAGATGGATAATGTAGACCGAATTTCAAATTTGAGAAAAAAACTTCTTTCCGCAGTAATACTTAACTTCTTCTTGAACACAGGGTGCTGCAAAATGACCGGCTACATTTGTCTTTTCATTATTACATGTAATACTTTGAATTAAAATTCATCTTTCAAGGTTATACGTGTACATAAAATACAACTCCACTTCTCAACGTTGAACATTTTGCCTACCGTCGAACGGGGTGACTTTACATTCAAGGGGCGACTTTACCCACTTAGTTTTAGTCCAATAAATAAATTGCCAGGCAAAAATTAAAACCTAAATACGATTTGGATCGAAGCAGGTAGAAGGAGGAAAAGAAAAAAAAGATCGCCACCCCTACCTCACTTCACACAGTAACAGAACAAAAAAATAAAGCGGCGATATGGTTTTTTCCTTTTTTCTTATTCGTCTTTTTTTTTAACAACAGACACTCAAAATATTCAGTTCGGTTTCACACGGTTGAAGTTGGTACTTGACTAGTTTCTTTTCAATCGTATGTCTGAGTACAAACATCCTCAAAGTTCGCCTCCCCACCCATCAATAACCCGTCAATAACAAATTGATGGGTAAAGTCGCCCCATTGAGGGGTGACTTTACACAAATTTTTTGAAAAATCATAAAAAATAGAAGGAAGGCTGCAAACTCAAACTTTTTTTTACAATTGTGTTGAGAAATGTTAGACTTAAATTTTAAAACCAAATTCACTTCAATAGCTTCAAAATTGGAAGAGTTATAGAAGGACAAAGTTGAAAAACATAAAAAAAGTGTGTAAAGTCGCCCCATTCGACGGTACCACTTTCTCGCAAACGTTAATACTCAATTTTCAAATACTTTACTAAGCAATGGTCATATTATTATTTCAGCAATTCTTTTCTCTATACGCCATCAAAGATATAATATACCTACAGAATCACCAGGGGGGATTTCCCTCCTCATTGTGCCAAAGAAATATCACACGTCCACAATTCCCCTTTCCTGTCAATCTCGCAATATATAGTAGAGGAAACTGCGTAATAATTTGACTATAATATTGCTTAGCAAAAGTCTTTGAAATTTGGTTTTCCTACCTTCGGGAATGAGTGAGGCAAGATGATTATAGCATTCAAGTGAAATTATATTTCATACATAACCTTTAAGAATGAATTTCAATTCAATCTTGAGCGTAATTGAAAAAACTTGATGTACCTAGCTGATCATTTTGCCACACCCTGTACATTAAAAAATTCCAAAAATCTGAAGCCTCTTTTTGAAAATGCGTTTTTTCACCTTCAAGTTTGAAAAAAATAATACAATTTAGTGTAATTTCGAGTCAGACAAATGCTTCTTAGACCACTGAATTCATCATTACGTCATATTATGCAGGTAAATAGCAGAAAATGTGAAATTTGTGTTAAAAAATCTGTTTTATTTGCCTTTTCTCTTTTCCCTTTCAGAATAGATGGATGGATGGATTGTGAAATTTCAAGACGTTCCAAAACCACTCATAAACAACTTCTACTTTTTACTTTCAGTAAAAGACTTGCAGCAGGTTTTCCGAAGAAATTCAGCTAAAATTTCGACGCAAAATAAGAGCAAGTTAAATATGGAAACGAGCTCTGATTTTCAAATCGTTTTTTCTAAATCCGACTTTCTCCACGTTATTTTACCCGCCAAAATCCGGCGAATAAACGTACAACTCGCCGTGAGCGAGTATTCTCTCATTTTCTTCTTCATTCGTTTGTTTGTCATTTTGACAGGGCTTCATCAGATTAATATAAAACGCTGCTTGATTACGTTTTCGAAATGCCCTTCGAAGGTATGTACTTTCAGTCGGAGTTGAAAGAGAGCTTTACAATGTATACATTTCGAGTGGAAAAAAAGACAGGAAAATACAGACAGACAGTTGAGTGAAAAGAGGAGAAGAAATGGAGGGCAAAAAATTATACGAGATAGACGCGCCAGAAATTAGAGAAAATACATTCGAAAAGTGGATATAGCTGATGACTGGCGTTGAGTTTTTTTTTGTTTAAATGGCAACGAGTCGGGAGATGGAGGGTAACAAAACTGACGAGCCAAACCGAAAAGCGAATCAAACGTAAAATAATAATAATAATGGACCTAAATGGATAGTTATGATTGGAATTCGAAATTCGATTAAGGCAAACTGCGCCCTTGTCCACCCCCAAACCTTCACATTTTTCTGGTGGCAATCCAGTGGTAAATGGTGGTGCAGCATCATTTCTTTCTCTATTTATTCAGCGCTTACGTATATCTATATGCACTTCATAATATTATACTGATGCATACATGTATACACGAAACGACAAAATGAGGCAGTAACGTGTCAGTGCAGGGGACAGGCAAAGCAGGCGATGCAGGGTAACGAGGAAAAACAAGGGAGTAAAATGCGCGGAATTTCGGACCGAGCTTTAGCTCTTGTTTAATATCAATTTTCATTTACTGGCGATGTCATAAAATGGATAATACGCTAAATTGACTGTTTCATTCTGTTCCCCCTCCTATTCGCCTTTTTTTTTTTGTATCCACGTTTTTCACCTCTCCTACCACTCGGATTTTTTTTTCCATTTCATATCTAAAACGCCCGCTACATTATATTTTTTTATTGCGCCGCGTCGAGAGAAAAAAGCCGACCAAAAAAAGGGCAATATTAAAAGAAAGAAAGGAAAAAAAAAAATAGAATCACGGTCGTAAGATGGAAAAAAATGCTTTTAGAGGCTTCAATTTTTCGTTCCAAATTATTCAAGTTCGCATGTACGGAATGTTAATGATTTTTAACTTTTATATGCTTTTATCGTCCGGTTTGACTCAGCCACGAAGTACTCCACTCGCTAATTCCATATTCGAAAGCCGACTGCAATTTTCACTGAAGCGTTTAGAAAGACGCCTACGGCGGACTAAATTGAATCGAAATCGTGTCAAAAAGAGAGACTGCGCTTTTTTTTGCCTTTACCGAATGAAAGCGAAAAAAAAAAATGGCGGACACCTCGAATGAGCGATAATGGATTCGAAAAAAAAAAAAAGTATTGAGAGGCCATTGAGTACGATAAAAGCACACGCTTCTTTTTCATTAGCTCTTGCTAGAAAGTTTTCTACAACGATGGCACTGAAGCCATACCATTCGATTAGAATTTCGACTATTGAGAACGGTTGCTTTGTTTCAAACTGAGTTAATGAAATCTAAAAGAAAACACAACAATATTTGAATAATAAAGCTCGAGATTAGTTGGAAAATTCACGGTTTCAAAGTATAGTTTTCAAACACGCAGCTCTAGCATTAAATTCATATGCTAGCTTTATAATTATTGGCCCAATCAAATTCTTAGTTTGATTTAGAAAAATAATGCATCATTATCTCATAAGTAGTGTCTTTTCTCGTACAGAGTGTTTCATTAAATTATTATAATTACATCGCATGATTACAATTAACTAATGACTCAAATTATGATTAATTATAGATACGTATTTATAACTTGTCTCACTGCATTTATACAGGTAAAAAAACATTCCGAACCTTTTTTTTAAATTGAAAAATAAATCAACAAATCGAGGAAAAAAATGATTAGAGACGGGTCAAAATGAATATTAATTCTGCAGACACTATTTGAGGGTGGTCCGAGAATACCTTCAGCTAGTACAACTCAATATCAACTGTCATTACTGAATAGTTTGCGTAAAATTTTGAAAAAGTTGTAAAATTAAAGCATGGTACTTGTTCTTAAAAGTAACTCTCGATTTCGCGCAGTTAAATTGTGAATATTTGAAGCCTTTGAAAAAGGTCTGAAAAAATCTGGATTCAAAAAACGATACATACGAGAGCTATGGAGACTATCGATACTAAAGGAAATTGAGATTTGAGGGCGAACTCTCAAAGGCACTCATTCTGATTTCATAAGTACTATTCTCCAACTTGGTAAATTAGATTATTTTTATGAAACCTTTCATGCATCAAAATTATACCAATAATACTTTTCAAACACTTTCAAATGGTTAAAGTGGTATAAGCATACTTCAAACAAATTTTATTTAAAAACACTTTTATCGAGTTAAACGTTGAACTCGAATGTACTTATGAGGACTTTTAACAAGCTTAGACACAGAGACTGATACCTCGTTATAAACGACCTACTTGTAAATAAAGCGTTCCCATTATTTCAGCAAACCCATTCTTTAATATCGATTTTACACAAAAATATTTCCTCCTTTTTCATACACCTTGGACACAGCAAGCAGCCTTTAAATTACGAGTATTAAGTATACGTTGCTATTTCAACAAGTATAAACTCTTCATTATCGGTTCGTTTATTCTACCTTGTAAATGCCTGTTCTACTATGTATATTCCAATTTTATTGATTTCTCAGCTCACCTGTTCATTAATGCACGAACAGACGTCGATAAACCCAACTTTCCGGCGCGAAAACTAACGAAAAGATTTACTTTGCAAACGCTAAAAGGCGAAGGAGACGGCGGCGTTTAAAAAAAATCCGACGAAAAAAGCGTTTTTCTAAAACTCATTTTCAACAATTTGACGTTTACCCCAAATTTCTTCATTTTGTGTCGTCGCTCACGGCTATTGAAACAACAATACATAAAGAACATAAGCTGTAACAACGATTAAAGACGAAAAAAAGAGAAAAAAAAAGGAGCGGAAAAAAGTCGACGAATCGGATGGCCGGGCGAAGAGAGTGGGAAAAAAGTTCGTTTTAAAAATTGTATTAAGAGAAGTTATAATGCGTTTTAACCCTACCGTACGACAATTCTCATTAAGAAATATTACTCGAGGGCATTATCGAAAAGAAGAAAAGGAAGAAGAAAAAACAGAAGACAAAAAAAAGAAGAAGAAGAAGAAGAAAGAAAGAAAGAAACGAAAGTTTACTTCTTTCAGTCAAAAGAGGAGGGAAAAAGAAAAATTTCGAAAGAGTACAACTTTTCAAAGCAGGAGCATGGTACGCGTGTTAACCAGCAGCGATAAAAGTTTTATTTATTTTTTAGCAAAGTTACGCGACCGTAATTTTTTAAATAACCTCTTCTGGTACCGGTGTTTCTATTTTTTTGCCTCCACCACCACTCTCTTGTTCACTGGCCGAACTGAAAAATTTCTCTGAAAAAATACGGCAGTAGCTTGAAAGTAGTACTTTCACTCAAAATCTGAGCTCCATGTCGTCAACACCCACACCCCCCCCCCCAAAAAAAAAGGGTCCAAAATATGCTAGGAATTTTGTACTCATTTTGTACCGTTTTAAATCCCAAAACAAAATTTTGTACCGGCATCCACTAAGAGTTATTCAAAGAAACGTTATGGGGTGCTGCGGGGACATGATAGCACCCCACTTCAACCGATCAACTTGAAAATAGTCTAATTATTTTGTACTCATTTTGTACCATTTTGTCCTGACAAAATAACTTTTTGTACTGCTACCCTACCTATGCTCAGATATGGGACTGATCTTTAAACTCGAGAAAATTGCTCCAAAACAGTCTCATCATTTTGTACTCATTTTGTACCATTTGTACTGGCAAATTAATATTTAGTACTGCTCCCCTACCTATCCTTGGATAGGGGGCTGACCTTCAAACTCGAGAAAATTGCCATAAAATGGTCTCATTATTTTGTACTCATTTTGTACTTTTTTGTACTAGCAAAATAATATTTTGTACTGCTCCCCTACCAATGCTCAGATAGGGGTCTGACCTTCCAACTCGAGAAAATTGCTCCAAAATGGTCTTATTATTTTGTACTCATTTTGTACTGTTTTGTATTGGCAAAATAACATTTTGTACTGCTCCCCTACCTACTCCCGGATCTTTTACTAACTCGCAACTGTAATATTTATGATTTTTAATAACTTTTTAAAATCTTTGTGAAGATTCATCATCAAAATAGTGAGTATACATCTCGTCGGTGGCCTGATAAATAACTCCTACATGATGAAATTTAAAAAAATTATGTGTTTGGGTTCTTTATATTTGTCTTGAGTAAAGAAAATCAACGAACCAAAACGCATGAAATCACAAAATTTTCAACAAATAGGAAGTATAGTATTTAGCAGACCACCGACGAACTACACAGATGCTTCGAATTTGAATATACTTATTTTTTATTCGTGTATGCGGAATGATTGAACTGGTAAGTTTATCATTCCAATATCTCATTCGAAAGATTTTGTAATAAAGGTGGGAACAGGGTGAAATCTAGTGATGTAAAAAGTTCGGGTACCCGATTCTAATTTCTTCAAGAATCGAAAATTTTCAGAATCAAGCTAACAGAAAGGGAATAGGCAAAATTAAGCAAAATTGAAAGAACAAAACAAAACTACCCCCACCAGCTGCGTGAGTCGTCTCCCGATGATTGGTATAGTTTTTCCTATTTTAGTACATACATATACACATGTTGTAAAAATAATTTTACGCAGCAAAAATATTGAAAAGTTGAAACCCGATTAGTGCATTATCCCGTACAGAAGAACAAAGGGAAGGAAAGAAATGAGGTTGAATAATATTCAGTTGCATAGCAACCTAATAATTTTTTCAACCCTTTCAACGCATTCAAAGAAATCTTTGTCTGACTTTGTGCCAAGGCCAGGTCCACACTTTTACCTTTATTAGTAAAATAAGCGAATACGGGCAAGTAACAAATAAAGCCAAATGTGTGTGAACTTTTTAGAATTTATATCATGCCACAAATAAACGACAAGTTTGATAAAAACTATATGTACTAGACCAAAATTTTCATTTTACCCAACAAAATAACGATGCCCACACGAAGTTCTAAAAATTTCATTGCTACTCTTTCGAAGTATTTCTTTTCCTTATTGCAAGCTATATTTTTTCTGCCTCAATAAATATCGATAATAATAAGAATAAAAAACCGTATATCCTCCATTATGACATCGTTTCAGAAACCCTTATTACAACGTCGTTCAAGTGCCTTCCTCGACTAGGGTCCTTATTAAGACTTCCAACGAGAGCAGATATAAAGACGAAGCTTTTCAAACGTGAAACAGGCTCCAATAAAGTAGCCGTGTTATTTATGCTCGTAAATGAAATCGACTCAAAATTTTTGTCTCGAATATATGTTGCTTCTTTGACGACACAGATGGAAAATTAACTAGAAAAAACTGGCGAATCAAATAAAGTATAACCGGACATTTCAGTATATATCTCATAGTGCGTCACCTACATTCTGCATTGAAAGAAATAAAATATGATAATTTTTATTACATTTTTACTACTTTTCTTACCATCTTAGATAGTATAATTATTATACTATTTTTGAGGCAATTTCTACTATAAATCTCGAATTCTCGGAGTTTTCTCATACAAACACCCCGTAAAAATTACTATCCATTTTGAACAGTTTACATGGAAGACTTTTCTAGAAAAATTAATTGCCATTTAAAGGACATTTGCATAGATAAAAATTAGAACAGACTCTGAATACTCAACAGTTCCTTTGATTGAATTCTCTAATCTGAGTCTTCGCCAACTCGTATATAATCCTTTGCGGCAAATGACAACACAGATTCAATTTCACACGAACCCCTTGTTCGAGTTAATGGACCTTCCATTCGATTTTTCCTCCACCGTATTATTGTCTACTCGGTCCTGCTTCGACACGTTTCAACTCCACAACAGGGCATTTTGAAAACCACAACTTAATCACAGCTCCGCCACCTGAATACCTTCGGGCGATCACACGAAATCTCTTTACCACAACTGCTTCTACATGTCCAAGCAGCAGGTAATTCTCTCATGTTGTGGTTTTCGGCCACTCACTCCGCCGGGCAGCCCTTTAATATTGTGCGATTCCCAATCAAAATTAAGGAACATACCCGTCAATTAATGCAAAAAAAAAAAAGAAAAAAAAAGAAAAGAAAACTTAGGCCGCCGCGAACGGGCATCAGAAATGGAATAGGTAAATCGTGTTTACATTTCGACGCTCACTTTAGTAGGGCGTGCATTATTATACCATGGCAAAGGACAAAATTTTTCCACACATTTTTGGGTCGTTAGTGGCTACACCCTTGTGTCACCTTGTGTCACATTGTCCTTGTCCGTTCACGCCTTACACACCCATTAAAATTGTTTGCGCTCGAATTAAACACCCTTCTGGTATTCGCATTTCTATTCCCCAACCCCAAATTGCTCCGCTGTAGGGAAATTTAGCCTTTAACCTCGTTCAACATCAATTTTTCAAACCCAGCAAAAAATAAGTGCAATTTCCATAATCTTAGACACTCTGTTTGAAAATAAGAAGCTATACTATACGTATTACAATAGAATCAAGCAGTAGATACGAGAATATATGAGTAGAGAATGAAATTAAATAATTATATAAAAGCAAAAACTAAAATTAGAAAAAAAATAATGAGGAAAAGAGTTAATTCTTTTGATTTTTTCAAATTTTAACCTTTATCCAGAATGTTTCGTTTTTATACAGAAATACGAGATGCCATCCTCCATCCTCCATGTTAGTTTTCCTCCCAACCTTTGCGCGCAGACCAGCAGTTCGAAATACCAGCAAAGTACGACAAAAAACTCAACTTGATTCGCAATAATATGATACGAGTATGAAGGCGGCATCTTGTAATTACGATTACATTTCGAAAACTTCAGCCATCTTCAGGTACCACGAATCCCCAGAGCAATTTTCTTACAGTCACCTCACCACCGTCCTAAGGGAAAACGACGTGAAAGGTGGCACTGGCGGAAAGAACAACTTCAACGAAATAGCTCTAACTTGGAAGGCAGCAAGGGCTGAATCGGATGCAGATGATGAAGTGAGGAGGAGAACTTAATTAAGTTTCAATGAAAACGTGAAATGAGGGTCTATACGTTGAATACTCAGCTTCCGCTGAGAAAAGGGCCGTATACAGACGAATGTAATAAAATATTGGAGAAATGAAGACGCGTAAAAAATGAGCATAACACCGAAAAAGGAAGCTGAAAAGAAGTGCGAAACTAGAAAGAGGCATTTTTTGACGGAGATTTTTCTTCATTTCGGCGTGTCTTTTTTTTTTTTTTTTTTTTTTTTTTTACCTCTCTTTATTGCCTCACCGAGGCTAACAAGGAACGAAAAACGTCTATACATAAGAAAAATTCGATAGCATTCGGTTCTCCTTTCTTTCTTCCTTCACTCTTTTAGCTACTTTTTTCGCCTTTTTGAAACCACTTTGCCCGCTTACTCGCTCTTTCATAAATCTACGGCGAAAAAGGTTATCTGAATTTTTTTTTTCTACCTATTTCTTTTTTCTTTCCAGTACCCTCAGCTTTTCGTCTCTCCTCGCGTATAACGACATACTTTGCGGATTTACGTTATTGCCTTCCGAATATAAAAAGGGTTGTTTTTTCGATATTTTTATTACTTTTAACGGTGCGGAAATGAAATGGTGCTTTGATTGTATCGCTTTCTGCGCGCCTCTATCATCGTTTACCTCGCTTGAAAAATGTTGAGAGGAGGCGCCGATAGGGGATTAGAAAAATGTACAACTTTCGAGAAGATATACACTCGTACTGTGTGTGTACGAGAATACGTTATCATATGCAAGGAAAACGAAAAACGACGAAGAAAGGCGAAGATAGGGGTAATCTGTTGGTAAACTGAAAGCAAAACGACTTTTAAGGGGGACGACGGACAACGCGGGGGATGAAAAAAATTAAAGAAGAAGACTGTAGAAATACGCGCGGGGATAAACAAGTCTTGAAGTCATAAGATGCTGTCGAATACACTGCTGCACTCGTTTTTAATGGGCACTAGCAACGAGTTTATTTTATGCAGTATCTAGAAAAACGGGGAAAGCTTATAGCGAACAGTACTACTGTATTATAATATCGTTGAAGACTACACCCTATGGGCAAAATATTTTGAAAACGAATCCGTTTTATTCCGGGTTATAATCCGTTTCTGGATTATAACCCGAAATTTTCCCATTTTCCGGCTTCTAAAACGGATTTCGAACGGATTGTAATCAGTCTTGCCGGAAATGAGTCCGGATTATTTTCCGTGAAGGCTGTTTTGGCCCGGGTTATAATCCGTGAAACCGTTTTACAAACGGATGTAGAAAAATTGCCCAAAAATTATCACTGATTATAATCAGGAAATCCGTTTTACAAACGGATTTGGAAAAATAATCAAGATGACAAAAATATCTGCAAATTTTCAGATCCAATGGTCGAAAATAAAAACGGACTGACAACGGATAAAATTCTCATTTTCCGGATCATTTTCTCATTTTTTGCCCATCGGGCACTTTAACCTGCAACTTTCAGGTTGTAATGCGAAGCATGCAACTGGTAGACCAGCTCGACCCGTCAATCATAAACGTCTAATATAAACTTCAAAAACTACCTACGAGTAGATACCTATAGTTGAATAATTTCAACAGCGATCTCAAGCAGTATTCTTGAAAATTGAACAAATGGTTGAAAAGTTCGATTAAAAATGAAACTGCTTTTGAAAAGCTGAAAAATTTGAAAAAGGAAGGCGATTATCAGCCAGGATTTCAGTCAAGATTGAAATTGTGCAAAGAAGAATCCTGCGAGAGCGAATTGGGTAGAAGACAATTACGCTTCCTTAAACATTTTTTTGCGATCTTCAAAAATTTTGCTTGACAAAAAAAAAACTTATCAAATTCACACGATTATAACGATTTTTAAAAATTTCTCTCATTATTATATTGAATAGGGAGATGTATCATCCCTAACTTGACTTCGATTCAAACGGCAAGTTTAGGACTCCTTAGTCCTTACCTCGCATCTTATTCTCAAGCGACTGATGCGTGGCTTGTTTGTGTCCTTAGAAGAGCGAAGTCCAGGCAGATTGAGAACGAACTGACTATTCTATTTTTCATGTAGATACTAAGTACCGTTATGTGCGTTATAACTTGGGACAAATTGGAACTTTTTTTTATTGACAACATATTGGTCTTAATGTACGTAGAAATGCGATTTCAACTACCCGAAGTTAATTTTAAGTAAATAGTACCTATTTGGAACACTAATTCTCCTAATTCAAAGTTTAACACGTCATAATCCAACTTGAGCATTGCTTGGTAACATGTTTTCATAAGTTAGGAGTAAACATGTAATATTAAGCTGACATGTGTGAGACACTAATAAAATTTCCAATTATGCTCGTAATTTTATACACGGGTTACTTTTAATGGAGAAAATTATAATGCGTAGCTTTTGACACAGGTTATACTCTTAACGGGTTAAAACAGTTCAACTTCTCACTACATTATCCAAGTTATGGCAGCGCTACTATCGCGTTTGTATTGCACATATTTTTCTTTCAATATTTATGTTCAACAATTTTCAAAACTTCACTAAAAATTGAATTTTTGGAATTTTCAAATGTACCTTGTACATAATAAAAACGCGAAACCCGCAATTTAAAATATCAGTCGAAAAAAATCGTTCAAGTACACTCCACTAGCGATAATAGACGATCGTCTGACGAAAATAATTCCGCGGAACACCTTGCGCAATATAATCAGCTCCAAATCTCACCGCTGTCCAATAATCCCATTGGTCTGCCCAGTCCGAGAAACACGCCTCAACCCAAACAAGATGAACGAATATCTTACGTAAAGCCCTCCAACTGGTTTTGGCTGGTGACCAGAAAACAGGTACAAGTTGTACACGATCCGTAATAGAGAAATAGAGTAGTAATGCTAAATCGTTGATATAAATTCTCCACAATATTCATGAAATTACCTTCTTCTCCGATTTTATTTTCACTTCTGGCACTTTTTAATTATTTTCTAATTTTTTATGGATTCAATTTATGACACCGTCTCGCTTGCTATGGTCTCAAAATCCGTATTTTACGACATTTTCGTACGAAGGTTTTTCCCGGCGGCAAAAAAAAAACCTCAACAGATCTTGTAAATTTATTGAAGCGTAATGCATATTACACAACCTGTAGAATTTGCGGTTTTCAATTAAATTCTGTTTTTCTCCATTCTGCCCTCGCCCTCCGCCGACCGCCATCTTGCTCATTGGCTCTTTCTTCTTAATTACAGATAATCCCAAGTCGAAAAAAGTAATAGCAATAAGGAAAATCGTGACGAAAAATTAAAATTTAATCCGTGGTGGCTTTTTTTTTTTTACTCTTCTTCATCAAAGAATTTAAAAAACCGTTACCCCTCTTATCGATGGTAAATTAAATTATTTCGACTAAATTTTTGTTGTGCTCACTTTGCAGTCACTCCCTCCGTCTCCGTCTTGCTCCCTACCCATCTTTATATCTTCGCTCGTTCTTTACAAAACGATGGCTAAGTGTAGTAGCAAGATTTATCGGTAAGCTGCGAAGTACATGTATATATAGGCTGGTGGCAAAAAGAAAGAGCTGAAGAGTATAGAAGCGAATTTTTCTCAAAACAGTGTAATCAGGGCGCAGGATTCAATGGAGGAAAAAACGTGGGAAGGATATTTATCGTAGGGATCGTATATCTTAATTTTTAAAGGTAATTGTTTTTTTGTTGTTTCCGCTTTTGGTAGGTACGCGGAAAGATATTTCGGCAGATGGTAAATACGATGTTACTTCTTTCTTTTCTTTTTTTCTTTCTTTCTTTTTTGGTTAGCTTAAAAGCTTGAAGAAAGATTTTTATCGCGCCAAATTGAGCTTTACATTTCCAGTTCAAGAAGATATTTTATGGCTTTCGGTCTTTATCGGGGAAGTATTTCAACTGATTTTATTTTTACAAAAAGATAAATTATATTATGCTGGTAGCTGTGCCTAACCATTAAATGAAGATAACTTATTCTGAGATAATTATTATTCAAGACGTCATCCAAAATAGAACCACCCCAATGTTTTGTATCAAGAAAGAGTTGCGAAGGTGAGAAAAAGCTGTTGGGAAACATTTCTTTCTAAAAAGTGCTGCGTATAGTTGTCTATAATATGCAACACTTTTAGAAGGAAAGTATCAAAATTCTCTACGATCATCTGTGAGTTTAGTAAGACTATTATGAACTACTCGTACTTCAATTTTATGGTATTTAGATCATTTTTACAGAGTGTAACCAATTAATCAAAAGCCAAAAATGAATCATGAACAATCTAGTTCATGAAAATTGGTACTTTTACGGCCAAGTTCGGCCCTACCTATTTTGCTAATATTTTCTCATTTTTGGAAACTGAATTTTCACACGGACAATTCTATGTACGAGTAAAAACAATATAATGTTTCTCTCTGGGAAACTATCGATTCTTCAATATCGCGTTGTGACATCATTACTTTCATGATCTAATAATTCAAAAAAGTTGAGAAAATCAAGTGTTAGAAAAAGTCTGCACTTGTGTGATTTTTTGATACTCGCATTATAAAATGGGCGATACGCATTTATTACCTAATTCAGTTTATTCACACATAAATTCCAGCCAGTTCTCATAGATTAATGACACCAATAGAAAAACAGATCATCTACTCGAGGCTTTCATCTTCAATTATAAATTTTCCGCGTAATAGCTTTCTATGAGATAATTCAAGTCTTCCATTTTTATTCTTATGAAATCCATAAGTCTGCAAATACTTAATAGGTTTTACATAAGTTCATGTGCGTGCAGTAGAACCAGTAACCCACTGTTCTAGCAGTGCCTGCTGGAAAAACGCGTTTAATTTAGAAAGATGTATAACTATAGTTGTTGTATACCTTATTGACGAGGAAAGGACTGTTCCTTTTATTTCTGTGTATTTGAAAGATTTGGTTCTAAACAGAATTTACCTATTACATATGATGTCACATCGGATATGACATCATCCGAGTCTTTCAAATAGGTAGTCCTTATTAAATCTTTGATATTTGCCACCTGGTAATTATAATTATTATACGAAAATTCAATTACAAAGGCACCGACACGAACAATTATTTAAATTTGTTATTTTTCACTCTAGCCCTTCTCTATATGAGGTCTCCGTGCTTGTTGCTGAAATGCTGATATCCTTTGATGCAGCATATGTGCTTCTGTTCGTCTCGTGGGCCAAGCCGTAGCAGTAGAAAGCTTAAAAACAGATGATGGGGTAGAGGGTCGAGGTCGACTATGCTGTATGTCGTAATACACTCTCCTCTCTTTATTATAGAGGCCTACTGCAAGTGGAAAATCAGATAAGGCTGCGAAATACGACCAACGAATGCGTAACTGCGAACCACGATTGTCGTATTTTTCAACGATTAGTCGTATTACACGTCGCCGTACACTCCACACACGGTCTCCCTTCAAGTTCGACGATGCGGTCCTACTACAATAATACGGATTTAAGAGGCGATTTTACAGGCGATAACACGGACTCGGTGGAAAAAAAAAAACGGAAAATTAACAACTCGATACTCGATTTGTCGCGTGGTGAATGCGAAACGAGCTCCATTTTTTTTTTTATCACCAATTCACCACCTAAATGTAATTGTCGAGGGTTGCTTGGATGTACGTATAAAACGCAATAAAAATAGATGCGTGTGACAAACATTGGCCGAGGGGGGCGAAAACGATGCACTTTCTCAAGCGGAAAGAAGGACCCTTGTTTTAAAATCTAATAACGTATCGATTAATTGGTTCGAGGACAATATTTGGGTGCGGACAAGTGTACGATGCTAAACGCGTAAAGAAATCGTAATGTCTTTTGTTAAATCTACATTTCAATAGATGTAACTATATTCTAAACTTTCAGTGTGATTTAAGGTCAGTCACGAGAGAACAAAAATAGATATGAATTCAAAATATGAATTCAGGCCCTCTAATGGTGGTTCATCGCATCGTTCTTGGGTTGATTTTAACAACGACCAAAATCTAACAAATTTCTCCAGCATTTTTGAAGATAAATTAACGAATTATGACAAAAAACATCGAGCCGATATGATTTCAAGATAGTTGAAGAATTTTCTTATACTTGGTACATGTATAACACAACTTCACAAATCACTATTTTAGCTGTATTTCTAAAAACGCTGCAGAATTGGTCTATGGCCATTCTTTGAAGCAAGTCTTTCATTTTCTGGTAATAACTACCACTCACTACCACCTGTTGATTTAAAATTCGATAAGATTTTTGGTTTTAACCGGACCAGAAAGTTCACAAGAGGATTCAGAGTAGCATCATTCGCATTTAGTTACATTCCTATAACTTACTCAGGGACGAGGCATTTCATAATAAATAACTTTAGAACAGTGGTTCAAAGTTCACGTCAACCCACCCCTTGTTCCCAAAAATTTCCTTCGCCCCCCAACACTGCGAGCCCATTCCGAGTTAGATTTCTGCACGTCGCTAACTACTCCCAACATTTTTAACGCCTTTCACGCTCCAGCAAACGTCAGCAGAAATATATGTGAAAAACTATGGCAAGCCAAAAAAAAAAAAAAAAAAGAGAAATAAAACAAGAAAAGAAATAAGAGGAAAGCAATACATACGTACGCATCCAAATTCAATCCATTTAAACTTTTTTTTCTTCTTTTTTTTTCTTTTGCCCCAAACTTTCGGCGTCGATTGTGCTGCTTTCAAGGAGAACTATAGTATAGGAAGTTGGAAGAAGGGTAAGGAAGTCGTTTCCTATTCTATGATTTTCGAACGCGAATTTCCATTTTGCAAAATGTGTTTCTTCCCTTCCCCATCACCCCGCCCGTGCCCACACCCCTCCACGCCAATTGTTTTCTGTCTTTTTCTCATTCTTTATATCTTTCAATGCAGATTAGGGCACGTTCTACGCTCTGACACTCGCAAGGTAATACATCTTCTCAACTCGTCCAAACTCGTGTGCAACTTTTAAATAAATTGAAAACCTCCTTGTCTCATATAACCTCCCAACCTCCGTCACATCCCCAATCAGCGCGAAAGAGACGAAGGAAGCACGCTTAAGGGGCGGCTGGGGGCGAAAAAATAATAAATAAAGACGGAAAAAACACAGAGAAAAAAATAAAGGGGTGAGTATAGAAAGCGGAAATAAGCGTCTATGAAATTTCTTTTTCATTCTTCGGCGTTTTTTTTTCTCGTTTTCCAGAGCTTTTCCTCTTTTTCTGTACGGGTTTTTCTGATCGGAGGGACGAGAGGGAGTCTCCATTCTTCTTCATTTCTTTTTTTTTTTTTTTGTCTCCATTACAACAACGAACGGTTAACTCTTTTAATTTCTTCGCTGTCATTTGAATACCCTCGAAATGCCGACACTCGAGCACACTGTTTCCGTAAATAAGATTACAAAAGAATTTCGAATAATTTGTTCACGAATGAGAGAAGCAAGCATCCTTCGTCTTATTCTTTCTTGTTTGACAAACTCGGCTTATAAATACGGAGCACACAGCCTCTCAAAAGCTCGGATATCGAATTTCTTTAACGAAACGTCTGACATGCCCTCCTGCTGCAGCCCTGCCACCTGCCTTCGAAATAAGTGCCAATAGAAACGAGAGCTTTGATGCTACGCGAAGCCGACTTTCGATAAGAAAAAAAAAAAAAATACGAGTACATCTACGTTATGTATACGTGGAAGAAGAAAATGATGTTTACTTGGAAAAGACTCAAAGGAATTATATTTGACAAAATCGTCCGCCGAGACCAGCATGGACATTGTAACCGCTTCAAAGACGATCTAAAAAGTTCCGCAGAGGTGGGCTTACACTTTGACAGCGTTAAATGTTTCATACTACTCGTACATGGAGACACAGCCGTTTTCACGCGAAGTGAATTCGAAAGTAAAATAAAAGTCAGAAAGCGCGCTTTTTTTTTATTTTTATCAACGCCTTCGAAGTGGACGATAAAAATATAATATCATGCTATATGTAATACCGGAGGATCAAAAACAGGCTTGCCAGAAGGGACAACATGGCGAGAGTAATCACGAAATTCTCAAGATCTTATACACCTACTGTAAATACCCATATTTGAAATGTCACTCCCGTTCTGAAAATTTCCACACGCGTTACTTTCGCTCAAATAAATTTCTTCGCTATTTCACACAATATTTTCCGAGGTATTCGCAACAACGATAAACCCCTCGCGTATCATATAATGCCCAATATTTTGACACATATAAATAACTCAATATGGTTAACTTGAAAGGAAAAAGCAGCGTGCGTCCAAAAGTTTCAAAAATAACCTTTTGTGTTTTTCATTTTTCCAAGACCATATTAAATTGTTTTCTTTTTTGTCACCACTGGTCTGGAACTGGGTGTCAGTGGCTGACAGCAGCCCAATGAAAAGAACTGGTATTATATACCAGGTCATAGCAAGCATATTAGGGACCAAATTTCATTTACCTATTGCCAATACACTGAACCATACACAATACAGTATATAGATAACTGGCCATGAGTGTAGTGAGTGAGTTTGACTGGCACACTGAGAAATTTCAATAGTATAGCATGTGCTACACATGCATAAAAGGCTGTGCACTCTTAAACCATTCGTAAATGGAATAACTTAAAACCATATTTTTTAGTGATTGGATTTACTCGGTTATTTACTCGTAAATGAAAAAACATAGTTGCACTCATACTGATACACTGCATGAACTGTAACGATAAATAAAGCTCTAATCCGTCTTTCCCAAATCTTCCTCTCCCCCCGGACAGCTAAAAACATAATTCCTAATAAAAAACCTCGAACCACCCGGGATCCAGATGGTTTAAAATCAAGAGGATGGTTCAAGACTACGGTACAACTTTAAGGCGGCTATTTCAAGACCTCAAAATTAGACTTAAGAAAATTTTCTGTGGAGCGACGCTACGAATATTTTCCAAAACTAAACGTACTCGTGCACGTCAGAAACTTTACTTCAACAACAACACTCTCAGACAGAATCTTCGTACATTTTGCTGTCTAAAATCTGCCAATTCGGTTCTGTTTTAATACAAGTAAAATTCAAACTTGAAGCCTTCACACCAACTTATATAAAGCAAGGAGGGTTAAAGCCAAGACTAAATTTATGAGCATAAATTCAACTTACTGCGGCACGTCATCATAAATTATTAGGTAGTTGATCGGATAAGAACTTCACTTACCTGAAACACGAACAAGAACATAAATGAATTAATAAACGAAAACATAAAAATTTACACAAAGGCAGCGTTTAGTTTCTAGCAGTCTGGGTTCAATATTGTAGTGTACATAATTTCAACTTTAACTTCGAGTTTTCCCAGAAAATATGAAAAAATTATTCTCAGATTTATTCCTTTATTGTATTGATTTGAAGACCTGAGTTACACCAGGGAAAGCCAGATTACAAACCATGTAACAAAGGTTTGAGCCCAAGCCCACAGCTATAAGCAAGCAAAATATATTATCTGAGAAAAGACATACGGTGAAAATTAGTTACAATGAACTCCAAGGGACCAATGAATTTTGAATTCGCTGTGGTTGGAGTTTGTCATAATCAAAATCACTTACTATAAACAGTAGAGTACCTTATAACTGATATTTTAAAAAAAAATTATTCAAAAAAACTTCCGAGCTTTTGGTTGATAAATCTACCTATCTGTGGCGTCTGTATTTAGGCAGCCTTGACGAAGGCTACCTAAACATATACAGACGCACACGACTTGAAATATTTTCTGCAACCATCAGCAACACTATAACGGTACTGGCCACACCGTTAGTGCTGCGAATGCAATGCCTCATGCCACCGTTTCTACTTACTCGATACATTTTATAATAATTAGTTCATATTCTGTCTGTGCTCGAGTAAATATTAACATATTTCTTTCGTATGAATTGTGTTGTGTTATATGATAATATACTTTCTGGAAAAGCCTAGCTCATTGAAGAACCTTGAAGGGGTGTTGGGGTATGTTTCACCCAAAACATCCCTAACACTATCTAAGCAAAATATCATTATCTAATGTCAAAAAAAGAAATATTCAAGTGGAATAGATACATAGCAGTAATAGTCAACAGTGCATCAATTTTTACTGTAGGTAGTAGGCACCTATTAGTATATGAACAGTGATATGCAAGCGGGATAAGTCCACTTTTTTTTTTTTTTTTTGAAAATTGGGTTCTTCAAAAGTTCAATAGTCTACACTGAGCCCTACTTACAGTAAAAATATGATGTCGCAAAATGCAACTATCGCTGAGAAAATAGACTTGAAAGTATTGAGAGGCAACATAAAAATGCTATGTGACATAAAAGTGTTCTTTTGCTCTCCTATACAATTTGAAAAAGAGGAACATATATATCACTATAAATACACGTACAAGCCAATAAAATCACGTTTAAAATAATTCACTATGTGTATGCATCCCAGTTCCGATAATTGCAGTAGCAGAGAGAGAACAACCGATCCATTAATTTTCAAGACGACGACCATTGGGTTATAGTCATACCAATTACCAACAGCTGTTATAGTACGAGTAACACCTCACTCAAGCTCGTCCTCAGGCCACGTACCGATCTTTGACGACGTTTTCTTCCGCTGGATCGCCTCCAGCGGAGAGCTTTCGTACCATTCCTGCCTATTTTCTCGTTGACATTTTTTTCTCTCTGTCGAAAAGCCAACACTCCGAGCAACGTCTGCCATCTGTTCGATTGGCTTTCGCCGTACTGCTAATAAAAATTATTACCGGAAAATTCGTCGGCGTGTGTTCTACTCGTATTTGTGTTTCCCGAAGCAGAGTAATATACGAGTATCTGCTCGGAAAGTTGACATAAGTGTTTACTGGTCGTCGTCAAAGGGATGGGGAGCTGCGAGAAATAGAAAATAATGGAGTAAAAAAGCAAAAAAAAAAAAATGGAAAAAAATTCTAGCGCAGCAAATCTCGCTAGAAAAGCAGGTTTTTTGAATTGCGAACTGTAATGAACCATTAAAAGTTTGTGTTTTTAGACCGTGCAAAAAAAGTAAAAAATGAATATCTCGCGCCTTATGCAATGAAAAATCCGTACTTTTGAGCCTTGAAAAACACTTTTAACGAAAATTAATCTACGAATTAGCAAGAAATTCGAATGGTACACTCACAACAGTTGTTTTTATACACGAATCGACTTTCAGCTCAATCGGTTTCTCATTTTCCCTATAATTTGGCTCCAAGGTTAGAAAATTCCATGAGAATTCGAAGGAAACGGAACCTTTGAAAAACTATCAAAAATCAACGTTCCTCAGCTATACATTTCAGCTAATACCTAGCAAACCACAAAATCAACCGACACCAAATTCTATACTGCACTTCCTTACTTCAAAACTGACGTCTGGGGCAAGTTTCAGTCCTATCGGTGCTGCAGTAATTTGTCCTATCTCGCGTGGCAAAGAAAAATCCACGTTTTTTGAAGGTTCAAAATGAATTTTCTCATAAACCAACCAAGTTGAATGGTAAATTCCAAAGATTTCACTTCATTTCAGTTCAAATTTCAGCTCGATCCGTTTTGTGGTTTCTCTAGTATAATTAGCCTTCAAAGTTGAAATTTATTGCGATTAACATGTCCCCGCCCCTCCTAGCAACATAAACAAATAAATCAATCAATAAGAAAATGCGAGACGGATATTTTTGGAATCCTGAGATCTTGAAACGAAGTGAAAGACAGACTAAAATTAACAGAAGATTTTCTGTCGAAAACCTGCTGAAAAGAAGTGCTCAGTATTCTGTGCATTAGAATATTGAAGAAACAGGTCAAGTCATCCACTTCCCTTCGTATATTTTCTCTCTTCATACATACTACAGCACCATATAGTACGCACGCATGTAATCTGTATGCCGAATTTTATTTACTTAATTTTCAGCGAATGAACATCCGCCGGGCCCATTCGCCCGTGCAGTCAATAAACAACTCGGTGGCGCACACGTCTGACGATGATGCACGGCCGATAACCACCACGTGACCTAAAACAATATCGCCTTTATTTTTTGGAAAGCTATTTACCCCCGTCCCCATCCCTCCGCATCATCGTTGCTTACCGTTTTCGTGTCTTATACTCGTTCCCGGAGATATTTAGAGAGGGGTGAAGAGCGGGCGGCAAGACGAAAGGACGACCGCTAAAATGATATTTTTTCCCACCGTATAATTTTTTTTTTCCTCGAATAATTCATTCAACCCTCAAATTTCGATGTAAACGCTCGCACCCTCGCCCTTCGTGCCTCTCCACTCCGCAGCCCCACCCTGTGAGTGGCCTCTTTTTCCACCCTCGGGTGATACGTCTAAACGTTGGTGACTGGCGAACGTGAGGTCGACCACCGACGAATGCGTATTTTTTCGTTCAGATATATTTTTTAGAATACATATTTGATTATGATGTTTGAACCTCCTCCCCCTAAATCAGACACACGCACACACACCCACACACACGCACCCTTACTAAACCGGTATATCATACGGGCCTATAATTCAATTACGGAATTTAATATTGAAGATTTATGTCTATTTTTGATTACGATTATTATGATTTTTTTCTTCCCTTTCGTTTTCTAATATAGCAATTTTGAATGGTGAATCGTACTTTCTTCCGGTTTGCATGTGCTATGGGACCAGCGGCGTTTTTTCCACCCTCTCCATTCTCAATTAATGGGGGAAATAAATCACAGTTGATTTCGTGCTGTTTGGTTTGATAGTGGATGTGTAACAATTCTAGGCCACCCGCGTAACCCGGTTCCAATATATGTATTTAATTGGGGCTGAATGCATTGTTGCCAACCAGACCTGTGGCTTCGCTTTGGTACCACGAGAGAGGTCACCTTCTTGAAAATAGAAAATCTGTAAGATTGAAGTTGCATTATGTAGAATTTGGTTGAAAAATGTTAAAATCATATTTTCATTCTGATTTCCATTTTTTGGAGCCTCCTTCATGGGTATATGGGTAGTGCTGCCAGTATATCAAACTAATTTTGGTAATACAGCGGTTTCACATTATATGAGATTGTTTCATGTATGTTAGCGGCACAGCATCTTGAACTAGCAACCTTTCGATTATAAGCCAGGCAACCAACTACTCTCCCAAGCTGATAATGAAATAATTATTAAAATGTTCCATAGAATTTCTGAACACGAGAGTTGACAAAAGTTTACTGTTATAGTCTGATTCATTCAAGAAGTGCATAAGTGCGTGACGTCACAAGACTCAAACTAATAAGGAGACGATCGTGTTTTCTTTTCACTCACCTTTTGTGAGGTCAAGCACTTTTCGAATTGAATGAGGAGCTATATAGGTAGTTAGATATGCACATTGTTATCTGCATTTATATAACATTAATTACAAATACGATAGTAACTTTTCTCATCAAAATAACGAAAATTATTATTTATTGTAGACATATTCTCTGTAAGGTTCATAATAATTTCTATCATCTCAGATAATACTCCTATATTCCACTATTTTCGTAGTAGTTATAGCGACAAATCTTGAATTGTTCCAGTTTTTCCATTCAAATTGTAAGAATTACTACCGGAATTCAACACAGAAGTATGATTATTTGATAGATTTAAAAAATTTTTCATCAGTTCTCATTTAATTTATGCCTGTTAGGGTTCTTAGTTCCTTCTCATCAGCCGCAATCACATACATGCTAATTTTTCTGCTCATAAGGAGATCAGAATATTAAAATGACGGGTGACCAAATTACAAAATAATAACTTATGCGAACGAAAGTGTTAAATCAAAATTATTTATACTCTAAAATCATAATTACTTTTTCAACATAGCAACGAACAGATCGAAGCACGAACAAAGAAAATTATTTTGGCTGAACTGTTAACGCGTGCTTCATCTTTTCTCATTATTCCAAAGGCTAGTTTATCAACAAAAGTAATTTTCCATCCACTCACGACTAACTCTCCGAGCCCTAAGACGTAGGACAAATTTTGTCGAGGGAAAAGCCGACTTAAAAAGCTATAGGGCATCGACGAACACCCTTGAAATAAAGGATTAGCTGCTTTTTATACCAAACAGAACCGCGTTCGGTCAGCCTTTTCTTTTTCTCTCTTTCTCTTTCTCATTTTGGCCAATCATCAACTTTTTTTCGACAACATTATATTTACCGAACTTTTCTCTCTCGATTTCTCTCTCTCTCTCTCGCTTTTGCGCGACTCATTTGAACGCTCACCACCAGCTTCTGAGTGCCACGTGCGCAAATGCTCTTCGCTCGAGATGGTCGATGCCTCAGCGGCTTATAGGTCTTATAATCCCTTTGTTTACGCTTGTATTAGCTCGGGGCAAAGTTTCAAGTCCTTTTTGCGCAGCTCTTCAGCTAGGTCATCTTTCGATCATTTTACTTGATACACGAGTAATTTCTTCTTTTACTCTGACGATGAACGTGCGATAACTGGAGGGAATACGTTATTATTATCATTAGAATTCATCGAATATTTTATTTCAACATTTTATTTCCTAGGTCTGTGTTCAAAATTCAGCAATTTGATTTAGTAATTTTTTAGGAGGATATAGTTTGAGAATCATGAAAATGGTTGCATCTTGAGAAGATTTCCATGTAAGCCACATTTACAAACGTTCGTTCAGAATTTCGATGTTAGCGGTTTTAACGATCCGTTGGCCAAAACACGAGTACGTGTACAAATAATATACGAGTAACAAGAAAAGAAAAAAAGAAGGGGGGAATGAAACGTAACCGAAGGCAAAGCACAGAATTCCTGATGTCCAGCAATCAACATTCTACAATTCAACACTTAACATTTTCTACTCATTCGTTTTTCTCTCTCCTCTTCTGCCTCCAACCAATCATACTTTCCCTCTATTCTAAAAACTACTACCCCTGAACTTCCCGTTTGGTTTTTTGCAGCTTTCTGTTTTTCTTTCCTTCCTTACGTATCCCAATATTACTACGACTACGGAACATCAAGTAAGTATACAGGGTGTTTCAAGAATAGAATACTGACATAAAAAAAGATGAGGTAATTCGCTGCATTTTGAAAGTCACTACCGAACCACCCTGTCGAAAAGCTAAAAAAAAAGCAGAATCACCCTTCGGTCAGTTACCCTCGCACATGTGGGAACACGACGAAAAATGGATGACTACGATTTGGTCGATTCGGTAGCCGGTAACCGAGCTTTTACTAACACGATCGTATACAATTTAATAGCTTTATTCGATCAGCCATTGTCAGCGCCCTCCGGTTCATCCATCGGATGGAAAAAGATAAACAACATTCGACTAGCAGTTATATATATTCTCGTGCACATACACTACGTACGTATATCCTCTCCAGTCTCCACTATATTATTGCGGAAACAAGCGAAAATGATAACTGCACACACTCACACGCTGATACTCAGTTTACATATCGTACACAGTCCGTAAATGACGATGAGAAAGCTGAGGGTGAATGGGAGAGGTTAACGAGGAGCAAAGTCAGTCAGGAAAATATAAAGTGGCCGGAGAAGAGGGGTAGAGGGTGGCAAGAATATGAAAAGGGAAAAAGTGTGTATAGGATCAATAAATACGACGGCTGGGCATAAATAATGCACAAGTTTCAGCTCTTTCGCCCCTATAAATAGTGTATATGCTGGTAAATCTGTGTGTGTGTGTGTGTGTGTGTGAGTACGAGTATATTCGTCCATTATTATTAACCCCTGGCCCCCGCAGTTCACCTGCTGCCGGCTGCTTCGACTGCAGACATCCAGCAGCTAATCACGTAATTACTTACGCTATTGCTACCTCGTCGTACTGTCGGTACGTGCGGCTGTCGGTTATGTGGGTAATCGCCGTCTTGAAATAATATTTGCCAAACAATTGTTGAATGGTTGAGCGAGCACAAAGGTTCGACGATTCCGCAACGTAATCATATCGTTCGACCCCGAAAGCATGGCGCCAAAACTTGTAGCTCTTTTTGCGGCGAAAGTTAACCCAACGATATGGCGGATATTGAATAAAATTCCTAAATTTCGAACGTATTTTATCGCGAAAATTAGGGGTGCAGGTCGAAATGTCCGATTTTCCGTCTTTTTGAATTTGCCTGCTTCATTGTCTATGGCTGAGATACAAAATGGCAGTATGAATATTTCCACCACATTCAACGTCCTTCGCACCTCGAAAAATTCAAGTCAAAATAATGTATCGGTATTGGCGGAGGTTCTTACTTACATACGGTGACATGTCAATTTCCGCCTCCACTTCTACAGTGGTTTCCTTTCTTGAAATAAAAAATTCGACTCAGTTTCACCCCTCTCACAGAAAGAGAAGGGATGCCTCAGAGCTTCGCCTTTATAGAAAATTACGGGAAAATTGACATTTTTAACAGATGGTAAAGGAAGGGGTTGGAGCAGGGAAAGTCTTTACTTAAAATATAATTCATTTTTTGATCAAATCCACTCATAATGCGAAATTAATCATTTTTCTATTCGACAAACAAAAACAGTGATTTTTTAGTTATTTTAGGAGCATATTCAAACCCACTCAATAAAATTCTAAAATTCAAAATAAAGACCCCCTAGTCGGTATACAATAATAATAACCACTACTCTAAAGGTTAGCTATGGCTGCACTTACTGAATTTATGCGAAATTAAAATGAGACCCAAATATGGGTGAGAAAAAAAAGTGGACATAAAAGTACATTTTTCAGGAAAGCAAAAAATAACCCAATAGATAAGTCGCAGACAAATAAAACAATCCGTCATTGTCGACAATTTCCTGGTAAAATACTAGAAAATATACCAACAAATATCAAACACTCGTAGCCACAGAGAACAGAGACGTGGTATAGAAGACTAAATTAGAAGAACAATGATAATTACCGTAACAAACTTGAACTGTTATAACTGGAAAAGGAAATGAGTAAGACACTTGATGAAATACAAGCCATATAGGAATGAGCTATATTATTAGAAGTTCTATTGGTTTGTAGCGAAAATGGTATCAGCAAGAAGAAAAAAAAAAAAGACAGAAATTCAAATGTGACAATGAAAAATATAAAACTGAAAAGATAACCAACAGAATCGCTGATTATTAAAAATTGTATTAGAAGAATGAAAATGGTTAGTAAATAGTTCAACTATAACTGCATGCAAAATGAAATTATAATCAGGCACATGATAAAATACAGACCATAGGAATGCGCTTGCGCTATACTAAAAGTTTTTCGGTTTGAGGCTCATGTAGGTTTTTTTAATGAATGGAAACCTGATTACAACACAGCTTTTCATTGGTAACAAAACTTTCACATGAAAACTTGGCATTGGTTATTGAAAAATCCTCTTCTTGTTGACGTAACTTATGTAATATGTTTATAATTTCGTCATTCAAATTCATCCTTCCGAGAAAAAAATTCCTAAATGCAACAATCGGTTCTTTTCAACTAATTTGGCATCCACACCGAAAAAAACTAAAAACATAATAAATACCTCAGAAATCATAAAATTTAATATTATATAGTGCGAAAAGTCCGTTAAAATTTACCACCACCCATCACTTTCTCAACTTCACTCTACGTGCTATTATCAGCTATATAGCTATCCCATTTTTCCCTCGTACTATCAATTTTTATTATAACCAACCCCCACGATTCACCCGCTTTTCCCTACCCTTATCCACAGAACCAAATTGTCAACGACCCTAACTTCAGAAGCACTAAATGTCTCGTAATTGAAGAATAACGTTCTTATTTTTTGTTCGTTCTTTTTTCTTTTTTTTTTTCCTTTCTTCCACTGCCATATTTCGCCTGCAAACAGGAAATCTCTCGTAAAATAATAAGCCCACAGACGGCGAATACGACGATGCAAACAGCGTAACAGCAACATCAGTAAAAGCAAAAGCATCAGTGGTTGTACTCATCGAGGGTAGTATAGCTTTGCCTGCAACTAAAAGAGATGATTTTGGTTCGACGGTTTGCCTATCTTCCGAACATGAAGGCGTGAGAGTAAGCTTACACAGTAGATAGTACTTTTCTGGACACCGAATTCCCCCCCCCCCCCCCAAAAAAAAGAAACTCAATTTGAAGACATTTTTTCGCTTTTTACGGAAATACCCTATGGGCAAAATATTTTGAAAACGGACCCATTTTATTCCGGGTTATAATCCGTTTCTGGATTATAACCCGGAATTTTCCTGTTTTCCGGCTTCTAAAACGGATTTCGAACGGATTGTAATCAGTCTTGCCGGAAATGAGTCCGGATTATTTTCCGTGAAGGTTGTTTCATCATATTTGTTGGCCCGGGTTATAATCCGTGAAACCGTTTTACAAACGGATTTAGAAAAATTGCCCAAAAATTATCACTGATTATAATCAGGAAATCCGTTTTACAAACGGATTTGGAAAAATAATCAAGATGACAAAAATATCTGCAAATTTTCAGATCCGACGATCGAAAATAAAAACGGACTGACAACGGATAAAATTCTCATTTTCCGGATCATTTTTTCATTTTTTGCCCATCGGGTAGGTATACTGTCTTTTTCAGTGATGAAATTTGAGACTCAGTCCCTGTTTTCGGAAATTTTTTGGTGCGCTAATGAAGAAAAATAAAAGGAATAGAAGAGCCGAGGAGAACGAGATTTAAAAATTCGGGGAGCCCCAGCCCCTAGCCTTCTAAAATTTCTAGAGCTACGCCAGTGAGTTTGCAGTAAATTACAGCGAAAATAATCAATGTCTCCTTATCTCTAAATTTGGACTCCAGTTTTCCCTACTTCAACAGTCTTTTCATCAGCATTTCCTTCGGCATCCAGCACACCAAATGAAGGGACGTCCGCGGGGAAGTAAATAAAAGCGAGACAGACAGAAAAAAGCGACTAAAATTTTCGTTCACTTCACCGCGTACAGCAGTTTGCCTGCGAGAATATAATCGGATTAGATGCTCGTCAAAAGTGGTATTCGTATAAATGTACTCCATTCCATATGTCTAGGGCGATGGTGAAAATGCACGTACGGAGTACGGGGGAAGGTTAAAAGGGAATAAAGATACCGAGATGCGTACTTAGAACTTCGTACACACACTACATGGCACAGCACTCATATACGATTCTTTACAGCAGCTACAGCAAAGCTCTTTTTTTCTGTTTTTTCCTTTTTTTTCTTTTTTCTTCTTTTTTTTTAACCTGCACACAATTAACCAAAAAACTGGCATTTTATATTCGGCTGCACGACACGAATGCGAGAGAATTTTACACGAGCAGCAAAAAGCAAAGTTGCGCATTCAACGTGTGGGAAAACGCCTCCGGTCGTCACACAACTCTTTTTTTTCTTTCTCCAGCTACTTTTCTCCGCATTTATTAAAATTTATTTTGCTTCCGTACACCGATTTCATCGAATAAAATACCGTTTTTTTTTTTTCAAATATTTTTTTTATCCTATTTACGTACTTTTTTTTCCACATACCGATTGCTTCGAAGCGTGCATATGTATACCCAACTGCAAAAAATGATGAAATGAGAAAAAAAAAACTGGAGAAATGGTAAATTAGATACGCAGTCAAGTGAGATAGAAATTGGAGAACGTTAAAAAGTTGAGATGAAGCGAAAAAAAAAAAAAATTGAAAAAATAATAACAAAAACTAGAAGAAATTGAAGGAAATTTGAAAATGATATATCCGATCCTGCGGTGTTTTTCACATACACAAGTGAGTATATTTGCGGCGCAAACTACTGCGAAGATATCATTGAAAAGCATTAAATGGGCTTTACTTTTCATGCGTTTCGCCAACATTTTTTTCGGTAATACAAACACTTCGCTGGGAATTTTTTTTGATTGGATACATAAGCCTACTTACAGGCGAGCGAAAAACCGTTCGATTATATGGCAATATAAGCGAATCAAGACAATCTTCAACATTACAGCCACCATCTACCAGACTACATATACGTATTGCAAAATAATCTATACCAAAGTGGAACGTCCTTTTTCAATTTTCAGCACTTATAGGTAGAGGATAGAAATCAATATGACTGAATAGCAGAAAATCCATTTTCCTCGCCTTTCTCAAATTGTCGCAGGAAATATACTAGCAATACATATCCCTAGCCTAAGTCAGTTCAAAATCTGCTCAGTACCAAAAAATTAAATTGGATTCGACTATTTCGTTTTCCCTTAACAGCTTCTATTTTAACTCGCAGCTGTTAATACATTTTGCCTGTTATAATCAGACTGAAAAAAATTTAATAGTAGTAAGTTATATACTTTTCACGATTTTTCAATAGAAGGATATAGGGAAAATTCAAAACTTTAAATTCTTCCAGTTTTCTCATTCAAATTTATTTTGTAAAAATTACTGCCTAAATTTTTTTCAGAGTATTCTCGTCGACCTTGACTCTTTACCTCAATGCAAAAATAATCCTCGGAATAGTCAACGAACAGACACACGGGACAGTTCTTCAACTCAACGTCTCCTACAAAAAATTCATCATCAAAAAAGATTGTGGCTCCTGATTATCTTCTCATCTCTTTATACAGATCTAGAACATCGAAGGAAAATAATCTAAGGGCTGTTACTTTGAAAATCTATACTATTAGAACGAGCAATAAATATCGCACTAGGTAGAGGAACAGTATATATGTCTACTTCAAAACTAACAAATAGAATATCTTGATTAATTCAACAAAATGGGGCGACTGATACCGACAAGAAGATAAAGTTGTCGCCCGAATGCAAGTGAACCAACTGTCGACTCTTTCTCACTAGTCACTATACTTTCACCTTTTGGCGAAAAAACCACATACCACATCCAGACAAACCGTTTCCTCAATCGCACCCACCGCAGTGGAAAACAAAGCGCAACAATCCAACAGCTCCGACTCGAAATGAAGAATATCCTATACCTAGCAATTTAAATGAGTTCGTTAATCCGACTGTCATCTTGTCTTGGAAATGCGAAATTTGTTAGACGCTATTTCGGCTCTCCGGTTCGTGACAAGTGTCTCGCATTTTAGATGTCTGCGGTTAGCCACACGGTCGATGAGGACCGTCCCCATTTGCGGTGAGCCCCTGTCGCCCAGTTTGATGAGAAAGCTGCGAAAAAACGAGGCGGAAATCGTGTCGAGAAAAAGGACGGAGTGAAGACGAACTCGAGCTTTTGCATTCTCGAGAAAAGGCGAACGAAAAACTATAACATTATACGCCCCTGCTGCTGCTTCTAACACTGCTGGAAATCGAAAAATCCTGTCCGATCGTACCACAAGTACTCCTCCGCCGCTCCTCCAACTGGAACATGTAAGTTCTAACACACATCCTACGCAGCTACATTGTGCCCCCTCAATCACTCACTCACCCACCCGCCCACCCACCCAGTCTTAAACCATCGGCTTCGTATAAGCCTTTAAATTTACTCGAACGTACGAGTATACGCCAATATCTAACAACGGAGGACCGTTTCCTGTCAATTTACTTTCACTCGTTGCCATCTCGGAGCCTAATTTCGAGCTTTAATTGGATTTGGCTTCTCACTTTGATTCTTCGACCACCGTTCCGACCGTCTGCGCTCGATGGCTAATGCTATTTTCGGCCGTCATTGTCACCATTTCTCCCACAAAACGATACGTCCCGTCTAACATGGGTTCTTTCAATATTAGGTCGATTTGATTGAAAAAGCTCAGAATAATAGCTTTATAATAGAAAAAGCAAGATTTTTATGAGTCTTCGAGAGTCAACACTGAAAAAAATTTAGCTCCAAATGTTGGACTTTACCTCTTTTAAATTTTTTACTTGAAATTTTATTATATTGCAACTCAAGAAAGGGATACGTCCTTCTAGTCGAAGCATCTAGGATGTGTTTCCAAGGGTTGACCCTACAACTTTATACACCACCCAAACATGAGCTAGCTCAGCCCATTAATAGTACTGGGATTAAACCTCAGAATGAGTGATTTCTTCTCGACTTCCACTCGCATCAAAAATATTCGACTGATCACGGACCACCATTCTCGTCAAACTTCTCCAATTCACCCCCTTTTCCTAGTGAACAAAATTAATCGTAGACTCTAAAAGCGGAGATAAGTTATAAGATACACTTATTTACGTCATCTGTAGCATTTCTCGTTTTACAATTGGTTTCCCGCAGCCATTCTTTACCATACCCTAAAATTATTTTCCAAAGATAGATTATAATTCAATTAAAAAACGTAATCCCTTTTTGACTGACTTGAAAATCCTGCATTTTGCTATCTCCGCTTCGCTCCCACAAATCTTGAGCTTTTTTCCCCCTCCTGAAATGACAATCAGGATTTGAAAATGTTTCTACGTGACCGAAACGAAAAGGTGGCATTTACGAAGCAAACCCATAATGGACTTTTTCGACTCACGACGAGGTGAAATTGATATTGCTTTTTGTGAAACAAAATACAACTCTTTTTTTTTTTTTTTGCCGTTCGGTTATTGTTCAAATATTTTCAGCAAAATCAAAGTTTCTTAAATTTCGAAGGTTTGATAAAAATTCTTACATTACACGCATTGCTATGCGAATAGTACTAGTCAAAAGAAGAGAAAGCTACTCACGTGCAAACTTGATTGAACTGAAAAGCACAAAAAAATTTTTCTCAAAAATTACATTCTTCGAACAATCTGTAGCTCAGATCTTTGAATCTACAACTTTTGAGTTCATTTGGAATAAATTTTGAAAACAAAGTCTCTATAACTCTTCTTCCTCCGAATATTTTTCCATTTTTTTTTTCACCCCTATGTTAACGAGACTGCAATCCGTAATTTCCGAAATTCGAAAGTAAATATCCTAAATTAGGCAAAATTACATCGACGACCGTCAATACGTCTTATCACAGACTGTTTACTGGGGACATTTTAATATTGTAACTTCACTTTCGTCCTTTTCGCGAGTGAAATAGCAGGGAGTAACGCACACAGACAAAACTGTGCTTGGCCCATTTCGCCAGCACGATCAACCCCTTATTTTTCTTAGAGCTAGCCCTCCTACCCAAAAATAAAAAGCATCTCCCACCTTCAGCAAGTCACTAATGAGGCACAGCACAATCATTCCCAAGCTCGCAGAGAAAAACGTACAAAAAAAGGCCACGAAGAAAAACATCATTCGTGATAACGACAAACAGTAGTACCTTACCTTACATCTGCACTCTCGTCTGCTCATCAATATTGAAAATAAAAAGAGAGCAGAAGCGAAAATGAACGTAAGAAAACGTTTCTCGTTCAGCGTAATCAGAATATTTCTTCTATCCGAGGCATTCGAAATTAATTCAGACTTTTCCTCTTCATTTTGCAAAATCTCTTCGACAATCATTTCCTGCACACTCCGACAAACCATCGAGTAATCGCAACATCGAATTCTTCGCTGTTGTTTGTTTATCGTCGCCCCCGCCCTCTCCAAAAAAAAAAACACACCACTTCCTAACGCTAATGTCTTTCCAAGTTAAATTTACCGCGTCAAAGCGCTTCGACAAACAAAGAATTCGTTCGGATTTTTTTCCCTTTCCGCAAAGGTACCACCAGCAGCAAGCAACAATAGTACGCGGTAACTTATGACATTTTCAAAGTAGAAATCATCACCTCTCAACATTCCCTCCCCCGTTAGAAAAAACAGTTACTTCATATAACTCTCCTCTCTCAGCCACACACACCTCAGGCACATTGGCTTCTATAGTAATTCTTCTGGTGAAGTAAATGTTTCTAAATAAACACTTTTTCGGATTGAATAATTATATGAATTTCACGTCCTAAAAAATACACACCTTAGCGCTCCCCCTACCTCATCTCCCGAATTCCCAAATCACAAGCTTTCTTCGCCCCTTCCCTCTATACATCCCTTCGTATTGTCATTTCACTTTACGATCGTGCGACCAACGCAAATTGATGGCAAAAGAATTTAATCATCATCGTTCGCGGGGAAATACGTTAACAATATTCAAATTATCGAATAAAAAATTCGGCCATTAGCATATGCAAATTTTAATTCGCTCCGGAGATGTACCCGAA
The DNA here is from genome assembly GCA_038050395.1 of Parthenolecanium corni. Lineage (NCBI taxonomy): Eukaryota > Metazoa > Arthropoda > Insecta > Hemiptera > Coccidae > Parthenolecanium > Parthenolecanium corni. The sequence goes on from JBBCAQ010000002.1 coordinate 711,180, forward strand.
TGAGAAGAAAATATCGAATAATTTGATTTCCGCAATTACAAATTCAAATTGCATTTTCACCGCGCAAGGGATTTCCTTCACCTTCGGTTAAAGTTACTCGGAAATTTCACTCGTCCCAGCCCTCGCGTCTTTATGCATGTCAATTTTTTTTTTGTTTCTTCTTTTTCCCATTTCCTCTAGATTTTCGCATTATTTTCCCCCTTCGGCGAAAGTTTTCGTCCTCCCAAGATTAATCTTATGACTTTGAAAATGTGTTGAATGCGCTCCAGGTTTACTATATACCTTGTACCTAATTCATAAGTTATGACGAAATCAAAGCTACGAAAGACATGTTGAGAGAAAAAAGTATAATATGCTGTCATTATTTGATCTAAATACAAGCAAATGGTTGACTTGAAAATTTTCGAGATGAAGCATTGAAAAATAAGAAAAATTCTTGAGGTACGAATTTACTCAAAATTAACAAAAATTACCAAATTTTTGAAGCGAGGATTTTTATTTTTTTGTCGAAAACGAAAATAGGACTTACTTCTATTTGTTCATTATTGGAAGGGTCTCGGATGTGGAAAATTAAACTAAAATTTTCAAATGGTTAATTTTTTTTGGTATAATATGTATTTTGAGGAAATATTAGAATTTTTTCTGTTTATATATCTAAAAACTTCAGAAAAACATGAAATTTTTGGTTTTTCTTTCGAGTTTGAGAGAAAGGGAGGAAAAATCTCGACACTAAAGGAAAACTTGAGACTTTAAATCACTGGAGCAAGTATTACCAGTGTAACATTCAGTATATTAAAATATAATTTTTTGGCGATAGGTACAATTTTATACATACATCGTACACATACACAAATTAATCGGAGGGTTGTTCTTTTGCTACTCTATAATGGGTAGACTATATTCTTCATTCATACGTGGAGAATGGAAGAGAATGATCTCGCATTTGTTATCTCATGCGAAAAACATTTTTAGTGCCTGACAAAGGGAACGAACTGACTTTTATAAGTATAAATTCATCAGCATCCGCAGATTATGAGAAGTTCATCACTCATTCGCTCAAAAAATAGATAGGTCGCCAGTATATGATATGTCTTTTTCCACAAAAAATCTTGCAAGAATGACACTCGTCTCCAGGAAAATGAGTAAAATTATGCTTTGACTCCTCTCACCAACAGAGACCTCCGATGAAATTCGCGAACCCGAAAGGGTTATATGCACGACCAACTTTGATAAAACTGTGCTAATACTATCGCCGCCAACAGTGAGAAAACACTTTAATACACTTCAAGTTTTTATTTCATTATCTCTTTTTTTTATTATTATTAAGACAGGGATAAGGAGGGAAAAGGGGTAATTTTCCTTCATTGTTTATTCTTCCACAAATTATTTCTACTTTCTTCGCCTCCTCTTCGCTCCAAAAATTTAGTGCTGCACCGCAGGCCCCCTACAACACCCCTGCTCGCGATTTCGGTTTGCTTTCTAATCCCATGGCATCGCATCAGCTCCACTTCTTCGAAAAATGTCACTATGGTAACGGCGTACAAACATCGATAGAGTCTTGGCTCTTCGTACACTCTGGCCCGCCAAAATATACTCGTATAATACCGTAAACATTCTTCGCGAAGAAAACCAAGAAAAAAAGATTTTTCACTTCGCCAAACCCCCTCTTTCTCCAAGCACTAGAACACACATCTTCATTTCTTCTTCTGGCTCACATAATATACTTTTCGTCTACTTCACCACCCTCTTTCCCCAGTATTTCGTACTCGAAGCGCATCGCCAGAAAAATTGAATTTCTTGTTCTTTTTTTGGCTGGCATTTATGATGCCTTTGAAAAATAATAGACGCAAGCGATTCCCCAAAAACGTACATACATACATATCGTGGCGCGATAATACTCTTGTTTTCTGGTTTCACTTTTCAGTCTTCACAGGGTGACTCAAAAGTCGTGCCACGCCAACAGCTTGAAGGTTATTGCTAAATGCTACGCATACTTCACGAAAAAAAGGACTAACTTCCCAGGGTTTCACGGATGTTGCGACATGCTAGAGACTATAATGGCAGCGAATTATGTATTGCTCTGAAGCTAGAGCAACACCTGATTGAGGAAGAGTGAAGTTTAAGCACCACCCAAAACGAAGATTTCTGAAGAGAAAAATATAAATTTGGGAAAAATGGAAAATTAAATTAAAATGATTCTTCCAACTATAACTCAACTGTCATACTGAATTTACTCCAACTTTTTGTGAAACTTTTTCATCATATCTTTGTTAAGAACAGAGATGAGTAGGGTAAGAAAAAATAGCACTTATTTTCAAATTTGACGTATTTTTATTGGTAATACTTTGGTTTTGATTTCTGGAATAATTGCCTCAAATAGAAGTTACTCTTTTAATTCCAATGAAAAAGAATCAGATCTGAAATTGGATAAAAATGGCACAAAAATCACAAAATCAGTATAAAGGTATCTCGTCAAACAAAAGGAATCCTTTATTATCAATGTGACGTGTTACCGAATTAGCTGTAAAGCTGTAATTCTATGAAGTCCTTTCACAGTACATTAACCATCTAATCAAATTTAAACTCGACACAGATACTCATATTCTACAACAGAAAGTTTCAGGACGTAAACATTGCATGACTTTTGGGTCGCCTGATATACTAATTTTCGTATTTCTTCGTGCTCACCCTCAACCACTCCGACTCAAACCTCTAAAGAGCCTGAACTAATTTGTTTCGCGATCGCGGAAACAATCCGTCTTCAATCACTTTTTTTCCCAACCAACCAAAAATTTGGACACACAGTACGGCTAGCCTCATGCTTATAGTTTCCTCCCTCACCCTCCACCCGCCAAGTTGTACATATTAAATTTACGCACGCGATCAACTGTTGCACGATATTCTGTAATTTATTGTTCGGTATTTCGTGCTTCTTACGAGACTTTTTAATGTCGTCGTGTCGTTTTCCTCCTTTTTTTCCTTCACATATTTTTTTTTCTTTCAATTTTTCATATTTTTCCCTCCGATTAGATAAAACTGGGTGGTGACCACGTGTCAATTAAACACTTGGAACGTGCATAATTTTTACGGAAAATTAAAACACGATGATCATTACTTCGTTGCCACATTATTCACAACTCCCTTTATGGCAACCGGAGTCGTGAGGCAACACTGATACTGAAATGTAAAGAAAATAATTATTTAAAAAGGGATTCAGTAGATAATCAAGCTTCATTAGTAAATAATTTGAACCTTTTTTCCATCTTTTTTTTTTTCTAGTAGGTAATATAGGTACCAAATTAAGGGTAGACACTCTTTAGTTCTTGAATTAGAAATCTTCGATGAGACAGATGTAAATTATTCAAGTAGCTCAATATTTCTCAACATCTGGACCTTACCTGGATATATTCAACAGGCCAAAACAAAAACTCAACACCTTTTTTCAATTCTTTCAGACTAGAAAAATACTTGTGGTCGACAAACCAGATTTTTTAGAATGCATTTCATGATTTAGTGTGACTTAGATAATATTACATTTTTATAAACGTAACTTTCATGTAAAACTATACACCCGACAACAGGGCCGGATTCCCCATAAAGTGAATACGCACATTGCGTAGTATTTGAAATTTGAGGGCCCCTGGAATTGGTCATGAGGTCTAATTAAACGATAAAATAAGGCTTCATGGAGCCAAAATGGGGGCCCTAGATCCCCCAAAATTATGAATGTGCGAGGAACTCGCAAAACGCTGAATCCGGCCCTGGCAGCCAATGAGCCTAAGACGCGTGCGGCTAAATAAAACACTAGGTGGCCTACGCATATATATATGTAAATCATCAGTTTTCTAATTATAGTTAAAGTCTGAATAGGAATAAATATGACAAAAAGGGATCAATTAGTACTGTAGATGACCTTTGAAATCATTTAAGTACAATCATTTACATGACGGAATATAACACTATCTCACAATAATCGCTAATTGGTTTAAAATGCAACTTTTCAAAATCCTCGGTAACATGCCTCATCAATAAATAAATTTATATGTAAATATTTTTCTACCAAATTATGAGAAATCTAGCTATTGGTGACCAGCAATCCCCCCCCCCCAGTCACTTTCCCCTATTTTTCTTTCAATCATTCATCGATACTTTTCCACGAATTTTTCACAAACGATTTTGATTAGACCTTTATCAACTTTTTCACAAACACTTCCTCTTTGAATATAATTGAAGCGGGCTATCCAAAAAGAGCCTAAGTGGCAATACAGTGTTTTGAGATATTAACGTTTGAAGTTTTCGTTTAGTTGTAAAATGATGAACGAGGTACTCAGGTGTGACTTGAGAGATGGTCTTTGACCTTTCTCCGCAAAAATTTATTCTGCAAGAAAATTCTAATTTAACAGAAAAAAAAAGAAGAGATTTTTCAGTTACCTTCAGAGGAGGTCCAACTACAAACCCTCTCATATCCTTTTGACGTATTTCCTAATCACCGCACTAGGTTGTAGTGGCAAGTTAAGATTATACAAAATCATGTTATTTTGAGACCCTCAAGAAAACCCAAGATTTTCAAAATAAAAGAAAGGCACAGAGAATATGATCAAGAGTAACATATCCAAATTTGAGTCAATTTGGAGCCAAACTCAGCAACAAAATGGTAAATTGTGAACCACTTGAAAAAAACTAAGGTAGACTACATCCTTGAAGGGGCAAAATGCAAACTTTTATGTAATGCTAATTATAAAGTAAAACAGGAAATGCTAATATTTTCATGCCGAATGTACTCGTACAAGAGCTGTTTTCTTTTTTGCCGCGGCGAATTGGGCTGGTGGCGGAAATGTTTTGCGGTGAAATGCGTCTGCGTCGAAAAGTCGCAACGGCGAAGTGCTCGCGGGGAATTGTCATGTATTCGGGAGATAGAGACAAGCGCCCCGGAACTTTTTTGTGGGAAATTCAATGTTGATCAAATTTTGTTTCAAACTTTTTCTGATATTATCAATATTTTCAGCAGCGTTCAGGCTTAAACACCATCAACTTCCCCATTTGAGTGTATAATAATTGATGTTTCCACTATATCAATATTTCCTGATTTGTTGCATGTTGTTAAATTGGGGTACATGACAATGCGCCACAAACAATTCGCCGCAGCGACATTGCGCCGCAAAAAAATAAATTATAAGCAGGTTTTCAAAAGAAAACCTGCTAAAAAGATCTCCCATCTTTCATCAAGCTAGTCTTTACCTCGGGTGCCGTGAGAGCACAATCTTGAGGAGCAACTCTTCGTTGACAATTTCGGGCAATTTTTTTTTTCAATTGAGAAAAGAATTTTAAGGATGATCAAATACCAAAAATGTTTTTTCGCGCACATCTGGGGAGGGGGGTCGTCTTCATTCCTAGTTGACCTGGAGGGGGGCACTCCTTGTAAGCCTTGGGGGATCACAGTATCCCTGTGATTTAAATATTTAATTCGACTTTAGTTACATACAGTTTTCAGTCGGAAATCATTTTTTTCAAAACAAATTTTTTTTTTCAAACAGTGTTTCGGAGATTAAAAAAATGAATTTTCAGACCTATCGCCACCGGCCCTCAAAATCGGGAACGATTTTGCCATTTGTTTTTTCGCGACGAAATGTGTCAGCGACAAAAAGACGTGCTCCCTTTAAATTGCACGCGTATCAAGTTTTCATGGACTTCATACTTTCGGAATTCCCATATGGATATTTTTCAATATTTTTGTATAACAATATCTCGGGGTAATGTTAATTGAACCTGCTTTCTCTCAGTCTTTGAACTGGTTGCATTTCGTGTTTGGTACTCCTCTACACAGATAACGAACAAAAAGTTGAACATTATCAACGTCGAAAATAATTTTTTACATTTCTGCACACGTCACACACGAAACCCTACATATTTTGACTAGTAACTTACCCGAGTACATTTATGAGGCTGGTAGTCTACAACACACCCTGTAAATTTCAGCCTAATTTGTTTAGCCGTTATTCAGCTTTGAAGTTCATTTTGGTTTTTTACATTTTCCATTTGAGAATGAAAATAGGAAGACCAATGTGAAGTGGAAACAAGTTTTGACCACTGATTCCCACCATTCAAGTGAGGCGAATCCAGTGGATGTCCTATCGTCTTCATATTATTTTCGTCTTTTGCAGTTTGCTTTTGATTCAGTACCTACGTACAAATTGATTTTTTCCTCTTCTCTTTTTTTTTTGATTTTTAAATTGCTGAAAATTTGGCGCCTGAGGCACGTGCCTCATGTACCTAGCGGGTAATACGGCACTGGGCGAATCGTAATACAGCCAATAATAAAATGATAAGATAAGACTAAATGAAACGAGAACCGATTATATAATTAATTATTATCGTGAAACTTTGATATTATGTTTTTCAGATTTTTGTGCAATTGCATTCGCAGAATATTCGACTGTAAATCGGAATTAAGTTCATCTGGTTATTGGCGATTTAGCATTACAGTTTCTATCAACATGTGTTCTCCAAGTCATTAGACTTCTTATTTTAATCATAGGTATCTATACGTTTTTGTTTTAGGGACTTGATTTTGCAACCAAACTTCTTGTTCAATTTTTCATTTTTCAACTTTTTTATTTGTTAAATTGAAAAAATTCTAATTGCAAAATGAATTTGAAAAAAATTTCGAGGCCAATAATCATTTTTTTAATTTCATTTTATGCTGGTGAATTCGGTTTGATCACAGGTGAGTACCTCTACATGTATCATTATGAACAGATATGTTTTTGAACAGAAAATCTTGATAAATTATAATATTATTAGAAAGATTACAGATAATACTTCTGAATTGACATATTGTCGGTTGAGTCTAAAACCTTTCAAGTCCCAATAACATTATCATCCAATTTTTAGCTGATTTAGCATTATGAGGTACTAAAACAAATCAATTTAAACATAAAAGTGGGGTGTGAATTTTTTGGAACTTAGCAAATCCTGGACTTGAACCTGCAGAGAAGAACTATGAACCTGTTTCATCTTTTTTTATCAAGTTTTAGTGTAATTTTGGAAGTCGATTCTCAAATCTGTTTTCTAATCTCCTCTATACTTACATATAAATATTTGTGATTGTTTGATGACGGCGAGGGAAATTTTTGAGAGTGAATATGGGTTCAGAGTTCAGACCTTTGGTACAACTTTGTTCTCGAGCAGTTTTTTGCATCTTCACTAAGGAGCGAAACTAGGGTACAGAAAAAAAGCACATTTTCCAAACAAATGTACTCGTACGAGTACCTATGTGTACGTATAGATACAAATATATCACCTAACATTTCTTTTTGCCCAGACGTGACTCATCGAGTGTGTTTCATGTATACGTATTTCATGCTTTTTTGCTGCACTTTAGTTTTGCGCCTAGGGAAGATGCAAAAAAATGCTCGAGAAAAAAGTTGTACCAAATTTGATGCTGAACAATAACATTTTTTCATAAAATTGATGGTTGAAGAGTTATAAGCAAAAACTAGTCTCTTATTTGCTGAAACTTTTTTTACAAAATTTTAACCATTTTTCGTAAGCCTAAGAAAAACTTTTAAATTCGTATACAGACTTGTTTTCAACAAAGGGGTCAGATAAAATGAGCCTGGGACCTACTGCAACTTTAATTCTTTGAAATATAGCCCATTAAATGAGTAAAACTCCACTAAATACTCATAGAATCATACTCGAACACCAAAATTAGTCCTGACCACTCCGCGTGTACGAGTATAGGTATATGAAGTCATAGTCAAGTTTTATCACGAGTACAGTATTTCACTTGACTGTTATAGCTACATAAAATAAAGATATTATGATACTTATTCATGAAATTTTAAGCTATAAAAAATTATTACCTTTTATATGCTCTTATTCAAGTACAACAAGGAGCAGAAAGTAGACTTTATGTTATTATGTAACAAACTGGAGTGCGCTGTAAGAAAACGTTATTCTTAGACTTTGAAAATAGTAAACCAGAGATCACATGAAGATAAGAGCATTTACTTCGAAACTTTTTTTAATGTAGGTAAAGTACGCGTATCTATGATAATACGAGTATTCTTATTTGATATCGAAAAACCAGTTTGTTTGTTACTGTATCCCGTTCAATATTGCAGATGGGATAAAAATGTTAGAATTGATGTAATAAGAGAGTAATGCATTGAAATAAAGAACTCCCCGTGAATAAAAAAATATTGAAACAAATAGAAGAAAAAACTAGCACAGTCTGCCACGCTAGAAAAGTAGGTTTTCGTTTTGTCGGTGCGAAAAATCATGAACATCTGCCGTAAGTTGATGCTTCAGGATTCTGCAAAGATAATTTGCAGAAAGACAAAACTGACGACCCTCACAGAATCGAGACGCTCAAAGAATCGATTTGTATCGTATTTTCACCTTCGAAACGTTGCGTTGCGTTGGGCAATTAGCACTACTTGCGCAATTTCTCTGTATACAAAAGAGGCGATTACTCGACCAATACGGAACCGATTGCAACCAAATTTCTTTCAGCACATCTTCACTATATGACCAACCCTTCATTTAAATTTCAACCCTATGGGTTCAACAGTCCCTTAGTAACTGTGTGCACAAGCAAAAACCTTCAACTGCGCATAACTTGAGAACCAATCGACCAATAGGGCTGAAATTTTGATGGAAGGTAGGTATTATTAGGCAACATATGCGGTTGAAATTTTGTTACCATCGGTTCAGTAATTTTACAAATATTGGCCCTAGAAAAATTTTATAAATACATACATAGAGATGATTTGGGCAAATGTGAGACCCAAAACAGATAAATCATAACACTTGCGAGACCCTTTTGTGGGTCTTGCATGTCAATGAGGTGTATGTATGGTTTTTCCTACTCCCCCCACTTCGCAGACCCCAAATCTGCATTTTTCGTCTGGGACTCATAAGTGCTCCAAATATCAAATGTATGTACACTTGTGGTTCACTCATTTCATTTTACTCCCTATAAATTGTACTGTACACCTAACCAATAGGTGTGGACTTCATTATATAGCCTAAGGCGTCTACAGATAGCCACCAAGCCATGTGAAGACGTTGGTTCCATTTCTGAGTTTTTATAAGGGGGTTCACGTAAGTTTCATTCTCCATCTTGGGTCAAACATGTGACGTGAAATAACAATACATATTATATAAAGTTATACGAATCGCTAATTTTCCAGGGAAACTTATTTTTGGGTCATAAAATCTCAAAAAAGGAAGAGAAATGCAACGATCTAAGAAATTACAAAGCTTTCACTTATTTCCACAATTCATATTTCATTAGTCTACCAGCGGGGCATGAGGGAGGTGCGCCTCTTCTTGCCCCCCTAGTACCAAGAGTCCGTAACTTCAGAAATTTTATAGAAAAGCTTCAAAGTTGGAATTTTCAATAATATGTACTCGTATTACGAGCATATGAACACTGCTATGCAAGACGGAAATTAGTGCTGTGATGCCCCATGACTGCCATAGGAACATTATTTTTCAACTTTTTAAGAATGTAGAAATTTTTTTTGTTGTTTGCTTCTCTGTGATACAACTTCAATCAGGCACAGAAAAGAAAAAACCCGGACGATAGCTTATCATATTCCAATTATTTTATCAAGTCAGAAACCATTATTTGAGTATAAGAAGTATAAATTTTTCCTTCGCAATTCAAATGATAAGCTAGGTATCTCAGAAAAAAACCAGTCGTTAAAATTACTCTTATAAGGAATTCAATACTAAAATTCATCTTGAAAAAACCCAGTTAGTATTTGAAAAGAGTAGATTCAAGAAAACCTTTTGTTCTGTGAATATGTTGTCAATTAAAAATTCAGAAAGGAATGTTCTTTGAAAAATTCTAATCATCTCTTATCTTTTCAAATTATTTTGTACAAGCTAGAATTATCTGTTGGATCTTTCTATTTCAATTGTTACGGAAGTATTTATTTTTGGTAAAATCCCAAACTCGATTTCTAAGGAGAATAATCTAGAAGCTTTTTTGTTAAAGTAAAATTATCTGCTTCTCATATCTTTGGGTCTTTCTATTCTCTTTGTTTTAAGTAAAATTATCAGTAACGTACTGTTTCCCTGAAGATTGACATCTCTTTGTTTGTCTCATTTCCTCTGTCATTGACCCTGATAGAATACTGGCGGGCTTTCCAGATTTTTATCTGGAAGCTTACTGGGTTTTTCAGGAGTTCAAACACAGGTGATAGGTAAATTGATTTTTGAGCCTTCTTCACTACTGTTTTTGGTGGCCAGAGAGACACACTAATGTGCTCTATGTTATTTTTAGCAGGTTTTTGACGGATAACCACCTCATAATTTTAGTCTGACTTTCACAATAGGGCAGGAGACCATCATAGTTATTTGTTTCATGATCTCCAAATTCCAAAAATACCCATCTCGCATTTTGGTGTATCTTTATTTTTAGGAGGTTTTTTTACAGAAAACCTATTAATTTTGGTCTGACTCTCACGATAGGGCACGAGACCATCATAGTTATTTGTTTCATGATCTCGAGATTCCAAAAATACCAATCTCGCATTTTACTATTGCTTTATCATTTTCTTTTTACGCTCTCCACACCCACATATTCTTACGAACGAACCGAATAGAGTTGAAATTTTCATCAGAGGTCAATATCAATCAGATCTGGGTCAGATAGAAATTTCAAGTTAATCGGTTTGACGGTTTAATAGATATCAGCAAAAATTTAGCCAAAAATCGATGTTTTTCTCAGGGTTCATGAGACCCCTGTACTATCAATTGAAAACCTGCTTTTATAACGGGACTTCCTGTGTTAGAATTTTCTTTTACTCGTATTATTTCTATTTGTCCTTATTACAATCTATTTGACATTGTCAATTTGTCTAAGTTGAGAAAATACAGGTTGTAGGAACATAAATTTGCTTACGTTCCAGTTGTTTCGGCCAGCGTATCTGGCATCTTTTAAGCAGCCACGTATTTACAAAGAAGACTCAGGTTTGTGAGACAGTGCTTGCTTCGCGCACCTTGATTTGCGACTTGGTACCTGCTTCTAGGAATACCCGCTTCCCTGATTTGTACAGTGGTGCGAAAGTTTTGATGGGGTGGGGTTGTCGTAAATGCATCGGGTGCCTGTCGACGCCAAAAAAACAAGTGGTGGAGTACTTTTGGGTTTTTCTTTCCATGCGTTAGGTTGCGTCATCTCACTTCTCCCAATAAACCCACGTGGGTACGCGGGACGAGGTGAGGTGACTCAACTGTGAATGCGCTTCTCACCGCCCATTTCCTCCTGTCACCTGTTGGTAGCAGGAGATCCACGTCGGTCCACATCGGGCAACGCAACGTAACCAAGTTTGGCTCTTCAGTTCCAGGACGTAGCAAAAGCGGAGGGCATGTCTTAAAATAAACAATAAAATAAATTGGGTGGGGTGGAGGAAGTGAGACAAAGAAACTGGGTGTGATTCATTTCTTTCAGACTTGCTGGCAGGCTTCCGATAGAAATTGATTTTTTACCCAACTTATGCACGCATTTTAGTGGTTCATAGAACCCCTGTAAGTCTATTTCAAAACCTACTTTTCTAGCAAGGCCTGCTGCGCTAGAATTTTAATTTCTGAAAGAATGATTGAATTTTCTCTACTCAATGTAGGCAGTGTCTCAAATTTTGAAGGTGTACTCCTTCTTAGAGTCGATCATTGGCATTGCAACTTATTCATTCCAAAAATTTCCACTAGAAAAATTCAACCAATTTTCACCCCAACCTCTCAATAAATATTTAGAGTTGAATTAAATTAAGATAAATCAGTTTCAGAAGTTAGCTAATGAAAATACACTGTGAGCTATGGTCAAAAATTTAATACTGACTAGCTCTTTTCATAGCTAGAAGGAAAATGAAGATAAGTAGTTGATCTAGAATAAAAGTAGATAAGTACAGGTATTTTGCTTATTGATACATTTCAAATCTGACGCTCATTGTTTCACTACAGGAATAGAAAATGCCTTCAGCTACTCCAGTCAACTGATCTCCAAAAGAAACACGTAAGTGAATTCAATATATCTAGAAGTAAAGCTCGAATGGAAAGTGTTACCTTAGTGTCTTATCGCCAAGGACTACCAGGATAACGTAATTAGGGTTGGGTCAGAATGGACCAGTTGTGCCACTTGTGTATGGGGCACTGCCCACATAATGAAGAGCGGGCTAGAATGGCTCAATTGTGCAACTTGTGTATAGGGCGATGCAAAAATGGCCAACTTGTGCCACTCCTGTACAAGTTAGCTTGTACTGCTGAAGAGATTAACATAATATATGCCCTTTATTTATGAAGGAGAAGAGAAAGCGATGATCATTATTTTTATCACAGCCACATTCAACATTTTTTGACGAGAAAAAGTATGGAAAAGACTGATAGGTGGAAAGCTTCATATTCTGCTAACTCCGAGGATGCATTCAAAGGGTATCATCACTGATATACTAATAACCAATAAGCCTAAATCTTGATAATACGAATAGCCCAGTCAAGGGAGTAGAGAGAATATGAGTTCTTTCAGTATTCAAACAAATTTCAATCATTTTCTCATACATGTTCACCAGATAAATTACAATGCAAAAGTGGTCAATGCATTGGGAAGGAATTTCTGTGTTACAACTTTTTTTGAGGTGTTTGACTGTCCCCTAAAATTTGTTCTATGCCTTATGATGAAGTAGTTCATTCTTTTCCAAACAAAAAAATTGGTTTTTATACACACTATGGGCTCACACTTTCCACTTAATTTAATTTTACAAATCTGAAATTTCTGATATTTAGCAATCTTGTAAGGCACTCAGAGACTGGACTTATAAATATGTAACTGGAAATACTATACATTCCTAATTATTGCATGTAGAAGAAAATTAACTAAACCGTATTCTTTTTTAAACACTTTTATTCGATTCAGTCAATTCTCAACGAAATTGATATGTTGCAAGAATCAAAAACCAAAGCGCTGCGAGCGTTGCCTGTTGCATGTTGAAGGCAAGACTGAAATGAACGTGCACGCGCACGCACACACTCACCCAATGCGTATCGTAGATGCGTTTCTGGTTAAATTATTTTTTCTTACCTATAGAAAGAGGACACTATAATTGATGAATAGCATAAGAAGAACATCAGGACACAGTCAATTGCTTAAGAGAGTTTCTATTCTTGAGAACCTTTTTCTTGAAAATGGAAAAAATATCAGTAAGATACAATGAATGGAGATTTCAAATGTTCTATCTTACGATATACCACCCTGTATACTAATAACAATGTACCATAAAGTGGACAAATAAGAAATGAAAAGTACGAGTTTCAGTTAATTATATTCCTTCATACACGTTTGATATTTTAGAACTCTGACAGGACTAGAGAGAATTTGAGTTCTTTCAGTCAGAAAATAAAAATAATTTTTCTGATCGGGCATCTCCAAGAATGATACAAACTGATTCCAATCATTTTCTCATAGCTAAAGACAGGATTTGTAAGTATTCAACTTTTTTTTCTTCAAGGACAGAATGAGTAATTTTGAAAAGGAAGTTTGAATGATAGTGAATGGGACGCCGGAAAATTTTTTTATTTTACAGTAAAACACAAAAAACGCTAAAAAAAATTCGAAAGAAACCGGAAAACACAAAAATTTGCAGAAATCTCTTTGAAAAGTTATTTTTATATTTCAAACTTATATACTTGAACCAATTTTTGCTCATTTGTGACTCAACTATTCAACTGATTTGCTCCTTTGTACCAATCCAAATAACATGTATGTTAACTAGTATTGTCTACATATAAATACAATAATAGATGATTGCATTATCGAAACCCAGTGTATAGTTATATTACAATAAATAATTCCTACTATGTGACAATGAGGTAAAATCTGCTCACTCTGAAGAGACATTAAAAGCGTATCATTGCTTGCCATATTGAAAACAGATAACCCTAAAGCCGGCTACACACTATTCCATTTTTCCTGTTTCCATTTTCCTGTTTCGCTGTTTCCTTGTTTCCAACTGTTTCCAAAATCTGTTTCCTGTTTCCTCTAAATTGATGAAACAGGGCTGTCCACACTATTCTTGTTTCACGCTGTTTCATGTTTCCTCAATACTGTTTCACCAATTACCATTTTCCATCTTTTCAGTTGAGGAAACGGAGTGTTGACTGCTGGATGTGGTTTTCAGGGTGTTGAGAGTATTCTCAATGCTTCAACCCTATGGGCAAAATATTTTGAAAACAAACGGATTATAACCTGGAATTTTCCTGTTTTCCGGCTTCTAAAACGGATTTCGAACGGATTGTAATCAGTCTTGCCGGGAATGAGTCCAGATTATTTTCCGTGAAGGCTGTTTTATGATATTTGTTGGCCCGGGTTACAATCCGTGAAACCGTTTTACAAACGGATTTGGAAAAATAATCAAGATGACAAAAATATCTGCAAATTTTCAGATCTGATGGTCGAAAATAAAAACGGACTGACAACGGATAAAATTCTCATTTTCCGGATCATTTTCTTATTTTTTGCCCATCGGGAAGTCGCACAAAACAGCTCATGCCGGCTTGAGATGCAATTCCAAAAGAAAGTATTCAAGTAAATCAGTGGAGAAAGACCAGCAAAACAGGGTGAAAAGGACGAAACAAGGCGAAATAAAGGCGAAACGCTCCACACTATATGTGGAAAAAAACTTTTTCCACGAAAAAAGCCTTTGTGTTTCGTCAAAAAACCGCTCTTGGCGAAAAAGCAGACGAAACACGAAACAGCTTGTTTCCGGCGAAAAACGTCTACACACTATCATGGAAACAGGGGAAAACAAGGAAACACAAAACTGGAAACAGGAAAAATGGAATAGTGTGTAGCCGGCTTAAAGGTCCAGCTTTGAGATGAGCGTCAGAGAAGCTCATAACGTAATACAATATGGTAGCTTTCCAGATCCGTGAAACTTTTGTTTTTCACATGTTGGGTGGCAAAGGAAATTATGGTCCGGTGTTCCCAGATGAAATTTTCAAAAATCCGTGGGTTTTGATACTGCGTACTGATTTTTTGATTAAAAAATCCATATTAATTTATTTTTTTGGTGCTTTAGTAAACCGATGTACCAATAGGAGTGCTAACAGCAGCTAAAAATTCAATTTTACATTGACTGATTTTCTCAAATCACCGATAGGAGCACTAGTATCAGTCAACATTCATGGCACTATTAGCGCTCTTATCGGTGATTTGTGTAAATCAATCAAGGTAAATGCTATCAATTATGTGAAAATGTTGGGAAAATGAAGAAATCCGGACGATAAATCCGTACGTCTGGGAACACTGTTATGGTCATAAATTCAAATTCAGAGGCTATGGCTACGCTAAATATTCAATTTTTTCATTGTTTTCAGAACTGAAACGCTAGGATCTTATTGTATTTTACCATCTACATCCATTGAAAATACTTTTACATGTTCCAATGCTATAAATAATCGTACATGCTTGTATGGAGGTGGTAAAAAAGTGTATCATTCAATGCGAGTCACTGTTAAGTGTAATGAAGGATACCAACAAGTTCCAGGAAATGCCTCTGAATCCGTTTGTTTTGATGGCAAATGGTATCCACCAATTTCCAAATGCTACAGTTAGTACCTATTTTACATCCCTTATATTTGGATATGAAAATATGAAAATAATGATATCTTGTGGAAATGAACAATATATTTATTTTAAATTTAGAAACCTGTTCGCCAATGAAGGGCCAAAATATGCGATTCTCGTGTTTCAACCCACAAGTAAGAGCCTTTGGTCCATGTAGTGAATTCACACCCATGGGTACTTTAGTTTATCCGAAGTGTGAAGACTATCATCATTGGAAAACTGAGGTCGATTTTACATACATTCAATGTTTATCAAATGGCAAATGGGACAAACCATTACCCGAATGTGTTCCAGGTCAGTAGAGATTCACAATTCTATTTTAGGTGTTCATGTTTTTGATATATTATGGTCAGGGAAACTACAAAATGGATCTACCCATTGTCTTTGTCCTTTCGAATTGTAACATCATGCCCGCAGTACATAAAGAGCATTAAATTAATTGGAAGTAGGTATTTATTTGTTCAAATACTTTCTTTTTGTTGATGAAGAACCACAATCAAACTCATATGCTGCACGATGTGCCAAATTGGAATATTAGGTGTATAAAATTCATTCCTCAATTTTACAACTATTTGTATCTCTCCCTCAGATAATTGTGGGCGTAGAATCCGATTTGTGAAGTAATTTTCTGATACAATCTCTTATTAAGCCCCTGAGGGCCCTCAAGATGAAAAAAATACTCATGTTGGTTTTTTAAGTAAAAATGAGCTTGTTTTCAAGGCTTGTATGAGATCTGCGAACATCAAGGGGCCATATTGAAGGAGCACATCACTAGCCTAGATCAGATACCTACATTGTAGGAGCGAATCATCAGCTCAAGTCTGAAACCAACTTAGTCCTACAAACACTATGACCCTAAATGACTTTTTCAGTGGGTATTGGGGCAGTCAACCATGGACAAATTAGAAGGTGTAAAAATGTCAAAAAGAACTTTTTTTTTTTAAATTTGAAAACTGATTTTCAATGTATATTTCAATAGTAAGCAAAAATTGTATAAGTACCCGCACAAATTATTTCAATACTCCAAACATATACAGAATTTTCTCCTCTTTTCAGGAAAGAAAAAAAATCACTGCAAACGTAGAAACAAGAGCAAAGTTATCAAAAACTACAGACCACTTTTTCTTTAAAGAACTAATTTTCTTGGGTTTCAAAATTAGTCAACTTTCACCTACATGATCAGCCAATCAGAGGAGGTTGACAAACTTTTTTTTCATGATTTTATGTACTGCATACAACACTGAATCCATCAGTGTATGTAGTATATTCATTTATTTACTTTCAATTTTTGACTTTTGTACACCTATTTTGCCAATTGGGCCCACTGTGCGCTGTACAAACGAATAACAAACAGATAAACAATAGCGATAGAAACACAAGCATAGGTAACTCGGCGATTATAGAAGATGAAAAAATGACAACATGACGCACACGTGCACATGACTCATTTTCAATGTTTTACTTGGTCCCAATGGCCTCATGTAATACCATTCTTACAAAAATATGAATGATTGGTGAAATATGCGGTGATAAATTATTTGCCATATGTTGACCAGCAAGAATTAGAGCGTCAGACCAGGCTCACAATGTAAGGCGAATCCAAGGATGGAACAATGAACTTAGAAACTGGATACGCCAGTGAGCGTTGAACATCAGAGAAACTAAAAATATTTTGCTTTTATTCTGAAACAAACTTGATTTTTGGAAAATATGAAACTGACAGGATTGGGTGCACAATCAGAGCTTAAGTTGGTGGTAATACGATGGTGCATCCTGAAGACGCACCATCGCGGTTCTTCCATTGGTGCAACTACTCATGCACCACCCTGTATATTATTTTTATGATGCAATTTTTATTGTTATAGATTGTGGAAAACCCCAAGTGAGAATACAATATTTAATGTTAGGGGGAATGCCAGAAGAACGAGGAGGTTCACCGTGGCATGTTGCTATCTATGACGTATCATATAAAAAACCAAATTTGATTTGCGGTGGTACTATTATTAGCGCACAACTGATTGTTTCAGGTCAGTGATAATAATTCTTTTCTTCTCTTCGTGTATTGGGAATCAAATTTTGATGTGTTAACAAGAATTCATCTTTGCATTCATGATGTCTCGTTAAGGTCTACTCTTTACTCAAATAAACATCCCAGCACCACGATTGAGATAGAAAAGTAAGGTTTCCTTCTAAGCATGACATAAATAAAATTTTCTCATATTTCAAAACCCAATAACTCCAAAAGTACTGGTCTGATCAAGTCCAAATTTCAAAGAAGCCATGCTATATTCTATACTTTCTCAGCATATCTTCCAAATTTTGTTTTAATCCGTTCAGTATTATGTCGGTAATCGTTGACAAAAGAGAAGCATTTGGGATTTTGATGCTAATCATCATACCATGTCATAAAATGAAAAATTTGCAAAGTCCCAATCGTTATTTCACTAATAAACTCCATTCTAATAAGCAGGGTTTTTGAGTGAAAACCTGCTAAAAATGATATCCTCCAAATTGCCTGTGAGAGAGGCATTATCAAGGGTTGATGAGGACCCAAAACCTCAATCGCCACAAGTACGAAGTCAATGACGATATAATAGATGAAGTTGTCTGCCTATCTGAAAGTGACTCAGAATTCCTTTCAATTACTTTGACCCCAAGTCACGAAGGCATAGTAAAGACTTTGCAAAGTGTTAATAGTCACTGTGCAAAATTCACAAAAAGCCTAAATCATGCCAAATGACTACCACATATGTTCTTCTTACGTAGCACCTAAACTCCGAAGTCTATTTGCTCAGCAATGCGATAGTAGCATTCTAGGATCTAATATTTTTACTGAAGGTTGACTTATCCGCTTCTTGCATGGCAATGTTAACTCCAATCGCGTCTCATTTGGGAAGACAAACTTTTTAGATTAGTTAATTGCGTCTGCAAAATATTTGTGAGATGTGCCAGTTGCGTCCCCAAAATAATTTTGACCCTTTTTATTTGATTTGATTGAGGCTTTTGCACCTCTGTACATTTCTGCTGAAATAAGAATGTAATCTTGCGGTATACGCTGTCTTCTAAGGGCTCTCCATAAATATGTAAAATCAACTGAGTCGAATGCCTTTTCAAAATCAATGAATAACAGGTACAAGTCCATATCATATTCTCCAGTTTTTTCAATTAATTGATTGATGATGAAGATATGATCTATTGTTGAGTGACTCCTCCCAAAACCTGCTTTTTCTGTACCTCGTGCCTCGTCGAGAATGTTATATAGTCTGTCTTTAATAAGTTTGGAGAAAATTTTACTCACGTTTGAAGTCAAGCTGATTGGTCTGTAATTTGATATGTTTGCACAATCAAATTTTTTGTACAGTTGTTGGGTATTGAAATCAACTAAATTCATGCTCCGAATTCAAACTAGTAGATATTTTAATGATTGGATGTATATAGATGAAGATACAGAGGGTGAAAATGAAACTTTTTAGAAATAAATCACATTGGGCGTTGAAAATTATTATTGTCAATTTTCTAAATCTAAGTACCTATGTTGTTGTTTTGATTAGTCAAAATTGATCTTTTTCAAAACAAGATGTTCATGACTCTAAAAAAATATGGATCTTTGAATAGTTGTTGATACCTACAATGAAGTTATTTCCAGAATTTCATAATCATAAGTAGAATATGAGTGATATTTCTGAAATCCCAAAAGCTACACTAATCAAGACAAGGCCATAGGAAAATTTGTATTTGGAAATTCTACTCTTGAGGAAATCAAGTTTGAAGTTGAAACCATAATATTTTAAAATCATATGTTTTTTCTTGAAGAGCTGAACTGATTTTACAGAAATTTTCAAATTTTATATTATATATGACTAGGGATCGGATTTATATGAAAACGCATATTTTTTTGTAATTCACATGGAAGGGTGAGAGTCAGATAGTTTTTCGTTTCACGCCATTCTGATTAGAATAAGCCCAACTTGTTTTCACATATTTCGCATATTTGAGGTATATTTTTATTCATGTCGACATATTTCACGAAAATTCATGCATATTTCACAAAAATTCATGCATATTTCACGAATTACCATTTTCATACTTTAATTTGTGATCTGATCTCTAATGTAGTCATGAATTGTGTTATTAGCATCAAGATTTCATACCAAAACGACATTTAAAAATTAAGAATTATCCACTCAATAAAATTGTTTTCTTGTTTCATTCATTCAGAAATTGTATCTTGAATTATTAGGTAATTGGTATGAAGGTAAATTTAGCTTTAGCTCAGTTAGCTGAGTAAAACGATACCAGTATTGATATTTCTGTGTTTTTTGCATATTTTTTGCATGTTTTATTAAAAAAATCATGCATATTTTTTGCATATTTTAAAAAAAAATCCTGCATATTTTTGGAAAAAATATGCATACTTAAATTTTAAGCGCATATTATATGCGCATATTTTCCACTCTTAAGAGCATATAAATCCGATCCCTACATATGACCCTAAATATATCCTGGAAAATCTTGGCATCATAAATCTGTCAGTTTTTTAATCATAATAGTTTGGAAGGTTATCAAGAGCAAAAGAAAGGTAGAAAAAATAGGCCCAGCTTTCTGCAAAAGTTGCCCACAATTAAGACTACAGTATCATTTGGTGGTGTGAAACTTCAAAACATTGGAGACAAAGGACAAACAATTTTGACTAAATAATGATGACGTCATCATACCTAGGTATAACATCGAGGAATCACGGACGGACAAAATTTTGACTAAATGTCGATTACAAAGAATTCAACTTTAATATTCAATATTAAAATACCTAATAACGTTTAGCACTTCTGTAATAATGTTTTGTTTTGTTTCTAGCTTCACATTGTTTCACCAACTGGCCAAACAACACTATAAAAGATCCAAAGAAATATGAAGTTGTGGTGGCTAAATATAGTCTTAATTATACGTTAAAGGATGCAAGCGACACTAAAATATTCAAAGTAAATATGGAAGCCTAACTACTTTTCAAGGGTACGAATAGTACAAAAAATACATGTTGAAACATGTCTTGTTTCCACTAACTTCAATCTTTAATTCTTGCCTCTTCTCTCATTAATCAATTTTTCTCGCCAGCTCGATCGATTTTGGACATACTATCGATATTTCGATGTTGAATACAAAAGCTGTAGGTAGTATATTTCTCAAAAAAAAAAAAAAAAGTATATTTATGATATTGTATCGATGAAAATTGGATTTGTGAGGAAAAATGTGAAGACGTAGAGTAAAACAAAACCAGCGTAGCGAAAATAAAAATGTTATCACATTAAAAAGATTCTTAAGGGTTTTGGTTTCCCCACCTCTCCCATATTTTTACAGAAAATTGACCCTTAAATAATCTATAGGTACTTAATATCGAATTAAAAGATTTGGACAATATGTATCCTAAACGATACCTTCACAAAATACTCAGAGAGAAAATTAGTAATTTTTAAATTTTGTATAGAAAAACCGTGAACATTTGAGATTTGTAGAAGAAATTACTACAACAGTGGTGAAATTCATTTTCAAAGCTAGTGAAAAGCGCTGCAAATATTAAGAATATCAACAATAAATTATAATTTCAGTAACTGTGATGGGAAAAGTTATTTTGAGAATTATTCGAATAATTAATGAGAAAATACGTTTCCTTTCACCTTCTATTATGAAGAACAAACAACAAAATATACTGGAATATCATCGAGCGAAGTTTTATCATACTCTCGATAGTCGATACATCGATAAACAGAACATCATAAATACAAGGTCCAATTGACTAATTTCTCAACAGTTACTGTATAATTCATAATCAGTACTACTCATTTCTCTCAGTGTATGAGGGTAAGAAAATAATAATAAAACTGGTTCAGTGTAGAAAAATTTGTAAATATTATTTCACAAGAGACCTTTTCCATGGATTACGTACAGCTTTAGTTTTTGGAAGACTAACTTCACTCCGTTCAAAATAAGATGCTCACGCCGCAACCTGCCACACAGTTTTTTGGATAGTTTTTAGAAAAAGTAAAGGTGTATCTAGATGTTACAATACATTGCGTCAACTTTTGTTTACAAAAAGAATACAACAGTTTGATTGGCCATACGAACAAACTTCGAGTTGCAACAGTGTGAAACGGTCAGCTGCGCCTGTGAACATCTTATTTTGAAAGGAGTATACACTACTTTTATGTAGGTATATTAATTTTATTCATTTCATTATGAAGATTCGAGAAATTTTGGTACCAGACAATTTGCCACTCGCTAGTCCAAAAACACTATATTATGCAGACATAGCAATCCTCTGGATAAGTGAGAAAATTACATTCAGTCGACATGTTATGCCAGCATGTGTAGATTGGACGTTTGGTGGTCGTTACATTGCTCCAGAAAATGCAACAGGAAAAGTTGGTATTTACTCAACTCCATTCTTGATAACCAAAATTAAATTCAGAAAACTTCCATGTTCAAGTCACAATTCACTGTCTGAATTTTTTGAATTGTAGATATCTGGTTGGGGTATTACTGAAAGCGGAGAGCAGAGTCCTATCCTACTGACAAAGTTTTTACCATTCATTAACCTTAAAAATTGTCATACAATGGTACACGAAGAATTTGCCAATTCAATTGCAGGAGATACATTTTGTGCAGGGATCAAGAATAGTTAGTAAAATAAAACAATTTCCAGCCATAAAGTGAAAATTTCATAACTACGAGAGTCATTTCCAAAATAATGAATACAGCGCTGCCACCATCTCAGAATGATGGGAAAGAAACAAAAAAAAATGTAGTCGTAAGTCATAATTTATCCAGCATTGATTCGACATTCAGTTGTATGTATGTAACAGTGCGATAAAGAAATTACGCACTGACATTCATTGGTCACTCCAATATCGTTAGAAGGCTAAAATGTCGATATGTACATTGGTATCTTTTCGATATCAGGACTTTGCTATATCGTAAAGGGGTTCTCGGGACGATGGAAAGTTTTGATTTTTTCTTTCGTTCTGATCACTCGCACTCACATGCTTTGAAGCTTGATAATTTTTTTGAAATGATTTTTGACTCGGTCTATGGCTAGATTCTTCAGTAAAGCTAAAAGCATGAACATAATTTCAAGCATAGGAATTAAGTTCACTGGGATATTTGAAATAATATGCAGTGTACTTGCAGTATTAGCACTTTCCTTCTTACACACATGAAATTTCTATATCTCATTCATAGGATCAGCTTGTCAATCAGGGATGGCAAGTTTTGATTTTCTCAAGGGGTGTAAAACAATCGGAAAATTTTCAAAATTTATACAACCTTTATAGAAAAATGGAAACCAAAGAGATCATCACAATAAATGACTATTTTCTAACCCAAAATTAGGGCGGTATGCTGCTGTTTTCCTGTCGTCTTAAACTAAAAAATTTTGTTGTTGTTTATATTTTAGAAACTGGAGTTAATCAGGGTGATGCTGGAGGTGGTTTACTGTTTCCTAAGACAGATTTACAAGGAAGAGATCGTTATTATTTACGAGGAATTGCTAGCAATAGAGATAAAACTCTACGCAGTGACGGAACAACATATATTTCAGCATTCACAGATATAGCGCAACATATTGAATGGATGTATTCAGTACAAGAGAAAATTGAAATATGCAAATTCAACGAGTAGGTACAATAAAGTTCAGCCATGATTTTACATTCTCCCAAAATTGTTTTTCTCGCAGTTTCTGGTCTCCACTTAACTGAAGTCAAGTTATCAACACTAATCAGGGTTCTTCTTGTCGTGTATTGTATTTTCATATAAGACAACTTCAAATTTCAAATAAGGTTAAAACTAATTGTAATCACCTTTATAAGATGCATTCATTGTAAATTTAAGCTCAGCTATTTTTAACAGCAATAGGAAATTAAAATTATTCAAATCTTAGTTCGTTTCTGTTGGAATAGGGCACCTGGACTCACTCTTAAGTTCCCCTATTCCGTAGTGGTTATTTAATTACTGATTATTCTCTCACTAAATAATTCAGGTAATATAAGAGGCACATATCAATAAAACTGCATTTAAGACTGAAAATCACCTTTATTAAAGACAAATGCCCACACAGCATAACAGATTTGGACAATATGTACTTAAACGATACCTTCACAAAATACTCTGAGAGAAAATTAGTAATTTTTAAATTTTGTACAGAAAAACCGTGAACATTTGAGATTTGTGGTAGAAAATATTACAAAAGTGGTGAAATTCATTTTCAAAGCTAGTGAAAAGCGCTGCAAATATTAAGAATATCAAAAATAATTTAAAATTTCAGTAACTGCGATGGGAAAAGTTATTTTGAGAATTATTCGAATAATTAATGAGAAAATACGTTTCCTTTCACCTTCTATTATGAAGAACAAACAACAAAATATACTAAAATATCATCGAGCAAGTTTTATCATACTCTCGATAGTTGATATATCGATAAACAGAACATAAAAAATACCAGGTTCAAATTGACTAATTTCTCAACAATTATTGTATAATTCATAATCAGTACTACTCATTTCTCTCAGTGTATGAGGGTAAGAAAATAATAATAAAACTGGTTCAGTGTAGAAAAATTTGTAAATATTATTTCACAAGAGACCTTTTCCATGGATTACATACAGCTTTAGTTTTTGGAAGACTAACTTCACTCCGTTCAAAATAAGATGCTCACGCCGCAACCTGCCACACAGTTTTTTGGATAGTTTTTAGAAAAAGTAAAGGTGTATCTAGATGTTACAATACATTGCGTCAACTTTTGTTTACAAAAAGAATACAACAGTTTGATTGGCCATACGAACAAACTTCAAGTTGCAACAGTGAGAAACGGTCAGCTGCGCCTGTGAACATCTTATTTTGAAAGGAGTATACACTACTTTTATGTAGGTATATTAATTTTATTCATTTCATTATGAAGATTCGAGAAATTTTGGTATCAGACAATTTGCCACTCGCTAGTCCAAAAACACTATATTATGCAGACATAGCAATCCTCTGGATAAGTGAGAAAATTACATTCAGTCGACATGTTATGCCAGCATGTGTAGATTGGACGTTTGGTGGTCGTTACATTGCTCCAGAAAATGCAACAGGAAAAGTTGGTATTTACTCAACTCCATTCTTGATAACCAAAATTAAATTCAGAAAACTTCCATGTTCAAGTCACAATTCACTGTCTGAATTTTTTGAATTGTAGATATCTGGTTGGGGTATTACTGAAAGCGGAGAGCAGAGTCCTATCCTACTGACAAAGTTTTTACCATTCATTAACCTTAAAAATTGTCATACAATGGTACACGAAGAATTTGCCAATTCAATTGCAGGAGATACATTTTGTGCAGGGATCATGAATAGTTAGTAAAATAAAACAATTTCCAGCCATAAAGTGAAAATTTCATAACTACGAGAGTCATTTCCAAAATAATGAATACAGCGCTGCCACCATCTCAGAATGATGGGAAAGAAACAAAAAAAAATGTAGTCATAAGTCATAATTTATCCAGCATTGATTCGACATTCAGTTGTATGTATGTAACAGTGCGATAAAGAAATTACGCACTGACATTCATTGGTCACTCCAATATCGTTAGAAGGCTAAAATGTCGATATGTACATTGGTATCTTTTCGATATCAGGACTTTGCTATATCGTAAAGGGGTTCTCGGGACGATGAAAAGTTTTGATTTTTTCTTTCGTTCTGATCACTCGCACTCACATGCTTTGAAGCTTGATAATTTTTTTGAAATGATTTTTGACTCGGTCTATGGCTAGATTCTTCAGTAAAGCTAAAAGCATGAACATAATTTCAAGCATAGGAATTAAGTTCACTGGGATATTTGAAATAATATGCAGTGTACTTGCAGTATTAGCACTTTCCTTCTTACACACATGAAATTTCTATATCTCATTCATAGGATCAGCTTGTCAATCAGGGATGGCAAGTTTTGATTTTCTCAAGGGGTGTAAAACAATCGGAAAATTTTCAAAATTTATACAACCTTTATAGAAAAATGGAAACCAAAGAGATCATCACAATAAATGACTATTTTCTAACCTAAAAATGGGGCGGTATGCTGCTGTTTTCCTGTCGTTTTATACTGAAAAATTTTTTGTTTTTTATATTTTAGAAACTGGAGTGGATAGGGGTGATGGTGGAGGTGGTTTACTGTTTCCTAAAACATATTTAGAAGGATCACTTTGTTATTATTTACGTGGAATTACTAGTCACAGAGATAACGCTATACGAGATGACGGAAAAACATATATTGCAGCATTCACAGATATAGCGCAACATATTGAATGGATGTATTCAGTACAAGAGAAAATTGAAATATCCAAATTCAACGAGTACAATAAAGTTCAGCCATGATTTTACATTCTCCCAAAATTTTTTTTCTCGCAATTTCTGGTCTCCACTTAACTGAAGTCAAGTTATCAACACTAATCAGGGTTCTTCCTGTTGTGTATTGTATTTTCATATAAGACAACTTCAAATTTCAAATAAGGTTAAAACTAATTGTAATTACCTTTATAAGATGCATTCATTGTAAATTTAAGCTCAGCTATTTTGAACAGCAATAGGAAATTAAAATTATTCAAATCTTAGTTCGTTTCTGTTGGAATAGGGCACCTGGACTCACTCTTAAGTTACCCTATTCCGTGATGGTTATTTAATTACTGATTATTCTATCACTAAATAATTCAGGTAATATAAGAGGCACATATCAATAAAACTGCATTTAAGACTGAAAATCACCTTTATTAAAGACAAATGCCCACACAGCATAACTGAACCTTTAGATGTTACTTCCAAGAGAGCATAGTAAGGACTGGCAAGGCCCTTCAGGCTTCTCCATGAAGTCAATGCACGCTGTCAAAGGTTTTTGGTAAATAAAGTTGTTAGATACACACTTTACGACTTTGTTTACTTCTTAGAGAACACAACATCTCCTTATTTGGTCATGTTCTTGGTCTACTAGATGCCCAAAATAGCCTTTGGTAGCTTATGTAGGCGTACACACAGCTGCCTGCTATAAACTACCCTGTCAAGTATGCCACACCTTCAACCAGTGTTACCACAACGCATATTCTGAACATCTAGTTCCAACAGTTTCTTAAAATGATAAAAATTTATAAAATAAAAATCCTATCTAAATGTTTTCATTTTGAAAGATGATGCAAACTGCAGTTTGTACCAAAGAGGAAAAATTTTCCAATTTCGATGTCCAAAGACTTTGTGGCTTCGTGATTTAAATTCTACGAATCTCTACTGAGAATGTGAAAAATATTAGAACCACCTTACGCGATTTGAATCGTAATGTCCCTTAACGGACACTCCATCCAGCGGATACCCTCAATAAACGGACAAAAATCGCGTTCCCATTGAGTGTAATGGCAAAAATACGAGTATGTACGTTGTAACCTCTGATAGGCGGACATTCTCTTGAACGAACAAAAATATTGCCACTCATACTGTACATGCGTAAAAATGAAGAAAAAAATGGATAAAAGATTCAGTGTTTTTGCTTCTAATGTACTGGGTGTATCCCGGAAATGAGTTTGAAACGTAAATGTCTCTCCTTATCCGATAAAATTGAAGTTTGAGAGGGCAGCAGTACAATCTTCATCAGGGTTGAAACAAACAACTATCACATCATTTTTCAAATAATGTTCACATTATTGTACTGTTGTTCAAGTTGCACCTTTTTTTTTTTTTTTGTTAAAATGCAAAAAGTTTAAAATTCTTCATAAACTATATTTGGCGGACACTTTTCTGTTTTACACTCCCATAGCGGACACTCCCTCTAAGCAAACACCTCCAATTAACGGACATATTCTCTAGTCATTTGATGTCCGTTATTAAGAGGTTTTACTATACCTATTACAGAAAATCATCATGATTGGTTTAGTTTCATTTTTTCCAATTCACAAGTACGATTTTAAGTGGAATTGGTAACCCCTCTAATCAATACCAAATTTCAAAGTAAGTTAATATCAAATGTAAAAATTTTCAATTTATTACGGAAAATACCACCATACTGCCCTATTTTTGAGTTGGAAAACTGCAAATTATCGAGATCAACGTGAAGTAGCATTTTTTGTTTTCCAAAGTGGGATTTTTTGTTCTCCATGCGTGAAGCGGGATTTTTTGTTTTCCGCACCAGTATATTTCTGTTTGCCGTTGATTAATTCGTTTATATTGATAATTTGAGGGCAGTTTCCGTTCGCAATTAACTGAAATAGTACGAGTAAATACAGTCAGGCGCTCAAATTGAGGATACATCAAGGACACACAGTATTTTCAGGTATAAGTATAAAAATTTGACACCATTGTTATGGAAACTGTTTTTCTTAGCGTCCTCAAATCTCTTCAATTTAGTTATTACACACAATAGATTTACATAAATTGTATAAAATATTTCACCTCAGCAGATCAGAAAGTTACAATCTCCAACACAAACCAGTTCAAAAATAGAATCGTCTCATAATGACTGAACGACGTAATAAAGCCTTAATTTTGAACATTTCCGAGTAAAATTAAGGTGAATTTAATTTCGTTATTCCATATGAGAGGCTCGGAATAGAAAATAATTTACATACGCGAGCATTCCTCGAATTGAAAAGGAAAAACGTACTCGAGTGAATGACCCTAAACGAGTACCTGGCAAAAGGAAAAAAGGAAACAGTCAAATTTTGTTTACGAAACTTCATCCTGCTGCGATGGAAAAAAAAAAGTCGACCAAAGAATTTAAAATGAAGGCAGAAAGGTACAATTACGGTAACGTAGGAATACGTGTTTGCATTATTGATGTATAAAAGAGCGGGCGAAAACTTAACAAAAAATACTCGAGTCTCAAGCATACTAAACGAATAATTAAAAATATGGATCGTATAAATTTCAACTTCATTTGAAATTAAGCAGTTTCCACCCCGAGGGGGAGAGGGGGTGATCGGTTGTCAAACACTCTCAGTTTTCTAAAAACGTCGAAAAAAAGACGGCCCAAATAACTCAACAAAAAACATGGTCTAATTCCACCGTTTTCGAGGTTCAGAAAAAAAGGACTGCACTCGTATTAACATTTTTCTTTCGTCAAGTTCATACGATGATATCCAAAGACTGGAGGCTAAAGTCAAGTACAGGCTCTTGAAAATTTAGGCTGTTCGCTTAGCTTATTTCTGGTCAGTTATCATATTGAATCTTATATTTTTCAATTTTATTGGTCAAGTTTTTCATAAGATTAGACATAGATAAATTAGAAAGTATGAAACGTTATTATCTCTCCTGTAAAATTCTTAAAACGTCACACACAGCTCTTATAGCAGTCGTTTTACATACTTCAAAGAAAACTGAACTGAGTGAGAGTACAATACCAAAGCAAGCGTGCAACACCACAATCATTTCAGTCCATTAGTTCAGATTTACGAATAATATTATACCTACCTAATAGAAAAATAAAATTTCCATTCCCGAAAATAAGAACGCACACAATTATCTCCAATTTCTTCTAAACGTATTCGATAATATATCGTCGAAAAAATACAATAAGAAATAAACGACGAGAAAACATAAGGGGGAAAAACTACCGCCATAGTCCTTAAAATAAATAAATAAATATTCACGTTCGATTCTCATTGTACGATACATACGAAACGATCTACAAACACAGATTAAAGAAGTTTTCCTATTATACTGAAGTATCTAAATGCAAATAGCTTTTCGATGTGCAGAATCGTAAAAAATCGTGAAAGAGCAAATACATGCCGACGTACTATATAAAGAAGCAATAAGAGAAATAGAAAAGAAAAAAGTTTAAAAAAAAATTACTGTTAGAACAACTCACGGACAAGCTGGTCTGCATTGTATGCAAAAGGTTATAAAACTTTTTTTTTTTCGTTTCTTTCTACAGTGACAGGGGAAAAAGCTCATTCGTGAATGATCGTTTTTAATTGTTTTATTATTTCCCAAATCGGTTCCTCTAACCCTCTTCTACTTGCAGAAATAAGTCTTCGAAATAAAATAGCCCTCAATATAACCAACGATATTCTCAACATCGTGTAACAAATCCGAAATTATGACCATTCTGAAACGAATCTGTTTGGTATTACAATGTGATTTTCCGAGAAGTAATATAACAATAAAATGGCGATCAAAAAACGCATCATTTTGGTCAGCATGGAGCAAAGAGGTGAGGTGAAGCAAGCATAAAAATAATTGTTGACTTTGAATTGAAAAAAAAAACTTGTTTGGAATACACATAATGAGGCAACATGAAAACTTTTTCTTCAATTTCCATAACTTATACACTTTTCGAACCAAAAATCATAATTTTCATGACATTCACAAGCACCTGTCAAAAATTATGACTTTTCATAACCAATAGGACTAAATAAAATAGTATTTTTGGAAAAAATTCAACGATGGCAGTTGGTAGACATAATGATGAAAGTTTAATCCAATGGTAATTTCAACATTAATTTTTTCAACCCTTAAAAGGTGCGAAATCCATAAAGTTTGGAGTCGACAATAATCAAATTATTTCGTTAAAATTAACACGATAGGTATATAAAAAATTACACACCAAAACAACTGTCAAGGAGTTCCAAAACAAAATATTTTGTCGAGAATTAGCTTATTTCATTCGAAGTAATTTTAGTGTAAAACATTATACCCGTTAATAAGCATTTGTTCATGCGTAATTACTTTCATGGGTTAATATTCATAGGACATTTCAAGATTCCGGTTACATACGAACAGAAATACTTTTCATAAAACAGCAGAACTTTAAATAATTCACCAAGCATTACGACACCAATTACACACAATAAATTCCGTACATATGTAAATTCCTCCGACATTATGGTATAAGAAAATCGAGTACTACAGCTGTAAAAACTTGTTGAATGCAACAATTCCGAGGCTTAAATGCAGTTAGACAATTGAAAAGGCTTTTTTCCAACTCTACTCGTTTCCTTAATCACTATAGCGGAGATATTGTAAAAACTAAAGATCAACCTAAAAAGATGCGATAAACACGATTGCACCAAGCCAATTACCACGGAGAATACTGCATTCTTTCTACAACCATAGCAGCCATAGTAATAGCGAGACGTGTGCGACTGAAAAAATTCGTGCACTCGTTAAAAATTATTATGACTTGATTTAACTGATCTAAATGTAGGGTAGAAGAGGCGCGCGTGGTAAAGAATGCGAGCAACAGCTTCGAGATAAACAACAGCTTCGGGACACCTGACTTTTAATCGCGTAATTCATCAACACAAATACGAATCGTCATTAATAGCTTTTATTCCGCATCGTGGCACACGAGAATCCATGCATACGCGGAGAAAAGCGACCATTATAATTGATAATTATAAACGACAGATTTGCCATGCTCTCATTACAAAAAAGTTATTCGATTGGTACGAGAGCAGATTCTGTACATATTTACTCACTATGGGTATACCTATTGGTTTATACATGAGCATTGAATATACCCATAAGGTGATATAGCCTACATAAAAAGTATAGTTTTTGTTTGGAAAGAAGAATTTTTTCAATTTACAAAAACATGAAAAAAATACCGAATAAGTGGATTATTACTGTCTTCTTCAGGTGGTCCAAATTTAACAAAAAATGTATTAGTCTAACCAAAAAACGACTTTATATCTTTCCTTTTTCCGTTTTAAAAATTTCATTTAGCCTGGAGAGAGACCTGGTCTTTTGCCCCCCCCCCCCCCCCCCCCCCAAGTAAATCCGTCAGTGCTCATATCATATTACTATAATTACGTATATACATATTCACAGCGAGCGATGGATATGAATCCTGATTCAACAGCAGAGCACAATATTGAGACTAAAATCTGATATTTGTGCGTCCAGCACCTTATTGTTCACTGCATCACAACCTAAACTTCAGCGACAAATCCACAGCCTAAAATACAACGAGCTTCTTCCATCACCCTTTTAGGTAATTTAGTTAAGTAAAAATTTAATTTCACAACTTCTGTACGTGACGAGTCGAGAAGCTATCGACGAAGAACATTGCTTCGCATCGATAATTACTTTACCATCGTGCGATGATTACTCGATAGCTCTTTTTTTTTTTTTCTATCTAATAATTTCTGGATAAACTAGATCCGTTTCAGTCACGGTAATCGAAAAATACATCCGCAGTCTCTAAGCTACCATGGGAGACGCTATTAAAAACAAATTTATACTATCAAAATCAGCTGGGGGGGGCTCTGCGGTGAGATGGAGTGGCATGTATTTTGTTTTCGATTCAGGTATCAGGATGGAATGCAAGTATACCAAGGTTACGAGTACATGAAAAAGTAGCATCACAAGACCCAAAGAATAAGTTCCTATCAAAAACAAAAAATGAAAGAGGAGACAAACGTATGGAAACGTGATCAAATCGTTCGTACGAAATCTGAGAATCTATCCAAAAGTACATAAGTTGTACGAATTTTTTCAATTTTAAAAATGATACAACGCACGTCACACGCAAATGAAGAATTTGACAGAGAGACACAGTACAATGGCTTAATCACTTGACTAAGTAGACTTTACACGCAGTGGTTGAGGTACGCAGTAAGCAGTAATTAAACTCATGTAAGAGGTTATCTACCACTGAAATTGAAAATAAAAGTGAAAAATAATTTATAAACCTAATAGGTACATATAAATTTTGAATGTGCAGAAAACACAATTTGAGCATGTGAAAGCACTGAAAGAATATCAAATTATCCTGTTCGCTATTAGCTAATTGAAAAACTCACGATTCACCAGCCAGTCGTTCAGAAGGTATTTGTGCAGTCATCTTCTCTCAATGAATTAATTCAATTTTGCTAAGCTTAAGAAAAAGTGATATTTTCAATAATTCAATACTGAGCGCTGCGGTGAAAAGTACTTTCTGCTGAATTACCAAAATTTGTAAAAACACAAAAAAGGGATCTACCATGGCGCTACTCAGTTGGACAATAAAATATTTATTTCGTACAAAGATGGCACAATTCAGTTGACAGTAGGTACAGACTTCCTCCTAACCTCTTATTCCTCAGATCTTCTTCTTTTTGGAGAAATTCTACACTCTAGCATTCATGTAGAAGGTAGAAAATTCGAGATAACTCATCTACTTTTTTTACACGAAATCTAATTAACGCCGAGAAAGAACCGTACCTACGGTTCACTCACCTTTTTCGAAAAAGGCAAAACTTTTTCAAAAGTAGACTACATTTCGAGGGGCCAGGTTCGACAATCCATTTTAAAATGACGCAGCGAAAAAAAAAAAGGATTCCTTTCACGGTGTCACACACAAAAGACGTACTACACGCAGCAAGCTGACGTAAACTTTCGAAAAAGCGTAGCGGGTGTAAAACTAATTAGAAAAACTTACTTCTAATAGGCAGCACCAGTCCCAGGAGACACCATATTATTTTTAGAAGATGAAAATCTTCAATTTTCATTGTGAATCTGCAAATAGAAGAAGAAGAAAAATAAAATTATTGTACAACGCCGAGTTCGAATCTAAATCTAGAATGAAAAAATATTTTCTCATTACGCATAATATCGGTTGCATTATACATGTAGGAAAAAATTCACGGAAAAAAATGAACAATAATTGTTACCAATTTTTACAGGAAAAAATTGGGACAATCCAAGATTTATTGTTGATATTATACGAAGTATTTGTTTAGTACTTTTACCATCTTAGATGGAATATTTTATTATTGTTGGGGTAATTTATATACTACAAATCTCGAATTATATCAGTTTTCTTATACAAATAGTAAAAATTGCGATTTACAAACACTTCCTGAAACATAAAATATAAATAAATAAATAAATAAATAAGGAAATACAGAAATACCAAAATGCGAGATGGGTATTTTTGGAATCCTGAGATCATGAAACGAATAGATATGAAGGTCCCATGTCTATTTGTGAAAGCCAGGCCAAATGAGGTTTTTACTCGAAAACCTGCTAAAGACGACGTGAAAACGTACAACTTATACCTACTGCACCAAAAAGTGGCAATTTTTTCATTTTGACAAATTTAACAAAACTCAAACCAACTTAGAATTTGCCAATAACGTGATTCCTTCATACCACACAGCATATTCTATTTCGCAAACGGACCACTTATTTGAGAACAGCTAGATTCTCCAATTGCAACGTAGGCTGTAGAGGGTACGATTTACCACAAGAATACGACCTCTCACGTGGTAGAATTGCTACAGCGAGTATTCCTACCAAATACGCGATCAAAATCCACAGAATAAAAAGCGCAGCAACTTCGCATAATTTATTGAAGCCGAGATCGTGTCAAACTTAAACCATGATAATGATACTCAGTTACGGGTCCAAAGAGAGAAATACGAAGACGACGATGAGGGGGTTGGGAGAGGCGTGAAGGAGGCAAACCAGCCACGCACACGGTTTATTCTGCATTTTTATTCGGACCGTTTACATAGGTACGCAATTCTTTACACAATTCCTCAGAGAACTGCCGCCGAGACACGATTTTGTATAATATAGGTAGATATTTTTATAAAATAAAAAACGTGGAATTCTCTGATGCTACGGCTTGGAAAATACAAAAGAATACGAAATAAGCGCGCGTAAAACTGTTTTCTTAATTATTCTAGCGTCACCGTAAAAGACCACGGACAGTTTTCACGAGATAAGTTCGCATCTGCAGCTCAAAGTGGCCAAGATACTATAATATGTACACGAGCACATGCACATATCTCTACTGAATGCACATTACACTGCATTCACTCACGAAATCGGCCAGAAGGACACCGAGAAGGGTCTGCGTTGTTCAAACATTTCATACCAAGCTACTTCAAATATCGGATATAGCATTTTTGGTTGACAACTAAAAGATGAGTAATGCCGTTGCCCGAGGTCATTTTCACCAATGGATAGCACGTACAGCGAATAATCGATTTTCAGGAACGACATGTGAGTAATTCAACCGGAGGAGTTTGTTACGAGAGAGAAGAGGAATTTGCCAATGAAACCATAAATTTTTTCGGCTTCGTCGAGTTCGACGACATTATCAACAAGCTATGGGTTACATGCTTTTGATAAAAAATCATAAATTCATAACTTTTCCTGACATTCAATATCCATCTCTAAAAAATCACGGCTTTACTTGACACTCATCACTCTGCATGACCTGCAGATACCCCAATACACTCAACAGTGATTAGGTCGATTGGTTCTAAAACTGGACAGAACGTAAAAAAGAAAATGAAATAGTTTCATCGAGAACTTTATCAGACGAACAGAGAAGAAATTCTGGCTCAAAAAACTTCCTTCTGCCTTCACTACCACAAACATTCCTATAAATATAAAATGCAAAATTCACCCACAGAAATTCGTAAAATTAAACCTCGTTCCACCAATAAGAATCGAGTGAGCTGCAGAGTGTACATGAATTTCCAAAGCAACCGACCCTTTCTCCGGCTCTCTTGCCCCACAAAGGTATTAAACACCGTTTCTGCCTCCGTATTCTGTAACAGCAAAACTTTATCAAAGGGATCTCTGTACGAGACTATGGTTATTTTACAATGTTACCTTTTCTTGGAGCAGCGAACGCTGAGAGGCGCAGCAAAGTTTCTTTCCTGAATTCCTTATTTATAGCCACTTTCGGGCGGCAGAACCCAAACTTGCAAGAAGGTATCCTCGACTTTTTTATTTATTTTTCGCAGAAAATTATCAAAACCTTCGTCACGAGCGAACCTTTTTGCCACAGAGAATGAAATTGTACCTGATTCTTATATATCCCTGTATTTGATATTTTTTCAGCCATCTTCAGTCCATCGTTACATTATTACTTGAATTATCGTTTGCCTCATAATCACTATTTCTTTTCACTCGTTTTTCTTTCACGAAAGGATACATTAGCGTTTTTATTAAATGGCTAACAAGTTCCATATCCGTTCTGTTTATTCATAAATTTTTCTGTTGCGGGACCTATTTGCACGATATTGTCGTATTTTCGGGTGTAACTTAATAATTTTTCTCATTTTAGCGTGTATTTGCGGTGTCAAATAGCACGTCAACATCGTGCTGATACAACCTTCACACCATATTTACTGACCTACATACCTACTCGTAGCTGTTGATGAAACATTGTTAATACCGAAAATTGATTGACCATTATACATGCAGCTAGGCCACGTGTAACACGCATAAAATTAGTAATCGCCATGCCAACTTTCATGAATAATAATTGATGATTGATTTTTTTCATTAGATGAACAATATTCAGCCATAGATCTGTTCCTTTAGCAATGAATTTTTTTTTTTTTCAAATCTGGAAATCACAGCATTGATGAAGAAATTACTCTGTCCACAGTTTGTATGATTTTCCACTTTTCGGTAAAAAATAATAGACTTTTCACGACTACCGCGAAGCTTTTATACATTACTCATAATTTCATTGGTGTGATGAAAATTTGATAGTATTCAATCATTCAACAAAAAACGCTGCATTTATTACGAAGCTCATCAAAACTACGAAATATGAAAAAGAAACTGAGCTTATACGAATACGTTGTAGCCGTTTATCTGAATCATCACCAAGTCTATTTTTATCTATCATATTGATTTCCCTATCCGAATTTAAATTACTCACGAGTTATCTATATCCATTTACCTTTTACACACTTCAAACTTGCATTATATTTAATTTCTCGTTGAATTATGAATCGGAAAACTTCAAACTATGGAAACATAGAAGGAAATTTTCAATCTAATGTACTTTCCTAAGGGCCGTTTTCTAAAATACATCATTCTAAAGAGTTCAGAGTTGTTAAACTGTAGTAACTCATATAAATTTAAGTACTTCATTCCGCTGGTGAAACCCCACCCTCAGCCATTAAAAATAATAAGCTAGAAACAATATAACGATTGCTATCAAAAATCGTGCAATAGACCCCAAAATTTATTATTCATCGGTAATATAACGATAAAATATCGATAAATATCAAAATTCAAATGTACCTTTTACTCTCGAAAATTTAACGACACACTTGACTGCAGTTTACCAACCACAAAAACAACACGTAGGACTAGCTTTAACCAAAAATGAAACCAAGTATCGATAAGGAAAAAAAATAATAAAATTTTACAACTTCTAATTTGCTATAGGCTAGTCAAAATTTTTATTTCAGCAAAGCCATTCGCCGAAAACTATCACAAAAGGCTTACATTCGCAGAAAAACCTAAGAGTCAAAGTACGAATACTAGAATTGGGGGGGGGGAACTTGAATAATTTAACGACGTTCACCTGAATTTCGAAGAGGCCAGCAAAAAAAGTGGTTAAAAATTTAATGATTTTTTACAAAATAATTTTCCATTTCGCTCCTCAACTCTTATGTAGGTGAACCCGGAAACCGACAACGAAACGAATGAAAAAGGTCTTTGGAAAACAAAACTTTCCTCAACTTTTGCAGAAAGAGAAAGCTTCAAATAGAAAAAAAAATATAGGAAGGACGAAAGTCGAACTTTTTTCCCCAGATAGTTATACTTTACCATCTCAAAAAGCATACAATTTGAAGTTTTAATTCCCTATTATTAGAATAATTCCTTTTTCCATTTTCCACAGACACCATTCTTTAACGTCGGTAGGAACTGATATTTTTGTAGGACGATGGAAAGTTACTGCCAGATAATACCTGAACGCCCCAAAGTACTTTGAGGGAAGGGACGAAAGTTGAAAAAATTATCTGAAACAAATTTCCATCCTTGAAGGCTAATAATACTCAAGGAGTTGGTTGATAATCAACTTGATAGAATTTTTTCCAATTTTTTTTTTTCTCTGTGAGGAAGGAAAAATTTCCAAAAAGTCATTAATCCTTCGAAAACAGAAAGAAACACGTTTATCTCATCCTCTGTACATTCGATCCTTCTTTTTTTATTTTTTGGCACTATTTTTTTTTTTTCGCTTTCTGTCCCATCTAACATATTTCTTCAGCTCCCCGCGACAGCCCCTCCAATCTTCTTGGTAATTAAACAAAGTGACGTCAATTAAGTGCACTCACGCCTCGATGTAACTTTCTCGCTGACTCAAGTTTTGAATAATTGTATCTTCTAACTTTTTTCCTTCTAGGGGTAAAAACTTTTTTACAAACACAAAGTAGTTTATATAAATACAGAAATGCGGATGAAAAAGTAGACGAAATAAAAAAAAAAATTGCAGAAAAGGGTGGAAAAACTTCGAGAAGATAAAAGTTGAAATATTTTTGAAAGGTTGAAATTTATCCACAAGTTAATAATAAGAGTGTTTTGGGATAATTTTCGAAGCACTGACACACTGTGAAGCAGAAGAATAAGTTATGTTCAATGATAAGATTTGGTTATCATAGACAACAAGAATAGAGCTAATCTTTGCACTTATGTAGGTACTTCAAAACAGTTGCCCAAATATTCACAACGAGACACCCTACTCCTTTGAGGCCTTTTAGCATTCTATAGTCTCTACTGCGACAAGGTTCATCTTTAGCACTGACACTGACAGCCACACCAACAGTACGATTTTCACGATAATGTGAAATTCAAATTTGTCGTCGTTCTTGGGTGTATTTGAAAAAAATCCATTCAATGGCGAACAGCAATTCGCAGACATCGCGAGGACCGTAGAGACGACCGCACTTATGATGGCAAACAGCCAGACAGCAAATGTAGGGCAATCCACTCGTGGCGGGAAAACGGATAACGCCACAAAAGCCTGCTTATTTTCGGCTATAACCCACTACGGTCCTCCTCCTCCAACACGCACGGAGACGTGCATTCGACGGCGAGACACAGGCGGGAAGAGAACGCTGCTGGAGAAAAAAGCTACCTACGGTAAATTACACTAACACACACACACATTCGCAAAGGCCTTCGATTTACGGTCCACACGCGGCGGGCGTTGAAAGCTCTCGATAGCGCCGCTTTCAATTCGTCATTTCAGCAAAGTGCTGTGCTGTACCACTCATCCAGTCATCCAGCCATTCAATCCCTTTGGCAACCCCTCTACTACTCCATCACGTAGCTTCTCACATTTTCAACACGGTCTATAATATTCATCGCACGATATACGTCCATTATGGTCGAGTGTACGCCATCCCTCCCTCCACGGTTCTATCTATATGCACCGACACTCCTGCGGTGGATGTTGACACTAATTGCCACGCAGAACTTGTACATATGTACAAGCGGCCCCTAATTTCATTTTCAAGATAACAGCGATATCCACGACCTGCTGCATTAACGCCCATCTCACAGTAATGGGTCAAAGAATCGACGTTATCGATGATGAGCCATAATCAAAACTATCGACAACGACATTGACTTATCAGTGCTAACAAATGCTTTGCAGAGTAACTTGAGACGCATTAATAATTATGAAAATATACGTGTACATATAATAGCGAGTTTCAAAATTCATTTTTCAACTCGATAGAAGTAAAAATTTTTGCACACATGGGCAAAGTCTATTAGTAGACCATCAATACAATGTCAAGTTCTATGATGAGCATTGCAGAAAAATTTGAAGCTCATAAGTCGCTACATATTTGAAAGATGTTCAGAGACTTTGGCTAGTATCTAGAACGATATTCACACAAGTAAAAATTAGATTATTGCTTAGTTTAACTCTATTCTCTCCCAGTTTAGATGCTTGTTGAAAGCGAATCGATAGTCACTTTTACACAGATAAGTGTTCTGAATACTAGCAAGCAAGGCAACCACAATCACCTTTAGTCAACAGTTGCAGCATACGAAAGTTAGCGAGTTGAAAGAAAAAAAAGCAGCAAGTTTGTCAGAAAAACCTGCAGAAAACAAAAGCAAATGTATGAGACAAAACCCCTAGAAAAAAAAAAAGAACAGCAAGACCGACGAAACAACATTAAAAGCAGTAAAATAAATAAATGAATGTAAAAGGGAAAAAAAGCGAAGGTAACGCGCACAGACTACAGATACATAAAAAGAGGAAGTTAAAATTATTATTACTTTAATATTAAGTCATAAAGAACCGAGAGAGAGAAGTTTAACTCCTTAATGTCTTGAATCGGATTAACCCAACCATAGCAACCTTTATTTTCACTATACAACGATGCAGTAAAATTCTATTTTGAAAAACCGGGAAAAGGGAGGAAAAAAAGAAATAAAATAAAGGGGATAAGACAAAAGACGGCACCTAAAAAAAGATTTCCAGAAAAAAATAAAGAAAAGAGGAGCGGAATCAGAACGTTTATCCGAGTATTTTTCTTTTTACTTTGTCGATTACGATCGTTAATTGTTCCGGATTTTTAATTGTTTTCTCCCCTCCTACGCTCATTTCGAATCGATCGACACAGTCGATATTGTA
Organism: Parthenolecanium corni; assembly: GCA_038050395.1. NCBI lineage: Eukaryota > Metazoa > Arthropoda > Insecta > Hemiptera > Coccidae > Parthenolecanium > Parthenolecanium corni. Next base: position 751,209 of record JBBCAQ010000002.1, read on the forward strand.
AATACCTACAAATCGAATTAATTAAATTCAAACGAACTAACATGAAATATTTTAAAGCGGTTATAGGGTGTCGTAAACTTGAACTTTTTATCATTTTGATGAGCTATAAAATCGAAGTCGGAATAGAAAAAATTTCAATCTCTCTCTTTCTCCCTCCTTCCCCCCTCATAATTAAAAAGGGGGTTGGTCTAGATACGTCACTGAGTCCACTTGCAATAAGTTATAAGAAAAGGGGGTGTTAGAATGAGAAAATGGCATTTACTGCGATGTGAAAATTCAAAAGACAGGAATCAAATTGATGAGTTTAAAATTAACCATCAAATTATGCGTTCCTTCATACTTGAAAATAACAATTTACAGCCACTCCTTTTTTCGATCAAACTTTCATCTCAAGTACAAAATTGTACAATCTTTCCTTTCAAGACCTGCACAAACTATATACATACAAGCCTGGTACGATTTACGCACATGATGAACACGTTTAAAATTTTCATTTTCATTTTCTAGCCAGATTTACTCGATTCTACTTGAAACTACTCGCATTTTAATTAGCACCGTAATGAAAGATTCAAAATTTGTTTCGGAATACTCAGTTTCTTTTTCAGCTAAAAAAAAAAAAAAAAAATGTGCACCATAAACAAAAACAAGATATCAACAAAATACCTGCACAGTAAATTCTAAACAAATTACAGAACCACGTCATCTACACTGACATTCTGAACGACACAGTTGGAAAAAAAAAAATCGCAAAAAGCAAGATGTTGAACGAACTGACAACTAAATTTTAGAATAACCCTCATCGATTTCGGACCGTATAACTATTAAAATGTCTATGGGTGGTAAGGTACCAATTAAAATTTAATCTGAAAATAAAAAAAAATAAAAATAAAAACCTCGTCAACGAAAACGATACCCAGGTGAGAAATTTACATAATTGTAATCGAAAAAATTGGTAAAATTCCTAATTCACTGCCAATTTCTATGATTAGAACCCGAACTGCAACGGGCGATCATATTATTCTCTAAATTTGAAATATTAAATGCTCTTGAAACAAGCAGAGAGACAGATAAATGAGTTCGTGTTTTTAATTGCATTATTTACTTCTTTTTTTTTTTTTGTTGAAATTGTAAGGTAAAATATTATCAAAACATCACATGTATAAGGTAGGGAAGACTGGGGGTAAAAGAGATCAGAAGTAAATTTTAAGAAGTTTCAGTTTGTGGAATGTTATCACAGTTTTGAAGAATATTACAGTATTTAAATTTCATTTTAGAATACATTTTATAACAATTCAAATATTTGCATTCCTCAGCATGATTTTTGAATTAAGTTTCAAAATCAGAATTCCACCAAGGAGTGAGAGTTATACGTAGATGCGTATTTTGAAAGTACATTGTCACAATTTCAAGTAAGTTGAGTTCACTGAAAACAATTTCGGTGATGATTTTTAATATTTGTATGAGAAAACGACGACAATTGGAGATTAGCGAAAGGCATGAATAGGCGATTTATAACAAAATATACTTTCAAGAAAAACGCATTTCAGGCTTACATTTCAGCAACGCTGATGTTAGAAGATCACTTTTCTCCTCTTCTGACTGTTAGTACCTTTTTCTCTTCAATTCATATCTGGTTCATCTTCCGCAAAAATTCTAAATAATCCCATGAATCTCACAGGACTTGTTTCAGTTTTCTCCTTAGTTTGTTCATACCCCTGGCCCCTTACTGAGTTCCTCGGTCTCCCTACGATGGCCACAGAAACAAAATCAAATTACCAACGAAATTTGAATATATTGTACGCACTGAGACCTCATTGACGACGACGAACGAATTTTCAGTCGAAATTCCAACTCTCGCCCCAGTCACATAATTTCTTTTTTTTCTTCGCCTTTCCAACTTCTGAGCGTACCCTGGCTGAGGAATTAAAGGATTTTCAGTATCGTCATCGTCGCCGAAAATGTAATTATTTCGACTATCTCACGTTGTACTCCCCCACGCCCCCTACCTATCGCCTTCGGGTCCCTACGTACTTCATCTTCGTGTGTACCCTCGGCGTGTCGGTCGTGTTCTGGATACACAATTTTGATCGGCGACGGTTCAATCGTAATTATCCAATAAACTCGACGAATATACGAGTATGTACTCTCTCTCACTCGTTCACTTCACTCTCACTAAAGATCCCCACCACCACCTCACTCTCTCTTTTCACCTCTCGTATAATTTTGAAATTAATTAATAGCGAAAACTGGTAGCGCCGAATGACACACAGAAACGCTAAGAAGATCGCAAGATGCGGTGATGGGATACAGGAGAGACAGAATCAGTCAGAAATATGAAACAGAAATGAACATTAAAGTAAAATTTGTCACGGTTTTCGCAGGTTTACAATAGAAAACTTCATATAAAATTTGGCTCAGTTGTGGCAACTATAGTCATGGTAAAGGTTGAAATTTATAAATCGCTGGGGTTAGTTCAAAACTTGCCAGCTACGCACACAGCTCTTTATTTTTTTCATAATTTAAAGACTTTGCATCGTCTGAAGGGCTCAATATCAAAGACATAAATTTACACGAAAGCGAAAAAACAAAGCGAACTTCTATAGATGCAGCTACTTCTAACTAACTATAACCTAACTAACAGGTTTTCATGGATTTGATGAAAATCCTTTAGAAGGATGATGAGGGTCGTCATATCACACATTTTCCAAGAAAAAACTAATTTCTTCAAAACCGGTACTCAGCCCTTAATGCAATGTAGCTTTTCTCATAGTGCAAATTTAAAGTCAGTCGTCATCGAGTCCATTCTTGAGAGATTAAAAAACCTTGAAAGTCAAGGTTTTTTCTTAGTCAAGTTTTTAAAAGACTGAATTTTGATAGAAGTGAAACGTATAAAAGGGGCAGGGTTCATCGAAACCAAAAAACTAATAGAATTTCAGGGTGAATGAGTTAGATAGTTCCTTCACAGGCAGCGAAAAATGGGCCCCACAGTAGGGTTTTGTGAGCTTCATAGAGTTAAAATTTGAGAGATGATTAAAACTAAAGTTTATATCAGACATAAGTGAAATAAAGGAAAAACCTCTACGCGGTTCGCCTGCATCAATATTCAAATAGCAACATCATCAATAGCAATAGCTAAAAATATAGCATCACCCATTCACCTCAGATTTTTATTGAAAACCTGCTTCTCTGGCGGAGTTTCCTGCGCTAGAATTTTTCGTTTCGAACGTATCCGCATTAAAACTAAATTATAAAAGCGCGGGAAACGTAAAGCTCAACAAAAAGGAAAGGCGTGAAATTGAGGGGGGAAGGGGGGCAGCACGTACTTTGAAGGTAAACCTATATCGTATTATTCGTAATTAGAGAGTGTTTTGGTCGAACACAATACGATTATTTAATCGTGGGGTCGGCACGAATTGGAAAACAGCAGTCCTTTTCATGCTGTCATAACGACAATATTTTAGCCGAACGCGTTTATATATGAATCGATGTGACAGGGATGTGATGCTCGAACGAAGGAGAAGTGTAATAAAAGGATGCAGAAGGATTGCCTGATGTGACACGCATTCGTCACGTCTACGTGTACATACGTGCAATTGCGATTTACTACATTACAAAGGCTCCGGTGCATAGTCTTCCTTTTTTTCCACATTTTATTGTGTATTATAACTACAATACTATGTAATATTATTTAATTCGTTCGTTCATTTTGTCTTTTCATCTTTCGATCGCTTCATAAAAACCACATGCAGGGTCGACTTACGGAAACTAGGAGGTTGAATTATTCACTTATTGCAAGCTCATAGGAAAGGGGCAGTAACCCTTGTACATTTTAAATATGCACGGTGACTTGGAAAATTGAAGAAAAAAATCACGACTTTTGCATGCCTTTTTGTACAATTTTCTCGGCTAGATTTTTTTTTAAAAAGAAAACGAAGATCTCTTCTCTAGTGCAAATTTAAAAGAAAAAAAAAAAAAAAAAATGATTACAAACAGTACTTTGGTAGCAGGTAATACTATTTTTGTAGAATTAATAAGGTAAATAATCAATTTTCTAGTCATTTTGATCAACGAATAAAAACTAATTTTCAAATAATGCAGTTTTGTTTTCCATCTTTTGTACGTACATTATAAAAGAAACTTATAGACCTACATATAGTCTACTCTTTAAAATAAGTAGAAGTACGTATGTATTTTGAAATGTCTAACGCAGTAAACCCCGATTGAGACGCAATTCTTCCTCTGAATTTCAACTTTAGGTAAGTTAGAAATTTTCGATTTACATACATTCCCTCCACCCCTTCCTCAATACAAAAGCAAATAAACGTACGTACGTGCAGACGTATGAAATTCATGTAAGTGGAAGATGGGTATTTTTAGAATTTTAATGCAATGAAACAAAAAACTACTCAAGTGCTAAGCCTGTTTACCGGAATCAAACCAATATTAATAAGGGATTTCATAACGAAAACCCGCTAAAAATAAAAAATAATAAGAGATATGCAGAATGATTTCATGAGAGCTCATTAGGAGTAAGAAAAGAATAAATAAGATGGGGAATCAAGAACTAAATATAATCAAATTTTACAACTGACACCGGCTGTTATGAAAGGTCAAAATGATTAACTTCACAATAATTGGGAGAGGACCAAAAGAATCGAAAATTCAATTGACTGTCGTAATTCACATTCTAACTCATTTCAATCAAAAGAATACTTTTAGAAGACGGAGATCATACTATCTTCTAAAAAAATCCGTTTAAAACTGCTGGACTACTTCCCGTTTTTGAAATACAGATAACAGCCTACCCGTATATTCGATCACGACGTCATCGTGAACTGGACGATCCGAAGATACATGGGTCACCCAAGGAAACATAGAGTCTGACAATTACGACCGCGAGACTAATCTAACGCTATCCTACAAGACTAAAACGAAAATTCTAAAATTCGAGAAAAACACTTTCGACCAATAGAGAAAAAAATTGCTTATCAGAGTAAATCAGAAATAGACCAAGAGTTATCAGGTTTCATCGAATTCAACAGTTAACTGTCGAATGTTATTTTGAGAGTGGCTTTACTCAATTTCAGCTGTTTTTTTCGTAATAAAATGATCTATTAGAATCCATTCTAGCAAACCAACGAACGAACGAATTAAAATTTTGAGGGATTCAGCAGGTTTTGGACTGAGACCGAAGATCGAAAATTTTAGTACATCAAATCATTGGACTATTAATTTGCGTAAAAATCAAACTCGGCAGTAATCCACGTCAAACATATTAATTTTCAGTAGGTACTCTTCTTTTTCCAAATATAAGATCAATACGCGAGCAGAACTAACTGAGCAAGAGCTGTTTGGAAACCAACCCATTTTCTTTTGCAACTACACTTCTGCGAGTAAGCTTTAAGACGATTTTTTATGAGCAGCTATTTCAGAGCCACTAAAAGGGCTATAAGGAGCATCCGTTGATGGCATTCGCCACCTAAAAGGGTTATAAGACATAGAATAATTCGCACGCACAGAAAGCATTTATAACTGCATGTCCCAGCTTCAAATCTCCATTTCGCGCCACCCAACATCCTTTTTTATTCTCTCGTTCACTTTGAACGACTGCAAAGGCGACGACGACTCGCAGTCTCGGGCGTATAATAAAAACATTTTGCTCGTGCACTTTCTCGCCAAATTAATTATTTAGTGTACAAACGCCTGTTTTTCTCTTTTTTGTTGTTGTTGTGTGCGCATTCGGCTGTACCGCGTACACCCCCATCGCCAGCAAATATCGGTGTAAACGCAATTCATTAGAACCGGACATCGACCGTAATTGGCCTTTTATGAGCTAATAAAGAGCGGTACCGCACTGAATCCCCCAAATAGTGTGACAGGGGGCATCATTTTACAGACGGTCGACCAAACGCGTATTAAACGCCTTGACGTCAGTCCAACTTTACGATTACACGTTGAACTTTTATTGGTCATATTTTTCTTGTTTTTTTTTTTTTTTTTTTCTGTCTGTTCAAAAAAGCTCGCAATATGAACCGAGGACTAGGGAAAAGAATTATAGTAATAATAATAATATATATATATATATATATATATATATAGGCAGGCTGAGTATTACACGGAGGTGGGCGACTTCGTCAGCCAAAGCGTTAGTCGAAAATTGAAAAAAGCTGAAAAATAATTTGAAAATTTTTCGTCGTCGGCGTTGTTTTTATACGGTCGTTATGTTATTGTATATGAGTCGGACGCGAGCGATATTTTACGGCCTGTTTCGCCGCTATATTTACGACATAACGAGATCGTGAAAAATCACCGAATTTAATTATAACAGGTACATAACGATCGACGAAGCTCGTAAACGTTAAGATGACAGGGAGAGGGGGCTGGAGGGGGGAAGGGAAATACCTGTACCGCAGAAAGATGAGGGATGCGTATCGCATAAAGCGAGCCATTTTACCGTCGACGGCGACAACGACGTCGTTCATTAAATCCTCTACATAGTTGCTGGAAGTTTGCATAAAAAGTCACCTTTAGGCCTTTTGCGTCCTTCCAAATGAACCCATAAAAATGCGATTTTTCGACATTACCGGCGACGATTTTTTCTTTTTTTTTTCTGCCTAATTTTTACTCCTTAGCAATGCCGAGTTTGTCGAGGATGGTGGAACCACCAGCACTCATAAGGTAGCGGTACGAGAATTTGCTGCGAAGCAGTGTAAACAAGAGCTGTAGAAACACAAAATCGTAATGTTCGACTACAAAGCGTACACGAGCTCAAGACCAGTGATGAAAACTTGAAGACAACATCGGATGAGCCAAGGTGCAGCACTGAATGAAATCCTATAGTAGCACGAAATGTGGTCCCATTCCTATTAAGATTGTACTGATAATTTGTGATAATAGAGACAAACTGGATCAAAACAATCATACGAAAAGTATAGCCAAGGAGTGGGCACTTCTGATGGCGAAAAAGATGAGAAAAAATCATTAGCTTAGGTTCCAGACACCAATAGCATATGAGAATATAGTTTTAAAATGACATTTAAAATCACTGACTAAAAAATCCAGATAAAAAACTCGATTCTAAAATTTGAAAATTCGAAAATGATTTTTTCTCTCCAATTTCGTAGAGCAGAAATGGCGACTGTCACCAATTTACGAATAAAATATCACAGAGGATAGTGTATTATGCAGACCCTGGTAGCTGGTGATGAAATATCATTCAAAGTGCAGCATAAGTGCTGCGAGTGTCTGCAACCAGAACTATCCATTATAATTTTCTGAGAGCTTTAAAATTTGCATCAAGTGACGTATCTATTTTACACCCTTATTGATAATCTGCGAGTATAACTTTAGTAAGAATACAGTATTTCAAATAAATGAAATTTATTATTTCATAAAAGAAAGAAGTTTTTCCTTCCTTATTCAATGTGAAAAGCAAACGTTTGATTCAGAAATTAAGTAGATAATGAATGAAACGCCTCAGACCAATCAATGGGTATTGGGACTGAGACCATTTACAGGGCAAGTGGTAGAGCCGTCACATGCAACATTTTCGTTACAATTTAAATATACCTATAACACATTGCTCTTTCGGATCAATATTCAGAATATCCTGGATACAAGTACAAACTGAAGTCGACTGGTCTCGAACTTTCAGCTTCACAGACGAAGACTGAGCACTGAACCAATATACAACGCCGACTTCTACTTCAGTACCGAATAAAAAGTGGATACTATCTAACAAATAACTTGGTAATTCAATGGGTATACTAACACAAAACTCCGAAGTAAATCAAGCAATGTTCTCGTAAACAGTACCAAATACTTAGAACAAAATCTCTGCAGAGTCTGAAGCTCGGTTTACTGTGGGAAATAGAGTACGAAGCAATTTTATTTTTGATTTGTCTTTCTTCATTTTACGTAATAGGTTAATCAATAAATACAAAAGCAAATTCCTATTGTGAACCAAGCTTCAAAACTTATAAGAAAACTTTTCAGAAGATTATTTCCATTTCCAGACTGCGACAATATAACAATAAGTCAAAGTTCAAAGATATTATGGTAGTGAAAATATATTTTCAACTATTCAAGGACTGAATGATAATACTTCAACAAATTTGTTTTCCTACCTTTGAAAGTTCTGAAAGCATGCAAGGAAAGTCTAGTAATTCACTTAACTTGAAACAGTATTCCCAAAAACTTTCATTCGACAAAATAGTAAAATTGAATGATTGAAATGAGTTATAAGTAAGCAAGTTGATAATGATTCTCTGGTAGGTATAGGAACTATGAAAATAATATAGGAAATTGAAAGGAAGTCGTAGGATATTAGCTTGTTGCTCGCTATAACATGTTTTATTTAGCTATGATATACAGTACATCCAAACATTACAACATTCTTGTTCAGAACTCGAAGCATATTCTTCGTGCGAAATTATGCTTACTTCAAAATATTCAATGGCATCTGAGAGGATGACCCGTGACAACAATCTAAAATTTTGGCTGATTACAAAATGGCATACCTATACAAATACTCTTGCTTTTGCATTTGTTGTACCATTATTTAATCTTCTACAGGATTGCCAACATACTCGGCACAAAAACTCATCAAATTTAAGAAGGATTTCATGGAGAGGCCCAGATATAGATAAAAATATAGGCACTCCCAATGAAATGAACTAACCTTATAATGCTCTGAACGCTTCGTAATACCCATACAGCCAGCACTAAACCAACATCACAAGAAGTCTATCGAATACTACAGGATAAGTCAATCTACACGAATGAAAAAAGTACCTAACGAAGACCAAATACGTTAAAAAGGGCATTCGAAGATGCCATTTATTCGCGCTCAACTTCGTGCACGAAAGTTCACTCGAGTATTTCGATTCGGTAGCAGTGCGTCAAAAGTTTTCGGTCCCAAGGGGAACCGATAGAAATCTGAAGTAAGTTCGACAGGACGATGATATCTCTTACCTACTACACATCGGGCATAAACCATCGCTGTTTTCATCTTGATTGCCGACTATGTATGCGTACAAGGATCTATATAGATATGGGTACCGCAAAATTGAGATGCTTAAAAAGAAGTCATAAACTTATACTCGAGAAATCGAAGATACGCGTAATCGGAGAGAGAAAAAAAAAGGTTTCATGGTTCTCTGCACCTCCCTCGTAATGTGGATTTTGGACGGTCGTCGAACAATTTCGAATCGCCAGCATACCTACTGTTAATATCTAGTCGCGAATCTGTAAGCTATAGGAAGCTGACAGCGAGAGGGGACACGATTAAAATTCTAATGTCGCAATTCTATTACCTCTCTACGTTCGATACACTACACGCTGCTCAGGTGCCAATACGTGACACAGACGCGTACTCACGGACGTGTCATTCCCACATCCAACAGACGCGCGGGATCGACGGAGCATCCGAGAGCAGTCAGATGCGCATTGAAATTCTACGCCACGAAACCGCGTATAGATGGATTCGCAGATAGTACATACGTTTTATGCAGCGGCAGCAGACTCGCTTGCTAAACTGACAAATTAAGATCGCAGTCAACGTACCAGAACTTCGGAGAAGAGGAGAGTGGGTAGAGGGAAGAAAAGGCGAGCAACTGGGTATGGTTTTACGAGAACTCTTCGAAAATGAGATGAGCACTTGAGAAAAAACACAAATATTTCTAAGAGTTTCATAAAAAAAAAGCTGTGTACCCGACAGCAGTCAGAGGGAGGCTCAGAAGCATTACCCCCACCCAAAAAAGTCTTTAGTCAGCCCATTGCTAGGATAATTTGCTCTCCGGAAGAATTCGTCCCTCTAGGAACGGCCGTTAGACGAATTGTAAAGATTGCAGATATCCATCATAAACCTCTAGACCAAAAATTTTCTTTTTAAACACACTTGACGAAAAAAAAAAATGAAGACAATATCAAAGTTAAGCATAAATTAATCATAATTTTGTTTATTTTCATTGAACTGGCGGGGTGAGGGTGGCGGACTATTCGACTTTCTCTGCGTAAGGGGCTAGTTTCAGTTCTGACGAGGCATAGCCCCTCTGACACCACCCCCTCAAAGTACGCCTTCGACAAAGAACCAGAGTGACACAAAGTCTAAATTAAACGATATTATAGAGATTTAAACTATTTTCGATGAAACTTATCTAGTACTTTTATCTTGTGACCACTCATGATCCTTGAAATAAAAATCGACAAAAATCAACGAACATAGGTGTATTTTGTAAACTTGAACTGCGTTTTTCTCAGAATTATGATTTCGGACTTGAATTACTCTGGTTCTGAACCATAAAAATTACGAGTATTTCATTTTATGTTTTGCAGCCTCCACATCGTCTTCTTTACACTACAGGCCACGTATAACTTCATCTTTTCATATGCACTATCCACCAATGCAACATAACAGACTATTCCGAGTACACACTATGTTCCACAATTGCTACAAATCAAAAAAAAAAAAACCGAAATAGGCTACCTGCATTCTGATTTTTGAACCGAAAATCTTCCCTTCAACTGCAGTTCCTGATCAGCTTGATTTACACTCCTTGCAATTTCCATCGTTCATTCACCTTTTCCTATACACGCCTCCCGTTCATATCAATCTTTTCCGACGTAAATTTTGCAAATTTTCTGCAACGCATTATTCGAGTGTTTGCAATTAAAAAAAAAAAAAAGTTGCGTTCCACTAACGAACATGCGTCCTCCGCCTCTCTATTCGCCATCAGACAAAGAGCAAAAACTAGAATCTCGTGCACCGATGCACGAATGCAACCATTATCATTTAATGCGAGCACAACACCAAGTATTATAGTTAACTGATTAGTTTTTTTCCTCAACCCCTTTCTTCCATCGTCTTTTTCTCTTCGTATTCATTTTTCCATAAAACGTAGTTCGATGCACCAACCTTTTGTGCATTTCTATATAAGCGCGTACGCATTTTTCGCGTCTAAAAAATAAAAGACCCTTGGAGGTGTTGGGGAGTGGAGGGGGCGGCAATAGGGTGCCAGCATTAACGCATTTCCATCGAATATATGCGCATACTATGTACTTTACCACTTTGAATGTGTGCACGGTAGTGTTACACACGTATGTATACCTCATATCAGAGAAAGAGAAAAATGAGTAGAGTATTAGGAGAGAGGGGAAAAAAAAGAGAAGAATCTGAGAAGAGGAAAAAAAACTTCAAAAGCCCAGATGGTCTGGCCTATCGTTGACGTACATCTTATGTAGGTACACCATCGACGCACATGAGCAATTTACTGCAATTCATAATAATGAAGAGAGTGCAGCAGAACTGCATTCAACGCGACTCAAATGCGATGGGGGAACGAATACCAGGAGAGGAGGCGGAGGCGGAGGTCGCGAGCAAAAGAAATCCACGGTTCTCAGCCAGCATCCAATACCGCGACTGCACTGCAACCAGCTAAGGAGTGGTAGACGAGCATGGGGGGAGGGATGTGGAAGGGTTAGTAAAAGGTAAGGGTGAAAAATGCATACATCCGTGTATGTGTGCGAGAAACCAAAAGGTTGAAAACAAAAGCCTCGTAGTGCACTACTGATTATACAGAATCAGCGGAGGAAAGCTTTTGTTTTCGAACCGTATTCGCTCTCCAGCCTTTTTTTTTATTTCTCTCTCTCTCTCTCTCGTTTTTTTAATGACTTCGTAATTGCGAAGTGCATAAGCCCTACTCCCGCTCCCTTCCAGGTAAAGACCCGTTCAGTACAGAAATATTCAAGTGGTCGTACTTGCGGTGGCGCGAAAACCTTTTTTTCCCCCCCATGCGTGACGATATTATCCACCTACCCCCCATCCCCGGCCACAACACATCCGGTGGGTTCTTCGACCCTTCGCGTAGCGCGAACACATGATTTTCTTAAAACGACCCGAAGAAAGGGCCAACCGCATACGTACACCGTCGTCACAACCCTCTCATCCAGCTTCCAGAACTTCCTTTTGCAGTCGCAAGGGCATAGGGTGCAGGGTCAACTCACGCATTTTACTCCTTCCGCGCTTTCTACGCGCCTGGGGAAATGCACGCCGCCGATTTTAACGACTCTTGTGCGCTATCCTTCACACAGCACCTCTTCACACGCAGCCTCCTCGGACTACTCACGTAGAGGTACCTATGGTATAGTATATTATAGTGCCTATACCTCGTGCATCCTGCTGCACTCCGCTCTTCTCGCAGCTATTTTCGCACCCCAGCAGATCCACTTTGACGGTCATGACCCCGGTTGACGTATGCGAAATTGGTGCAACCGCCATTCTCGATGACTTTTGCGACTCCCTCGATGCGGGCGACAATTGCATTTTCGCTCTCTCCGTTTTCATTTTTATCCCTTTTCCCTTTTTTATTTTATTTTTTTCATTTTTTAGGTCAGCGAACCTTATCATCCTCGGATGCAGCACGAAAAAGGGTGAAAATGAGCAGACAATACACAGGTCGTTGGCCTCGAGGGGCATGATCGTACGCGTTGGTGTAGGTTATCGAAAATGCTGGTAATTGGATGCGAAAATCAGCCGAAGATGGAAACGAATAAGCGAAATTGTGTTCACATTTGAAATTTAAATATCTTTTCAATTACGAAAACACACGTACATAAGCGTTCGAGTCGTTAGTTCGTGAAAATAGAGTGTTCAATAAGATTAGAGGAACAGATGAAATGAAACCATCTGAAAAGTTATTTGTACAGTAGCCTAGTATCATTTTCGTTTTTTTAAATCGTTGCATTTTAGACCATAATACGAAATTCAACAAATCTACCGTCGCGTCGTCGCTCGAGATCGAGAAATAAAAATAACGAAATAGAATTTTTTTTAAACTGAATTCAATTATTAAAGATATGAGAGCCTCAAGTCAGTATGTCCAATATTTCGCTTACTGTCACAGAAATTTTCACATTAATGTGCAGCTCACTGACTGAAAGATAGTTCAGTTTACGTGAAAAATTGTATAAACATATATTTTATATCAAAAACTTGAGAAAAATGAAAAAAATTAGTGCGCAGCTTGCATTAATTTCAACATGAAAACTGAATTGTCTTCCATTTATAGTGAGCAGCACACTAATTTTTCGAAGTACTTTTCTTAGTTTACCCATTACCCACCACAAATGCCAGACTTACACGAACGAGTTTCATATACGATCGTGAATTAGGTAATTATACAAATTCGACAAGGTACTAATTTCTTTGAACTTTGCAGCCACAGATCAACATTTACTGCGTAAACTGCCCGACACAGGGCGCAATCGTTCCAAGATATCGACAACCGATGCATCTGTCCATGGTTTTGAAAACGCTACAGATAACCATCTCCAAAGTCCTATCCTATCCATTTAAGAGTAATTTAGGCAGTTAAATTTTGTCTCTTTTCTCCATCATTCTACTGATATACATGTAAAAGAGGACCCGTGTATCCGAATGGATCGCGTTTATACATGTATAATCTACGATGACGTTTTTCCAAAACAAGTTACACGAGGGCCTCCCTTTCTAATCGACCTATAATCACATCATAATATACTATTTATACGTGTGCACGTACACGTACACTCATTACACACGAATACACAGCATCGAATGCAATATCCTAAACGCGAAGACGAGTTAATAATTACCGTCGTCGGTACATTTGCCAGTTTTTCCTCACTATAGATGCTACGTTAGATACCATCTCTAGCCAGCCCTCTACCTCGCCACTCGTACACTCGCTCAGCTTTTCCTCGTCTAGCTTCTTTTTAATTAAATTAGAAATTCCCAACTAAATGCGTTTATTATGTTCTGTCGGCGCGTCAAGCGGAACACAAACCGTGCAGGCATGTAAGATACGAGTATCATTTTGCCAGGTCGCAAAACTGCATTTTTTTCCACCCCCTCTCGCCCGCTCCGTGCGAGCACATTTTAATTGTACTACCGAGTTAACTATAAAGACGAAGACAAATAAATTAAGAGTAGGTACAAAGAGAGAAAAGGAAAAACGAGAGCAAAAGAAAGAAAGAATGGAAAAATAAAAAAATGTAAAAAAAAAGGTAGGAACCAAAACATAGAAGACCTGCTGATGGCAAAGTAGCTGAGAGACATGAAAAAAAAAAAAAACTACAAAAATGAAAATAAAAAAAAAACAGAGAAAACCATTCGCCATAATTAATGAGACAACTAGTTCTTGGCTTCCTTTTTCCTTCTCTCTGTAGATATATACGCGTATATACACGTATACGCTGCGCTTTTATAAGGTGATTCCTGCTCGCGAATTCGACTAACCCTTCTCGGTGCCACCCACATCGACAAAATTCACCCCCTCGTGTCGAGTTCTAGTTCTGCGCTCCCTATTTTCCCCGCTCGACCGAATAAAAATATGATATTACGGCGGTTCTCCGGTGGCGAATACGTCGTCGTAATTGTAACAGTCTTCACCACTTTATAGAGTGCAGCATTTTTTTCCCCCCTCTTTAATATACCTGTTAATATACCATTTCCTAGTCATACTACCATCCCATTACCAACCTAACCCCACGAGCGTACGTCCATCCGTGATTTTTTAATATTCTCGTTAATATAATGTCAACGATTTTGGGCACACGAAATAGGAGTAGAGAAAGAATAGGATGGTTGAGCGAACGAGACGGCACATCGTTTTCTGGCCACACAATTTACGGCTTCCGACGTTCGTGAGAAAATTATAGACAGTTATGGTCGAGGAATTTTCTTTAAATTGAATAGCTAAACGCAACAACCAGCCAACCGCAATTTTCAAAATTTACGGAAAAACACAAAAAACTGCACAACTTTGGGAAAACAGTACGTAGAAAGTTGAAAATCGGATAAGAGGATGTCCGTTTTGTACAAAATACTCTTCCAAAAAATCAAGATGATTATAAATGTACTCGTATTCACGCGTTTGAGAAGTAATAAGCTTTTGAAAATTGAAAACTTGGCTGGTTGCAAGCAACATAGTAAATACCAATTGAAATGTCATAAGTTGGGTAGCAACGTAGGTAGCGTCTGTCACAAGTCTCACAGCAACGTAAATTTTGGTATGCGAGTTGGGTCATGAAAACGGGGTTGTATGTAGTTAGGAGACTTGTGATAGACGCTACCTACGTTGCTATATTTACTACACTACTGTTGCACGTTTCAGGGCTGTGATAAGAAAAATATTTCCAGGTTTATAGATACTAATAAAAAATATTCTGAGGTGTTTGTATAAATAATGGTCAAGACTGAATAACTCATTCTTATCTAATGATTCCAACAAATGTATAAAAATTCAAGGCACCGGCAGACGTGAGTGCAATATTAAAGTATGCTCCTACAAAATAACTTCCAAGGATCAAGTTTTTGATCTCCATACAACGCTATAGCTGCAAACTCTGACTATAGAGATATCTAGTAAGCAACGACGGTAAGCAACAAAAAGTTCACTCTACGAAAGTCAATAATTCAGTTTGAAATACGAGATCTCATCTGTTTCACCAATCTAAAGAATTCGTTTCCCTTCAAGTCCTAATGTTGATTCATTTTTCTGATTTTCATTATTAAATGGATTTCATAAAACGACTGATGAAGAAAATCTCAACAATTCATCCGAACAGACAACGCAGCAGCGCCAAATCCGCCAGCAAAAACTCACATAGCCGAGGCTCCACGATATTCATCATGAAAAATTCATAGTTTTCACTTTTCTCCAATTTGCCAACGTTTTCAGCCTGAATTTTCAGAGGCATGAAAATTTCAGCCGACCCAGCAGATATTTCTCGGTGCGTAGCTATACAAGCATCCATTCTTTATGCGATTTTACTAAACCTATACCTATTCTCGCAGCAGCAATATTCGAGACAATATAATATACATATATTTTCAAACGACTGACTGTGGAAAAGAAGCCACTCTTCTACGGTGGGAAGGAAAGAGGCACCTGCTTCATTTTTAGACGCAACGTGAGGACGTCTGGTCCATAAAATAAAATTTGATATAACATGAGAAAATAGAAAAACGTACACGAGATACGTTCTCACTAATTTCGTACTACATGTATAACGAACATGTCCAAATTTAAATACCGACAGAGAAGAAATTTACTACGTGAACTCTTTGCCTTTACCAACGAAAGAAAGAGAGGAAGCGAAAAAAAAAAGCAGTCTAATCGAGAAAAAAGTAGATTAACTTCCACGCAAAGTTCGGACACGAAATTGGTATTAAAAATATATATATACCTATTATACTGCCGAACGAAATGGGAACTTGGAAATTACCACTGTGTGTATGCGAAGAGCGCGCACACATTATGCTACATGAAGAAAACCACATTACAAACATGACCATGCTTTTTGGAATGATATTTTGAATTTGATGAAGTCTACGAACACACACACGCATCCAGCACTTCCTGTTGATGCGGAGGAAGAGCCCTTTAATCGATTCTTTTCCTCTTTTTTCTTTCTCCCTTCCTGAAATGGCACCATTACTTGAATTTCGTACACGGATATTCAATTCAAATCGTTACGGCGACAATCTACACTAATTAATGGAAGACACAGTTCGGTGTAGGTTGATTTGCAGCATTGCGGTAGCAGCGTTTGGAGAAAAAAAAAAACCTTCACCATAAACAATTTTACTGTCTATTCATTTTTAATAGATTTGTAAAAGAAAAAACACGAACCAATAAAACTAGAACGGGTAGATATACGTGTATATCAGGGCCAGCAACTTTCCTTTCTTCCATATTTAGTAGACTTGAGTTGAAAATACCATGAACAGAAAGAAGTGAATAGAATTTGATGGATTTTGAAGAAAAACCTTTTTTTCTAGAAGTCAAAGTGTGTCATGACTTTACGTATAGGGTTAGTTAATGCATCAGTTATTGCTCTATCTACAATTAAGTAGCCCTGTAGATTTATGCTGGACCACAAGAAATGAGCTAAGACAGTTGAAATGATCGTTTGTTTAGTGATAATAAGAAGATTGAAAGATGAAATGTAACATTAAAAGTAATAATTAATCTTAAATAAATTATCGACACCAGCACACAAATGCTCTTTTTTTTTTTACGCAACTGTTTTTCTGTTTTATCAAAGAAGAGAAACATTATGACGAACTTGAATAAAGTATCATGTTTCATATTTTGTAAATATATTCCAACAAATATAGCAAAAAACTGTTTAAAGACATACGCGATTGAAAATGCGGATTAAGATCTACAATGATGTACATAGTATGCAGTTAACAAACTGAGTACTTCAAAAAACAAATTTGAATTTCAATTCATTATGAAAACGTGTTCATTCATCATAAAAATAAATTCTCTTTGTAAAATGAAAACAGAATCTGATATTCTCATGGAAATATTACCAATTCATCTGCCAATCACAGCGCAAGTGTAGTAGTGCGGCGGCTACAAAAACTTCATTCTAAAAACCTTTGTAACACTTTTTCAATTCAGAAAATTTCACGACACGAGACATTGCCAAACGTTTACTCTCGCACAAAATAGTTCCTGGGCCTATTTACATAATTATATATGTCGCAGTCAATTTTGATTTCTAGTCAGAATATATAATTTTGGCCAGTTTTTTAATTTGCCGGCATTATTGTTATTTACGTATTTTTATCAAAGTTGACTAGTTAAAATGAATTACCACATGTTTTGCCTCGCCATATTCACAATGCCTGCCTGAACCGGTGGTCAAAATTGTTAATAAATCGGAAGGTCATGATTGTCTAGCCATTATACATATTGCCAACCGGAAGATATAGTCCAAATAAAAAATGTAGAAAATAAAAAAACCTGATGTAAATTTACAAATTAATATGTAGACTATCTAGACCATGTCGATATTACTAAGACAAAATTCATAAAATGGATTATACGAATTTTTCATGTAGAGTATCTAGTCAATTTCAATTACACCTAGTCAAAATTGAGGAGACAGTTTATTAGATTGTCATATGTAGATTACCTAGTCTGTTTAATGTGGGGGTAGGGGAGGTGGGTGGTGACAATTTAATAACGTCTAGGTAGTATTAAAATAGTCTAGATAGTCTACATAATATTGTCTATTTTGTCTAGGTATTAATAAATCGGTCTAGATAGTCCACATAATGATGACTAAGTTTACATCCGATTTTAGATGTCTCATGTAAATGTATTTTGCCTAACTCTTTCTTTAGGTAAAATGTATATTATTTTAGGTATTTTCCATTTCCGTTTTTTTTTATCTATTTTGTCCTCCGATTCCGGCAGGCATTATTAATATGGCGTTGAAAATCGAATCATTCTTTGTTTGGCCTAGGCAATACTGAGAAAAAATCCTAAATACAGAAAATCCCGGCAAAATAAAAAATGACTAGGAATTATCGATAATATCTGGTTATTCATATTAACTACGACATATACATACCTAGGTGAAAACTACAGTCAATAAAATTTTTATGGCGAAAAATTCAAGCTCAAGCATCCCAACAAAATTATGATAGCCTGATGTAAAACTGAATAACACAGCTCGTCCTCCCACCAAAAAAATTAGTTATAAGAAAAACTCTCGTATTTTCGAAGTTGCATGCATAAATAATTTTTTTTTTCTCAAGAAAAATAGATTCGCAGTTCGTGATGAGAAGCATCCACACTCACGAATGATCTGACAAAACCAATTACACGTCATACCAACGCTGAACAAATATACACATTTGTGAAAAAGTTAACGTCCGACTGCACAAATAATGTAATATATATTCGGACATCTAAAAGAATTTTTCGTACTCAATTATAAGATGTAACATTTCCTGCATTTTATGGAAAGAAAAAAATGACGACTCACACTGGAAAATACAAAAAACAGGAGAAGGAGTGAGACGGAAAGGTCGTAATTTATTTTCCAGTAACACGATAATATGTTAACTGACGGATGGAAAACATACGAAAAATTGTATTTTCTGTCGTTGTGAATTTTTCAGAAATTAATATTTTATAAAAACTATAATGCGTTGTACGTTTATTCACTACATTATGCTTTCACATTAGTTTACATTTTTGTATTATTATAAAATGATATTTTTTTCCTGTACTTTAGACTCGGAATTCCGGTTCAGCACTATCATATTTTTCGGCAAAGTGGAGGGTGGAGGAGGAAATAGAGAAGAGAAAAAATAATATATTCAACGAGTTCCTCCAGTTCAGGAGGTTCGTCGCGTCGTCTTCATATCTTCTCCTCGTTTTCATACTATTCTGCACCCTCTTCGTCCCGATTTTCCTCAACAAAACTCCTTCTACTGCTAAACTTTACTAGGTACTCTATTTTTTGCCATTCATTCACAATACTTAGACAGGGTGTTCTGTTAATGATAGATAAATAATATGTCGAAAATTTCCCACTCGATAAAAATATTCACTTTCAATTTCATTTTCAAGAAATTGGGCGAGGAATATCTCCCATTTTATTCTGTTTTTGGCTCATAACGAAATATGATACAAATTTTATCAGATTTCAGCGACAGAAGAACTTCAGTAGCGAAATTCGTGCTTTTGGTGAAGGTCCCTCTCGAGTCTGCAATATAATCCTTCAATTTTTTTCGACAATAAAATGACGACCATCTTCTCCACGAGAGCGTGAGTTTTGGTATTTGAAAATTTAGGGATTTTTTTCAGCGAAGTTCGAGCTATTAATATCTACCTGAAAATCAATTTTCCAAAATTGCGTAATTTTTCGGAAGCGAGCGACGTGACGGAGAGAAAATTTCTTTCAAAACAACTTCCAGACACGCAAAACTGTCTCATTTTTTTCAGACATCCTTCATAATATTATGATAATACTTACCTTTGAAGAGATTTCATTCTCCATTTTTATCTTCCCAGACAAAGCCCGCGTGTACGATATTTATTAACGGAAAGTTTAGAAATGAGGTTTCCCTCGTTAAAGCCGCTGTAAAGTCGAAAATTCCAAGAAGAGCGAAAATTCTCCACCACGTACCGGATGTCAAACTATCCAAACTCAGCCCCCGTCGTCCTCAAAACGCACGTAAGTTATTTAAATGCAAAAGCTACTTCAAGGACCTCTCAACCCTTCGAAAAGCTCAATTAAGGCTACGTTTCACAAAGAATTTATCTTGATCCGGCTCGAAATCTAGCCCACCGCCACCACAACTCCTTCAGATTTTTGCCATATAACTAGACGAACACCCTTGTACACATGCTCTCCATATATCGCGTTGCCTCGTTACAAATATTCGCGATTTTCTATTTTTCTCGACGTCAAACTGTTTCTGCAAAGCACGTATAGAAGGGACGAGAAAAGTGGAGAGAGCCAAAAATGCTGGAATACCATAAACTCTACGTGTATCTACGCCATTAGCTCGGGTGACTTTCGAAGACGTTGCAACATTTTTGAAATTATTTCGCAGCAATAACCGTCGACGACGACGCGACGTCGCGATACACAAAATTGCACGCATAGTAAATGAAAAAAAAAAGCTTCTCATCGCCGAGCGCGAAAAGATGACGGAAAATTTGGCGAATTTCCTTCGACGAATACCAATGAAATAGTGGCGGTATATAGCGAATAGAAATTCTTTTACCCGAGTTTGTCAGAATTAAGCGCCGCCAGCTAGGGAGTCGTAATTCAATCGAACGTTTTCGCGCCAAACGACAGCCGAAGTTTTGGTGCAAAGGTATGCATCCCTCGAGGTCGATAGATTGACGTTATGCGATTTCCCACACCCTCCCTCACATCAACTAAAAAAAAAGGCGGGAACACAGGAAGTTGATATATACATAAAAACGTTTTTCCATCGGAAAAATCCAATAGTAAGTAATTTGGTTTATGAAATTTCAATAGATATTAGTACACACACATACAGTAAAGTCAAAGATAGTAAAAAGTACTACAAACATTAATCCACAATAAAATTAATCATTATCTTCACTGTGATGAGAAAAATTAGTATCCTGCTATTGATAATTAATACTAGGGTATTCATTTCTTTCAGTATAACCGGCAATAAATTGTTTTTTTGAATTTTTTAAATCGATCACTTCAAAGAGGAGGCTTTACCATCCTTAAAATCTATAGAAAAACGAAAATCGGCTTTTTGATGCTCCGATGCATTCTCTCCAGACACGTTACAATTATTGTTAATAAAAAAGATCAATAGCAGAAACGTGTGAAGAGAAATAATTTCGTTTCGTTTAATTTTCCAACAAAACATGTATTTTCCATGGAATAAGTACGAGTACCACATCGATATCAAACTCCACATGAAAAGCATTAATTAACAGAGAGCTATACAAGTTTTACAGATGAATAAGTACACACGATACTCCGTATCCCTTGTCATATCTTGACACATAAGCAAACGATCATATCATATGCTTCTTGGAGATTACATCAAATTTAATGTGGCAGCAGTTGCCCGTAATGAAAATGTACGAGTACGTATATAGGTATTAAAGAAAGGGGAGGAAAAGAAGAAAAACTCTGAAACCCTTTTCATTTAAACTACGCACCACTGAATAGTTAAGTACAACATGAAATCTTCCTAGCTGACAGCCCTGCATAACGACCTTAAATAGGTGCCACTCGAAACTTTTTATTACTCTCTTCTTACTTTTCTCTCTCTCTCTCCCTCTTTTTTTTTTTAAAGCTACTTTATTTCTTTCTCCTTTCTGTACCTTCATCGCATTAATTTGATTTCTTCGTGAAAGAAAAGGTTACGGTACACTATTCAAATTCAATAAGCTCACTGGAAAAAAAAAGAAAACCATCACTTCCACCCCTCAAAAGTCATGTCACCGCCGCCACATCTTTCAGGGGTTGAAATGATGAGGAAATAGTCAGAAAAAAGATCCTTTTTTTCGCCAAAAAACGTAGAAAGAAAAGAGGGAGTAAAAATGTATTGACTATATTATCCTCCAAAGTACAAGATCTTTTAGAAGGATAACATCATAGGAAAGTGACGGTTTATTCAAGACACCCATAAAAAAATTAGGTACGCGTTACTTGCGACGCACTGAACCATAAAGGTTCACTTAAATATTAAAAGAATAACCTGTTATTCGTGTCGCAAACCCTCTCCCCTTCGACCACGAAAACCTGAAGGAGAGTTTTTTCCAAGTCCGCTACAGGGACGACGTGTAAAGTACATGTAAGCTTCTCAAATTTTTCTCATCCGTGTTTTTCATTTAGTCTGCCGACTTTAATATATAATCTTAGACGAAAATATAGTTGACAATTCGACATGATATATAAGGCATAGAGCATTCTTTTACTTGTTTCCATTCCAAGAGTACTTAAGGGTATGCTTTACCACATGAAAAAAATGTAAAAAAACAGATAAATTTTCTCGACCGATTTATGCCTGAGTTTTCAACATAGTTATATGATGAACTTACGGATTTATAGAGTTAAATTTTCAATCTACATTTTCTGGTAGCTAAAATTAGCTATCAAAATTACATCAACTTCGCGTATCCGTAGAAGCCGTTATTTAATTTTAAATAAAAATCTATACATCCGTTAAGTTCATCATATTATAACTATAACATATTCAAAAATTGTATCTCTTAGATTGAAACTTAGCCAGAAAACAAGTGGGAAAATTCCCTCATTTTATGAAAATATTTTTTTAAATATCGTTTTATCGGACAGTTTGATAACAAAGATCATTAATTTCGTATTGGTTGAGCTAATTGAGAAGTTAGATTCATATTTTTACGTATTTCATACACAGAAGTTCCTCCCACGAGATATTCGATAATCCGAATTGTGGAGTTCGGGCATCAATAGTAAAGCATATACCCTTAAATATTATGAAGATGTTGGAGCCAGATGCAACAATAATGCTCAACTAAAAGTCATGTTTCAGTACTGGTTTGACCAGTACTAGAAATACATAGAGAAGGTATTATACTCGAATAACGTTCAGCCATCCAGGCAAAGGTGGGACAATAAGGAACTCAAACATGAGTTCTCGTATATGTTGTACAATAGGAGAATGAATATAGTTCTGAATTACCTATGTAAAATAGATAAATCGTCTTTCATCAAGTTCTCAATATTCTACTCGGCCAATTACAAAGGACCATTAAAGCAGGTTCCTCAACCCTTAAGATCGCCCCAGCGGAGATGCTCCACAAGGTATGCTTTGTTTTTCACTTCAGGTGGTTTAGGTCTATTCAATATTTTTCTGAATCCGCGTCAACCATTTTCAACTCGACTTTCAGTCGATCCTGGTCTTCGCATTTTCTTCTTTTCGTTCTATCTTTCCCCTCTCCCCTATTTTATTACTCATAATTCGAAATAAAAAACCATAAAAAGTTTTTCACTTCCTCTTTTCTCCGCCCAAAAACAGATAATGATAGGCTAAAAACGAAGAATACATCGTCAACGTCGTTATCGCTTTTCCACCCCTCTTCGAAAGCTTCGGCTACTGAGTCGACAAATACCAAAAGAGAAAAATACGTACAAAAATATGGGACACGACCGCACAATCCCAAGTAATACACCGCATTCGGGCGGTGAGGAGGTGGCGGAAAAACTCTGCGACAACAAGAGAAAGTAAACGCATGTAAAAGAGGACTGGGGAAAAAGGGTGAAAAAAAAAAGAGGAAACGGAAGTTAGTAAATAAATAAACGCAGCGATGATAAGGGATAGAATAATTTACGATGTATGACTGACGATATATTGAGACCTGATTGGGTCGATACTGGAAGCTGGAAAGGAAAATGCCAAGTGGAGAATTACGTCGGACGCATACATGGAGGAGAGAGTGAAACCCTCCCCCCCAACGACTCTTCCGCACAGATTTTTCCGCCGATGTGGTATATCACCTCGAACCTTTTTCAAGGAGCGGGGGGAGGCAAATACACAACCCCCGCAGTCTGCTTTCAAAGACCTCTCAACAACGCGTTTTCCGACCGACAGCAGTGGATGAGGGTCGTCGAATAAAAAATTCTCAACATACAGAAACCTCCGAAGAGTATCGATGCCTTTAACTTAATATTCTTTATAGCCCGCTGTCGTATATTTTACATAATATTTTGCTGCTAAAAACCTTTTTTGTCATCTTTGTTTGCTAACGTCGGGTATAAATCTAGCCTCCTCCCCTGCTTTCCTCTCACGTTTGCATGACCCGGCCATCAGCTCTTTCCACCCCCGATGTTATACATACTATAGTGTGGCATACTCGATAAACGTTGCAATTTTGACGACGATGGCGACCATGCAGGAGCCAAAAAAAAAAGAAGAAGAAGAAGAAGAAGTGTACAAGCACTATAAGCACATGCACATATACAGTACAGCGCATTAAATCCGTTATATACAGTATAAATAAATAATGCACTCTCGAATTTCATAAATGCGAAACGTAACGACCGCACGAGGGCGATAATGATCGAATTTCGAAAAGTAATACTTCATGCGTCCGTACTCTTCCTGCGATGCTGGCACATCCTGTGGAGTGGCTCTAAAATACGCTAACCCATATGAGAAACACGGTTTCAACCTTTACTTTACTCGTACGGTACATTGGTACGCATATGCAGAGCGTGGCGAATACACGCAAGAATGGGCGAGCATCCATTTCTGGTAGGTAATCAATATGTTGTATGGGAGCTGTCTACAAGTACCCAAAACTATAGAGGTGGTCAAAGAAAGATTTTGTAGCAGATATTCAATATGCCTACAGACAAGTAGAAGAGGAAATTATGATCAGAAACTACAGCAGCTTGCACTTTTTTAGCAGGTTTTCGACAGAAGCTCATCTTTTAATTTGTGGTTATGAATTGAAATCTTACTAAATAAAATAAAATCATTGAAAACAAAAAGTTCAGTCAAGAAGCATTTATAAATTGGACTTGGCGGAAAAATATTTCAAAATAATTGACCATCATACAGTACCCCGTACCCATTCGAAAAATGATTACAGAAGAGCTAATAGGATTTCACATAACGCCACTCTAATGAGCCTCGCAGAAAAAATGTTCAAAATTATGTTCATATTTTTCAACTTCTTCATTTTCAGATTATATTCGCTTCGTCTGCGCAAAATCGCCACACTACAGTCGCCCCAACCACTCGACCATCTCTTCATTCTTCAACCTTCATCACGTCAATGATAATTGGAATGAAACTGTCTCACGTTCCAGGAAACCATTACTTCAAGTTTCTCTCGTTTTACTCATCACCAAAATCTTTCGGTTGTTCAGCCTCTTCATCTGCAGACAGGTAGGAGGCATTGCGCCGATCTTTCAAGTGACAATAACAATTCATCATCGAGGAAGAAAGACGATCCACTAAAGAAAGGGGAGTGGCTGGAATGCGCCCTTCACGTACTCGTTAATTCGATCGGCGCTGTCGAAGAATACCAGAGGAAGAAAAAAGATGTAGGTAAATAACAAAAGTCTGGTTCTTGCCAAAAATGATTCACAAAAAAAAAAAAAAAAACTTAAGCCATAACCAGTATGGTAGTTACTATTTACCATTTGCCATCGTTAACCATTGTGGAGTACCTACACCTACCCTATACCTTTGGAAAGTAAGACAACCAACGAGTACAGGGGATGGGGTGCAGTTGTGGCGATGATGGGTGGATGAAGCCAACAATACAGCGATTAAAATCATTAGGCACAAAATTTTCGGCGTAGAAATAGGAGAAGCCTTTTTTGAAAAATCGTTAAAATCTTCTCGCCAACACCTGATCTCCTCGACGAACACAGCGAATGCTCCACTTTTCACCCGCGTCGTCCCTTCCTGGATTTCTCTCTCATTTTAACGCAGACAGACGGCAACGGCACAGGAGATGCGCAGCCCACAGGGGAGGCGCGAGAAGAACCAAAAAAATAATGAGAGTAGGAGATATACACATAAGTAAGGTACGAGTATTAGTACAGAATATACAGGGTGTTCAAGTTAACCAAACAACCATTGCAAGAAGCGTAGCTGAATAAAGTAAACAAATGTATATGAAAGATGTTTGTAGACCTTAACAGCAGTTACTAACACACTGAAAATAATTTCGATAGTGATTTTTAATATTCGAGAGAGAAAACAGCGATAATTCAAAATTTATAGCAGTAATTACCACAGAAATAGTAAAATATACTCGTATTAAAAATATTTTTCAGAAATCGTAACTTCTTTCACATTTTATTATGAAATATCACGACTTACCTGACTAATAAGACAGGTTTATAAAATTTACAACTTTTCGCAAGCCTCATACAGGATTATATGAACTAGTAAAAACATGAAACGGTCAAAACAAAATATTTAAATCAGATTTAATTCTCCTAATAACAATTTTCAGACACCTAATCCTCACTCAGAAATACTTGAATATTATAGTCAATGCCATTGTCATGAAAATTCTTAAACGCCCGAACATGACAAACTGGTCAGCTCTAAGAAGAACACCCTGTATAATGATATCCGAAGGTGGTGATAGTAAATTGTGTGAAGGTAGCGGCGAAAAAGCGTGCCAGGCAAAAAAGTAGCAATTCTCCATACCACCACTCCTCCACCTTTCAAGCCCTACCTTCATCCCTTTAAATCTCACCGCCATGGAAGGCACGGGGCTGGGGGACTTTGTACCCGTTTTCAAAAACGAGCTTGGCCCAAACGAGGGCGAGAAAAGGTACAAGACGCGAAAGAAAGAGTCTGGTGGAGAAAATGAAACAGACAGAATGGAGCGGTTAGACTGGCGAAAGAGTGCGAGGAATAGATAGGAAGAAGGAGTATGAGTAGGCCAGCGAAAAAGAGCTCGAAGGAACTGAGAAAAAGAGAGAACGATAGGGTGATACAGGAGAGGGTAACCTGAGAGAGTGTGTGACAGAGAGAGAAATAGCTGAAGGCAGAGAACAAGGTAGACGCGGAGGAGAGGGCGCTCAACACTGGCAATGCTGTTGTTATGTACTAAACCACCTATTTGCCGATCTTCTCTCGGTTCTGGAAAACCCTTGTTTGATCCGTTTTAAATTACCACTGTTTTTCGGGGAGGGGGTGTGTGGTACTTCTGCGTTTGTTCCGCTCCATAAAATTCGAACCCGAAATTCTCTTTCTTTTTTGTTATTTTCTCTTTAAAATACGAATTAAAGGCAATCAACAGTCTCGCCTTCTCTTATTTTGGACATTTTTTTCTCTTTTTGGTTTCCAATACTGTTTTATTCTTTCCGCACTTTATCCTCCACCGCCTTCCACATTTTGCTGCAGAAGCAAAAATTTGTTCTGTTTCCCTCAACACCGCTCCAAGACTGGAGGAAAGGGATTTTCCTCGTCCTTTTTTTTTTCTATACTTCCACAAAATTCCATAAATAATACGCAGGGTCCTTACATCTCGAACACATTTCCCACTTGGTCGCCGAACTGTCCTCCGAAAAAGATTAATACTGCTACGAGCTAAATAGGTGGCTGGTTTTTTTGTTTTTTTTCTAGCTGTAATGGCTTTTTCAGAGTGGTCAAAAGTACCCAAGTAAATCTACACCAGGTCAACACCACCGAATAACATTTGTTAGTTCACTAGTATTATAGTTCACTTACAGTTTTGCTGCTTGAATTTTCATAGCGAGTTCGGTACTTATTCGCGAATGATAGGAAATATTTTGACAGAACTTACCCTGAAACACATAAACAATGATTATTACTAAAGATTAGAGTAAAGCTGGAAAAATTTAAATGAAGCATGTATAGTTTGAATAACAACAATAATTAGAAACAGAATCGGTAATTTGTTAAGAGATTGAATTTTATTCAATAATTGGTATAACCCGCACGTGTCCACGCAGGTGTAAGTGTGAGGGGGAATGATAATTAATAATAATTCAGTTTCTATATGAATTTTCAATTTAGAGCACTAAACAAGTTTTACAAATGCAAAGATCTAAATATATACCTACTTATATCTTAGACAATACTTAATGGGCACTCATGCTTATAATTGTACGGAATTCTCAAGCAATTGTTACTGTCTCAATTTTCTTAAAACTGAAAAAAATATACCCAAGTATAAGCAATTATGAAGGCGATGTTCCTAATTCATACCTACAGTACACCATTCAGCAGTCACTATAACATGAAAGGAAAATCTTCGTAAACTCTGTTACCGCCTCTTACACGAGATTCTTTCACACAGAATGATTTTATTAAATTTCCTGGCAGCGTCGCTCGATTCGCAGCACTGATAAAAAAGACTACTTAATTTATTTCATCTGTTTCAAAAATCAAAGCTCGTAATATCTTTACGGGTATAGCACTAAACTATACACTATCTACCTTTTTCAAGGGCGTTTCTGTCAACTATTAATGCTTTCATCGCGGCAGGTAACACTTGAACGTATAAACAACGTTTTTACTTTGACAAAATTTCACCGTTCCTTCGTCGAGCGCGCACTAAAATGCACTCGACTAATATCATTAATGACGGGAAAAAACCTTTTAAAGAAATTGCAAGCAAACAATGGTCGTCGACCAAAGTGCCCGCGTATATTAAAAATGCGGATTATCCATTACTCTTTAAACAAAAGCTGAAGTGGAACAGTGAAAGAAAAAAAATTATTACCTACTGTCCTTTCATTTACGAGTACAATACCTACAAGTAAGACTACTCATACAAAAAATTATTTTAGCAATAAATGAAGATGAAAATACTAAAATAAAAAGGAATAAATCTAGGAAAAAAATCACAAGAATTCATTATTTGAACAACTCTTCAAGCGGTGTGCTTGAAAACTAGAATAAACATCACCTCAATCATTCAACGAAATATGAGATAATACAATCTCTAACTTCAATTAATGACCAAAATCTCATTTAATAATCTTCCTGTTTAACATTCCCACTTATACTGTATTCATTACTTTCCGTAGTTGAATTCATACGTAATATTTGGCAGGGAATATTCCATAATACTGCCTGCGGAAATCTAAAATGTAAATTCCAGCTGATAGTTATATAGCACTAGTTATGACACTGAGTAGCGAAAAAAGATTCATTCATTTGTTTCAATCACAAGAGCTTAACAAGAGCTTACCCTAATAATACTGAGTTAATCATTTACGGTTGAATCTCAACTCGAAATTGAAAGGAAATTAACATTTCTTCCAGTTATAGACGCTGTCAACTATACGTATAGACGTTCAAGTTAAAGAGGCCAGGTGCATAAAAGTTCCAAGTTATGAAGTTCGTCAAAAAAATAAATCTGAATTGTCCTCAAGTTAATATGGAGATATCGGAATTTAATATACAATTTTGAGTTTTCTCTCGGTGTGATAGTCTACATGGGCACTTTGGATAGCACGTACGAGTATACAAAATTCAAATTACAGCAGCTAAATAAGTAGAAATTCGACTTGCAGAGGCCGAACAGGTTATGAAATTCTAATTGTAGAGGCTTTTTTCTTTTCCAAAGAATCTAACTTGGAGACTTAAAGAGCTTCAAACTTCAAGTAATAGAGACAATTTTTTATAGATAACTCAAGGAAATGTACCAGAGAAATGAGAATTTCTTCGAATTACAGAGGAGTCTTCGAGTTATAAAAGTTTGGCTAATCGAAGTTTAACTCTAGTTGATCCATGTCCCTAAATCATTTATATTGAGACACATTGATGGCAAAAGCTCTATTTCATAAGGGAACGGTAAGGACCGTAATAAAATGTGGTAAGCGAGACCATTTAGAACTATCAATGTGCCAAATGTGGACACACCTGGTGAAATGCAGCAAAAAAAAAAAGAAGAAAAAAAGACACATCTCAGTGCATTAAATAAATTAATTCTCCAACACACTTTACATTCTCAAACACGAAATGAAGTCAACATTCTGCGCAAAAGCCATGAAATTTGAAATCCGATATTGATTATCAAGCAGAGCAGATAAGGTTTGTCTATTTTACGCTCGTATTTTCTTTCACACGACCAAATTAATATTACTCGAATTTAAAGGCCGCGTATAATGCGTTAAATTTTTCACGTCGACTAAACTAGGTAATACAGTTTCTCAAATGATGCGTTTCAAATTTCGAACAAAATTTATACGCTAGTCTGCGAAATGAAATGGGTGCAATACCAGTAGTGTAGCTCTGGAAACGAAATAGCATAGATATAAAAATTATGTTAACAAGATAAGGAAAAATGGCATCGTTTACCGGACGAAATAAATTGGTTTCGGATTCCGCAAAATTTTTATTAGAATCCGAAATGGCGAAATGCGAGGCGAGAAAAAAAAAATTCGATTTTACGTCAGAAGCACGAGCACGGATTTTTGCATTTTCCACCAACATTTTCTCATTTTCTAAACATCAGGCGTCAGATGGAATACATGAAGTAGGCATAACTACGAGTATATAGGTACATATATTTTTATAAAACGAAACAAATGCGAAATAAATTTTTGAAGGCAACAGAATGGAGGCACACATATCGCAGAAAAATCTGAAAGGATTCGAGAATGCAGTAATTTTTTAAGAAGTTTCCAACCACGCATGAGATCAGATTTTCCTCTCCTTAAAAAGAGAAATACTTACTAAAGGGGGCACGGTTTTATCTGAAATAAAAATTAATTAAAATTTTCAAAGCTTGACCAAAAAAATTTTTATCTTATTTTATTTTATTTTTTCGATATTTTTCCGCTTCCCGTTTGTTTCGGCAACTTTTATAATTGATTGATTTGATTGGGTACGATTTTTGGAGAAAAGTTTCTCCCTTCTATTCGCCAAAGATACCAACTTTTGAGAGAAAGTAAAGTGGGCTAATACAATATTTTGGCCATCAATTTTAAACTGGACTTGGAGTCTTGAAAAGTTTCTTTTTGATTTTTTTTTCTTTTTTTCTCATCTCCAGGTACCTACTAAGATGTTGTTTAGAAGTAGGGTAACAACTTTTTCAAAAGGTAATGTATTATCCATTACCACCGATAAATAGGTTTTCCCTTTTCAAATTATCAGACGAAGTTCGAACACGTCGAGTGCCATTACTATTGACTTAGGGTGGGAGGAAGAGCGGGTGAGGAAATATTATAATATTCGGATGAAATTCAATTTATACAACACAAAAAGTAGTCAGAAAACATCAATTTTAAGCCTGACACAATACCTCCACAAGCCCATAAGCAATTGAACAGGGAAAATTGTACTCTCGAATAGCAAGAAGAAAATGGTTGAAAAGTGTTTTTAAAATAAAAAGAATGAAAAATTTTCGTTTTTCGAACGCAGTGTTTGTGGCTGGACGACATATCGTAATCTAGCGATCGTTTTATTTGAATTTATATACCTACTCGTAGTACAGCGCTATCTTTTCAAACTGCTTATTATTTTTATTTGGAGCTGTTCTCACAAATATTTATCCTGTAGAACAAAGGAAATTATACTATCGTCCTACTTTTACGACTGTCCCTCGTTATTCAGTCGAAAATAAAAGCATACTGTACGTCGTCGAAATGCCATTGTGTAGAAAAAAAAAAAAAAAAGGTACGCCGGGTAAAAGAATCGAGGGTGAGCAGAGAGAAATACATGTACTACCGAGAAAAAAAAAGGAAGAAATTATTCGGCATATTATCGAAAACGAACAACCACCTGGATCATCCCCTGTCGCCTTTTTATCCTTTTATAGTCTACAAATTAAAAACCCTCCATGAGTACTTTTGACGCTGCGCGTACACCCTTCCAAATGATTTGCTGCTTACGTCATGCAGTGTGGAAGTGCCTAGAAATACTTCGACTTTTTTTCCCCTCTCCTCCGTTCATGTATAAGTAAGTTCATTCCTCACGATGGCAGTGGCACCCCATTCGGTGGTTGTGTAGCCTCATTCTCAATCATTCATTTCATTACTGACCCCCCAGCCCCTGCTGTACACTTCTTTTTGCCCAACTATTTTCGAGAACGGAAATAAAGCCAAGGAGACTTGCTTTTTCGTAGAGTCTGCACTCCATTTAAAATATTGGGGAAAAAATTATTTGCGAAAAACTTTTCGTCGTCATTTTTGCTTTTCCTGAAATGCCGCAGGGAGTGTTCTGAGTGCGAACGCAGATTTTCGATTCAGTAAGATTACAAAAATTATGTCAAACTTTTCGAATTTCGACGACGTCGCCGCTTGTATAATTATTAAGTGATGGCGACAGAAGTCATCGCGAAAAGTTCGACATTCAATATTTGGCTTTTACAATTTTCTCACTCTTTGGAGGCGTCAGAACAGGCACTGCGGTTCATTTCGTTATTTCATTCGCTACTTTTGTGGCAGCAATTATACTACGAGTATACATATGTATGTACGAAAATGTACCAAAGTCAAAATTTCATTATGTGATATAAGCGATTTGTTAGAAGAATATGAAAAAAAAAGAAAACATTTAAGCGACGCAGATCGAGAAACATGTTATGATAAGAAAGACCACTTTTCGAAAACTAAGAAATGAATTTACCAAAGGCAGAGAATAATAAGCTTCTTAGGATGTTCAATTATTTAACCACTTTTATAGATAACTAGCAAGTGGACATATAATGAAATGAAAAGTCAGATTCTGAAATGCGCTTAGGGCAACAAAACGAATTTTGAGATATGCTGCGATCTGTTGGTCCCAGTGGTCTCTCATCGACAATTACATACAACTTTTCTAAAACGCTGCAGTCCGCGCATCAATAATTTCATCTCCAAACACAATTTTTCAGCCGTTTCTCAAAGTGCGCTAAGTGAATCAGCTAGTTCAGTATATTATTGCGTAGTACTCATACATATGTTTATATCTGAGCCAAAATGCGCTTAGTTCACATTTCTGTTTCAAATAAGTGAGATAAGAGCATGAACTACAGCATGAACCCGGATTGCAAAGTGAGCTAAGTGCATAAACTCAAGTTTCAAAATGCGCTAGATTATCAAATTTTTCTTCAAATCCACTTTTTCCACAAGATATGTACATTAAAAAATTTTTCCTGCAGAACTGTAGGTAATCGGTGAAATCAAAAAACTGCATTGAAACCAACCTCTTGAGACTCACAAGTTGGGATCTGTATATTATTTGTCTCATTTTTGGAAAAATTTCATTTTTTGCACTTTGCGCACTTTAGAATATGGCTGTTCAAATATTTTACAGAAATACTCGTACTACAAGGAAATCAACTTTCCCAAAATTCGTCAAGTTCAGTTTCATCATTTCTGAGTAAAGAGCGCGATCTGGCGGTCAATTTACGCACTCAAATATCTAGAAACGCAGCATACATCATGAACATACGCATTTGAATTGTCCAGTTTTTATACAAAATCTTCTTTATTTTCAACTTCAAGTGTGTATAAACAAAAACGGCGTTTTCATCTTTGGGATAACTTGAGCACTTTGGAACTAAGTTGATTTTAAATCATCATTATTCCTCATTGCAAATGCAATGAAATTTTCAAGATTGATTATTTTTCGTGTATTTTTCCCTTTCCACTTCATATAAACATGTAATTTTTTTTAAACTTATCCAACTCCGTGGCGCACCATTTGCGTCGAATGTGTTTGTTTTTCTCATTTTATATGATTTTTCCCAAAATTTACTCCGTAACGACGGATCATCGTCAAAAAATACAAGAATTTCGTTACTAATTAATAAACTCCACTTAATGGGCGTTGCTAAATAACGATGGGGACCGGCTGACATGAATAATAAAACGCGGAAAAATCGATTTTACGTACGTACATAACGAGTGTAACGAAGTAAAAACAAAATTATAAAAATTTAGGGAGCGTTTGGATGGTCAAAAATGAAAGCGGAGGAGGGCGAGACGGCAGAGTTGAAGAGAGCAAGAAAAAAGGCGGAAAAAAAAGGGTTTCGTAAAACGACCAAACTATACTGTTGACCTAGCAAAACTACTGTGAAAGGGTGAAAGAAAATGAATTTTTGACGGGTGATTTGTAAAGGCAGATGAGAAGCGGCAATTACGCGGGGTAATCGAAAAAGCTGATTCGAGTGTGATGTGTATTTGAAATCCTAGCGACCAGATGAAATTGAAATTATAGACATATTTTTATTCGAAGAAGCAAAGAATTAAACTAGCAGAGCATTTTGAAATAAGAACTTCAATATGTGTTTCACAGTTCATACTTCTTATATAAGAAACTAAGAAACTGATGATAATTTCTTACCGTAGTTCGAATGTAAACAAATCGGATTTTCAAGTGACATGGAACTGATGGGAAAGTTGTATCGGAGAGAGGGGAGATTTCATTAGAAAAATTACCTAAATTATTTATTCAATTAATTTGAAGCAATCGTCAATTTTTCAATTCTCTCTAGGATCATCCGATGCTTGCTTTCTTACCACCATTATGTTTACCTTGAGCTGAAAGATTGAGATCTCGACTACCAATGTGTCTCAATTTGACCCAAGAACAACTTAAAACACTAATCACAGAAAAACACCAACATTTGCCGTCGACAAAACAACAATAATTGCCAATTTGTTTCAGATAGAACCTCTTATAATTTTACCGGCGTGAAATTTTTTCACGTGATACCGTCCAAGGGTTGCCCCTGCGTCAGATTTCAATGCGATGAATAAAACATTCTCATTCACAAATTCAGTAATCTACCCAGAAAAAAATTCTTGGATGGGCCAAACGCAGGTCTTATTCATGTTCGGGATAGGCCAATTCAAAAATACCAGGTCATAATTTTTTAGATATGCACATTCAGGGAGGAGGCGGATTCGATACCTGAAATTTGTTGGGTGGGCCAGACCCACCCGGGCCACCACTCTGGTAAAACGTCCCAGCACTAAATCCATGCATTTGTTTTTCTTCAAATTGTGGAAATCTTCGTGAAAAACGACAATATTTCTTCATTTTATCGAGTTTTCAATTTACACAGGTTCTTCTTCTTATATCCAAAGTTTCAGCTCATTACCTTCGTAAAGTGCGATTTTTCAAAATTAGTGGTTTCAGAAACGTAGCTCTAAGACATGGAATGATAATTATGATAATTGGAAAAAAAGGCGTTAAGGGCGTTAACCAAGAAAACGCCCTGTTCTCGCCCAAATAGACTACCTCAATATCTTCTTTTTTTTTCTTGTATACCTATTTTATTCTTCACTGAAAATGAAGTAGCTTTTCTCGGTGTCCTCAAAACGGTTGCCTCAAGCATCCCAACCTCAACCTCTAAATACCGTTTATACTTCCGCACACACACCGTCGACTCATCCGGACAATTCGAAATCCAACTTCGAAGGGCATTTTGGGAACCCGGCGGACGACAATATAATTTTCTGACCGCCGGGGTCAAAAGAATGATCGTAATTTCGTACTTACGAGAGAAATTATACAGCTTACACGAGAGTGTCTCGCTAATATAGCCATATCGTATCGGTTGGTTCACGAAGAAGGTAATTACGCCAAGACGATGTCATTAACGATATACTATATAGCCACAATATAGTGAAAAAAAGCATAAGAAAAGACTGAAAAGTAATTTAATCCTTTCGGACTGGCGTTGTGTTCGGTTACGCCAGATTATACCGCGCAGAAGGGGAGCAGCAGACAGAAGGACAAGATACGAAGAGGGCGGGGTGGGCTGTAAGTGTAAGATGGGCAGGGAGAGTGAAGAAAACACTTCTTTTTTTTTCGATACACCAAATTTGATGGCTGTCCATCAAGAAATGAAAAAAGAAGAAAAGAAAACGTTATAATATTGTGTCGGTATATGTATATACCCGCAGTTGGTTGAGAAGTCGTCGAAGTGAGAGAAAGACACGGGAGGGAGTCGACGAGAGCAAAGGACAGGAGGCAAGGGGGCCTCAAATAGGCAAAGACGAAGAGAAAGGAGCCGGGTAAACGCCGGTAATTGCTCACCATATTTCCTTGTTTATGATCCGGTACCCCAAAATAACAGGGTATGGTTTTACAATAATAGGTATTACGCGCTGACCTCTATACTCGGTTACCTATACTATTAGATTACAATACACAGCCACCACACATACACATCGATACGAGCTGGCTGCGAAGATAAATCACGTACATACGTATAGTCATCTCATACGGCATAAACCAGAACGCCTCATCGTCGGGTTTGCGGTATTGCCGACGATTTTAGAATGCTGTTATGGCCAACACACACACACATACACACACACAGAAAATGCGAGAGGCAGAAAATCTGAGAAAATTAGAAAAATGACATTCTAAAACCTGCGTGCCAGAAAAATTAATGTATAGTTCGCACGCCGGGCATGTAGTTTTCATCTTCTTCTTCACCTCTTTGTGTGCAAAAAGTAAATTATCCGCAGATTAAAACATTAAACGACTGCG
Source organism: Parthenolecanium corni (assembly GCA_038050395.1). Classification (NCBI taxonomy): domain Eukaryota; kingdom Metazoa; phylum Arthropoda; class Insecta; order Hemiptera; family Coccidae; genus Parthenolecanium; species Parthenolecanium corni. Next base: position 787,480 of record JBBCAQ010000002.1, read on the forward strand.
TGAGTCAGTGACACTATATACATATATATGCGACCACTGCAATAATGGCGAGTACTGATTTCATGGCCAAAGACGGTGGGACGGGTGGCGGTTGAGGCATTCGCAACATTCCGTTAGTTGGAATGCTGGGAATAGATAAGCGGTTGAAAAAATGTCACCATCGAGGATGTGCACTCTTCGAGACGAACCAAGATAAACGGGCCTTTTAGATGGACTGCACCGAGAGGAAGGGGTTGACTTAGCTGGATACTAGTCGCGACCAACCTTTACTTTATGGGTACAGTCAATTTCACACTTCCAAGTCGAGTTCTTGTCTTGGTAATAAACCGTTGAAGAAATATTTCCAGAGCATTGAGACAGTCGTTTGCCATGAATAATGATGGGCAATAAGCTATATACTTCAAACACGAGTCTCAAAATATTTTTAAAGTATTCAAACATTTTCCAAAAAATATTGTCGACATACAAATCGGTTCCCAATATTTATAAAACAATAAATCAAACCATGTTGATAAAATGGTTCGCTAGAATATTTTACAAAAGTTGTAAGAAAAACAAATTGGGAGGTGGAAAAAAATTCTGGGGTTTTTGCAATACAATGTATGAGCTGCTGCTATAATCGAACAAAGGTGATAATATTTACCAACATTCAATTATAATTATGATGAATCATACTCGTATTTTGATGAAAAATGAAGCAAATTTAATAAAATATCACACATGCAGCGTTGAAGATGATTTTGTAAATTATAAGTGGCGAATCTAGGCGTGTGACTGTAAAGCTTGGGGTTAAATTGACATTCAAAAATTAGAAACATGGAAATTTCGGAGTAAATTCCTCTGCCAATACGTTAACAGAAAGATATCCAGAAAAGAAAAACGCAACAAAAACCTACTCGATAATTATTATGAAATACTGATAAATTCTACTTCGACAACTAACCCCTACTCCTCCACGTTTGCACTTTTCTTTTAACATAATGCGAAGCATGCGATAAGTGCGGAGAACAAAAATTATAACCGTCGACTGGAAAATCATAGCACGTATAACTCGATTCCCATAGAAAAACTTTTCATTTTCCTTTCGCGAAGCATATCGGGAACTCAAAACTGTGGTTTCTTTCCTTCATAGACGATTAAGCAACGTCTGCTCGGGTAACGATAAATTATCCGTGGATACGATACTATTATCAATTTTCCAAAATATCGCTACTTTTTTTTTTTAGAAGAGTGAGAGGTGAAACAAATTTGGCGAGGGGGCATGGAGAAAGGGGGCATGGAGAAAGAGAGTAAGAGAGAAAGAACGAGCAGCAACGTCAAAAGGCGACCAGTATGTTACAAAGAAGTTTCTGAAAACCGAACTTCTGTTCGAAGATGAAAATAAAAATACTTTGTAAAAGAATGGTATAATATGGTACCACTTCGATAGTGAATCAATGAATCGTTGAAAAAGTCAACATTTTTGAGAAACGAAAATCAAGAGAGACGATATCAACGGATACTGAAAATTTTTCCAACTGAATACAAATATGAACAGTGATATGCAAGTACGGAAACGAGTCCACTTTTCTAATCCCAGCCAGCTTAGTACATCTTGATGCCTTCAAAAATAGTCTTTCTATCGAACTGAATTTCTCCCTCTTTCCATTTTCTCACCTTTTTCCAAATTTTCGATGAAAACTCGCGACTGTGTTCGCCATTCATGATACGTTTTCAAGCGTGCGGCCACACTATCGTCTTATCCCCAACCAAGTACCCGAATACTACACGTAAATTTATTAAATTGCTAAGCAAATTGATCAATTTACGGGTATAATTGGCTCGGGTTAAGACGATAGGGTGGCCGCATCATAAAAATAGTTCGAATCAAACACTCATGACACAGATATCAAAAAATCGCAACCTCTAAAAGGCTTGAAAATAAAAGCAAAGGTACATTATGCCGACGGAACTAGAACTCGGACATGAAACACGGACTAAATGCCAGCTTCCAAGGTCCAACATTCTGATCTTCGAATGTGGCCAATGTGCTCTTTATAAAATGAAACTAATGGTCATTCATGTACTGGTTTAATGTCTTGTCGTGCTTGCGAACTCGATGATGGTCCATTATCTGAACGACTTGTACACCGTACAACATTTACAACACCAATAATGCATGAGAAGAGAGACCATGTAGGCAATATAATGGAGTGTGCGAAAGTTGAATAATAAAACTAAATAAACTTGACGTCTTCATTCTGGTTTACAAAGTGTGGCTGACTGCTTGTAGGTACAACAACCGCAACACATATTATACGTACCTACGAGTATCTATACATTTTAAATACGATCGAGTAAAGTGCACAGTGCACGACCCAATGCAGCACTCACACGCTTCAGAAAGATGGAAGGAAGGAAGACGCGGAGGAACGACGAAACCGGATTGTGGTTCACATACGTAAAAGTCGACGTTTCCTGATTAGCTGATATTAGCACCTGACAATATTTGTTGTTTTCAAATTCTATACACTCGTTTCTCTCCCAGCAATTGTGTCTACAATCTTGCCTCGTAAAAAATCACCCAAGTTTCCGGGTAAACTTCGAGTGTTTTTTTTTTCTCGTTTCATGTGTAAATAAAAATCTGTGAAACAAGTGTTCGTATTTTTTTTTTTTTTTTTTGGTTTTTTATTTTACCCCAACGCCAGTCGACTATGACACTCGATATTTGGGCGTCGAATTAGTGGGAACATCTACAAACAAAGTATAGAAAATAAGGGGGAAAACCCGAAGAATTTCATCCGACATGTCATCAGTCATCATTTCAAAATGTTTTCGAACTTAGCAGGTACGTATACACATATAACAAACTGAAACTCCCTCGAGTTACCTCGTCTCCAGATCGATTTACCAATATTCAAAATTATAATACGCTCTCTCATTGTTTTTTAGCAGATTTTTTCAACAGAAAACTTTCCATTCATTTTGTTCTGACTTTCACAAACAGGCATGGGACATGCATACACTTGGAATGGTTTGACCCGTGTTCATGTCTCACGGTATTTCTAAATCATATATACGTAGTACTGGATGGTCTCCTATTCGTTTCTGTTGATAAAAAATGCGAGTAAACTGAGCAATGACTTCTATTCCCACCAGACCACAGATGAATTGTGAGCATGCACATAGCCATGGTTGATCGTGTCAAACTCAGGATTTTTCGGTTTCTTAGCCCATCTCCAAAACATAACACCACACAAACTACTCATATAGTATGCTCTCAAGTTGTCACAGTTCAATAAATAAAAAAAATGTGTTTGAGCTCATTGGATTTGTCTCGAGCAGAGAAATTTAACAAACCCAAACACATCATTTTCAAAATTTCCTACACATGGGAGGTATTTAGCAGGCAACCGACGATTGTTCTACAAATCACACACATTTTTCATGCAATGATCGAATACCTAAACCCGTCTAAAACTCAAACTATTTTGCTTTGTGTTTTCGAGTCCGATTAAATAATTGGTATAGGTAGAGTTTTTTCGCTGAAAGACGAGATCGAATTTAACTTATCGATCGTTTACATTTTTTTCGGTAGTTTTATACAGAAGTGGATTTTTAGTATTTCTAGGTGGCCAAATATAGTTTTCCTGTGCGTTTCGAATTCGTAAACTTCGTTCGGAATTTGTCGGAGAATGTCAAAGCAAAAATGAAAAATATTTGACGTTTGTGATGCTTTCACCTACGTTAGATGTAGCCTATTTAATTTTTTTTTTCCAACTAAAAAAATAACATAAAATGAAGAAAAAAAAGAGACAAAATATTGAACGAAACTTGGAATATTCGGAGGAATTTTCAATCTACGACTTTCGATCAAACGAGAAAATTAATTTCTATATGGGTACAGCGAGCTTGGAAAAATCTTTTGATCTCAGGTATTTTCGGTTTTCTTCTTCGACTCGTGAGACGGATGGAAAAAGATTAATAAAAAAAAAAGGCCTGTGTTACTAAGAGTACTTTTTCCCTTTTCAATCTCATTTTTTAGTCAGTAACTTTGTCAACAAGAAAAACTGACGAATTCTCTTTACCCTGCAGCCTTTAGGTACCCTTATTAATGTTATATTTGTACGAATTTTGGTGCAAATTTTTTTAAAACAAAGATTGCAGATTTTTAGCTACATCTAGTTGGCACTAATGCAGCCCTGGTTGGTTAGCAGTTAGGACAATAGTTTATGGTAAGGCCATCAGTAAACTGTATATTTCTTTCTTTCAGTGTAGCTGTGAGAAAGCTACAGTTATTGGTATTTGTAATTTTTCAATTTTGAATGTTTTCATTTTTTATAATATAAAGATTCGAGATTCTACGCTGACATGGAAAAAAATACCTACTTCATTTTTCAGCAGACATGCCTCAACGTTCAAAAGTAAATTAATTTTCATTTTTTTTATTCATGACTTTCGTTTGTCTTCGTTAATTTTCATTTTGTAGATATTGTATTGAAGCAGATAGAGGAAAGAAGAATTTTATGTGTAATTATTTTTGGGGATGGAAATCATGCTTTTGTCATAAAGTTTTCTTTTTCCGTTTCTTTGTATTCCAGCCATTAAATTGATGATTGGAAAATGTTGACAGATTTCAGTTTTTCCATTCTATCCGCATCAAAGGGGAAACAAAAATAATGTCAAGATTCTATCAGCAAATTATTATACAAAGGTGTTTTCCCCCAATTTTTGTCACCGGCATTTTAAATGAACGTTTTTCGTAGGTAACGATACATGAACGATGTTTCTCATCGACAAAGATTTTTAATCAGGTTTTCCTTTTTCTGCGTCTTTCTTCTACGACTATTTAAAACAGAGAAAAAAAACTGTTAAAACATTCAAAGTTTTGAATTACTTGATGAGTTCTGTTGACAAGTTGTCAGATCGTCTGATTTGGAGTGTTTGTTTCTAATGGTATACCTTTTATAGTGAGTACGTGAAAAAGGAAAGCCGAAAAAATAACAACGTACAAGTAGATCAGGGATCTGATATTGAATTTCAAACAGAATATTTTCATACGAGCGAAGTTTGACGTTTGTGCATGTATATAGCTCATGTGTGCATGTATATGTGTTAGCATGTAAATGACTTTTCTAATGGATCGGTTAGGTCGTTGTCTTTGAATTATATTTATGTAGAAAGTAAAAAAAAAACAAAAACTGAAAACCATCAATGTGGTCTTATCGGGTACCTCTAATCGCCGCGTTAAAATTCTTGATGTTTTAATTGCCTGGCTCCCACACGATTATGTGGTCGAATATTATAGGTACACGAATTTACAGCCGTACAAATATCTTACGACTAATTTTTGGTAGGCTTGTCAGAAAGAAAGAGGCATTTTGATTTATGGTATGTGCGGGCTGAATTTGACGAAAATGTAGTTTAGGATGACGTTAATGAGCGATAAAATGTTAAATATTGGGTCTATTTCGTTATGAAGACGGACGTACAACGTATTTGAGGTCATTGTCGTTGAAGCATTAAGAAGATTTCTTTTTCTACCGTACATGCCTTCTATCGGAAATAGTCGAATATTTCGCCCGAATCATAAGGAGTCAGTTTGTTCAAATTAAAGGGTTGCTTTAGAGAATAACCAACTTTCATTCAATCTCCAAGATTGATGAAAACAAATAGGTGCAATAAATTATCATTTTTTAAACTACAAGAAACACAAGTGTTGTCACTATGCATGAAATATCTACAAGAAAATTTTTAATTTGTATATAACTCAGAAAATAATCATCAAATTGAGAGGGATGAAAAGTTGAAGCATCAGCTGTTACATTCAAATATCCCTCAACTTCAAAAGGAATCCTCACATGCAATAAACAAAAGGACGACTCAATAAGCGAAAAAAAGAGCTAAAAAAGAATCTTTCATAGCTTCCAAGTAGACACAGATTTTCTTCATTCCACATCTCACATCCTATTTACTCGTCAAGTCACATAGGGAGGAGTGAAAAAGAACGAGAAACAGCAAAGAACGAAAAATTTTTCTCGTATAAGCTTCCACCGAGGTCAAATGATCTTTGATCAAAAAATAAGTCAGAATTTGCTTAGTGCAGAGAAAAAAACAGAAAACACATCGCAATCACCTCAACATATGTATTATTATCGATTTGCAGTTTTCAACGAAAACTTGATTTCATCATTTTTCAATCAACCTCCACAATGAAAACGAAGATGTTAACACTATGTTAAAGTTTTAATCCTTTCATGATACATGATTGAAATAATATTCGAGAATGATAACGTCGAGTATAAACTTTTACCAATGACACAAAAAAAGGTATGTTGATGAGTGACCCAGGACTGACACATAAAAAATCACTTTTCATGTTACATAATCATGAAACTTTGACTCTCAGATAATACGAACAAAATATCATCACTACAATAAATCTACAGTAAGAACAAAATTTGAGAAAATGAAATCTTTAGTTTTCTGCTATCGTATAAGTCATTTTTTGTCATTCCTAACCTGAATAAAGTGCTTCAACAACTGATCAAAGTCGGAAAAACAGCAAAACGCATCAACTTCGTGTGTTTTCGAGGTTCTACAGTAAAATTAATTTGTTATGGCAAGTACGCAGGTGCTATTTCAGACATAGTCTACTGTGCTCCCCAAATACATTTCATACAGGTTCAATCGACAACATTTAGTCCTTAACCAAAGATAAAATGAAGACGATTTGAATTTTAAAAAATACGAAAAAACCTCTCAATAGAAAATATAAAAATAGTAGATTACACAATTGGTGCGGAAAGTAAGCGATTACTTTTCAAACTGATCTTGTATACTACAGTAAACTCTCGATAATTTGAACCTCTATAAATTGAAGGAATATGCTTGCCCTTTGAGAAAAACTCGATTGTTTGAAAAAAATGCGTGTATTTCGGTCCCCTCGTTAAAATGAAATTTTTTAAGCTCGTAGACACTCTATATTTTGAAGATTCCCGATGGATAACCTCTATATGAATTTGACATGTTTTTACAAGTATTTGCAGAGGACCACCATCGGTGATGACGTATTTGATGCTCTGGTTCATGTTGAAAATTCAATAGATAGGGCAGCACTGACGTCATTGAGTCAAAAAAAGATGACAGATTTTTTTTATGTGAAATAATTTTCATTCATACATTATTTGAACAATAAAAAACTCTTTACTTTGAATTTTGTTGCAAACCACTCTTTAATTTGAAAACTCTTTACTTTGAAAACCTCTGTAAAATGAATTTTTTGTTAGGTCCCCTGAACTTCAAATTATCGAGAGTTTACAGTATTTTAATTTATTACGAACGAAAATCGCCCTATTTTCGAGTTGGAAAACCGCACATTATCAAGATAAACGAATTAATCAACGGCAAACAGAAATATACAGGTGCGGAAAACAAAAAATCCCGCTTCTGATAATTAGCAGTTTTCCAACTCGAAAATAGGGCGGTATGGTGGTAATTTCCGTTTGTAATAAATTAAAAGAAATTAATGGAAATGGAACCTCTTCTGGTAGAATAACCCATCTACCGGAGTTGAAAGTTAATTATTAAAATATCGTTTTTAACAGCATCATTTTTCATTTATGGTCAAACTCGAGTTATATTACTTAGTCAGCTACATAGATGCGGACTCTCTTGGACTAGTCTTTTTTCTGGTATTATTTTGTTGTACGTGTGTAACCACGGTAAACCGGTTAATCTACTGTCAGTAAAAGATGTTCACAACGCAAGTTTACTGCCGGACGTGTACAATCGTCTAAAACGTCACGTAAATAGACTTTTAGTAGAAAATATATCCGTATTTTGAAAAATTTCAAAATTAATGAAACGTCTGCGTTTACGACTCGGGCATGAAATACTGGACGATACCGACGAGAGTATTTTTTTCCCCATTTTTCTCTTTCTTTTTCTCAACTTTTATATTTCCCATTTTTGATTTGGTAGGTACCTTTCTTCGGGTGGTGTGGACACCATGAACACAGCCCCACGTCGATGGCCATCGTTAATTTGTTTTCGGTGCTCAACACCACCGCCACCGTCGACGATCAGCGGCCAGCGGTTTACTCGCTGTCGTGGTCGAGCGCGGATTTTATGCCTCGACCGCACAGCCAAAAAAATATGGAAGGTTGACGGACGACGGTAATGGAAAAATGAAAATAAAACAACCGTAGAAAACAAAGATGAAAAAATTCGTCGAACGACGTGAGAATTTATCGAAACCAGGTGGATCGGTAATCGAGAAGTCAGGAGGTGGTCTTGAAAGAGCACCAGAGGTGGCTAAATTAGAAAAATCCTTCCGACGAATGGACGTTTTCCTGTTTTTTTTTTTTTACTCTCTTCATCGATACACGAGCAGCATCTTATTTTATGTTTGGCTGCTGCTTGGCCGATGCACGCTAATCGACGACCAAAAACGAATCAATTATGCTCGAAAATACGCTAGAGAGAGACGGAGACACAATAATCGAAATTTGTAATAAAAATTTCAACGTTTCTCTAGCTAATCGCGCCCATAAAAAGCTAATCTTGAAGAGCTCAAGTAATACGGTTGACATTTTTCGAATCGAATAAACAATCCGATTGCTTACGTATAAGTCGAGTTTTGTTCTCTTCATAGTTTATAGTACGAGTATAAACCAACTTGAAATGAAACAGTCTTGGCTACACCGCAAATCAAAACATACGCATTTTATAAATGTCGATTGACCCAACGAATAAAAATTGAAAGCATATTTTACCTATTAATATTATAAAACGTGTATTTGACTGTTATATTGTTCTATGCAATTCGGTTGAAACTTTCGGATAAACTGATATAGGTAGGAAGAGGGAGATAAAACTGTTTCATCCTGAAACTTGATCTTAAATTATAGGTGAGCATGTTATGCGAGTTTTTAAAATTAGTCAAAAGTTTTCAATTGAAACTTCAACCTTACGAGAGAGGAAAAAAATCCAAATTTAAAATTATTCTAATTACCAGTTAGGAAAACCAAACCACTTCAATACAACTTGAACTTACCTGCAACAAAAGAAACAAACGAAGCAAATCAGTAAAAAGAAAATGTAAGTACTCGTATTATTATTTAAAAAAATATTTTAGTAAAATATACAAAAAATAGGTCAAGTAGGTATAATCTGATTTTCTGACAAATAAACTTTCACTTTCATTTTCTGTAACATAATTTGAGATAATGAACAAAAAATGAAACATCATGTCTCATACAGTCGCTCCCCAATGGTCTTTATAAACACGTAAACACTTTCATTATATAAGGAGATTTTGAATATTTGCGATTTAGTTGACCGCATCCATTTTCATCCAATGAATTCGATGATCTAAAATGATCACTCATTATCTTTGAAATGAAAACTACAAAGTACCGTTAGTAAGGGAAAGGGATACATTTTGAAAACTTCAACAGCGAATATCTCAAGCCCTAAAATATGGACTCGCATCACTCTTTTTTACAGGTCCAAAATTGGACCCGTAATGTTTTCTTCTTCGATTTAGCGAGCACTCGGTAAAAGTTATACCAGGAAAACGAATGAGGGCTTCGTTACGAGTCTCGATAAATTCAACAACGTACAAGTAGAGTGCAAAAACATAATAATATTCGGTACAAGCCAAGATCACGAAACAAACTTGCGTCATTAATGCAAATGTTATCGACAATCTCAATTATTTTCATTTCAATGTGCATCGGCGACCTTGGAAGAAGCGCAAACGTTATAAATCACGTTCGAAAAGGCAGATAGCGTTCCTTGAAAAATGTGAATTACACATACGAAACCCGGGCGATACTCATCCATGTGAACGATACACAACCGGTTTGAATGCGTTGCATTCTCAAAGAATAACGGCGATCTGGATGTGCATGAATGGCCGAGAGAGAAAAAGAAATATGTATTAGAAAGAATTATGAGCGGTCACCAAAATGTAAATTTATAACGCAGGTACACCGAGAGCACATGCAGGTCGTCAAATCTTCACCGGCACCGTGTGGCCTACAAACTCGATCAGTATTTTCCATAGAGCGAAACTCTCTCCCATCCTCCTCCTCCTTCTCCAGCATTCCGTATCATTTACTCTAGAAACATGAAATCGTTACCCTACTGGAGTCAAAAAATTCAACTATAATGTAAGCAAACTTTGATTTCTTACTCGTACGCATGAACACTGCGAGCAACCAGCAAACTCGAAGTGGCTTAAAATAAAAATTCTATTTCAGTAAACACGTTCTATTAGTCCATCTCATAGGAATTTTAATAAGGGTACTGTAGAACAGGGTAATATAATAACATAAACGCTTTCCAACTTTGATCATCCATAACTTGGAGGATTTTCGAGATATTGGGGTGAATGTGAATTCAAAATTTTAGTCAAGCACACGTTCGTAAAAAAAGACTAAGTTACAAGTTTTCCTTCTATTTCTTATGATTTTTCAAAATATATGCGTAAAATCAGCCCTGAATGGAATGATTTGACACGAAGTTCATTTCCAAATTGAAAAACTGGAGCCAAAATTGGCTGAAAAAGTTTATTTTAATAATATCAAATAATTAATTCGTGGTATTACAGTGAAAAAGTTCTTACTTCCCGATGGGCAAAAATTGAGAAAATGATCCGGAAAATGAGAATTTTATCCGTTGTCAGTCCGTTTTTATTTTCGACCATCGGATCTGAAAATTTGCAGATATTCTTGTCATCTTCATTATTTTTCCAAATCCGTTTGTAAAACGGATTTCCTGATTATAATCAGTGATAATTTTTGGGCAATTTTTCTAAATCCGTTTGTAAAACGGTTTCACGGATTATAACCCGGGCCAACAAATATGATAAACAGCCTTCACGGAAAATAATCCGGACTCATTTCCGGCAAGACTGATTACAATCCGTTCGAAATCCGTTTTAGAAGCCGGAAAACAGGAAAATTCCGGATTATAATCCAGAAACGGATTATAACCCGGAATAAAACGGATCCGTTTTCAAAATATTTTGCCCATAGGGTTGGTTACTTAGATTTTTTGAAATATCGCCAATTTTTTAGGCACAAAGTCATTGAACCTTATGGAAATTCAAAATTCAACTATAACTTGACAAATTTTTCAAGTAGAAAGCTGCAATTGGTCTTATTTAAAAGAACCTTTCGTCAACTATACACTAGGGCTCATATCTCCATATCGACAAAATACGACCTTTTTCCTGGCACACTCATATACACCCATATTCAAATCATAAATTATGCTACTGAAGTGCATTTTGGGGAGAACCAAAAATTGTTGCATTTAAAATTCAATCATTTTTGTTATCATTAAACTCGTAATACAATTTGAAGATACATTGTGGTGCCTTGGGTTTGCTCCAGTAATAGCTTTTGAACAGAAATAATGATAAATAGGGTCTGACTATTGGATTACTTATGTAAAATAATTATACATTATTGACTTTAAAAGAAAAAGTTTCGTAGCAGAATTCATGAAATTTAGCTCCTGAGATTACACCAAATCAGCCTTCTTATTTATTCTTGATCGACTGGCTCGGCTACATGATGCACCTGATAAAAGACTACAGGAAGTGGACGGTAATTCTATTACCTCAGAAATACACGGGTGCAGAGTTTGCATTCGCAAAAAAAAAAACCAATTACAGCAAACAATCAAGCACACCCAACACACTCCGAAGTCGTTTCTTCTTGCTTCTCACCGTCTCACCTACGGTACCGAATTCAGAGCTGGTTAATTTTTCTTAAAAAATTCAGAATCGCGGCGACGAAAAAAAATCAAATTGCTCAATACCAGTGAACAGAAAATTTGAATATGCATGAGATACCATAATTACGAGTAAAACTTGTTTCTTACTTTACCTATCACGCATACATACCTATACTATCTAACGAGGAAAGAAAGGAAAAAAAACACCTCAAATTCCTTTACATCGGCGTTGCTAAAAGTTAATTGAAATTTTTGCTTTCGCCAAGACCTTTCGAGTTATTATGCACTATTCTTGTAAATGGCTTCGCAGCCGAGAGAGAACCTGAAGTCAAGGTATAGGTACAGGCGTATAAAGCCATTCGATCATAAATCGTTCGACTAAATGATAAAATAATACAAGAAGCTGATGGAGGAGGCAGGCAAAGAGAATCTTTTTTACTCGCCGCATATAATCACAACCTTCTTGCCAATTGATCGGTAATCAGACAACACCCTTCGGACTTCACAAAATAATACATATATTTTTCAGTTTAAAAAAATAAATAAATAGAAAAAAAAACCTTTTATACAAAGCTATACAGACACAATCAGTATAAAGTGTATGTATGGTAAAAAAAAAAAAAAGTATTCACACTCACTTTCGACACGCCGATTAACGTCGAATAAAATATTCAAATCTGATAAAACAATCTACATCAATGTTGCTTTCAATATGTATATACATACGTAGATATTCGTGCATTAAATACTTTTTCCTTCACCTTTTTTTTTCTTTCTTTTTTTTTTCTATTACATTTGAGTAAAGGAGAGTGAGTTCGAAATTTAAAACAAATTAGTACGCGATCAAATGACGATAATTGGATGTTGAAGGCACGAAATAGAGATCAATCGATATTGAATATGTCTGAATGCCAATGAATTAAAAAAAAAAAAAAAAAAACAAATGAAAAATGTTTTTGCTTTCGGAAACTACCCATACAGAGAATGATAATAAATGGAGGTGAAGTGTGTTTATTTGCTATAAGCAGCAGGGAAAACGGGTAATTAAGAGTAAAGGTATTTGCAGTTTATCTCAATCGTAACACGGCGGTGAAGCAAATGATGGGTTCTAATTATAGTTAGTTGTAGCTGAGCACAAATTCAACGGTTTCAACGACAGATAAGCGCAGCCAAATATTAGGAAAATTTATAATCAGTCTTGAATAGTTCCTGATTTCCAACTAAAAATCGTGAATATTTCACTACACATTTCTCTCAAAATCAGTGTAACCTGAGTTTCATTCTAGACCATGCAATTTGCTTTACGTACATGTGAGAAGTGTTTCATATATCTTTCAGAGAATTTCAATAATTTATTTTAGGTCACTCAAGTAGAAGGTTTTCCCGACTCAAATTCATACAAGTTCATATTTTTTTTTACTAACTTCGCTAATCCATAACCAAATGAATAATTTTTCATTTTTCCGGGCAATTTCAACACTTCTTACAGAATATTATAATGAAATTTAATAAGAGATTATACGTGCAAAAATTTCGACACTAATAATTAATATCAATATCGACTTCGTTTGGTCGAATAATCACAATTCTCGGAAAGAAACAATTTTCCATATTTTCATCAATAACATAAATTCAGCAGTCAGAAAGAAATACCTAGGTACCTATTATTAGAAGACCAACGTCGTATCCAAAATGATTGTTAGATGGCTGAGGAAGAAGTAAGGACGTGGGGGAGATTAATTTTATGTTTTTTATACAACGAAAGTTGGAAAATTGGTATGGGTGATGCCTTTCATAGGTAAGTGACAATATTTTTCCCTGTCTAAATTGTTATTGTCCAAAGATGCATAAAAAGAAATTGAATGGTTTTGAAACTCACACCCTCAAGAAATCAATTTCATACTAGGTACTCGTATTTGATATAACTGTCTGTATTTTTTGTTCATCACATTCATAAATCTTATTTGGAGCATGAATTTGGAACTTCTCTTCATTATTTCCTACTAGAATAGTTGTAGTTGGAAGATAGAAAATAATAATAAAGTATTATCGTTTTTGTACTGCATTACTGTTGAGTTAGAGATTTTTGAAACTGGGTACTTGCTTAAATAGACATTTTTTCTGAGTACTATTTATAGCCAGCAGACTTACGAAAACTTCATCCCCTCCCAACCTGTCGCAAAAAAATCACCGACGAGAATATTAATTTGGAACCTCATTTTTCTCGTCTTCTCTATCCTTTCCCCGAATTTCTTCTGCCAGAATTGCTTCTCTTCGTACCTCTTTTCTCCTCAACAGCTGTTCTTCTGCGAAATGCTTTTCGGTTTCAACCTAAAAAATTTGGTCATGTTTTACATTTTCCGTCCATCAATCAGTGAGCTTTTTCGTTATACCTATGAGCTAACGTATACGTAAAAAAAAAAGAAGAGAAAAAAAAAAGCAAGCTTCCCAATTATTTATACACGTAAAGTGGAATACATTTTCCCTTGACGTACAGAAATCAAAAAATTGCGCTCGTAACTCGATTTTTCGTCCTCAATATTTCTACGTTGTAAACGTACAAGTATTCGCATTTTTTTAAAACGTGTATCCCCCCCACCCTCCCACAGCATCGTCTTCAGCAAACCAGCCCCCAACCACCTCCGCGGCGATACGAATTTCATACTTTTAAAAGAATTCGGTGAGTCGGTGTGTAATTTCGAAAATACTGTAATATCCCCAGGGAAGTCGTCCGTATAAATTCACGCTAGTTTTCTACATAAAAAGGGGTCGTGGCAGGGAGCAGATGATATTTTCTTACAGTGGAAAAATGTTGTTCGAGTTTTTTCAACTCGCTTTGCCCTACCACCTCTGCTGCTCCCATCCTCCTCCTCCTCCACCACCCCAAATCACCTTCTTAACCCGCATCTTCAACAAAAAAAAAAAAAAAGAAAAAATAAGAAACCGGGGTCTCTTGCCTCGTCGACGTCCTTTTGCGCTCAAATTGACTAGGTTATTTTGTATATTTATACATATTTTTTTCTACTTCTTCTTCTTGCTCAAAGTGAATAACATCCCCTTGAGAGACGATTTTTTTCATTTTTTCTTCATTCTTACTTCTTTCCCTTCTTTCTTCTTCATTTTTTGCTTTTTCTCTCCCTCTCTCTCTCGTTAAAGTCTTGTGTACAGTTACGCTAGTTAAATTTTTTAAATAATTTTTTTTTCTCTTCTTTTTTATTTATTTACGTTTTCGAAGGCTTGTCGGTTGACTTTTTTTTTCGCATGTATTTGGTGGTTCGTGAAATACACATACATAGAAAAAGTTTTCAAAAATGTCGTCTATATTTTTTTTCTAGAAACTTCAATTTACTTTTCAACTCTGAAACCCTTCTAGACTCTGTCAGCCTTTATGACACGAAAGAGAATGAGTTTGGGTGCGCCAAAACTGGATACAAAATTCGTTTTTAGGAGGACGAGGTATCGACAGAGTAAAAAATGATTTAAAATTCAAACCACATTTTGTTGGACGATAAACTCTGAATCGAAATAGGGAGGAAAATGAAAATCAATAATGGCGGGGAAAACACCTCATCCTAGTGGACCGTGAAAATATAACAAACATTTTTTGGAAAATTATAAAGAACTCCTACGGTGAACAGCGAAAAGCGATTTTTGTATTTTCACTGGTAACCCGTGTAGCCGCGTAGGGAAAATGTTTTAGAGAGTGAAAAATTTTACTACATACATGTCAAGTATACCAAAATTTTACTGCAGATAAGTATTTAAACATTTCTCAAGATCTCATCATTTCAGATGGGACTAATTCAAAAGGAAACAGAAGAACGAAAAGGAAGAGAAGAGGGCAAAACAAAATGATTAATTTTCTTTTTCAGCCAAAAAGGTATTAATAAAAATAAAAAAAAGAAGAAATGCAAGATTTGCTCATACCATCCATTTTCTAGCTCAGATTTTCTTTAAAACAACACTTCAGAATCTTCAATCGAATTTTTGATGAAATTTGAGGCTCAATGGTGGTGGGGCTTCAGCCCGATAACCCCCCTTAGGGGTGCCACTGAGTAGGGCTATGACAAAGATGTAGTCTTTAAGAGACTAGCGTACATACGAATTAAATGAAAAACTCGAAACAATTAAGTCATGGGTCATGGTAAAAAAGACTTCAGGGTGAGAACATTGAAGAAAAAAATTGTAATTCATCTAAAATCGTTTTATTTTTCTCATGAAAGAGTAGTAAAAATTAGGTCAACTATTCAATTTTTTCAGTGAAAGTAAAATAGATAAGTCACGTGTCACACACTGAAAGGCTCTAGCATCAAATAACGAATTTTTCGGGAAAACTACTGAAAAAAATTCATTTTCAGACTTTCAAATGAATTTTCTCATAATCTATGATGTTTTAAAAACTGCTCCAAGATTTAAACAAAAATTCTGTGACCATGCCATTTGAAAAAACATATCTTCCTCAGTCAAAATTCCTTTGTTCACGACAGGTCACAAATGATGACTTCTTTTTAAGATTTCTTTAAGCTGAAATAGTGTTTGGAGGCAGGTAGCAAAATTTCAATGAGTTTCGGATATACTGATGTATAGATCGCGAATAACTGCGAGAAGTATAATATCAAGAACGGAACAAGTAAAGAAGACATGAGCAATATTTCAAAAAGCATCTTATGTCTTCTGGAACGGAGGAAAAATCCAGCACGTCCCTTTACTCTTTTTTTTTTCTATAGATAGAAATACACGACGCAGTAATTACAAATAGAGGATAAATATTAAATCCGCACTCGAGTTTATTTCTAATTTTCTACCTGTCTTCTCATCTCCTTTGCATTTACATCGCTAAACTAGCACGCAGCAAGGCAATTCTCGTTTAATTAACGAACATAAAAAGGGCTTGTAATTTATTCAGCGGCAGTAAATTAATCAAACGATTTTTTTTTTCTATTGTTCGGCGATTAGTCGTCAATTTTGATATAAGAAAAAAAAAGATGAAAAAAGCTACTTGTAATAAAAATTTCAACAGGAAACGCGGATTATGAGGTAGCTCTTATCGCTATAAGCACTCGAGTGGAAAAGTAAGAAAAAAACAGTTTCTAACTCGAAGCAAGTTTCGTTGATTGGCTGAAAATGAAGACTAAACAATTTTTCATTGTGCAGAAAAATTATTCGCACTAATTTTTTTTTTTTTAGCACGTATATGTCGGACGTAATACAATCTACTGTCGTACCCGAATAATAACTATAGCTTTGCTGTGCGTAG
Organism: Parthenolecanium corni; assembly: GCA_038050395.1. Classification (NCBI taxonomy): domain Eukaryota; kingdom Metazoa; phylum Arthropoda; class Insecta; order Hemiptera; family Coccidae; genus Parthenolecanium; species Parthenolecanium corni. The sequence goes on from JBBCAQ010000002.1 coordinate 804,467, forward strand.
ACAATTTTTAATAATACAAGACTAATGAGTCTCATGTTTTACCTTTCTGTTTTTTTCACAGCTTCGAGAACTCATGAACTGTAATATTATAAGTCAAAAGAAGACTGAGTCCCCTTCCCCCCAAAAAAAGAAACTCGAGTACTAGACGAAATTACGAACCCAATTTCAAATAAAAATAAATATCTAGGATTTTTTATGTATTCGTTAGAAAATACCTCCGTTGAAATAAATCGAATTTAAAAAAAAAAATCATTTCATATAAAATTCGATTCACAAAATAATCAACTTGAAGATTCCAAACAAAAAGATTACCACTCGCAGCCTTATTTATGGCGTTTGAACAGCTGATTTCATTTTAAACTCACTATTACCAACAGTGTATTTGTAGAACAGTATGTCGAGTCAATTTTTCAGAACTTGAATTATTCAAAAAGCGTCTTAAAGAAATATTGAAATAAACTGACTGTATTTGCATTTCACTCTATTCGATCACACTTGGTATTTTATCACATACCTACCACACAAATAAATATTGGCTGTCATAATTATTTTGGGGAAAACATCGAGCGCATTTAAGCGTGCAATCAAAAGTGTGAAAAAATAAACAAAAAATAATGCATATCCGCGCAATGGATGACATTTCGTACCAAAAGTAAATATAATTTCAAAAATTAATGATAATAGAAAATTATTTACACGCATAATTTTCGCTTACAAAAAAAAAAAAAAAAAAAAGAAAAAGAAAGAACTCATTTTTTTAAAGAAGGCAAAATAATGTAATCTTATCAAGAAATTAGGTAAAATACACACAGATGGCAACATATTGGCAGATAAACGCGATAAAATTATTATTTCGAACGGGCAAACGCCCGTGCGAAATATTTTACTAATGAAAAATTGAAGAATATGAGAGAGAATTCATAGTTGTATGCAAATTGCCGAGTACCAATGGCTACCATAAAATTATTCAATCAGGCTATCAACAGAGATTTATAATCAATCAAAAGTTCAGATTATGGAACTTCTGATTACATCCGAGTTAACGAGAGAAGGGGAAGCATAAATTTTTCAACAGAAACAATGTAGAGTGAATTTAATTAATTTACTGATTGAGGAGATGAAATACTTGATAAAGAGCACGAATATACAAATATTAGAAAAGTACTAATAAAAAGTCTCCCATTCAAATAATATTATTCTCCACTTTCAAAAACGAATTTTTGCTCAAATTGTATGGATTACACAGATTATTATACCATATTAAATTTTAAATTTTCCATTATTATTCATCTCTCAATTAAGTAATATTTTCATCGATTTTGACGATTTACTCTCAACATTTTGAAAGAAAGGATAATTAAAACTACCTTGTTTTGTCCTTTTTTCTATGAAATCTGGTGCGAAAGTTAATATATCTACAATTTTTTTCCCCCATATGTTCGAAATAACTTTGTGAATTTTTGGCCGTCATCGATTGGCATCAATCATGTACTTCAATTAAGTATTACACAGTCTTTTTAATTAGACTTTATCCATAATTCTAGTCCAAAAATCCTTATAACTCCTTTATTACACAGTAAAAAGAATTTTTATTCAAAAACCACATGTACAAAAAGTTTAATGAAAACTCGTACGATACCCATTCACGAATAGACCTTCTCCCTCAACAAATATATTTACTATTCTTTCGGACTCGGATACATATTGCAGTTTTTGTGGAAGCCGAGCAGGTGGTCATGAAATAGTGGTTCGCAGGCTCGACTAATAACGCACCACCACCAAACTCTGGCTTAAGGACTGCACACGGACGTGCGATTTTCACAAATACACACAAAAATACACAAAAGATTCTGATATGCTCACACGACCACTTCACATGAGGAAGAGAATTGGTGGAAAAAAAAAGAGGTACCTAACAAATTCGAATGAATCGTGACCCATTCTACCATTTTTACTATACGTAAATAAAAAAGAAATCCTTCCGATGTCGTCGTCGAGTGTACACACACACTGCTCACCCCTCTCACCCTCCAACCTTCGCACGACTCTTTCTGTCAACTCAATTTCGAAAGGATTAAGCGCCCAAAAGCACGACGCGACTTCACCACAGTAATTAATTTTTGATAAAAGCTCCTAGCATTACAACTCCACTGCTAACCTCTACCCCTCGAGTCTCATCAACCCCACCTTACCAGCTATACGATACGCAAATATCGACGAAACTTCCTTGCCAGTTGCTTTTTCCTACACTCGCTCTAACGTTCTCTCATTTTATAACTCAGCCTTGGCACCTCTCCTCGCACAAACACACACCACCAAAAAACACACTCAACGACTATCAAACTCCGACTGTTTCCCCATTTCGCCAATGTTTACCAGACATTTTATAATTTCGCAGCTTAGCGTTCGTTATCACACCAGGGATATGTAAATATGCGGAAAAAATAATTATTCAATACACACGAGGGCCCAGCGAACGGTTATCGTTACTTCGGGTACACAGAATATCAATTTACGCGTGTGCATGCATGCCATGTCTCGAAGCTCATGCTATGCCATACACCCATTGACTGAGAACTCCTGGGACGAGTAATAATATTAGTGAAAAATTCTCATGAGGCAATGGCACATGGATTTGACTAATAAATGAAAAATTAACAGTACGAATTACTCGTATCATCGTCTGAAATTAGAAAGGTGGTGTATTTGAAATTGACAAATCTGAGATTCATCAAGTATAGAGTCAACGACCTCACGCGACACTAGGGTTGAGAATAAATCCGGCAAATTCAAGGGGTAAGATTAAATTATAACTAAATATAGAATTACCGTTAACCTGGACAATATCGGACATTAAAATTGTAATATAGGATAATGGCAGACCTAATATTTTACCAAATAATTCAACAGAGTTTCTACTCAACTTTTATGGAATTATACTTGAGGGCAGGCGTAGAATCATAAGAATATGGATTCTCCATCACCAAGTAATTCCAGTAAAATATCTACACTTTATGATATTGCATAGCTGATATGTACCTACTAATTAAAAATTTCTCAAAAATTTGATGATTCAAATTTTATCAGAAAGACAAATTTTCAATGCCTCGACGATGATTTGATTCTTCATAATGAGTACAGAAACGTACAACAGAATTTTTAAATACCTATCAAGTTGATTATTATTCAATTGAGAATCAAGCTGGACTAGATTTTCGAATAAAAGAAGTCAAAATTTTTCATTTTCAGATACCTACAAGAGGAAATCTGATTATTTCGACAATTACAATGAAAATAGGAAAACAGAACATAGTATCAGAATGATTAATTTTACTCATTATGATACTTTCTAATACAGAAAACAACGGCCGAAAAAATATTTTTCAAAAATCTAAAGCCATTAATTTCAAGGCCGGTACACGACTTGGTAACATGTAAATAACTGGGGAAAAAATCATAATGTTTTGACCGATTAAAAGTTCGACTGATTTTTCAGCTTTTAGAATTTTTCAACATAAATTTTAGTATCCTTTATTTTCTGCTAGATATCTACATTTTGGAGTTTTATTTTTATTCATTTTTTCCAAAATATAAGATTTTTATTAAAAACGAATAACCAAAAAATATTGAGATCACTTAAAATAATTCATTTCGAATTGCCATTATAATCTACATCATACAGAGAGCGCTTAGGAAACATTGTTGAAATTTCACTTTTGCCAAAAAATAAGCGGAGATGGCGGTTTCTACTCTGGGCCATCGATATGTAAGCAATATACTCATAATTTTTATTAAATGAAATCAAAAAATGAACATCTATGTTAGATCTCAGTTTTCTTCGATTTGGTTATTTTACCAACCCCCCTCAGTGGTTTATATTTCTGGGCCCGAGAAACAAAATCCAAATACATATCAATGTTTTGTGATACTCGTGGCTGAAGTTTTCAAAATAGGTACGCAACCTTCCCTTTATTTTGGTTACTAACTGTCCTCATTTAGGAGATAAGTGAATATTTTGAAATACCAAGTTCACATGACAAAAGTTTTAACGAACTCCATGGAAAACAGTCCAAATCCCCATATCACGAAGTTTAAACTTCGATCACTCTTTCTCAGGTGCAGATTTGATTCGAACCTCGTTAAAAACGGAAGTTCTTCCGAGAGTCAGAGTAACTCCAGTTCTCAAGTAACGCATTAGTTCTACACCTCATCAGATTATAACTAGATACGATGCAGGATGCTGAAATAGCTCAACTGTCATGCTGGAAATACACCGATGTTGACGACATGTTCGCAACACGAATTTCCCAATCCAAATCCAATCGGATCGCGAGATTAATGTCGCGAACTGCGAACATGTTGTCAACATCAATGTTTTTCAAGCATCCGGAGTTCTGCACTTTTTTACAAATAGAACTAGGTACCCTTCTTATTCACTGGTAGATACTATAACTGTAGACATAGTTCGAGAACCAAAAATTTTCAGTTTCGAGATATTCACTATACACAACTCGGTTCTCCTTCATTGTGTACTCGTGATTTTAAATTTCATTTCAAGGACCAAGCGTTCATTTCACAAACACAAGAGCTCAGAAAGAGAACACATAAAAACTACATCAAGTCCACATCACTCATCGGTCATATCTCCTCATCACCAAACTTGTCAATTCTTCTAGATCGCAGATCTAGAACAAAGTAAGAAGTGCACGCAGTATCGTACCCAGACGTCAAAACCAACAGCATTCGGACATAACGATACACAATAATTCATTCTAGCAGTAAGCAGAAGCCAACGTTCGCTAGTATTAAGAAACGGCGGCTTCTGCCGCACGTGATGTACGAATTACATCGAAATTATTCGATTCCACGATTTTAACGGACAATTCATTGAATTCAATCAACTTACTCGTCTTAGCAATGGCATGAACGTTCTTACAGCCGACCAAATCTGTCGTATTTCGCTGGTAAACACAAACACAATGTACACGCCAAAAATATTCGAACACCAGACACTCGATTATTTCACATGAGCGCAAAATTATTGGAACCACGAAGCAACGACAACCGAGTAAATTACAATTGAATCAATTATTTCATTGAAATTTTACTATTTTGTTAACACAACGAAAAATAAACGCGCAAAGATTCACTTCTACAGAACACAGAAATGAAAAAACGACGCGTAAGAATTCGACACCCGTACGCCGAACCACCGAAATACCGACTGGAACAGAGGAACAGACATCGACATCGGATTCAGTTGCTGGCTACGTTTCGAACCGTTCCTCTTAAACGAATGTTTTTTACGTTAGCCGAACGGTCGTTAGAGGGCGGCAGCGACGAAACGCATGCGTTCCCCAAGTAAAGGTACGCGCGCAGTAAACGAAAATCGTGTGCCCATGTTTTTCGTTGCGTTTTAATTTTTTTTTTTCTAATTTTCCTCTCATTCATGTAATTACCGAGAGAAAGTTCACTGGTTATCAATTATTGAATTCGTTATTATATTTCAGATCTTCAATTTAATGTAAAAAAAAATGCGTGATCCAATCCAAAAAAAGATACTTAATAAAATTGAATTCGTGCGCAATGAAAGGCGAAAAATCGCCAACCTCAGTTCAAATCATGCTAAGTTCCTAAAAAAAATTATAGCCCACTTTTTTGGCTGACTTAGCATTATCAGGCCTTAAGTGCAGCAGATCAAATTATGTACTTTCTTCTCCTTTAGACGTTGGTATTATTTGAAATATTTTTACAGGTACCCATAGCCGTTCAAATCTCGAACTCGCCTTCAAAAAGTTCAGACACTATTCTCACATAAACCTTCGGCAATTATTCTCAGCCATGATTCAGACAACAAACGGATAATATCTTTATTACCTTTCAACTCGAGAATGATTAACACGAATTGCCAAATGAAAATCCAGCAGTTAATTACAGCAAAAAACGTATTTTGTGCAAAATTGCACGTCCAATAATTAGTAACCAGCCATTCGATTGGTTACGACAGAAAATTTACGAGCAACATGTACACCAGAGTAACGTCTATACGTATGTATAACTTGATAATTAAAAATATAACATGCATTTTAAAAGACCACTCAACCACTGTTCGATATTGAAATACGCAAACCACTTTTTATTCATACGTAAAGGAAGGGTTTTGATGGATTCACATTCGTTAGCCAGTGAGTCCAGAATAAAGAGAGTAGTTTTTCATGTTCGTCTTATTAATCGATTATCGACTTCTTATTACACGGATTGTTCTTTTTTTTATTTTTTTTCTAGATCACAATAATTCATGATACAAGTCATTAATGGCCTGCATAATTCTACTCTTTACACTACTACCGATATTTCGTGCAACCAGTCGACCATAAGTTTTTTTTGTTTTTTTATAAACTATATTATACCTTCCTGCTCTACTATAATTATAAAAAAAATTTACCTTCTCTTATTATAGCAGAAATTTTAAGAAATGTTACTGTCTTGCAGGGTTACCATAGTTCTGCGTAAAATAATTTTATGAAAAGTAATCAAGGTGGTTCCTTCTCTCCAGTGGTTCCTTTTGCCCTATCCTCCCGTATCACTTTTCCACAATCATTATGTGAGTAGATATGTATATTACAAACTGTGACTGAGAACCTAAGTGACACTAGTCTAATATCGTGGTTTAGAGAAAAACGCAGTTTATGTTTTCGAAATACACCAATTTACCTTATTTTGAATACTTCTAGTTTTGATTTCAAGGATAATGAGGGGTTATTTTGAAACAATAAGCTTACACAATCAAAGTGCAAGGTAAACTACATCGAAAATAGTCCTAATTCTTATTGCCAAAACTTTTTCTCTATTTTTCTTTATTATTCTCGAGAAAAATATAACTTGAGAGTTTTACACTTGGATCACTCTGGTTCTCAGCCATAGATTTGCTAAAATCTGAAATCAGATAAAAACCGACTTATCTGATTCTGGAAAAATGCCCTTCAAATAAATAAAAGCTTATGATAAACATTATTCAACATCAGAGAAATGTTTCATCGTAAATTATGTACAGCCCAAAATCTTGGCTATTTTCTCAGCGGAGTTATCCAATAGATTTTTATATTTCAGCCAATCATATCATGCTGTGAGGTGCGTCACATAATTTCAGAGCTCAGAGATCATTTATTTTTCTGAAATTGGTGAACTCGAAGAAAATAAGGGTTAACTGACGGAATCCTACATTGCTCACTTCAGCACGATACCTAATAAAAAAATTATACACAGAAACACTAAAACGGAGAAAGTTCTCTGGCTTAAAATCTTTTAGCATTCGTTAATACAAAATTAAGTTCGCTTCGAACTGGAAATTATGACGGAATAATAAAAATCTTATCGAGAGTAACTCGCGATAGAGAGTTCTTTTATTTTTTATTAATTTTTTTTTTCCTCCATGAACTCTCGGATCTCTTTGATGCCGACAGACACTCGAAAACATAAAAATACTCGACGACTAATTAAAAACTTTTTTTTTCACAGAAAAAGTAATCATTTATGTAATCCGTTTAAGAATCCCTTTAATGATAACAATCAGCACCTCGTTTGCCAACACAACCAAATATTTAGGTACATACTTGACGACGTAAGAAGTAACCAAATATAACGAAATTCGTGTTCTCTCAGCTTTGAAAAATTGAAATTATCGTTGAAAGAAGAATGTCTCTGAGTTAATTCGGTAGTACAGAAGAGGATTATATGAAAGGCTGATTTACACAGAGTGATCACAGAGCTTGTATTTACAATAATTATAAGTATGAGTACGTTTACAAGAAGAGAGATTATGAGGTGGATTTTGAGGTTTTATGATAGGAGTAGGTACATGGAAACAGACAATTTAAAATTTATTTTGAATAATTCTATCATTTGTACTTTTACTATCTTGCACTCTCAAAATTCGAATATTGTAAAAATTTAAAATCTGTATGGAAAATGTTGGATATCGAAAACCTTTACTAGGTATTGTGAAGGTATGTAATGACAAATGAAGTATTCTATTAGTTCTCATATAAAATTTCAACTTGGCCACTCAGCCCATTACAAACTTTCCAGCCAAAACGAGTGTGCAGACTGTCGCCAGTGTAAACCACCCTTTTAGAGTACTTTTCTCCGATTCTAGGCCCATGCCCACCATTCCTCCCATATTGACTGTGTGCCAGAAGAAAACCGTTACAAAAATCGTAAATTATTTTAAACCAAAACAAAAAAGAAGAAAGTTTAAGAAAGAGAATAAGTAAGACCGACTATATGAACCGTATATAAATCTTGTCCGTTTCGGTTATACTCCACGATTAGCCAGCAGTGAAGACATCAAAGGAGAATTTACAGAACCTTAATTTCTACGCCTTTAGTAAGTCGAGAACGTTAATATTTTAGTTAATTTAGTGCAACCGTAAAACGATTAATATTTTTTCCTCCATTCTTTACATGTCGCACTAGTCAAATTAAGATGCTAAGTTAGTAAATTTTATTTTCGTTTGTCAGCTTCTGGCTATACATGTTCACCTGAAAATGTCAGCTCGAATATTTTCCGATTGTATTATGACTTTGTAGGGTCGCAGTAAAATAGAGATGCGTTCTTGGATTAGACTAATCTTTGTAGTACCTATACCCATTTCAATTTATAAAAAAACAAGCTATTGCTTTTACATTGAGTAAATTACTCAAAATCCCTCACTGCTGAATTAAAATGTAGGTTTTACTCTTTTCGTTTAAATTCTTGAAGGTATTAAGAACTGATGTGAAGATCGTTCTAAAATTCGGAGTAAATGAACCAATTTAATTATACAAAAAGTTTCCATCTCAGTTGTTCCACACATAAATTAAAAATAATACCGCTAAAATCTGTTTTTTACCAACAATTAGAAAAAAGAAAGAAAAAAAAATAAAAATATTGACTTCGGGCTCTTTGGAATTTCAGAGCCAAATGTAACCTATTTTTAGCCCCACGAAATTAATTTCTTATTCGAATATACTAAAGTTAAAAGTTAAACCAGATTCTTCGAGCGTCAAGTTGAATTTGAGTTTAGCTCACAGCTCCGATAAGGTGAAGAAAGCTGGCTCGTTTAGTCAAGAGATCTCAAGAGATAAAGGAGCTAAGCTACCAGGGTTAAGCATAGATAACGGTCGACAGCACCTTAGTAACTATTTTAAGAATCTGGTAGCATTTTTTTGAAAAAGCCAAAAGCTTCAACCCTAATTAAATATTGAAACTGATAAAATAATAATACGAAAGAGTGAGGCAAAAAAAAAAAAAAAAGTAAAATTTTTAAATCCTACCCCTGGTTCCAAACTTCTACAAATTAAAAGCGAAGTGGCTCTTTGAGAGTTGAGCTTGCACTGGCCATGCTGGTAATTTTTTATTAGAAATGTTTATATTTCCAAGTTTATGGAAGTGTAAACAATACACTCAAACAATTTTTCATACTAACAGTTTTATAAATAAAAGAGATGTATTTTCAATGATTCAAATACAGAAAAAGTAAAATATGAAGAAATGTAGGTAAATAATTTGCTTTTGCTAATGGACACAACTAACGCTATTTCGTTTTCAGTCACATTTTTATCCTTGCGAATTTTCAACGGAGTAACTTTAAAGTGATATTCTTGAAACTGTAGCCACTTCACTCTAGCCGAGATAAAATGAAGAATATAGTTTGAAAGAGCGAACTCAACCAATCTTCAGTCAATTTATAAGCCAATTTTTGTATTTCCAACAATTTTACACGCTTTACTCTTCGAACAATTCGTACGATTCACCAAAATAGACAATATCAAGGACTTTTGGTACGTGATTAATTCTCCACAGCATAATGTGAGGTCGAAGATAGCTCTGTACTAGTTTGATGAATAGAACGACATTCAGATATACGTGAATTAATAAAAAAGGAAAAGTGAGAGAGAGAGAAAGAGAGAAAATCAAAATAAAATGTACTTAATCCGTTAAGTGTAACAAATTATTATTTCGATTCTAAGAAATGTTCTTGTAATTCACACCACTAATTCAAACTCGTACATAGGTGATGAAGAATCAATTTTTCCAATTTGTTATGTTGGATGAATGTCAAAGTATAGAAGATGATATGCTCACAAAAATACAATTCGAGAACAAAGGAAGATGAAAATCCAGACAAGAAGACGCTATCAATTGAATGCTGCGGGTGGTTTACCGTTTTTTTTTACAGGTACGGTACCTCAGAAATATTCTTAAAATTTCAACATTTCGCTGGCCCAAGTCCTGTAAACCTGCCAAGCTCCAGAAAAATTAGAACTTTTTTGGGCTGCAAAAAGAAAAAAAAAGGTGATGAATTTAGGGGACTTAGCAGGTTTTGGACTCAAGCTGGCGGTTCATGAAATTCTGAGAACTGTGCCGAAGTATTACCTACTCTCCAAAAAAATATAAAATAAAATAAAACTAATAATATTCATTTCTTTCTTTAGATGTACCATTTCGGGCTCAGTCTCCAAATCCTATCCGCTAGTAGACTATTCAACATATTATTTTGGTCGAACTCGATGACCCACTTCGTACGCGTAATCATTTCTGCTTTTCACAAGCAAAACCGTCAGTAAATTTAGTTAACGCATCGAAAAAGGCGCCGAGAAGATCGCACCAAATTATTTTCGGTCTAAATGTATATTATCGAACTTTTCTTCTACAGTACAATGTTTACAAAAACCAATTTCAAGAGGTACCTAACACTATTTTATTAGTCATTCAAAGTATCGACGTACGTCATCTGGTGCTATTTTTATTGATTTACTCAATTTGCAAGTCTGTTGAATCATTTGGTAAACAACAGACATTTTCGACGTTCACTTTATTCGAGGGCAGCGATAACAGTTGAGAGATTTGTGCTAAAAATTTACATGAGAGAAATGAGAACCTAGTAATGACGAAACAGTATAGCTTATATTTTCTCATCACAGTCACAGAAATTAAATTATTTACAGTAGATACTCGTATATTCACAATATCAGTTGTACATTTTACTATCATGGACAACACTGAACGTATTTCATTATTTCTGTTGAAATTTCTAGTTTCTCTTTCTACCAAAAAATCTTAAATAATTATCCGTTGCTTATTCAAAACAGTGAAAATTACCACAAAAATTATTCTCAGTGCTCTCAGACAAGCAAGATCAAATAAAAACTCCACCTCTACAACGAAATCATCATCAACGCCTGCTCGAAATTTTTGAATACAGGCAAAATATGGGCAATTTCTTCGACATATGTGTTGCAGATTTGCGTCTTGGTAGCCAATATAACAATTTTCACTGTACAAGATTTTAGCTTCAAAGTATACGAGTACTACCAAATTTACCAATTTTTTTCGCTGAGTTTTGCATCGAATATATGCTGAAATTTGGATACGTTATTTTTGAACATCTTTTCCATACTCGGATAAGCTGTTTTTTTCAATGCTTTCTTTTCAAAGCTTCCATAGAAAAGGATTTTCTAAGATTCTCAAAACATGTCCAAACAAAAAAAGCGCTTCGCCAAGGCATAGCTAGAGAAAATGTTCAAGAATGACATAGGTACCTATCCAAAATTCAGAAAATACGGTGGAAAACTCAGCAAATAAAAAAAATAAAAAAAGGTAAATCGTAAACGACTACTCGAAGAAAGTAGTCGAAGTGGTGTACGTTCTTATCTTTGTTTGGAAATTATAATTATGAAAATTTTAAAATCATGATCAAGATATGGCTGATTTGAAAACTAATATGTATTTGAAAAAGTTTCGATAAAATTTGTCAAACTTGAATACATAAGAATTCCTGAAAATGAACGTAGATGTCTTTCAGTTCTTAGCCTGGAAAGCTACCGTGCTTGAATTAGTTACACTAAATACAATTCAAATATTTTCATCAATTCAAACTATGAATTGAACCAGGATTTCCAAGAATATCACGATAAATGCATGATTGGGAACGTGAAATTTTGTAAAAATCGATTCAATACGTGCATTGAAACCTGGAATTTTAATTTATTTTTAACAAATTCCGCTCAACTCAGCTTAAATGCTCAATTTCGCTCAATCCCGCTTTAATTTTACTCAAATTTCGCTCAAATTCGCTCAAATTCCGCTCCAATTCCCCTCAAATTTTCTGGCTAAATTCATAGAAGTATGTAATTATCCACACAGAAAATTCACAAAATTACTATCTTACCTGACGTATACACACAGCAAAAACATCTAGGTATTGAAAACGTATGCGTGGGCTATCGAGTGCAAAAAAACTGAATCAGTTAGAGCCCGCTCAATCTTGAGGAGTGAAAATAAAGACCCAATATTATTTGAAACTCTTGAGAAGATGAAAGAGGTTCTTTGAGCCGGTCCCAAACTCTCAAAAATGCCATCTGTCATCACAATTCACTTTTTTCTTTGATTTAAAGCTTCTCAAGTCTTTACTCAAACGGTTATGTTTTCCAAAATCATTTACAAGACATTTTGCTTAAAAAAAAGTCTGGCCATACAGCAACAAGAAGACTAACAAGGGCAGATCAATTCCACCAAGAAATTCGACATCAAAAACCAAATATTTCGAAATAAAAAAGTGACAATTACTAACACATTCAATTCGAATTTAATTAAAAAAAATATTTACCTCTCTTGCTTCATTTTCTCGTGAAATTGTTTTCCCAAGCTGAGCAGCCACTACATTTCGCAGAATTTCGTATTTGTGATTAGCGGCCCAAAATTTCTCCTGAACTTCTGATAATAGTTTTGCGTATTCGTGAATACCATCATGCACGGAGTCTATCAGCAATTGTTTTTCGAATGTGGAGCTGTATGCGTTGGATTTACATCCTTCAACGTTTTGTTCATTCCTCTTCGAGTCTGAGTCTAAAATTGTTAGAAGCGACGTAAAATATAAAATATTGAATTGAAAAAGAAAAAATAATATAAGTAAAATATGTTTTTCTTAATTACAACTCAACTAAAAATTCTCGAGTTGAACTTTGAAGATTTACTTCCAAAAATTTCACTCGACATTCGTTGAGAATGAGAAAATTTGAAATGAAATAATAATCGAATAGAAGTGGTATAAAAGCACAAGCACGGCATTTATAAAAATGTCAAATTTTTAAAACTTGGAATTGTTCCAAAGAAAACGGCTCAGCATGACAATACTTCTCAATAGGCTCAGTATTTCACGGAATCACGGATTCAGCTAAATTAATAAGTATTGTTAAAGGATGTAGCTGGGACTGCAGTTTGGTAAAATTTACACAGGTACTTGGATTACATATATCACGAGTTTCATAATGCTAGACATTTGTAATGCCATCAATTGTACGAGTATTTTACAAAATCATAGAGCAAAGTCTGAAAATTCTACCAAACAACAGCTTTTGCGATGTCCCTTTTAGCAATACTTTGTCCAAATTCTAGATGAATCCAAGCCGAACTGCATCACTGAGGAGTACACCCCTAGAGAATTTATGGACATAATTATGAGGTACTACAGTTAACAAGTAAAATTTCTAGCTGCAAAATACAAAAATTCTCTTACAGCAACAAGTTGTTTTTCACAAGTTTCCTAATACTCTGTCTCCATCTTTTCCAAAATTTGTTCGACAAAATTATTCTTTTTTTGACATAATTTTAGATCACTATTCAGATCATAATAATTATAGTACTGGTCAATCTCAATAAAACATTTTTCAACTCCAGAATTTCATCGGTTAGTTATACAACTACGGTCGACTTCAATATGCTCGTGATTTAATCTCTTAAAATCAACATTTTTCAATTAATGAATGACAATATCATCAAATAAAAGAAACTCAACTTAGATTTGAAACAGTTGAAGGAATTAAACAGAATTAAAATACGTGAAAAAAGAACTGAAAATTTAGGATCGGCTGCATTGAAGAAAAGGAACGGCTGGTTCAAGTATTTTCTGATAAGATATTAGAAAGAGTAAATAAAATTTTGTAAAACTGGCGCTAATTAGATTATAAGGGCTAATATTCAGAAAAATTATTCAAAAAGCTATCAATATTGTTCTAATTGGTGCAGAATAAAACTTATTAAAACGTGAAATAAAATTTTTTCTCGTAAACTGTCCACGCTGGAATCATCTAATCCTATCATCGATGAAGTATATTACTTCCTCCAGGTTTCCAACTTTTTCAGTAAGCTCTTCTAGAAGTGATTTGGTACACGCAATAGTCGTTTTCAATATGTTTATTTGTTGCAATACTGTTTCTTTCATATCTCTCGACATTTTTTTTGCTCACAACAGGATGCAATAATAAACTGAATTATCGAAATCGAAAAAAAGAGAAAATTCGCATGCCATTTGACAAAGAAATACGATTACTGATAGATAAAAGCTTACTTTTTCTGCTTTGGATGAAATTACTCTTTGGTCGCTCGTTTTAGTCAGTTTCGTGGTTCCCGATTTATTAAGGTCTTGTTTTCTCGCATAAATGTCATCATCCAATTTTTTAATTCTGCAAAATAGAGATCAATTAGAAATTAATCAAACTCACTGATTATGAGGCAATTGGAAAAGATATAGGTCAATATTGATACTCCCAAGTTGAATCCGATAAGATTGAATTGAAGTCCATTATTTGGTTGTACAGATTTTCGAATTCATCCTGTACTTACTCTTTTCTAATTTCATCGCATTCTTTTCTGAACGAAATGTAAATCTTGTTTCATTTATTCAACGTTTCAATTGAAACCTAATTAACTTTTTGATATTCATTAAAAATTTCGACTTTTTTCTTTTTCAACTCATGCAACTCAGATTTCCTCATATTATCAGCACATTTCAAATTTCTATATTCGTCGAATTTTTCATTCAATAACGACAAATGAGTTTTAAATGAATCAAAATTGGGGTTGGCAACAGACAGAATCCGTAATTTGACCAAGCACGAAAATATACAGAAACAATTCATATACGTTGGAAACAAATTGGATTAATTGAATATATGTTTTCTAAAATGTTCATACTCCCGGCTTTTTTTCAATTTTTTACACTTCAATATGGTGTAGGAACGCCATAATGATAGAAACAAACAAATGTAAGGAAGCGATCAAACAAATGTGAGAAGCGACACTGGTAGTTGAGTCAACGTAATATTGTTAATTTGACAAAAATATTCAACAGAAAACAAGAATAAAACTACAAATATACTAACCCATCAGGAGGAAATTTTGCATTGAGCTGACGAAGTTGTACATAAATCACAGCACTAACTTTCATAATTTCCATCTGCTGATGAAACGCTGATAGCCGGATCAATTTGAGATTGCGAAGATCGTGCAGATTAAGATTCTGCATTTGCAAATTTGTCATTTTCAAGCGACTCCATGATCATTCTTTTTTTTGTGATACTGAAATTTTAATTCAATATTACACGCATAAGGAATGTCAAATGTACAGAAACTGAAAAAATAATAAAGGAAGCCATTTCGTGACAATGGTGCAATACGTAGAAAAAATAGTCCATGTAGTGTACAGTTCAGAATTTTCTGCAACGGATACGGATATGATTTTCGAAATATTTAAATTGTAAGAACAAAACAAACCCATAAAATTAATATTTCAATTTCAAATTTAAATTTTGAAATAACATTATAAGCCAATGTATACAAGTATTTCAACAAAAACACGAAAAGACAACTTCAATTCTTGACAAATTTTTGTTCATCAAATTTTCACCATCAATTTTATGGAAATGCTACAAGATTAAAGCGTTTTCATATGGAAACCAGCAGAAAATACGAAAAAAATGACAGAAATTCAAGAAATCACGCTTTGAGTCCTGACATAATTATGTTTTACAATCATAAATGATGTCTTAATTTAGGAAATACCATACAGGTAATCAATTATGTGATTATTTCGGGTAAAGTGTAGTAAAAATATAACTTCCAGAATTCATTCTCCAACTCATCAGACACCTATACGTCAAGTACGTAATACGTTTCACTCAAAACATATTTTTTCAACTCGTCTTGACAATTCAGAATATAGTCCTCTAAATTTGAGACTTGTTACTCTACTTTGGTTTTTACACTGCCACTTATTATTTTACTCAATAAAGGGATAAGTCCATCTGTTTTACCTAACTTTTCATCTCTCTTACTACAGAAGTTTGGTGCAAAACACAATAATGCTGGTTTCTATCACTCAATTATGCACCAATTGCAGGCAATGTTTTCTCTACGGATGTCTCCTAAAGGCTCGTTTGGTAGTTTTTCAAAATTCTACTTCATATCAGTTCATGACGGTGCGAAAATGGGAATTTTTCAGCATGATATGGACTCGTAACAATATCAAATGTCAATTGAAATTGCATTCAACACTGGAAGGACCAGGTAGCGTCGTATACGACATCGCCGAGCCCTCATATTCATTTCAATAAACATTGAAGATGAGGACTATAAAATGAAAGTTTATCTACTCACCACTCAAATTTGATGCTCAATGAAACACGAGTCCAATTTTGGTCAACCAACAATGAGGACGAACACCCGCGAACACACTAATAAATACAAGAGGAAAACGGAATGTTTTTACAAGTGTGAATCAGAAAATTATTTGCTCCAAAACAACTAAAGTGGAAAACGTAGTCTTGCTCAAAATTGAACAAGCTAAGGAGGAAAATGCCACGAATACTTTCAACAAAATGGCGGCAACGAGGACGAGTACAGGCGATTGCGATTACGCAATGATGGATAAAGTTTCAAGAAGAAGAATGAGAGTCAACATTATGAAATTCAAGGCAGAATTTCAGCAAAATGCTTAACTAGACACGATCTTGAAATTAATTACAAAGCAAAAGCCATGAATGGCGACGAGCGAGCGAACAAGCGACGCACCGCGCACGTACGGACGTACATTCGGACGAGCGAAAAATACGAAAATCAAAAATGAACGAGAGCCAGGGTTGAGAACGACCGTTGACTATTCTTCATTCCAGTCAAGAGTTCCATAACGTCACAAGCATTTGAAGGGAGCGATTGGTTGAAATTGAAAATACTGTCTTCTCATTCGCTGAATCTTGTGACGTCATGGAACTCTTATGTTAACCGGATTGAAGCATAGACGCTTCGCCATCTGTACAGCTACAGCACAGTCAAAGCCAACAACGCAATAGTAATATTCTACAACCGACTTTTTCGTCAGTCAAGTTTACAACTTGCTTTGCTGGAGCAGCAGAGCCGAAGTCAAACAGTACTTCGTACGGCGTACGTTGGTTTTTTTTCTTTTTCACTTTTCATTTTCGTTCTTTTCTGTCTTTCTGCGATGCTGCTTCATCGCTGTGGTAAAAGTCACAGATAATTATGTGGTGAAAGTACAGAGTTGATAAAAGCTTGTGCTTGGTAAAAGCTAAAAAGCAAAGCATACGAATACAATAAAATAAGAAGAGAAAAAGCAACATCGCAAAACCGTCCAAAATTATGGATGAGTTCGGTTTGGCGTCGGCCGTCGGGATTAATCGATTATAGTTTTTCCCTGGTTTTTTCTATTCGTCGCGTGAATCTTTTGGTTTCTCGTTTCGGTATTGTCTTTGTCATGGTGTTTCGGATTTTACTTATTTTATTACATAATTTATAATTTTCGAGTGCATGAATGATGAAATACGAATTTGCTTTTTACTTTTCTTACTCGCGTTCTCATCATTCGATTACTTTCTACAGTAAGAATCATTTTGATGAATATCAAGAAAACCCGTTGACTGCGTCATTTGTGTAGTGATTTCGTGGATCAAAATGAGATAATCAATGTGATATTGACTAGCTCGAAGATACTGGGATAAAACATGATGATTGCTTGTCCATCACTAAATAACTCGGCTATGCGTGGGTAAGTACCGTAATTTCAGTTCATTCGTTCCGTATGTCTTAGCAACTGACCAACTTCTCATGTGAGAAGTTATTTACCAAAGCTCAGTTTATTGTAGGATAAGAACATGATTCGAAAACCATACCGTCCCTATTTAACTATTCTTTCAATTAATCATTTGTCAAAAAGCACCTTGAACATTACTGAGTTCAAAGAAAGAAAGTACACAGGTAGATACCGAATAAAGTTCTTCATTAAAATTACCGTAGATAGATACTTAGTCGATGTTTCCTCATCACTAAAATAATATCTCAAAGTGAATCTTACCAGTACTCTATATTTTATTGGTTGAACATAGGATTAAACATGCAGCTAATTTTTCATCAAATTGGTAACCAATGTTTATAAGCCCTAATCTTGAAAATTCACGTGAAAAATTTGCATTTTTAATATCAGTATTGAGGTATACTAACATGACTATTCCATTTACAAAATTTGAAATGATTACATCTGTCACTGTTCTGATGATTTTTTGTATAAATCTATATTACTATATTACAAGTAGATATAACTTTAAACTGCATTTCAACTCAAAGATTCATTCGAAAAACTCAGCATTCCACGGTTTGGTCATCTTTTTGTTGGAGGACCCTTTGCATTTCTTCTAAAATTTGTAGTTGTTGTAGTAGTCCTGTTAAAATTCAACATCAAAAGGATGAGTCAATGAAAAAAAGTATAAAAAAAATAATCACAACCTTGACTTTTATTGAATTTTGGAATCTTAGATTCAATTTTATTATTTTCGTCGTATTCAGTTTACCATTTTAGCTTTCAGCTGTCAATTTTTAATTACTAATTGAATAGATCTTAGTTCCACTTTCTGTACACAGTATCATCATCAGGTGGGTTCATGAAAATAGTTCTGATGGAAATAAAGTTTGAAGTTTACCTATTCCCTTAGGGTTTCTACGAAAAATTTTTAATTCTTCTCATGCTTATTGTGAATTTTCGAAGTTAAAAAATTTAAAAATAAAAGAACGCAGGCGACTTTCATTGATAATTCTATTTACTAAAATTCCACGCAATGAACACTTCAATTACCTTGTTCTTGTATACTCGTCACTTTTCGAGCTAAATTAAATCCCTCTTTGAAACACTGACTTTTCTCAAATGAAAATCGTCTTCTAGCATTGTCCAACAAATTCTGAATATGATCTCTTTTGGCACGTTCTGCCTCCAGTTCTGCCTCGTAATAATTCTGCCAATATTTTTTAGTCAATAGAAAATGAAGAATGAAACAAATATTGCTGACTTTTGTTTCTCACCTGTTGATTCATTAGAGTTGTATTCAAATAATGCGCTTTTTCCTCTTTTTTCCTGGATTTAACTAGCTCCTGTTTCAGCTCTCTGCATTCAGAGTTTAATTGTTGTAGAAGTTCGTCTTTCATCAGAAGTTCTCCTTGTAGAATTTTTATTTCCTCTTTTATTTTTTTCTTCATCTAGATAATGAATGGAATAATAAAAAATATCTTTCCTAATGCCTCGTTGATATAAAGTGTCCAGATAAAATATTTTTTAGATAAGAAACGTTGAAATACTATTAGGTACTTTTTGTGAGAAAAATTAATTCGATTTTTTTTTCATAAAATAAAAAATTTACCTGTTCATTTAGTCCTTCCTTCTCACGTTCTTCTCTTAGCTGCATTTCTACTTCTTCGAACATTTTTCTGACCTAAACCGAATTTCAGTTAGGTATTTGCTTTTAGTTACAGTAATTTCATGTCGAT
Source organism: Parthenolecanium corni (assembly GCA_038050395.1). NCBI lineage: Eukaryota > Metazoa > Arthropoda > Insecta > Hemiptera > Coccidae > Parthenolecanium > Parthenolecanium corni. The sequence continues at coordinate 824,112 of JBBCAQ010000002.1, forward strand.
ATAGCGTCGAATAGAACTTACATAGTTTTGATGCTGCGCCTCCTTCTGCTTCATTAATTTCTCAAGTCTGAGGTGAGCATCTTTGTATGTTTGCAAATCATGATACAAATCTTTGAGGAATAACTCCCACTGAGACAAATGACTTCCTGGCTGATTTTTCATTTGCTCGCTTATATATTCGAGTTCTTCGGCACTTCTAAAATGAATAAAGTTTTTCAGTGTCTACAATTAAATGAAGTCGTTGGTTAAATTTTCCTATTACTGTTTTTAGAATGACGTAGTTACAAATAATGCCATAATCTGATAATTTTGAACAAAATAAAAATATCAAGAAAGAGAACGTATCAGTCACATTAATAACAGTAGGTGGATATGGGAGGGGTACTGTGCCCTTCCAGAGCTAAACCTTGTCCTCCCTCCCAGTTCAAAGAAAATCAACAAAATTTTGATTTACTCTTACCGAGCTCCGATAATTTTTTCTTTTTTTTTTTCTTTTTTACTCATCTTATTATAAAGTGTATTTTTGACAGGCCAAAATTTTTAGCTCATGTGAAAAAAATTGATAAATTATTATTATTTCATCGAAATATTGCTTAATAAATATAAATAAATTAATATTACTTAGATCTAGCACAGCTTTTATTACATAATAATTTTGATATTTGTGCTTCAGTTTTATTATTCTGATATAAAAATTACAACTGCAGACTGATAAAAAATATTAAACTTGCTCGCTTCAGCTCAGTTGAAATATTTTCATCTCGATCAGTACGAATATAATTTTATTGTCCTTACGTTTTCAAAATATTAATTCCTTTGATGAGATTTAATGTTGCTGTTAGCTCATCGTTGTAATTATTATTGACGATATTGTCGTCTAGATAATCTGACATTATAAATCCATCGGCTGAACTGACCATTAAATATTCTCCTGAAAAATTGTGAAAATCATTAAATCTGCTTATCTTTAACACGAATAGGTAAAAATTTGTTTTAAACTATGAAATTTGAGAACATCACTTTTCTTTTTTACTTTTACTTGTATAATTTTGCTTTCTACTTTTATCCTAAAACAATGATTTGAATGCAATATTTCACGTACTATTAATTTTTTTCCTCTGGAGCATTTTTTCAAGATTCCCTCAAAATTCATCCAAAAGCATACCTGATGAAATCGTGATTTTTTGTTTGTATTTTTCAGCAGACACTTCATAAAATGATAACATGAGATTTTATAAAATAATGGTATTGACTATTGATGTTTTATGAAACCGTGTTTTCTCTTCTCTTCTTCTCAGTACTTTATAATATTATTGTTTTCAACTTACTAAATCCCTTTAAAAATTGATCGGTTGTTAAATAACCATTTTTTTCTGTATCCAGTGAGTCGAATACGATTTCTAATTGTTCGGATGTCAGAGCTATATCATCTTTCATGCGCTAAAAAAAAAAAAAAAAATATATATATTTTTGGTTCACACCGAACTAGGAAAAATTGATGGCATAGCTGAAACTCTTTAATTGAATTCATATAAATCTAAACGCAGTTTTTCTTTTTTAAATAAAGTTCCATTAATGAAGAATAAAATTGACTATACTCTGTTCAACTTAAGAATGCCTAAAACGGATTGCAGTTTGCAGGGCTCCGGGGAGAGGAAAAGGTACTCGTTCACATTCAGCAACAATATTTGGCTACGCTTCCGATTTTAATTTCTTGTTTCTTATCACACATCCGATTTTTATATTGTTGATAAATGTGAATTTGACGTTCCGTTTTAGGCATTCTTAAGTTGAACAGAGTATAGCAGCAATCATAGTAATTATTTCACAAAGCTTTATGGGGTTTTTCTTCTTTTAAACTATGATAAGTGAATAATTGTTTACATCAGTTTGCTGATGTTTTTTTTTTCTGGAGGTTGGGGGACTCTATGGTATTCAAGATGGACTCGTCATTGATAAAAGGAGATCCAAGAACCTCTGGTCTTATTTTTAAAATATCTGAAATATTAACATTATTCGATAGTGATTGGCTTGTGTATTAATAAAGACATAGATTTTTTAGAAGTTGACAAGAATGTTTCGAGTTAAATGAATTATTTTGAGCTTGAACCTTTTTAGCAGGTTTTCACTTTGGAAATCTGCTGATTGCCTGTATTGTCTCTGAGCAATATTGTTCGGCAGTTTTGACTTATATTCAGTTCGTGGGTAGATACATTTAAAAGTTTTTAAACCCAAGTCACTAACCTTCCCTCTGATTTGATGATCATGAACGGAAAACATATTGTGGAAGTAATCAATAAATGCTTTCATACAACTTTTTATCGTCGATTCTATATAATCCATTACCGGGTACATTTTTGGCCTCCACCTTGACATCCGAAAAGCTATCATTAGGAAGACAAATATTTTCCCATAATTCATACACACAAGTGTTCTCCCAGTATCGTGATTATTGAAAATTTTGAACCAGAGCTACGTAAAATTCGAATCATCTGTTGTGTTGTTAAATTCATGCGCAAAAATTTGTTTTTCTTTTTTCGAGGAAAAAAAAACAGCTGCGAACTGTGCGTAATGTTGGTGCTGGTGTTCCCCAAAATTTGCAAGTTCAAAAAAGTTTTTATTCGTTTAATGTTTTATTCGCAGAATGTTGTCATCAAAAAATTATTTTAGTATCAATTTTTGAAAGAAGAGAGTAGTATCAGAAGAGGGTGTGAACGAAAGTGTTGGGCATAGAAAAAGTGCTATCGAGAGGAAGCTACCTTTGATACATGAATACACGTCTGATTTTTTCCAAAACTAAGAAATTTTATTTTATATTTAGCGCCTTTTATAATAAGTTGTTTTATTATTTAGGAGTTCCTTTTCAAAGTTGATTAGTTACGAAATTTAACATTTTGAGATTGTGGTACGATCTTTATTCTTTAACATGGTTGATACCAAATTAGTTATAAAGCAGGCCTTACAAAGCCAATAATTGGTGACGTTGAAAAAGAAAATTCAAGTATAGCATCTCTAAAGTGACCTGAAAATAGTTGACTTATTTTTGCAGTATAATGTTATTAAAAGAAAAAAAAACTTATCTAATGCACAATACTATGAAACATCTCAGTTTATTATCCATGTGGACAATTACTCACAATTTCAGAGAGATAGAGAGAGATAATGACTCTCAGAACGTCCGTCATATTAACTACAAAAATCAATAATATTCTTCCACGTCCGAGTATTTTTGTGGGTTTTGATAATAATTTCGGATGAAATTTACCAAGGGGGAACCTACGTCACAGTAAACTTTGAGAAGTATACCTATCTACTTCGAAAATATTAATAATCGAGATTTTTAACTTGCCTTTAGGAAGGAAAAAAATGAAAAAAAAATTTTTTTGAGCTTGTGAAAGTGATGAGGACTTTAGAACAAAATTTTTTAAGCCGTAGCTGTTCGCGAGGTCGTAGTAACTTTATTTTTGAAATAAGTAAGTAGTCTGTGAGGGTTTTGAGGGGACGATTTGCCTTGTAACTCACGAATAAAAATATTTAAAAAAAAAGGAAAAAAGAATAAATCACTTCTATCAGATATAGAAATCACGATTAAAGGTATATTGAAATCAATTTTGACTGAGAAAATGATTCAAGAGGATGATCGAATTAATCATAACTAATAATTCTGTTGACTAAAACAATGAAAATAGAAAAAAAAAAACTGCTCATCGTTGGCTTTCAGAAAGAATAACTTTTTCAGATTCTTCACCATTCCTTCAAAATTTCTACGTTAAAAAAAAAAAATCTCGATTATTGCAATTAGGGTATTAGGGTAGAGAGAAAGAGAATGGTATTTTTGGGAAGGGTCATTGTTCTGGTGGAAACTACCTGAATTCGCTCAACAAGTGCATTGAAAAGTGTATCACAATTAGGAAAGCAGGAATAATGCCTGAATTATTGTAGATATTCTTGATGTTTGTAGTACTTGTTACTATCTTAGGTAATCTATTTTGCTATTTTTGTAGTGGTTTTTACTATAAATCTTGAATCGTCTATTTTCGTATCCAAAATAATTATAGTGAAAATTACCCCCTCACAATATTTTTTTTTTCAGTGTATTCGTGAAGACGAAAATTTTCAGTTATCTCGAAAAAATAAATTTTAGCATACTTGCATGTCTCGTTTGACTATGAAGCCTTTACTTTCTTTGTCACTTTTCCTGAACAACTTCAGAGCTGCCGACTCCATCACATGATTTGAGCTGTACATAATTTTACAGATTATAAAAATACGAGTAGGTAAATCAAAAAAAATTTTCCAAACATTAAAGGGCAAAATTGAGAATTTTTTTGAGAGAAAAAAAAGACAGAAGAAATGAACGAAATACTAGGATTCTTCTACACCAAAAACCACATGCTTAGATGTCTGTGTCTGGCAAAAGAATCAACATATCAGTAGTTCGTGTACAAATTTTTACAACCTTCTTCGAACACGGATAGATCATTGTGTTGGTTTTTTTTTATACCACATTTCTCACGTCTGTACACCCAACATTTGAATATGAATAGCTTAATATCAGAATTGTTTTTCTATTTAATAGGTAAGAAAATTTCAATTATTAAACGTACCTTAATAATTTTTGACATTGATTGATTGCACGCTTAATGACGTCAACTTTTCTTCAAATATTTTTACGTCGAGGTAACTATCGACACCTTTTCTTCCCCTCTATTTCTCGTTTTATGAATATTTAATTACACCACGTGCAACATGAATAGAACCGAATTTTTTCCATAAAACAAAGAAACGAGTGTTTACAATATTGTTCGATACAATAGTGCTAATATACGGGTGAGCACATGAAAAACAAGTCAGTCGTCAGACCCGTGTGATTTGTCACTGTTCAGCCAGCATATTCGACGTGAAGGAAATTACATTTTTATTGCAGCGATTAATAGAAAAATTTCAGCTGGTAGATTTTCTGAAAAAATTCACGCGAAAGCACGTCACTTCCTCAATTTCATAATTCGATTTCGCTGGGAGAAATTGTGATTGCATATTTCTCGCAGCGGATTTGGTGTAGGTACCCTTTTCATGAGAAGTGCTGCAACGTATTTCACTTTCGTGCTCTGCAGTTCGCAGAAGCAGAACTCTGCATTCTGAGGCGCTAGGCTGTCGTCAAAATTAACGAATGGTGTGTAGATCTGGAAATTGAATTGATTTTTGAAGCAACTCTGTGATAATCTGCGAATATTTAGGTATATTAAATATTCACTGTTTTCGTTTCTTATCACAGTTTATTTTCGTAATTTCCTCTTATTAACTTGTTTATAACTTTTACCACCACTAATTGACTAGTTCAGGAAGTTGATTTAAATGATTTTTTCAGCAAGTACCTAAATTCAATAAATTATAATCTATCATTAGTCAGTTCTAACTACACTCATTCTTTCTCTTATGGAATGGAATGTTAATAAATATCAGAAGTATAAAAACTCTTTCGAGGGAGTGACAGTATTAGTTAAAATTTTGACACCTTTTTCAAATAAAAGGTTTTCTATGTTGGAAGAAAGTAGCCTTTTGTATTGCTCTTGGTGCTTGGAGTATTGAATGAATTTATTTTAGAGGAGGTTTTGTAAATACAAACATTTAATCAAATTGTTCGGTAGTTGATTATATTATTTTTCTCAGCATAGGTGGATGCAGCAATTATTTCTTGATATATTCACGTTAGGAGAGGGAAGGATAAGAATTGTTGAAAAATTATTTCGAGAGAGAAGAGAGGACATTTAGCATTTTGTTTCAACTCATTAACTAATTTTATAAATTATATTTTGTAAAAATGGTTCTCCAAAGAATAATTTTTTCAGCTTTTAAAGTTTCTAAATATCCTGCTGCGAGTGGCTGCAAAAACTTTTTTTCTTTATGTACCTACCTCAAGACCTCCTCTAATCATTCATCCAAGATTTGAGACCTGTGCATATACGTGCAAAAAATTTTGCAGACTGAAATGTGTGACTTTATTATCAATTTTATGATTTTTTTCATCACTAATTTCTGAATGATAAATATAATTATTACGCCCAAGTTTCACTGACATAAGGTGAAATTACTATTTCAGAGGATTCATTTTCACTGATCGATCATTTAAATGAGTTGAGTTGATGAGCTACTATTGCCCTTTAAAAATACACTATTCAACTACTTTTTTGGCATTTTTTCAATTTAAATATTTTTCTCTTCATTTTTCTTCTTTAGTGAGGGTATTTTTAGTGGGTATTATGGAAAATGTTATGTTGGAAAGGTTCAGTATCCATCCACTTGGTTCAAATTGGCTCCCATTGTAGACAATTTTCCTCATTTATAAGCGTTTTTTTTGGATTTATAAACGCTGTGCCTTGTGAAGGTATATTTTCATCGAGTTAAATATTCATAAGGTCATTAGAATCGGGTTCAGGGCAAGCTGAGAACAGAAATTTTACCATAAATTTTTTACAATTTTTCAGGAGGCAATGAAGAGTCGAGTCGAAATGTGAACAAATTTTCAAGAACGCAGTAGCAGGTACCACACGAACCAATTCCAGTTGAATTCTTGTACTTCGTGTTCACTTTGACTGTTTTTGTTCACTCAGTTCGTCGTTTTATTCGCCTTTGTTCAGCAGCTCAGTCGTGTCGAAATGATTTTGCGCGTTGTTTCGTGTTTGCGCCATTGTCTCGCGTTTTCGCCTCGTAATTTTTTAGTTTGACTTTTATTTTTTGTAAATTTTATTACTTGAGTGTCTAAATTTCAAAATTTCTCCGGTACGACGATTTGGTGGTTCCAGAGTCCAGACATTTCAGTTGCTGTTGGCGTTACAATCCTGCACCTCGACATGCAGCAGTCGGTGAGTTTTTATTTTTTTACTTTTTAATTTTGTACGTATACCTATGACTGTTGGCGAATGAGTGTCTGGCGAGATTTTTTGGGGGCCCCTCAAGATCCCCTTGCTATGCTTATGTTCTTGAAGCATCGAATTCATTTATTAAACAATAGTGTGCCATGAGATAGGTACTTTGAACATGATTGATTGATTCCCTGTCACCGAAACCAGTGTAACTGCCATAAAATTTTACAGATAAAGAGAATTAAAAATTAAGATCTTGTCCAAAAATGAGTGTGTCTCCCCTTGCGATGGCTTATTTTATCCTTTGAGAGTATTGTTATGTAATGACTTGAATAGAATGACTTTGAAGAAATGAATGGCTAAAAAAAAATTGGTGTTAAAGATATTCAATTATTCAGTTTTCTCGCTCGTGTGTTATTTTTCATTTGGCTTTTACGCTTATTTCGATGTCAAGGGCTCAGGTCTTCAATTTTGATTCCTTTCACTCGAAGCTGTTTCTCAGATATTGTCTCGAATCATGGAGCCCAAAATAAATTTGTATGACTTACTTTTTGTACATGGTGAAACTGGCGAAGCTTGGATTGCAACTCTCAGTCTCCATTTTCCAGATGCAATCTTCTCGAGTTGTATTACCCGCTTGTCCCATGATAAGAGCTTCCTTATTAGTGCCATTTCCAATTCTTCTTCTCGCTTCAGTTTCAGTAACTGTGCATATGATGTAAATTGAAACTTCAAACTTCAAACTAATTGATTTGTACCTACTTGTATGAAAAAAATGTTCTACTGTTTCTATGTAAATGCAAAATACTCGTATTCCCTGCTGCTGAAGAGATCGTCAGTAGTAGCAGTTTCATGTACTTGAACTAATTTAGTATTTTTTGAAACTAATGCTAAACGAAGTTTGCACATAAACACAAATTCACTTGGGTAATGAGCGTCGGATATTGTGGTCACAGAGACGTGTGTCTTGCCACCTGACTTTGATTTATATGCGGAATGTTTTAAACGAGTCCTACATAACGATTTAAAATGTTGACAATTTGAATTTTTGGTCGGTGATTCTAAAGTGATGACAAGTGTTGGAAAGTTACTCTAAGAATGAAGAAATTTTTACCCTACATTAACGACGGTAGAGTTGGAGGTAGACCGTGGAAAATAGTTTTGGTACCGCTACTATAAAGTAACGTTTTCCATCCCTGACCACCACCAAGAGGTACATATTTGTTGATATTTTTGTTTCTAATTTCAATTTTACTAATTCCGCGATGATAATATTGGAAGCTCATATTTATATTTGAAGGCGTCTGCAGTTAAAATTGAGTTTCCGATTCGACAAAATTTGACAGAATTTTTTCTTGAAAATAGCTGGAAATGTGATATGGAATAAGTTGAATGTGGGTGTCATGTATGACTGAATTGAACATTGATAGTGTTATTCTCAGCTAATGCGAGTGGAGGATTTACATAATTTATAATACGAGTATGTATTAAACACTGGCGGAAATAGGGGGGGCTTGGAGAGGCTAAGCCCCCCCAAAATTAAAATTAGCCCCCCCCCCAAAATTTTTGAAAAAAATTTTATTTACGATTTTTTTATATTTATTCGGGGAGAGGGGAGGTAGGACCGTGTGAAAATTTTTTTCAAACAAACATACGTACAAACGACTAATCTTCATCGGGGCTACAGCCCCCCCAAAATCCCGGGTCTATTTCCGCCAGTGTATTAAACCCTTTCAATACGAGTAGAATAAATTACTCGACAATAAATGTACGAGTATATGTATTTGAATGTTCTCATACCTATATAACTCCAATCCGCAGTGAATTATTTACAAATGCATTCAGAACAATTTACGCTTGAAAAATTTTATTTTCCTGAATCACACAAAGCATCGTGTAGAGAATATCTTACTTTATTACATTAAAAATGGTCCTTCGGTACTTAAATGTAATTTTACTGGAGGATTGTCTTCAGAATCATTACTTGTTTTTTTTTTTTTTTTTTTTTTTTTAATTTCATTATTTCCTTGTCAAAATACTTCCATCCACAATATATTTTATTTCATTTTTCAACCAAATGACAAGAATCTTATCTTTCATCCAGACCCAGTAAATTAATGGTAACACGAAGCAGTTTGAAAACTCATTAAAAACAATGACGTACTATTTTCTCTGCTGAGAGAAGAGTCAGAACTTTTCAAACAAGTATAATTAACTTGAATTAGGGAAATACTTTTCAATGGTTTGAAAGGTCTCCCTTAAAAGTACGCCACTGCTACAAATATTTTTCACATTGTACGAATCAGTAGAACTTTCATTTTATAATTTAAAGACGAATTGGGGAATAAAATTTACATTTTTTTTCTTGGTAACAACAACTTTATAAAAAAAAAATGGTTCAAGCAATTTCCTTTGGCCTCGATTAGGGTTGAAAGGAAAGAATTTATAAACGTTTTATGTTAAAACGATTAAATAACTAAACATAAATAGGTACATTTACCATACACAAGTTAAACAATGTCAACATTTAAAACAAAGTCACTTAATAACACATAGCCCTAATTTGGCATTAAGGGTAACTAAATTCTTCTGATGAAGCACCAGTCAAAAAAAAAAAAAGTTAACAACAATAATAGGTACATTTTTTTAAAAGATACAAAACTAATGTATTGTAAGTGTCTCCAGTTGATTTTTTATCCAAATTTTTGAGGTGTACAATTAGCAATTCAAACGAAAAAATTATAAATGCAAAATTCAAAGAGGAAAGATCAGTTCTGCAACCTGATATTCATTGAGCACTGAACAAACTATTGTAGGTATTACAAAGTCAAGTTCGTCAAAATTCCGCACAGAATTGGTCAAAATATTCTGTACTATCAGAAAGCTATAGAATGTTGAGTAATTTCAATAATTTTTCAAGTTTTCTCGAGTAGTTGATGCAGCTTGCCAAACAAACTGTTGAAAAACCATGCTTCGGGCCCAGAAGAAAAATCGCGGGAGGTGAAAAAAATCCCTGCTCAACAATACTCATTACTATCAAAGATGCTTCATCACCAATGGCCTTGCCATAGAAGTGTAACGTCTAAAATCTGCTTGAAATCGCTGGCCAAGTCGATGATACGTGTAATTTCTACTGCTGGTTGTACAGACATAATTTGATATTCTAGTTACATCTAGAGGCCTGAAAGTTGACGGAACAGGAACACGTATTCGACAATAATTTGAATTTTCCACAAAAGTGTGACGTCTACTTGGACCAAATTTCGACTGATTGCTTAAATTCTGCACCGGAGTTTGGTATTTATAATTTTCGGTATCTTTATACATAACATTTGGGCAATCTACTCGAGCATGCGTCATCAATTCGTCAATATAACGTTTTTCACAATTTGAGCTAAAATTACTGCCTCCGTAGCTCGATAAATCCCCAGCCACCTTGAAGCCACCATTGCCAGAGCAAAGTGAATCGTTTCTCCACCGATCAAATCTCTTCAGTTTCACATCCGGAACTTGGTTCAAATTATTTCGAGGTTGATAGAGCTTCCTCTTCATCTCAACTCTGTGAACCTTAGCCGAGTTAGCTGAGCAGCTATTAGCCAAATTCGGATTATTCTCTTTAAATTCGGAGCTACTTTTGCTGGCTGCCAAATTCTTTCGCGTTTCTGGCCTTCGATTTATCGACGGGTTGCAGGTGAGAATATTTTTCACATACGCCGGATTCTTGTAGGTGGTGATGAATCGTTCTTGTTTCTCGCAAATCGGATCCAACGGTTGCTGCTGTTGCTGGTGCTGCTGCTGAAGCTGATCCTGGTAGTGAAGAATATTGTTCAGGCATCTAACTGACGAGCAAACGTGTTTGCAAATATTTTGCTCACGCAGTGACTGGTATTTGATTGGCGGCGGCTTCAAATCGCGCCAATAATGCAGAGGGTAGGACGCTTGATGTCACACCTCTTGCAGAAACTCCAGTGGACAAATACCTTGCTGGTTATCACCATTACGGAACATGATCATGCCGGCTATATCTTCGCCAATTTGTATCACAATCTGCAAAATAATTTGAGAAACTGGCGATAAAATGAAGACACCAGTAAAAGTTATTAATTGCTGATCAGAGTCCAAAACCTGCAAGTCATAAATATTATCACCCATTTTTTCAGAAATTGAGCTTTACCACGCACCAAACGGGGTGATAATCTTTTTTGGAGACTTGGCAGAGTTTGAATGTAATATATAATCCAGATAGTGTTTTTGCCGGTTGCAAAAACCATTCGCAGGTGAACTACGACTAAACCGAACTTTCCAACTTTCATGCTGAGAGGAAAAATTTTTTCCAACAATAATATTACCTGATCTCTTAATAAAAAAAAGTCCTTGTCGCTATTATCCGCAGCAGCTACTCGCAAATTATCAGTGACTTGTAGGACACGTTCTCCTGGCTGCAGTTTAGTTACATATTTCGACGGGAAGTAACCCACTTTACCCAAGCATTTGCCTTTCCACCAGTCAATGTCAGACATGTCGATGACGGTGACTTTGTAACCGGCTCTGAAATTATTTCAGTGTTATTTATCATACTGGAAGTTTCAATTATTATAGCTTCAGACACAACAGAATGGAACTAGAAAAGATATTGTATTTTGAATTCCTACGTGAGTTCAAATTTACAAAAAAGCAGAACAATGTTGGATTAGGAACTCCGTTCAAGAATTCTCCCCTTAATTGTTTAAGGCGTTTTCAACTCAATTCTATAGTTCCTATACTGGCCTTAGAGCAAAGAATTTAGTTTCAATTGATTTATTTATCCTTCACTGATATTTTACGTATTTGCCAAGAAAAGTACATTACAACATTCAGACAAGGGTAAAAAATTGTTAATTCAATTTAGACATAAATGCGGTGCTTATAAGTCAAAAGGCGTGACATTTACAAAAAAATGAAAAAGTCCCCAGGAATGAAAAGTTCAGTCGACACAGTCAAGAAGAAAGAATTAATTTTCATGTTTCGTTTCGTTTTTTTTTTTTTTTTTTTAATGACACTGAACTCGTATCAAAATATTTTTCAACAGGGGCATCACTAACGGCTCACGAGGCCTATCCCTCTCTCTCTCTCTCACTCGATTCTCTTTCATTTTCCTCACCTACAAAGAAGCTCAATTTGGTCGAAAAGAAGGCTCAGCCCCGCATAGCCCCTCTAACTATAAGCCTTGGTCACTTACACTCTTTGTCTTCTAACCACCTTATATACTTCACACTTTTCATCAACAAAATTCAGACCAATGCCATTGACTTGAAAATTTACATTTTTTACTTACTTGAGATCTAATTCGTCAGCATGTCTAGCTTTAAAATTGTACCAAACTGCGTATAAATTAGTTGGTAAAAGTCTTTGAGGCTTCTGCAAAAATAAAACAACGTTCAAAATTATACTTAATCAATATAGGAGGATTAACTTCTTAACTGATTCATTGAAATATATTACTAGGCCATTGTATGCCCAAAAAATTGGAAAATCTGCCGTATAATATATTCTAAAAATTTCAAACAGCAAATTCACCTTTGAAAAATGTATATTTCCATATTTTCAACAACAAAAAAATCGAGAAATTTTGCAAATTGATGAGCGAGAAGGATATTTAAAATTTCATAGCGCCCATAGTCAAATAAAATCGGGCGATTATTCAACACTTCTTGTTGCTATGGAAACAAAAATCAAGTGCAGCTCAGTTAAAGGCGTCTAATAATACCCATAAAAACATTAATGCCAAAAATGCCTAGATATGCCCTTAGACCTGAAATTTACATAATATGCGAGAACAGTTTTGACTCATTCTAATTAGAATGACGTAAAACGAAAAATTAGCAAATCCTTTTACGATAATTTTTTTTTAAATGCAATTTCAAAGAAATCCGCGCCCTTAATGAGTAGCTTCTTACCATAGGTGAAGGAATAGGTGAATTGCTAGCTGACGAGGGAGACTTCTCATTGTCATCTGGTAATTCTACGGAGCTCATTCTTACAGGTTTGGCGGATAACAACCTTCGATTATGAATAGGACTGGACGGTGCTGAAATAAAATCGCTCAAAGATAGAATAAAGTCAACACAAGAATTATACAAATAATGGAATCGAATAGAATACGTCTAATCAGCTTTATCTACGCTAATGAGGAAATACGCACAAAAAATAATTTATGAAAACTAAAATGCAAAAATTAAGAGTCAGCACTATTTTTCGGACACACTAGTTCGGAAATTCAGCCTAAGTTTTTAGCAGGATGTTTGTTTGAAATTTTCCTTTACCAACCTGCGGTGAAATTAAAGGCTGGATTTCCATATTTTTATGATACATAAATAGATTAAGGATACATGGAAAAAAAAAAGAAGAGTTCGTTTTAAAAAGAAGGTAAACAAAAATTCAGATTAAGTGAGTGATCGATAAAATTCATACATTGTAGTCGTGAGGAAGATGAGTGACTGGAATGTGGTTCGATAGAAGCTGCTGATCCAACTACGTTACTTTTTGGTTGGCAAAAATCTGGTGGCTCTGATGAGTCTAACGATACACTCTTCATTCGCCAGTTAATCTTGTGACGTCTTGGTGAGTGAGGAGCTGTAAAAATGGTACAAATACTGCAACTACTTATCTCTAATAGCTATACCACTAAATAAATATGTATATTTTATGTGTGTGTGTGTGTGTGTGTGTGTGATTATATGCGCTTATATACGTCACAAAAATTGTATCCAAAAATGGTATAGCTGTCTAAAATATGATATGTTGAACTGTCACACAGTTAGCCGACTGCTACTCAATGTTATCAAAAATCATTACAAAACGTACGTTATTAAGAATTTCATAATCTCACAAAAGGGAGCTATAAAATAGGCGCATTATTGGACAAAGTTGAATGAAATATGGAGCTACGCAATACTAATCCTGGCTGACTTTTCTGTTCTGAATGATTAAAATTCAAATGTTTGTAAATATACTTTCTAGGAAATATGGCAGGAATTTAAGATACACTGTCTACTCAACTTACTTTTATAGTACCACTTATAAATTCATAATGGCACTGTCCAAAAGGGGAGGAGATGTGAATTTTCCATATGCCACATGAGTTGTATGTAATTTGGAACTTGATTGTCTACAATAACTAAATTTATGTTATTTTACCTCAACTAGGGCATGGATGCAAGAACGATACTCAAATTCAAGTAAAACTTTTCCTAATCTATGCATTGGTTAAAACAGTACCTAAGTATTTGTGATGTTTCGCCAATGATATAAAAATCACAACTTAATAAATTTTATTATGTTAATTTTTACGAGAACAATTATAACTCGACCAACTTCTATTTACGATTTTAACGACTGACACTTGACGTACATCTTCTTGGTGGCAAGTGTCCGTGCCTGCCAGGCAGCCAGTTGCTGATTCGGCGGTTCCCATGGCTCTTTCCTGGGAACCGCAGTCTCAGCGTTTGGCTGTTTGTTGCATTTCCCGGTAAAACGATACTCTCGTTTTACCGAGAAACGCTACAAACTCTCCCGGGGGGCAAAAATTTTACATATACATAAAGATTACCACAAATTACAATAATATCTTACTCATGTTAACAAATTGTCAAGTAAACTAAATTTAAGAAATCAAAAAAAAATTTTTGTACTTATACAATCAAAGTTATAAAATATTAAACTTATATTATTAACGTTGGCTGGGTTGGGTTGATGGATTTTGATCTGGGAAGCTCCCACTTGCTGAGGGCAGAGTAACTACTTCGTTATGATGGTATGTTACTTCTGAGTAATTTTCATCATAATCAGTTTCATCAGACTCAGGTTCAGATGAAACTTGGTTAATCCGATTTCGTTCTTCGTAACATTCCAGCAAAACCAAGAATTTCAACTTCCAGTAGCGTAGGGAAGGAAGTTCTCCCATTTTTAGATCTAAAAATATAATGATCGTATCATTTTGTATTTTTTATTTTATTTTATTTTATTTTTTATATTTCGGAGGGATGCTGCAGTGATGGATCATTAATATGTATTATTGACTTTCGGGGTTGGGGAAGAGGTGGAGTTTGAGGAAGAGGATGGGGCTGGGGAATTTCAATTTCAAGGTTTTTGTAAATTTTGGAGTGGACCCTGTCGACGATTTTTTCGCCGAAGTAGCCTCGCACGACTACGCATACTACCAGGGTTAATGCCAATGTTAATACGCCCAACCAGGCAAGTATTATCATATTAAAAAGACTGAAAGTTTCCTGCGAACCCAAGTTGGGGAATTTCAATTCTATCTGTTTCAATTTCTGCTCAAACTGGGTCATATTGTCTACCGTTGATAAATTTTTTATATGAGTGGTCCAATCAATTTTTGTTAAATTAATTTTGAGTTCTGTTATTGGTAGAAGTTTAAAAGAAGGGTTGTCGAATGATGAAAGATTTAATATCGAAAAGGGTATTGTTTGGACCAATTTATGTAAACTTTTAATATCGGCTGCGCACGGTACACTGTTTGGGATTAATGTTTTGGTTTCTGAATTCCTATTTATGTGTATTAATTCCATGTGACATGGTAAGCTTATTAGAATGGTACCGGGCAGATTTCCATTTAAGTTTAAAATTTCTGTTACTTTAGTTTTCGAATTTAGGATTATAAAATTATTAAAATTTGAAATTGAGAATTTTTCTTCTGTTAATTGTGTTACTATTGGTTCGTCGGATTTTATGGGTTCGCAGTAAAATTTACAATGGTTCATTAAATTTTGGATTGCTTCATTTTTAAAAATTGCTCGAATACAATTTGAATTTTTATGGATTGTTCTAAAGTGTGGGAGGCCACAAAATGGGGGGCGGCAATATTCTAAGTTTTTTTCTGAGAGTGGTATGTATTTATCCTTATTAGTATCCACTACGAGTATTTTGATGTCAGTTTCCAGATGACATATTTCATTGTTATTATTATTGAATGGTATGGGGGTTATTTCGAAAGATTTGTATTCGCTCTGTGAGCTTTTTAATGGGACCTTCACTTCAATTTCTAGGGTAAAATCATAAATATTACAATTAACTAATTCAGCGTGATAGTAGTCATCAATATCCTCAATGGACATTACTGGTTCCAGATCAAGATGCCTAATGTCTGCTTTAAGTGCATTCAATTGGGTCTTCAATCGTGAGTGAGTAATGATCGCACCGGAAAGGATATGATTTTTACAATTCAGTAAGACAGAACTAAGTTTATTTATTTCGAGTTGGAGTGAATTGAAATAAATTAGTCCTAATGTTTGTACTTTTTGAAAATCTAATTCTGATTGGAGTTGAGTATTTTCGAGGTTAATGAATCCTTTAATTCTATTAAAAGTATCGTGAATTTCTTTAGTTTGATTCGAAAGTTTATTTGTCAGGTCTATGACTAAATTATTGAGTTGAAACAAATTTTTATGATCATCTGATACTGCATTTTTTAAATTTCTGTAGTTTTCAGCGATTGATTTTTCATTTTCTAGGAAGTCCTTACCATCTCTGTAGGTGAGGACTCTACAACATGCGACTAATAAGTCACCGAGTGTGTCACGGACTGCATTTACTGCGTCCATGGTACTTCGTTTTGAGAGAAATTTTAATTGTGTTGGTTGAAAATCTTGTATCATGTTCTCATAGTAGTTTTTTAATGAATTTAAATTTTCTTGGAGGTTTATCGAAGGTGTTAAATTTTGAAAATAATTGTTACTATTTAATTCTGAAAATAACATGTTAAACTTATCAGTTATACTTTGAGTTGGTGGTAGATTGATTTTAAATATTAAAGGGGCTGTGTTGTCGTATGATCTTAAAAATTTATTTTCCGAAAAGTATACGCCACCGTTTATTTGTACAATTTTATCATTTGATTTGGTGACTGTTGAATAGAACAAAACCAGCGCAAATTGTATGAAGTTCATTGTGCTGAAAAAAAAAGAGAGGAAAAGAACTTATATAATAAAAAATATGAGGTATGGTGAAATTATTTTTTTTTTTTTTACAAGATAACCCTAAACCCTACTAGTACCTGCAATGGGAAAGGTGAAGTCATTGAAATCTTCATTGTTAAAATTTATTATACATGGTTCAAAACCAGAATCTATTCGGCTTAATAACACCGGTTTGTCAATAAGGCATTTTCTAGTTGGGGATTTTGGAGGTTCTGAATAAAGTTTTGGGTTGGAATCGATAGGAATATCATTTGCTATTGATGAGATGAGATTGTCTGTTGAGCGACCAATTTTTCCAAGCTCCTCATCGATGTTTAAAGGAGGGGGAATTTTTTTATTTTCATCTTTATTTCTCTGATTATACTCTATTAGGCGACGGACGTGGATTTGTTCAATTTTATCTTCAATTTTTATGAGGTAGGTAAGATTTCCTAATTTTTCTACGACTCGATATGGTCCGTCAAATTTTGTTTTGGTTTGGGAAAGATTTTTTGCTTGTCTTACCAATACTAGGGAATTTGGGTGGAAAATTGATGGTAATTTATTTTTATCATAATATTGTTTATTTCGCATGGCATTTTTTTCAATTAATTTTGGGATTTCATCTCGAATTTTTTCTACGTCAGAGATTTCATCCAGTCTGGGTTCGGCACTGGGTGGTTCGACTATTTTAAGTTTATTCTCAAGTAAAGATTTTTTATTATAACCATGTATGAGATAGAAAGGACTTTTGTTGTTGAAATGAGTTATAGGGGAATTGTTATAATTTGATACCACATCGTTTACTAAATCTTCCCATTCTTCATTATTTTTAGGGGTATATTTCTTTAAGGCATTTTTCAAAATTCCATTCATTCGTTCTACAAGACCTTGACTCTGGGGGCTATATGTTGACGAAAAAACATGACTAATTCCTTTATTTTTACAAAAATTCGCTACTAATTCGTTTGAAAAGTGTGATCCATTATCCGTACTTATTTTTTTAGGGATATTGTAATCACGACAGATTCTTTTTAGGAGTCTTACGACTGTTTGAGCATTTGGGGTGGAAGTGAGTTGAACAATACAGTAGTTTGAATTTTTGTCTACAGATACGCAGATGTAATTTTTTGTAAAGGGAACATCCAATTTTCCAATAAAATCTAATTCTACGTGGTCAAATGGTACAAATTTTTTGGGTAATATAGGTTGCATTTTTCCAATAGTTGGAGGGGACTTTTGTTGTAGTTGACATTCGTGACATGTTTTGATGTACTTTTTAATTGTGTTTTTGATGTCTCGAAAATAGAATTTTTCTTTAATTTTATTGTAAGTTTTGGTGAAGCCAAGATGGCCACCCTCATGGGGAGAATCATGGAAAAGTTTCAAAATGATTGGAATTAGGTCATTCGGTATGACAGGTACAGCAGTTGAAATATCTGATTCAATTCGTTTCTTTTTGAATAAGACTCCATGGTCATTTAAAGCAAATAAGTTTGAGTTATACTTGAGTTGTTTTTTTAGACGTTTACTTAAATTTAGGTTTTTATATTTAAGATAAGTTATCATTAATTTCCAAAACTTATCTGTTTTTTGTTTTTGGGATAAATTTTCAAAAATACTATCACTTAAATCTACTTCATTAATTTTATCTTTAACATTACTACTCTTAATACTATCATTTTTTTCATTTTTTTCAATTTTTTCATTTTTTTCCACTAGAGGAGACTCAATCACGTCAAGGGCGTCAAAGAATACTTCCTCATCATCATCCTTATCATCTAACTTAGATTGAGAATTTGTAGTATTTTGTTTACTTGTAATATTAGCACTAATATTTTCATTTTTTCCCGTTTTTTTGGTGTATTTACGGGTTTCTTTATATGTGGGAATTGGTATAGAATTTGTTTTTGATCGAGTAATAGCTTTGATATCAGAATCATTGAGGAGGGGTGTGGTCGGTTCATTGAACTTTCCATTTTCAAAAATGCAAGCATCAGTGGGGTACCTGGATAGGAAATCAGCTATTATATTTTCCTTACCAGAGATGTGTTTAATTTCGAAGTTAAATTCTGATAATTTTGAGATTAATCTGGCTAAACGAGGGGAAGGGATGGTAAATCTGTGTTGGAATGTGAGGGGTTGATGGTCTGTGAAGATGGTGAATTTTTTTCCTAAGAGGTAATATCTAAAAAACTGACACGTTTCAGTGATTGCTAACATCTCAAGATCAAAACTGCATAAGTGTCGTTTATCATCTCCTAATTTTTTTGAAAAGTAACCTATTGTGTTTTTTTCGTTGGAAATTGGGTCAATCTGTTTTAAGACAGCTCCTATTGCATATGCTGATGCATCTACTTCTAGATAAGTAGTTGCATCAGGGTTAAATATATTTAGGATAGGTTCGGTCAATAATATATCTTTTATTTTTTGAAAACTTTCATCATGTCTGTTTTCCCAATTTTTAAGTTTACCATTTAATTTACTGTCGATACCTTTTAGTAGGTCGGTTATGGGTAATATTTCTTTTGAAAAATTCTGAATTCTTTTGCGATGGTAATTTAAAATTCCTATTAATCTACGTAATTGTTTATATGTGGTTGGGGGTTTTAAATTTTTTATTGCATCTAAATGTTTATTTTGGGGTTTAATACAGTTATGAGAAATACGGTGACCTAATAATTCAACTTCTGTCATAAAAAAATCACTTTTAGTTGTTTTAATTTGTAAGTTTTTGGATTTTAATCGGGATATTACTTCTAAAGTATTTTCTAAACATTCTTCAAAAGTTTCACCAAAAGCACAAATATCGTCTAAATAAACTATTACTTTTTTCCAAAGCATATCTGAGAATAGGTCAGTCATAAGGGTTTGATAAATGGAAGGGCTAACACATAAACCCATTGGTATTACAGTGAAAACGTAAGATATACCATCAATATTTATGCCTGTTATGTCTTGGGATTCATCGTCAAGTGGAATTTGATAATAACCGCTACTTAGGTCAATGCAAGAAAAATATTTTTTATTTCGTAGATAAGGCCAGATTGTGTCAATATTGGGTACTCGGTTATTGTTTTTAATTATTTTTTTGTTTACAGCTCTAAAATCTACTAAAAACCTATAATCTATTTTTCTGTTTGGATCGTTTTTGTCCAAGTTTTTGTCGCATGGTTTCATTTTAATAAATATTGGAGATTCATAGGGAGTTTTCTTTTGTTTCATTTGGCCGCAATTTACCATTTTATTTACAATTTCAAGTGTGGCTTCATGCTCTCTGTAGGATTGTTGATAATTTCGTCTTTTGATTGGGATACGGTCATAAGTATTAACATGTTGGGGGTCTACATTTGCCTTTCTGATTCTTTTAGAATCGTTAACAAAAATACTACGAAGGGGTAAAAATTTTGAAACAGCAAGATTATGTTGTTCTGTAGATAAATTTGGGTTAAATTTTATTTCGGCATTATCATCATCTAACATAGACAATTTCTTATCTTGGGTTAATTCGACTTTATTTATATCATTTGTGTTGATGCGATTATTTCCTTGTTTAAAATCATTATTACATAAGGGTAATTCTTTTTCACTTGGGTAATTTTTATCAACTAATCTACCTAAGATTTGATTTTTCCGCAAACGGCGAGGATTAATATTAATATTATGAATGTAAATTTCATTCTCTTTTTCGAATATCTTCAAATTTAATTTCAATTCTAATTTCTTTGAAGGATAAAATATTTTATTTGATACGTTTTCTAAAAGACAAATTATTTCATTTGGTTTGATGACAAAATCATCTCTTAATGTAATGTTCGAATGAAAATCATCAAGGGAGGGGGTTTTGTATTTAATTGAAGGGGAAAATTTGGGAGGGATTCTTAGGGATGAATTTAGGGGTTCACTAATAGTTAAGGGAGTTGAAATATTATTAGATTTATTAAAGCTAACCTTATTAATTAAAGGGGAGTCGTCAAAAGGAAGAGCGCTTTTGCACTGAGTGTTGCACTGTGGAAAGGTTACTTGAATAGTTTGACCATTCTCTGTTAGCCTTAATGTGTGCGTGGCAAAATTTATCAAGGCATCGAATTTTTCTAGAAAATCGAAACCAAGAATTAAGTCTGAAGTTAATCCTACAACTGCGTAGGCAATAAATTGAAAAGTCAAAGGCTGGTCGTGTCCAGGTGCACTAAATTTAACGGACAACTTGACCGTGCCTGATACCTCCAAAAAATTTCCATTCGCATCGCGTAACGTATTGCCAGTGGGATTAAACTTTAAGCCTGCGCACAATGTCGACTTCACCACACTGCATTCTGCTCCGCTATCGACTAAGGCTTGCGTCGAAAAAGCTTGAACAGTCACGGGGAGCAAGATTTTACAGGAAGTGCTCTTGTCGCAGCTTCCTATAAATAGTTCCCTCGATTCAAGATGATTTTTCCGACGACAAGGTCCGCACGATAAGCAGGAGTCTACGCACTCAACCTTCTTAACCGACTCTGTGTTGTTTGTAGTGGGCTCAGGGATTAGTTTCCCTGCGCCGGTGGAAGAGCGGGGATGCTCATTAGAGGTTGTGGTTGATTTTGATTTTGAGTGGGTTGGATATGTTGGATATGATTTTGGTGATTATTGTTAGGAAAAAGGTTTGGTATGGCCGAAACTTGATTTACACTAAGTGCGTTTGGGTTGTAGTATGAGGAATGGTACATTGACCCTTGGGTGTTTGATGGAAGACGGTTGTTATAATTGCTAAAATTTGGATTGATTTGGGCACCAAGCATGAACGATTCAATATCCTGCCAAGAAGGTCCATTTCTTTGGTAATTATTGAAATTTCTGTTGTTTCGATAATTATTGTAGCCAAAATTTCTGTAGTTGTTACCAAAATTATTATTACCAAAAGTATTATTGTTATTGTTGAAATTACGACGATTATTGAAATTTTGATTGTTGTTCTGATAAGTGGCAACCTGATTATTTGGAAAATGTTGGGCAGGTTGGGAATTTTGGTATGAATTGTTTTGAAAATTTTGATTTCTTCTGTCTGCATTGTAGTTGGGGTTGTAATTGCGACCTTTATAATTTGGGTTTGGATTTAAAATTTGATTTGGATATGTGTTTGGCTGTTGAATTCGTGGATTAGAATTTGCATTATTACGGTTGCCAAAATTCCTGTTATTTCCTCTTGTGTTATTACTTTGAAAATTTGGATTTTGTTGGAAATTTGAGTTTGATGCATCTTTGTTATGTTGGATTGAATTTATAGCATTGTATGGGACCACCATCAAGTTATGTGATTTTAATTTTTCGATCATTGAATCTATATCAGAGGAACCAGATGATATTTCTTTGACATCGTTTATTTTGTTTGATGAATTTTTCTCTTCCAATAGTTTTAGTTTTTCTTTTAATTTTTCAATTTCAGCTTTTTGCTGGTTCAAGTTTGTTGGATAGATACGTTGTTGGTACGTTAGCCAGTCTGGAAATAATTTTTGTAAGTCAGCCATGGTCTTCGCATTATGAAGTGAAAAAAATTCTTTTTGTTTTTCAGGGAATCCTTCAACTATTCTTTGTACTATATTGTCATCGTTTTCATTATCATTTATTTTCTTCATTAATTTTGCAATTTTGTTAATATATTCGTAAAATAGGTCATCACCTTGATATTGAATTTTGTTGAGTTGGTTTTGTAAAATTGGTCGAGTTCTGCAGAAAGTTTCTATTAGTTTTTCTTTCATTTCTTCCCATGTATTTAAATTTAGTGGTTTGATTATATCATTGAATCGATTTTCAGCTACATCAGTGAATGCAATTTTGATCTTTTTTAATTTTGTTTCGTCATCGGCCCAGTTATACGCATCACATTCATTTTCAAATTTTATTATAAAATTTGTAATATCTTCCGTTATAGCGTGACTGTAAGTTGACGGTTTGGTGAAACTCATTGCCATAATTTCTGTTTCTATTATTGGTTGGGTGTCAATTGTTGGCGGGGAAGTAGGGAAAGTAGGGGTTGTATGGGATGTAGAAGGATTTGTGGATTGGGGGGGTTGATTCAATTTTAACTTTTTCTTTTCTAAGATGGTGCGAAAATATTCTCTATCACTTTCCGATAATTTTGGGAGTTGTGATGTTTTACTTTCTATGTACCGGATTACTGGGTTTGGGTCGACTAACTTTTGGCGAAACGTGTAGAGAAGATTATTTTGTAGATCGGAATTTAGGAGTGCAAAATTTGCTTTTAGTGAATCTAAAATTTGTAAGTCAAAAAGTGTTGTTTCGTTTGTTTCAAAATCGGATATGTCTAATACGGAATTTATACCAGAATCTATTAAATTTTGATTATCAGAGTTTTGGGGTGAATGTTGCAATGTTATATTTTCTTGTGGGGTGCCGCAAAATTGTTGGTAGGGGAAATCTTTTCCCTTATTTTGTGGGTCGGTAATTGATAAATGGCTATATACTTTTGTTTGTAAGTCAGTTCTGTTTATTTCTTCTGATATCGAATTTTTTGGTATTAAGTTATTGTTGATGCAAAAGTTGAAGAGTCGTTTGTTGTCAATTGAATGTAGCCAATGATACGAGGGGAGAATATTCAAGTTTGGGGTAGTTTCGTGATCCAACATCTATTCAAGAGGTGTGTCATATAATTAATATTATGGAGGAGGGAAGAAAAGAAAAAAAAAGAAAAAAAAATGTTTTGAATTATTAATGTCGGAAATTCAAGTTTGAAAAAATTTTTCTAAAGTGGAAGTTTAATTATGGAAATTTTAAAATGGGAAATGTAGGGTAGAAAGGTGTTAAAATACAAATATTGGGTTGTGGCGCGCCTAACGCTTTTCCACAACTTGATTGAAAATGTAAGAACGGTTAAAAGCAGAAAAAATGTATAGTAAAATTTAAAAAATTTTAAACAGTGGGAAAATTTGTAACAGTTGTGGCGCGCCTAACGCTTCTCCACAACTGGAACTTGAGTAAAAAAAAATCAAAGAATTTCGAGGAAATGGGATAGAATTTTAATTTATCAGAGGTTGTGGCGCGCCTAACGCTTTTCCACAACTTGAAGTTGAATAAAAAATATCAAAAATTTTCAAGGGAATGGGATAAAAGTTATTTTTTTTGTCAGAGGTTGTGGCGCGCCTAACGCTTTTCCACAACTTGAAGTTAAGTAAAAAATCAAAAAATTTCAAGGGAATGGGATAAAAATTATTTTTGTCAGAGGTTGTGGCGCGCCTAACGCTTCTCCACAACTTGAAGTTAAGTAAAAAAAATCAAAAAATTTCAAGGGAATGGGATAAAATTTATTTTTGTCAGAGGTTGTGGCGCGCCTAACGCTTTTCCACAACTTGAAGTTAAGTAAAAAAAATCAAAAAATTTCAAGGGAATGGGATAAAATTTATTTTTGTCAGAGGTTGTGGCGCGCCTAACGCTTTTCCACAACTTGAAGTTAAGTAAAAAAATCAAAAAATTTCAAGGGAATGGGATAAAAATTATTTTTGTCAGAGGTTGTGGCGCGCCTAACGCTTTTCCACAACTTGAGTTTAATTTTGGAGAAAAGAAAATCAAAATAAATATTGTAAATTACAAAGATGTGGCGCGCCTGACGCTTTTCCACAATCTTTTCTTTATATATAAAAAGTAAAAATGGTTGTAGGGGGAAAGAGGAGTAGAAACGAGAAAAAAAATAAATATTTAGCCAAGGGAGGATAAAGTCACGTACAAAGATGTTAACTTTGAAGTTATGTTTTTGAAAGAAAAATTTTGAAAATTTTGAATTTGGGGTAGATGAGAGAAATGAGGAAAGAAAGGAAAAAAATTTGTTTAGTGAATTAGCTACGAGTACGCACAATGAGAGAGAAAAAAAAAAGAACTAAAAATGTACAATAAAATATGAAAATACCTATTAATTTATTGAAGTTCAGGTTGAATTTGAAGTTCTGGTTGCTGCGGCTGCTTCTCCGTACTCGGTTTCCCTCTGAAATATTGACTGTATGACGATTTCTGTGGAGTTGTCCTCACCGTTGAAACTCCGGTCGAATGTGGGCAAATGATTGGATTTGGTCGGAAGATAATTTGGAAATATTGCAGTCTTCACTGTTGAAATTTTGGTCGAATGTGGGCAAATGATTGAATTTGGTCAGAAGATAATTTGGAAATATTGCAGTCTTCACTGTTGAAATTTTGGTTGAATGTGGGCAAATGATTGAATTTGGTCAGAAGATAATTTGGAAATATTGCATTAATCACGAAAATTCACTTCGGATTGAGTATTAATTTTACGCAAAAATTCACTTCTTCTTTTTTTTTTTTTTTTAGGTTTAAATTTTTAATTTTTTCACGAAAATTCACTTTCAATTTTATTTTATTAAATAAAAATTCACTTTAACTTTTTTTAATTTTAATTTTATTCACGAAACCTTGGAGAAAAAAAAATCACCTTCTGCATCCAGGATTATTTCTGTTCGGGCGCCAATTTGTTGTGATGTTTCGCCAATGATATAAAAATCACAACTTAATAAATTTTATTATGTTAATTTTTACGAGAACAATTATAACTCGACCAACTTCTATTTACGATTTTAACGACTGACACTTGACGTACATCTTCTTGGTGGCAAGTGTCCGTGCCTGCCAGGCAGCCAGTTGCTGATTCGGCGGTTCCCATGGCTCTTTCCTGGGAACCGCAGTCTCAGCGTTTGGCTGTTTGTTGCATTTCCCGGTAAAACGATACTCTCGTTTTACCGAGAAACGCTACAGTATTACTAAATGTCCAGAATTATTCTTGCATTTGATCCTAGCTTTGATAAAATTCAAAAATTGAAAAATTTCCTTCCAGAGGCTGCATGTGAAAGTCGCAAACATTTGAACAGAATAAGTGGGAATTGGACATCTGGCTACAATAAGCATTTATAATTCTAAACAACTGAGATTAAATACTCGAATGAGTTTCTTTTTTCCTATTCAAGAGGGAACAGAGGGAAATGTGCTCCTCAATCCTTCCGGGCTATATCTATTTTCATGAACAGAATGAAAAAAAAGGAGTGTAGAGGAGAGAAGGAGCTACATAAAATATTATGAAGGTATACAAAAAGAGAGAGAAACTTACCTTGGTCTAGGTACATGCCATGGACAAAAGTTGAAAAGATCTAAACTTAGAACATATACCACGTGCTAATTACTCAGCTTAAACTACTTTCGATGAAACACATTTCTACAGTTTTTTTTTGAGGGGGGATATGCTAAGCATCGTACAAAATTATTTTTAATAATTTGACAGAATCTAGAATTGTCTCTTCCTTTAAAACCCCACATTCTATTTTGTTAGCGCTTAAATAATATATTTTTGTCGTTTCATTCTACTTTCATACATTGAAAATGACAAACAGTGAAGAAAGTTCTATAGAAAAAAAAGATAAAACCTCAGGTTTCATATTGAGGTGTCCGAAGCCACCACAAACAAAAATCTCAGATTATTACTACCACGATCTAATAAAGCACAAGACAGCAGAGTTAGTTTAGATACTCCAAAAACGATTAAATTCTGAAAATCCTAAGCAAAAGAAAACCTAAGCTACATTGGAAAGAAAATTTAGAAGAGGGAATTAAAAAGAGAGAAGAGAAGGGGTCAATCCGTTTTACATGACGAGAGGGATATACAACGTTGATTACGATATCATACCTAGCTTATATTTGTTATTCCCCATATTGGGGGGTGAAACTAAAACATCCTACCTCCTACCTTACAAGAGCAAAACAAGAAATAAGAGTAAGAGTACATACCACCAATAATTGAACGATTTATTAACCAGGTTATTTGAACAGCACAAAAAAACAAGTTCTCCACGAAAATGAGAAATAATTCGAATTGTAAATAAAAATCACGGATTTCCAAATAAACGAAATGAATGAAGATTCTGCTTCAAAAATAAAGAACACGGTAAAACGATGAAGATGAAAATAACGATTTCAAACTCCAACAAAAATATCAAACTTCTAAAAATATTCTAAGTTCAGAAACGATACCGAAAAAAATCAATCAAGAGAACAAAATTCAAAACGACAACCGATTCCTTCAACGAGGAAAATCAATCAGTGAGGATTCAAGCTCTCAACCGAACACGACTCAGGAGGCTAACATCTTCCTCAACCGATTTCTTAGAACGTTATTTGCACCCCACTCACATGCGCGCTCAGCTTGCCAGAGTGAGTAGACTTACCGAAATAAAACTTACCATTAATAATTTCGAAATTCCCTAATTACAAAACGTTTTGGCAAGCTACGAAAAAAAATAGAAAATAAAAGGAGCGAGTATTAAAATTATTTCGAGATTGGCAGTAGAAATAAAAAAATTTAAAAAAATTAAATTTAGTAGAACCCCCTCTCTTCGGTTCCCTCAGATTCCCCTCTCCCAATTTTGAAATAAATTTTAGATACAAAGGTTAAGAAGAAAATGTCCAAAAGATTGAGAGGATGCCGAAAATGCCAATCTATACCGATTATTGGAACTACGGTTGCAGCGACCTGTTCCAAAAAAAAAATCTTAACTTCTACGAATTCAAGGACTCGAAATAAAAATAAAAATATAAAAATCAATACAAATACTACTATGTCCGAATAAAAAGATCTATGGTCACGAAAAGAAAGAAAAATTTGTCATAAAAAAGAAAAATGTCTCCAAAAAAAATATACACGAGGTCAAATCAACAAACGTTTTATACCGAAAACGTTTTACGCGCCGTACACATTATTGGCGGTATAAGGGCCTAAGCTACCCGAACTGCTAGCTAGATGATAATCACTAAGCCCAATCTGACGTCTTCGCATTCTCTCATGCGATACTATTAGTTCTTCTAGTACTGTCTCCTTCATCTCAATCTTTTTCAGGTGCTGTCTCGATGCACGGAGAAAGAGGACAGCTTCTTCGAGCTCATGTATATGCTCGCATACACGCCTTGCTCTCCTTCCCTTTGAAGCCATTTTCGCTTTTAGCTCCCCCAGGGTAAGGTGGCGATACCCATCTTTAATTTTTTCACGTTCATCTTCTGCTTCTGCCAAACGGTTCTCTACCCGGTAGCGTCCATAATCCAATATTGGACTCTCCCCATCCAATAAATCGTTTTCGATTGATTCTATCTCAGCAGACGGTTGTCTACGAGACACACGTTCGGGGTTAGTGATAACGCTCTCAACCTCGCTATAGTTTGATTCCGAGATTTCATCTACTTCTTCTATGGTCGGGCAGCGTATGTTACGATCGTTATGATCGTCTCGTTCCGGTTCTGGGCTCGGTGACCGTGGTTGACTATCACCAAAATCGGTGAAGTCAAATTCTGCATCGATGTTTTCGTTCGGGGTTTCGTTTTTCAAGCTCAATCTGAACGTTCCGTCCACACCACGTACTGTCATTACCGGTGAGCATCCCGCACTACCCTCTTCTACTACGCCATCTTCCAGGTAGTCGCGTAGAATTTTTTCAAGCGATCCGGGTGTCTGGGTGTATACACTTCTATACCATCTCCCGCGTGTTGAACGAAAGCCTCTACGTATGATGGGGGTGTTTGCCATCTCGGGTCTCCATTCTATGCTCGGACTATCAGCTTCTTGAACGACTATT
Organism: Parthenolecanium corni; assembly: GCA_038050395.1. Lineage (NCBI taxonomy): Eukaryota > Metazoa > Arthropoda > Insecta > Hemiptera > Coccidae > Parthenolecanium > Parthenolecanium corni. Next base: position 852,546 of record JBBCAQ010000002.1, read on the forward strand.
GGATGGCTGTCCGTGGACATAACACCTAGCTCATAGGCGTACGCGCGTAAACCATTCTCCCAATGTCTACGAGTTCGTTCATCGACCGCGTTTTCCGATTCTTCAAGGAAATCCGCTCGTTCAGCTGGATCCATTTTTACCGAATAAAATTTTACGGAGCCACAAAAAGGGACAATCGATTTCGTACAAAATTTACAATTATGGGGAAAATGTGGCCCAAAAAGGTATATATGTGCACGAAATATACTTATATATCCTTTATTCCAGGTTCCGTAGGTATTTCAATACCCGATGATTAATTTCTGTTTTTCTTCTTTTCTGTTGCAGGTATCCGGTTACTGACAGTCTCCTGGTTTCGCGACACACGATGAGCCTCGGAGGCCAAGCGAACACAAGATGAACCCAAGGGGGCTAAGGCGCGCTTCACAAGTTGGGGTCTCGGAGACCAATCTAAAGTTTCAGCTTCCAAGAGAAAACCTATCAGATTAGTACACGAATTTCATTAATAATATTCCGAATTGCAACAGCAAAATTTCTAAAAAGAAACACCGTTTGCTTCTTTTGATTTCAGATTTCCGAACATCTCAACTGAGACGTGATCAAAAAAATTTCAAATAATTCCAAAAAAAAAATTTCGAAGTATGAATACGATGATGGAGAAAATTTCGATCGATGGAGAAAAATAAGAACAAGTTCAAAATTATTACCTGATTTCAGCAACAACGATAATTCTGCGAGAATTAAACACCAATGTATTTTGTTTCAGATTCAATATGAAATTGAAGAAACGACTTAGGTACACTCACGGTCAAAAACAAGAAAATTTTCTAAGTTCAAACGTTAAACGAGATATTCTTCAAGAAAGATGTTACTCCAACTGGCGAACAAACTAAAATGAAACATTTAGCGTGTCGAGATGTCCATCTAGACAGCTTCGCCGAACAACCAAGATAACAATTCCAGAACGAACATGAATATCTGTTATCGTATCTACGAAAAGTATGACCGTTTACATCGACTTACCATTGTTATACCGTTTCTGTCTCGCTGATATCTACAATTGTAGCAACGAGTTTACACTATTTTCACGATCTTACACGAGTTATTCCTAATAAAGAACAATTAAACTCATACTCTTATCGCTTATTTCTCCGATCATGTCTCCATCATACGATACACACTGTTCTCATACAATTTCTAACATGAAAATTTAAAATATAGGTTTACTGAATAACAAAACGTTTGTCGATTTTTCAATGCAAAAATGAACGTATAATTCGACCTTCACGGCCTAAGGAACAAACAAAAATTAAAAACTTGAACACAAAAAAGGAACAGAATGATATCACACAAAAGTATAAAAAAAATGAATACTTCGATAAAAAGAATGAAAACTATGTACAGGTAAAGAATTAAAAAAAAAACGTTTGCGCAACCTATAAGAGGTTGGCTTAGAATAGCCTTGTTAATGGCAGGAACGATTATTGGCAGAGTCCAAAGCTTCAAACTCTTAACCGTTGCCGTAATTGATACCGTTTGCGTACCAGGTTATCATTCTCAGCACGTAATGTTATCTCCATCAATCCTGGATTTATGGAGTGAACATGCTCGCGAAGGAAATCATTTCCGAGTACAATACGCTCCAGCAAAAAATCTGGCGTGTGCCCTAACGGAGGGACTAACCAGGCCGTAGCGATCAGCGAATCGTTTTGCGAATCAACAAATGGAAACATCGTTACCCTATACCGTCGTTTTAACCCATTGTAGACAAAAGGGGCTCCATCTAATTGGCAGTAGATATCCGGTAGTGCATTCGTACGGGTTCCGGCCAGATAGGTGAAAACACCTCCCCATTGCGTTACGACGCGTTCACCCACAACGTTGATGTCGATATCGGTTGACAAATGAACCATTGCTTTTTCGGGTCTATCTTCGTTGAGACGAACTCGGATAATAATATCTCGTCCGTACTCTCGGATGATGTCTAGCGCCTCTAACCCGAAACGGGTGTTATTCCATCTCAACGGCGCAATCGGTTCTCTTGGTAACGGTTGCATATGTACGTTTTGTACCGGTGCGATTTCAGGTTGGGCGTTGGCCATTTCAGCTCTTTGTTGCTGCCTGTCCTGGATCACTTCTGCGGCTCGAACTTCTTCAGCCCAATTTTGTACGATTTCAGGTTGAACGTTGGCGACATTTTCCATCTCGTTGATAGCTTGATCATATATCGCTTCCTCAACTTCATCGATGTCATCATCTGTATAATCAACAAACTTATTGTTACCTATCGGTTCATGGAAACGTTTATGAAATTTTTCCCTTAGTTTATTTTCAAAGGTAACCTTACAGTGCCCGGGTTTAATCGAATTAACATCTATCGTTTTAATAACCTTCAATGCACCCGATCGATTAACACTTTGAATTTCAACACCGTTATTAATTTCATTTTTACCCGAATCTCCCTTCTTCCCTATTTTAAATTTCGAAAGGGTAGATTTTTGTTCCCTATTTTCGAAAATTTGAGTATAAATTTCATCTTGTTTACTTTTCGAACATGACATGACTTTCTTACTTTGAGCGATTTTCGAAAGAGTAGATTCGCGAACATTAGGGATAACTTTAGCTTTGTTCACAAAACGTTTGGCGAAACCGTTAGATTTGCTCAGAATATTCTTACGTTTACGTTTACGTTTGGGTTCCTTCACAATTTGAGGATCAACCAAAGTAACTAGATTAATTAAATTAATTCCTTTACCGGTATCAGAATCGGTTATTTCCTCGTCTTCACCATAGACTTCAACCTCCATAACCTCTTCTTGCTGCTCAGGTATAGCTTCAATTTCAGGCTCCTCGTTAACTTCGTTTAACGGTTGTTGTTCAGCCATAATGGCAGGTGGTTCGGGTACCGGATCGGGTTGACGAATCGGAGCGTCGCAACGTTGGATAACAATCTGCGGTCGCAGCTGATCAAATCGTTGGATACGAACAACTGCAGAGTTTAGTTGTCCTTCGATGTGTTGACGTAACTCTTCCTAAATTTTTGGACAAAAATCGGTATTAACATTTTGGTAATCACAGTAGGCACCAAAATACCGTTTAAAATACTATATCGGTTATAAAAACGTTATTGTACATAGACACATATACATCATAGTTATAACTTTACGAATATCAATGGATTTAACAATTTTTTTACCTGTCGTACATTACGACTCAAATCCATTGGTTCATCTTGAACGACATTGGCTTGCGCTAATGCGGCTTCCTCTAGCTCTCTCGCATTCTGAGCTTCGATAGCTCTACGTGTATCGATCTAAGATTACAGATAAACGTTTATCGAATCAGTATCATATAACCGATTGAAATTTTACTAGCGTAACATGAGAGACATACTTCTGTTTTACGACGTTCGATATATGCTCGGTATCGGCCACATCTCGCCTTATACGCAATCAAATCTTCTCGAAGAGATTCTAAAACCTCTTGTTTGGTATTTAATGCGCGAATACCATCTTCGACCACATCCTCTTCTAACTGGACGATTTGAGCCGTATTGGTTAACTCATCGTCGTCAATCGTTTGTGCCCGAGCCTCAAGTACTGCATTTGAGCAATCGACTAAAACGTTTCTCGAACGACTGCTGAATTCCGGATATACAATAGGAAGCTCGAAAGTGTAGTACATGGCGTAACCACCTATATTACAACATCTCGATATAATAACGATTTCCTACATTTACCGATTGGTTATAATCATAACAACGCTTACTTTTTCCATCTCGTGTATAATAAAGGTTACGAATCATCCTCTGAAGATTCTGCTCTTCAATGACGCCTCTATTAGCCGCTGCCATTTCGATACGTTTTTATTCCTAAGATTTGATTTCGACAGCGTTTCGGAACACAAACGATAACTCTGAACCCTTTTTTTTGAGACTTTCTTCTTAAATTTCTCACGAAAATACACAAAATTTCGGATAACCAACTTGATTTCTACTTAAACGTTTTCATACGAACACATTAGTCATTCTTAAATGCGCATTTTCTCTGTTATACCAAAAAGTGGCGAGACCGATCACACTAGAAGCGGTTTGCGTTTTTGGCTTTCGTCTGTGACAATGGAACGTATTTTGTCTGTGTTCGAGTTTTCGTTTTGTCTGTGTATCGTTCGCGCGTATCGCGTCGAGTGTGTTTGGGCTTAACCGTTTCTTCCTATACTCGTTGCTGGTGATCACATGTTTCACAGAATACATTGTATTCGGCTCACGAGTTCCAGATAACAGAACAATGGGGTTCGATTTGTTATCGGTTCGGTTTCAGATGAAACTAGTTTTTCTGTCGTTTTTAAGGATTTCTAAATTTTGGAGGATAATTGAAGGAGAATACTTTGGAATAAAATATTTTCTTTTTCTCAACTTCGAATTATCTTCTCGTCGTACGAATTCTACGAATTTCACGTAAGTACAATATCGTTCAAAAGTAAACGTTTTTCGCTAATTACAATATAATTAGGAATTAATTTCGATGAATAAAGTTTGATTTCTTACACTTTCTGTAGATGACGGATATGTCTTTCGTACTGATTTCCAGCATCATCTACGAATTGATAAGCGTTTTGGCCTAATACTTTGGATATCGTATAAGGACCTTTCCACTTATGAAACAACTTTCCTGTCTGTCTTTTTGCGGCATTTGAAAGCTGTACGAATTTAGCTAACACCTTATCGCCTACAGACAATTTCACAAAACGGTTGTTCAGTTTGGAATAGAACTTTTTTCGTTGTTCAAGCATTTTCTTCGTATTTTCTAATGCTTTATTTTTGATTTCAGTGAATTCTGGATCGGGTATGTCGATTAAATCGCCTGAAGCATCGAACGTTTTCTGCTGAAATAATGTGATTGGAGCGATTCCAGTGACTACATGTTCAGTTTCGTTTAATCTGCGCTCAATTTTCTCGAGGTGCTCATCCCATTTATGGTGTTCTGATGGGCAATAAATTCGCAGACAGTCACCTATCACCTTCATCCGTGTTTCAACCGGATTACTCTGGGGGGTATAAACTGATGTGAGTCTAATTCTCACCCCCTTTTCGTGCCAATATTGTTTCCATTTCGGTGATGTAAACGTTAAGGCTCGATCGGTTAAAATTATCTTAACTTTACCATATTCTGAAATAAAACTATTTATGGCTTCACAACAATTGTTCATAGCTGTTTTAGCTACCGGATATAACCGAGTGAACTTTGTGAATACGTCCATAATTACAATCAGTTTCGTGTTTCCACGATCCGTTTTCGTAACCGGTCCGAATACATCTACCGATATCATCTCGAGCGGTTCTTTTGCTTCGATCGACTTAAATTGACCTACTGGAGAATAATTAATGGCTTTATTTTTCCTGCAGGTCATGCAGTTCCGGCAGAAGTCTACTACTTGATCCTTACACTTGGGCCAATCAAAATGACGCCGGATCACCTGTAGTGTCTTCTTAACACCCGGATGAGAGTACTTATCGTGGTAAAATCGGATGAAATCTGCTCTAACACAAACTGGAGCATATATTCGAGATTGTCCATCACGATTTATGTAGTAAGCAATACCGTTTAAAATTTCTACATTTCTTATTTTCTCTCGTACCGCTTTTCTGACCTCAGGGCAACGTTTTTGTAAATCGTTCATATTCGCCATAATCGTTTCCAGCGAATTACCACCTTGTCCATTGTCTCCGATGAACATGACGGGTGGATACGTCATATCCTTTGGACCGTTTATGACTTCGAAATACCGGGAAAGAGCATCGGGTGCTACATTATCTTTGCCCGGTATATGTTCGATAGCCTTAATGTCGTAGTTGTTAATGTACAGCCTCCATCGATTTACTCTTTGCGAAGTAGATTCGGCTGTTTTGAGGAAATACGTCAGTGCGTGGTGATCAGTCTTCCAGTGTATCTCGTAGCCCAGTAGCATATATCGGTTTTTCTGGAGTGTGTAAACCATCGCCAAAAGTTCTTTTTCGAAAGTTTGGTAATTTCTTTCGGCTTTATTCAGCATTCGGCTGCACATTGCTACTACGTCCTGTTGACCGTCATCTCGTATCTGTATTATCATACCTGCAATCGCATAATTTGATGCGTCGGTTGCGATGAAAAACGGTTTTGACCAATCGGGGTGGACATTTAGTAAACGTTTAGCGATCTGTCTCTTTAAGAGATCAAATGCGATCTGGTGTTTCCCCTCCCAGACAAAAGGTGTATCAATCCGGGTCAAATCTCGGAGTGGTACTTCTAAATCCGAACATCTGTGGATGTGATTCCTGTAGTATCCGACTACTCCGAGGAAGGATCGAGCGCTCTTCTTGTCTGTTGGTCGGGCGTATTGGGTTATAGCTTCAGCTCTTGCTGGATCAGGGCTGATTCCTTGCCTGTCGATGACGTATCCTAGATATTTAGCGGATGATTCGAAAAATGAACATTTATCGAGTCGTATGGCCATGTTCGCTGCGTTTGCTTTTTTCAACACGATATCTAGGTGCTTAAGATGATCTTCTGCTGTCGCAGAGTGTATTAGAATGTCATCTACATATGCGCATGCAAATTGGTCACAATCCGCTAAAACGATTTTCATTATCCGGATGAAAGCAGGCATAGAGTCTTTTGTACCGAAAGGTACTCGATTATGAAGGTAAGGTGTTCCTTTATATCGGAAACCTGTATATTTCTTCGATTCTTCTGCAAGTTGAATTTGCAAAAATCCCGATCTGAAATCGATTTTCGAGAAATATCTAGAACTGTGAAAACGAGTTTTTATTTCGTCTATTTTCGGTACGGTTTCTCCGTGCGCTCTCATGTATTTGTTGATTTCTCTGCAGTCTAAACAGAGTCTTAATTCGCCGTTTGGTTTTCTTACAGCTAGTAGAGGTGAATAGTAATCGCTACTTCCTTGCTTCACGATTTCGTTTTTGAGCCAATTTTCCATCAGAGCATCAGCTTCACCTTGCATGCTTTTCGGCACCAATCTTTCTTTCGGGTCCATATGCGGGATGCTCGGATCCATTCGAAATTCGTGGAAACCAGCTGTACAACCTCTGATTTTATCTTCGAACATCGGGTTCACGTCGATTAACGTTTTCAAAAATCGATCTCGAACGCTGTCGCTTTCTTCAAGTTTCAAGCTTTCGATATCTTTTTTCACTTGAGGATCGATTTTTAGATCTTCTGGTATGGTTAATAAGATAGCATCCATACCTCGCATCTCGTGGTAAGTGTATAGCTTGAATGGTGTTCTGTCATCACTTTCTGGATTCAACCTCCATTCAGCTATTCGGTATTTATGATCTACTACTAAACCATATAGAGTTCCAAGGAGTTCTTGACCGACTATAATCGAGATGTGAAGTTCTTTCACAACTTTTAGTGGAATACTAACTTGATGTTTTAGTCCATCTAGATCTATTATGAGCATATCGATTCTGCACATATAGATAGTTTTTAGAGTTGTTGCTCCCGCTGCAACCTTAATACTGTTGTCTATATGTTTCACCTTGTATACGTTTATTCCAGGGTGATTTGCTTCGATAACTTCTAATTGTTCTCTAGTAATATACGAGTCTCTAGAACCACTATCTAGCATGATAGAGTAGGTTTTCTCACCGATATATACTGGCATGTACATATGTTCTTTGCGTTCTCTATCGATTGCTGAACAATTTTTATCTTCTGAGCTAGAATGTAACTCGTCTTCTCCTAAACAGGATACGATAAAATTGGAATCGTTCTCGTAAACGTTTTGCGAACCTTCACTATCGAAATCTGAAGGTGCTGTAAAAACATCTTCATCTTCGTAAGGTGTGAAATCTTCTGATTCGATTTCAGATTCATTTTCCGCAGATGGTGATTCTTCTTTTTTCTTTTCAGGTACAGTTTCTTCTACTTGTTGCTGTACTTCATTGGTATTTGTTAGAGGTGGTAAAGTGAATTCGGATCCTGTGAAGGTTAACCCCTCCATTTTACCTCGACTGCCGATCATATAGACAGCGCACATAGGTGGTTCCGTGCTAGAAGGTATAAATTTTCGGATTGTATCGGCTAACTCTAGATCCATTTTCATAGCGCCTTCAAAGGTGTAGCGCATATGATCTTTTCCACCTTCTGTGGGGATTTCGTAATAACCGTTTCTAGCATCGATTTTCCCATCTTCACCGATAGTAGGTGAGGGTGTCAATTTCTTTTGAACATCGAAAATGAACATACGATTCAGGTTATTTTTCAGCTCCCACAGTTTACTGTTTACAAGTTTAATTCGACCTCGATATGCTCCATCTCGTTGTCTTTCTGGACGAATCGGTATAGTCGCAACGATCGCGGTCTTAATTTTAATCTCATCGAAGAGATACTGTAACAATTGTTTTAATTTCTCGGTAAAATCGTCTAAATCGAAATCCCTATCGTCAATCATATATTCGGTCATACCGATAATGATTTCGTCATCTTTTCGACTACAATCTTTCGTTGCATTTAAAAGCGAATAAGGTCTAAAGATTTTAGGGAACGATTTTACTTTTGGATCTACTTTCCCGTACAAATTTGAGTTCTTCGACTTAGTTAGCCAACTCAAAAAGGAAGGATCCCCGAATACACGATAATTTAGCCACCGCAGGGTAGCTGGGTTTTCTTCCAAAGATAAAACGTGAGGCATAATTTCTATCGGTTTAGAAATTGGTTTAACATCCTCTGTCTTGCTAACATTAAAAGTCTCTTTTCTAGAATCGAACTTACCGATATTATCGTTTCTCGCAAACGTTTTAGTAACCCCAGATTTCACGAAATAACAATTTTCGCTACTTTCGGTCTCTAACAATTTAGGTTGCTCTACAATTTTCTCGAGCTCACCGTTTTCGGAAACGTTTACCGCAGTTGATTTCTCAACCGGGTTTTCGGTTACAATTTTATTTTTCAATCGATCTTTCTTCTCTTTTACTTGAGTCTTGTCGATGAGTGTACTAGTTTTGTTTCTAGTTTGGAATGTCACTCGCGACCTGGGTTTATTCTTCAGGCCAGCTGTATGGTCGCCTACAGCTGCCATTACTCGTTTCCCGAGCTGTCTTCGTCATCAGATTGGATAGCATTGTCGGTGGTATAAGCATCAGTTTCATTTCCGACACCTATTGCTGCTACTGCTTTCGTGCGGGTGAATGGACGTTTTGGCTTTTCTTTCTCGCTTTTCTCGTTTTCACGATAAGCATATGAGAATTCGTTCACTATCTTGTGATTAGCCTTCTTCCGTTCGATTCGGCTCAAAGCAACATTAAGAGCTTTCGGACTCTTAAAATCTTTCTCTTGTAATGAGACCACGTAACTCATGGGTGCTTTCTGTGTCACAAAAACGAATCGATCTGCCGCATTTACTTCACACTCGATTAGCTTGGTGTTGATGATTTGCAGGAACGCTGCTATGTTTTCTACACCAACTGATTGTCTGGTCCAGCTCAAGATTTGATTGCATCTGGCTCTCTTAGCACTCTTAGACCATGCTACTTGGAGAAACCAGCTCTTCATGATTGGGTATGGTACTTTCCTTGGCATAGTCGTACACCTACTGTACAATACTTCCTTGAATAATTGTCGGAACAGTACCCCTCTCAATTTTTCATCGCCTTTAATATGGTCAGTCAGACCTTCAAATTCTTCGACGAACATAGGTGGTGAGCGAGTATCATTTTCCTTGTAGGGATCCATTTTGGTTGGATCTAGGCAGGGCAATTGGATATTATATCGGCTTCCACTACCGCTTCTCCTAGATCGGTTCGGTTTTATACCTCGTTTGGAATATTCCCTTTCCGATTCGGAAGTTTCGGATTCTTCTTCTTTGATATAGTCGCTCCACAGCTCGTCTTTATCTGGTTCATAATCGTCATCTGACGAATATCTGTCTCTTCTTGAACGACGCGAATCGTCTTTATCTCTACGAGATTTGTCTCTATCGTCATCATAATAACGTCTACTTCTGTCGTTTCCGTTGTCACGCGAATTTCTTCGGCCTCGATCGGGTTTCCTCTTATCTTCATCATCTGGATCTGAATCTCGATGATCACGATGGCCTTCTCGTCTAGACGGTCTTCTATCCGGTTCGCGATCTCGGTCTCTCTCGTCTCGATATCTATCTCTATCATCTCGATAACGGTTTCGATCTTCATCTCTGTCTCTAGACCGTCTACGGTACTCTTCGTAACGTTCACCTCGCCGCTCGCTTCGACGTTTTTCGGCTTCTTCGCGCTTTGCTGGTGGTGAATAACGCTTACCGCGACTATTTCTTCTTTCAGGTATCTCATCTCGGATACCATCATCGTGTTTATCTTCTTTGATATCGGTTCCAGTGTCTCCGATATCGTCGTGTTTGTGTAGGCTTGTCGAAGCTGCGATTTTGGGATTGCCTGTAAAACTCTCTAGGCTATCTCGGATGATCGGTTTGTTTCCTCTGGGTAAACCTTCGCGATATTTATTCATACTTTCAGAATAATATCTCGGATGAGTAGGTGTCTCGTTTTTCACCTCTAGCTCATATTTACTTAGTTTCCTAACGACTTCTTCCATCTTTCTCAGATCGTTTTCACGATTGCTTTGCTCATCGGTAAGATAATCGTTTAGGATCGTACGGTATTCTTTCTGTACCTCGAAGGTTTCTTTGAGCTTCTTTTTTAAATCGTCGACTTCTAGATTATCGATGTCTTCTATCTCTACAATTTCAGGGATATCGACCTGCTTCTTCTTATATTTTTCTACGATTTCACGACTCTTTTCAATATCTACAGTGAAAAGTTCAGTCTTCTCCTTGGGAGATAGTGCGAATAGATGTGGCTCGAAATAATGTTGGCAGGTAGCTCCAACATTGTCTCTTCGATCATCGTATGCCACCTTCCTATCATCTTCGGAGTCGTAATCGCTATGGCGGTTAGGTTTCTTCTTTTTACCACCTCTATGTTGAGGGGTCTCGTCGGCCCTCCGATAGCGACCATCGTAGTGTCTAGGTCTGTACGACATATAGGCAGATTGTTCTGAAACGTTTATCGAGACAAAAGTCTGATCTATATTGTCTTAATCCGGTAAAAAGGGAAATATCCGTGGGTAAAGAAAAACGTTTTCCGATAGATAAGTTCTATGGATTTATGAGAATATATGCACAAAAATATAGGAGAGCAATATACCTGATGACACAAGTTAAAAATATACGAAATCAAAATTGGCAAGAATATTACAACTGCTAATTTTGGTAAGGAGGTAATCGGTTCATATACTTTTATGGGATATATTCAAAAATGTGGGACTAATATTGTAGTCACTCTATAGAGAGTCCAAATCTATAGGTGTGAAAATATGGGAATGGTGTAAACCTTTCTAAAAAAAAACAAAAAAATAATTTTCAACTTTTAAAGTTAAATTCTAGGAAAATCGTTTACACTCTAAAATTACGTTAATTTGAAGAATAATAAAAAAACCTAAAGGTTGTCGAAACAACAAAAATTCCGAAAATGGCAAAAATCTAAATATTTATTTCAAAAAGAATTTCAAACTAGGGGAATAACAATTTCCACTAGGTAGATATAGTCAACATCCACAAACGCCAATCTGTGTTTGGATTGAAGGATAAAAATAGGATTAGACAGGGGGAAGTAGCCTAAAAGGTTGCTGCTTAGCAAACAGCAGCGTCTGGAACGGATACTCAGGGAGTCAACACTATGAGTAAGCCAGGTAGGGAAATGACACAGTCGCCAGTCACATTTTTCAGGATAGAAAATGGACAAAACCAAAGGGAAATTTTAAAAGGGGGGGACAGAATTTCACAGTTAGGAATAATTCGACGGGCTAAGTCGGTATCCAATAAGAAAGAGACTTCTAGGAGTCACAGCGGTTCCGGTTAGGATCTGACAGTCCTGGTAGGAAAACCTAAGGAAGACATATTGCATCAGATCTCAGAACCAATCTATTTAGAAGTTAACGAATGGTAGTAAAGGATAACCCTACAGGAATAGAAAATTGGATTTTAGGATTTACGAAATTTATTAGTAACGGATAAACGGTTTGGTTCGCATCACAGGACAGAGAGAAACTAACCCCTCAATCCTGTCACGGTCGCCATATAATTAGAATTATTAGACCGAAGGGAGTGGCCTCATCGATTAATCTGAGGTGTCCGAAGCCACCACAAACAAAAATCTCAGATTATTACTACCACGATCTAATAAAGCACAAGACAGCAGAGTTAGTTTAGATACTCCAAAAACGATTAAATTCTGAAAATCCTAAGCAAAAGAAAACCTAAGCTACATTGGAAAGAAAATTTAGAAGAGGGAATTAAAAAGAGAGAAGAGAAGGGGTCAATCCGTTTTACATGACGAGAGGGATATACAACGTTGATTACGATATCATACCTAGCTTATATTTGTTATTCCCCATATTGGGGGGTGAAACTAAAACATCCTACCTCCTACCTTACAAGAGCAAAACAAGAAATAAGAGTAAGAGTACATACCACCAATAATTGAACGATTTATTAACCAGGTTATTTGAACAGCACAAAAAAACAAGTTCTCCACGAAAATGAGAAATAATTCGAATTGTAAATAAAAATCACGGATTTCCAAATAAACGAAATGAATGAAGATTCTGCTTCAAAAATAAAGAACACGGTAAAACGATGAAGATGAAAATAACGATTTCAAACTCCAACAAAAATATCAAACTTCTAAAAATATTCTAAGTTCAGAAACGATACCGAAAAAAATCAATCAAGAGAACAAAATTCAAAACGACAACCGATTCCTTCAACGAGGAAAATCAATCAGTGAGGATTCAAGCTCTCAACCGAACACGACTCAGGAGGCTAACATCTTCCTCAACGGATTTCTTAGAACGTTATTTGCACCCCACTCACATGCGCGCTCAGCTTGCCAGAGTGAGTAGACTTACCGAAATAAAACTTACCATTAATAATTTCGAAATTCCCTAATTACAAAACGTTTTGGCAAGCTACGAAAAAAAATAGAAAATAAAAGGAGCGAGTATTAAAATTATTTCGAGATTGGCAGTAGAAATAAAAAAATTTAAAAAAATTAAATTTAGTAGAACCCCCTCTCTTCGGTTCCCTCAATATAAGGTTTCAAAAATGTACCATCAACTACATTTTAAGGGAGTTGATATAGGTTTGTTGGTAACCCAACATGCTAGATATGTCCAAAAGCAATTCAGCAAAAAAAAAAAAATGAATAACTAATCATAATAATAATACCCATAATAAGCTCTAAGTTGGTAAGAAAGAATTAACATTCACATTTATTTTCTAGATCGATAAAATAAGTAACAATGAAGCATATACGTAAATGTAACTATAAACCAGTCTTTCCTATAGTATCTCGAGCTCTACAATCTTGACAAATACACAACAAAATGAAGAACAATAAAAAATAAACAGATGAAACGAAAAAATTGATTGATAAATGGACAAATAAAAATATATACTTAGTAGATGACGGATATGCTCCAAAAAAAAAACAAACAAACAAAAACAAGTATTAGCAATAACAAATTTCATTTTAGAGATTCTATCAGCCTTCTTTCGACTCGCCTCATTAACTTAATTATAAAATTATGCTAATTGCGTATTTTCTCTGAGCAATTTAACCCAAATTATATGGTGCTCAAATTTCTAATTTTGTTTTTCCCTAAAAATTTTTCAATATATCGAAGGATTTTTTTTTTTGAAATGAAAATTCTAAAAAGATACATGTGTCGCTTTCTAGAGAATAACAGCTGACTATTGCAATATATTCTACCTTTAGTTTAACAAATAGTTCAGGATTTCCCCTATATCTATTCCAAATATCATCAGCATTAATATGATTTTGACATCAGTACAGCTCCTATGCAAATTTTAAATGCATTTTTTCTTGAAGTTGGACTATGGCAAAAATTATTGTTTTCTTCCTTGACCCTAATTATTTGGGATTGAATGTGAGATATGAAAAATACCTATTATCATATAATCTCTTGAAAAAGCTAAATCGTAGTACTCACGTAACATTCACAAATAAAAATAATGATAAATTTTGAAAAATTCAACTAAATTATAATAGAAATAGATGGAAGGAGGATGTTTCACTGGCCAAATTGAGACTAAAAAATCATATAATAAATGTTGGTAACAACTACATAAGGAGACAAATCAACATTAAGAAATACCTAAACGATTTTGCAGCTACAAAATAATAAATAATGGTAAAATGTCATCATGCATGCAGATTTTCGGTAATAAATAAGGATTAAAAATTTTTCCATAATTTAATGAGATTTGGTACTCGACTAAATGACTAGACCAATGTCTTACAAAGTAGATCTCTCCTCGAAGGATTATTTCAAGCTCTAATCAAAAACAGTGTAATCAAGTACGGCGGTAATATTTTTTTCATTTTCACGAATTAAAAGTTTATAACGCTTTCGGATTCAGCTAATTTAATGTTTTTTAAATAAGCTACTGAGACCACCACCGGAATTACTACTTTTACTGGTTTGCTTCGAAGGTACGTCACCATTTTCGGGCAGTACACGGGATAACATTAAAGGCTGACCAAAAGGCCTTGTGCCTGCAGCGTATGGTATCGTTTCTGAAATTAGAAGTTTGTTGCACAAATCAGATTGGTATGAAATTGAGTTAGTATATATAGGAAGTTACAAGGAGGTTAGTGAAAATTTATTAAGTTCTCCTGTTAAGAGATGTTTTTCAAGAAATGGAAAATGCACAAAATTTGTTAGTACTATTATTAAGAGTGATTTAAAAAGCACAATATTCGGATTATTGGTTATGCTAAAAAAGGAGTTTGTGTTACACTGCATTTGGTCTAATGGACTTGCAAATTTGCCGTTTTTAAAGAGATTATCAAATCAATTCCTGATCATACAGCTTAGATTCATGAATGCCAAAGAAAGTTGACAAAAATAATTACCGAAGTTCTTTAAATTGAAAGAGGAGAGAAAGTACTTCATCACTTTAATTCGATGTGAAAGCAAATTGGAAAAATCATTTCTTACAAAAGTATACTTCCATTCTTTTCTTAGTCCAGCGAAGCACCAAAGAATTTTCGAAAGAAGGGGCTGAGTCTTAATTCGTTTCCAAAAAACAGAAATTTCATGAAAAATTTTTTCATTCAGTCTTTCGTTGATGGAATCTTATGCATTAGGTGCGACTTCAGCTTCCCAAGCCCTTTCTCGAGTGTATCACTGTTTGAGTGTAAATGGTTGTAAAAGTTTCACTACCTGAGAGCAATTATCAAATCTCACACCATTTTCATCAAATTTTCATCAACTGATTGGTCAAGCACAAAAATTGATAACGAAAATTGATTTTTAAATTTCAAAAATTATTAAAAAGTAGCTTGAGCTCAATCAATAAAAATTTCAAGTTATCACCTCTTCGTTGTTGCTGCTAATTACCAGCTAATATCTAAACCTTCATAATCGCTCTACTCCAAATTTCATGACTCTCTCACTCAATAATACTGGACTTCAATGTTGATCATTTCTCTTAGTCCTTCATAGGCGAACCAAGTACAGTTTCCAAACTTACTTTTCAATTTTAATTGTACATGAACATTTTTTTTACACTACGTCTAAAGCACATGAAAACCACTCAAAAGTCAGCGTCAGCAAATCTCAGCTGCAAGCAAAAGCTATATGAAAAGCACACCAAAAACACATACACTATTACCAGCCAGCAAAATCAACTGGTTCACTGCCATTGGAGAAGAAGACTGTCATGCAAATGCGCAGATGAAAATGAATTTATGTATACTCGCAAAACGAAAGAAAAGTAAGGAAAAATCATACACAAAATCACATCATAACATGTCCTAAATAATGGAGATAAAAAGACAAAAAAAAAACCATAATGAAACAATCGATACTATTTTAGAACGCCTTTACCGTGCTGTAATTTTATAAAAAATTATATCGTGTACACGTAAAAGAAAAAGAAAAAAAAAAAAAAAAAGGTCACAAAAACAACACCATTCAAAAAACACAACACCTGTACAAAAGAACGGAAAAAATAAAAGAAGAAAAAAAATGATAAGGTATATAAAAAAGAAAAAGGAAGATAGAATATAAGAGCATACTTTCGGGTAAGGAGATAGATCTTCCGTGAGATCTTCCCCCGCCGAAAACGGTGAAACTGCGAACACCACC
Organism: Parthenolecanium corni; assembly: GCA_038050395.1. Lineage (NCBI taxonomy): Eukaryota > Metazoa > Arthropoda > Insecta > Hemiptera > Coccidae > Parthenolecanium > Parthenolecanium corni. Next base: position 868,775 of record JBBCAQ010000002.1, read on the forward strand.
AAATAATCGTCTCTTGCGAACCGTTTCTGAAATTGTAGGCTGCTGACGATGTTCGACATTTGGCCAACCACCATAATCTGCTTTAATCGTAACTTATATCAGATTAGAATTTGGCAGTCCAAAGAAATGAATAATTTGGACTCGAAAGAAAGAAATATGTGGGTGACACAAACCTGGAGAAGCAAATGTGGTAGAAGAAAAAAAAAATGAAGAAAATGGGTGCTAAATTAGTGAATGATTTTAAAATGAGACGAAATAAATCATGCTTTACTGGAACTGAATTCAGAAAGTGAACCATACAGCTAAATTTTCAAAGGACTTATTGAAATTTTGAGTCGAGACTTTTAAATATGCTGATCGAGGAGGGGCTGGGAGGTGGGACTCCAAAACCTGCTGAAAGTGGATTTTTTGAAGTGAATGTCAAAGGGCTACAATACTAGCTTAAATGCGCGGTTCAAACTGGAACCAGGTTCAACCTTGAATTGTCATTATTCATACTCTGGTGTTGAACCCCAGTTGAGCCAGTACGCATTCTATCTGAATTATAAGAGAAAAAAAAAGGAAAAGAATAGATAAGCATAACATTGCTCGAGTTCATTGGAAAGTGATTAGCCACGAATAAGCTTTAGGGTTTGAATATGAAAATATGACTGTGTATTTATCAACTATGCCTACGTATGAGCACTTTCTAGTAATGAGAAAATAATATAAGCACGAGTACCTATTAATTTTTCTCTGTAAGAACTTGCATGGTGAAACAATATCAAAATGAATTTCTAATGGACCTCCAATAACTCACAAATTCACGCTAGGGTAATGGTGAAAAGAAAATAATTTAGCAACGCATACATAAATTCATTTTTTCTCAATGCCCTAGTAGTATAATGTTAGTCGAAGAAATTACAAACATCTAATTATACAACAACATTATTGCACAATACCAGATTTTATTGAAAAATATATATTTATGCAGGTATGCGAATGTGTGATTTTTCATAATTAACTACCGCCAAGATCTAAAAATTTGTGAGTAAAAGCAGAATTATAGCTCATGTATTTACTGGCTAAATATAATTTAATGGACGAGAAAAATGGTGAAAAAAAAATAATAATAATAATAAGGGAACTTGATTTTATGGCAAAAGACTACTGAAGAATAGAGAAAGGATAGAGGTTTCAGAAAATATTTCAAGACGAGTAAATTATTTTCTTGGTTATAATATTTCGTCAATGTAAGACACATAAATGCTTGAATAATTTCAAATATAGTACGCAACACATAATCTACGTATGTCTTCCTTGTAATAGCAGGTTACCGAACGAATTAACTCGATTGTTTCGGTTTCAAAAACTACAAAGCACATTATTCGTACCTACTTGACAGAATATTATGGTAATGCATAATCTACATGAAAGCACAATTACTAAAAAGTTTAAAAAATATACTTACCTACGCGGGAAATGTTAGCAGATTAAAAACTAAAAGATTCAAATAACCTAAAAATACTATCCCGACAGAATTTTTTAATTGATTATTCTATGAAAAATAGAAATTATTTTTGTCAAAATGATGAATTACGAACGAGGAATGATTACTCTGTGGCATATTCGAGACAAAATAGTGAAGACTTTGGAGTACAGACAGCTTCTAACATTACTATAAATAGAACAGAAGAATTGTAAAGAAGAAAGAAAACTATAGAAACTATCTAGAACAGTGCTATTGTTTTTAAAGTAAACCTCTACACAAGTCAATTTACACACATGAAAACCTTTTATACAAACCTGGTACTTAATCGTGAACGTCTGAGAGACTATCAAAAAGCAAATTAATCGTAAAATAGAATACTCAGCCTAAAGGTACTGAGGGTACAACATAACCGAAAATTAAGAAAACTGAAGGAAAAGTCATGGCGATTTTGAATGATTTTTGGTACCTACATATTTATAAATGTAAGAATCAGTTCTAACAATGCACAACTGATTTGATGAACATTTTCACAAAAAATTACAAAGGAGACACGTACATTTGAGGTCGAGTATTGTTGCAAAATGTAAGAAACGCCATTTAAAAAAATTTCTAATTGATTGGGTATTGTTTCTTGGAGGATTTTTAGCGGGGAATCGACTAGTGTGATTCGATATTCAAGAAAAACCATTCTAAGAGCCATTTTGAATCTTTGAAAATCTATTTTGTTGCAAAAACGCAATAAATCCGCAGCATTTTGACGCAAAACGTTACAAATCCATCGTTAGAAGCATATTTGTCGACAAAAGTATGCTTATTTTCCTTTTGAGGACAATTAGCCTTATGCCATGGTTATACCATCATGACGTGTGAGTGTTTCAGCCATAAAAGTACTTTTCAAATAATAAATGGGTATTCTACCTGTCTTATATTTTTTTGGTGGTAATTATGGAGAAGACTAACAATGAATAGGTTGATAAGCCATTTTGAAATTTTGTCAATAATGTAGGTATAGAAGGCAAGTCATCATCATTGGGCACAAAAAGAAGTCTCGCATAACACTGAATGAGGTCTGCTAGAAATGAAAATGGCATTAACCTGCATGAATGAAACTGCAGTAAATCTTACTGTCCGAGTTCATCAGATGGCTTTCTTACAGTATCATCATCATACAATGTATTATGTATTTGTAAATTACAACTTTGTATGGTTACCTTATCAGATATAGACATTTTATAAGTTACTTAATTTCAAATATCCAGCGGAGTAGACCTACTAAAAATCTCGAGAGACTGGTGGAAGCTCATTTTACCCCTGTACAATATAAATAAAATAATGCTGAGTCGGTTATGAGGACCCTACAAAGATAAATGCGCAGTTCAACAGATTTATAAAACACTACAGAAGATGAAACTGATACGAAAATCAAGTCTATGTAGTATCAATGCCGATGCAATAAACGACCAAAACGTTACTATTTAATGAAAGAAACGAAAATCGAATGCAGATATATAGATCGGAATGACAAATACTGCGTTCGCACATTCAGCGCTAAAAGAGGCAGAACTGGTAAATGATTATAGCTGATTCGTAGAGCAGACCTGAATTAGAAACAACCGGAGGCGAGTTCACATTTAGCGACTGTCCAATGCGTGAAACGCTCGTAGGATGACAAGGCTTTCTGGGTGGCTCCGCCGGTGCCGTTATTCTAGCAGGCATGGATTTAATTTCATTTGCTTGCTTAATTACTTGGTATGTATTGTCGCTTTCAGTAATCGGCTCCTCCGCATAACCTACACCATTTGGTACAATGCAATTTTCAATAGCTACACGTATCGGTTTGTATGGCGAGTAACACAACACACATACACACGCAGCATACACGAAGAAATTGCAATTTGATTGACAGACTATGGTGTCTAATAGAGTCAACATTTTTGAAGAAATTCGAATCCACAAGAAGAAAGAACAAAAGTAGACGCATTAACATTTGAAAATATGCGCTGACTGATACGGAGTGCACAACAAATAAGACTAGACTGGATGCAGTCTTATATTTAAAAGATAATGAGTCTGAAAATCTATAATATGTGTGAAACTAAAGCACCCCTTGTCAGAAAATCTACTATCCGCAGACTCGAGACTCTCGTGAAAGAATAGCAGACCTGCGTAATTTCACGAATAAAAAAAGACAGGAGCTGCTACGAAGGGGAAATTATTTTAATTTTATTGCAGAACGAAGCCTTAAGTACATAGTTCTGCTTCCCTCCAATGAGTGTCCCAAAATCTTTGAGGGTTTTATTTGGATGTGCATAAGAAGAAAATACCTATACCAAGTGCAGACAATTCGGTTTGGTAGTGTAAACGAGACTTTTGATAGACTATCTACCTTTACCTTCAATACTGCAATTTTCTAGTTAATTCGACTTTTCTTTGAAAAAAAATTCAAAGAGAGTACCTAATTTAATTACCGACTAATCAATGTTGGGAATATTATCCTGCGTTCAGATGTGTCGAAGGATGTATAAAAAGTGCACACAAGTGCAGGGGAATATTGTAAAACATAATTTTCGAGAACAGAAAACACACAGAAAACGAAATCAAAAGTGGAAAACACATCACAAATCGTGCAAAAATAAATCCAAAACATCCATATAAAATAAAATAAGCAAATAACACACTCGAATATGAGATATTATGTACAATAATTAGTTGTTATTTGTTTAAATTTCCGTTTAATATTTACAAAACGTCTAATTTTTCATCTTAGAATTTTGTTAAAGAGAAGAAATAAACTGATTTACAAGGAAGACACGTAGACAAATTACGAAGCTGAAGTGGAATTCAGTTTCTACAACTCATACATATTTTGCTAAGACCTAATTGGTTTCAACTATCTACGAGTAGACACAGATATTATTTATACATATGTAGTGGATGATATTAGATGAATGAGAAAAACCTCTTTTGATGCGATATAAATAAAAGTCTCATTTTGTTATTATGAAAATAAGCCGAATATTAGTTTTTCGAGTAGTATTGCCAAACACAATATTAAAGTTTTGGTTTTTGGTTTTTTTTGCCATCCACAATACCTAATTTAGAATTGCTTTGCTTTGAATGTGAACCCGGCGATATTTTCCAACTTACTCGCCGACCACTTGGACTAGAACTTACAGAACTTGGAGAGTGATTAGCGGATGCATTGGGCAATGAAACAGCTGAGGAAATATATAAGCCATTAATACGTACATAGATTAAGTTTGAAAATATTCGAATCAATTGGGAACTGCAGTTATCGGCGAATATAAAACCAAAAAAAATAAACCTACGGGTATGCAACCGGTATTCAAACACGACTAACCAAGACTAACTCTCATATGGCAGAACTATCCTACAAAGCATAACGTCCACTAGCCAGGTATATAGAGTCTTCATATTTTAGTGGGTAAATAAGGTTTTGAGTTGTTACAGCGTAAAACATTCTTAATTAGATGACTGATTTTGAAATTGGAAAAATATCGTATAATGTACCAGTATTTGATGGTGGAAAAAGTTCACGCGTTACTTTTCTTTTTACTATGCCCACATAATCTGAAAGTACATGTACACATAAAAATGACTACCATTATGACTTCCATTTACTAAAAATAAGTTTAATGGAGTCCGAATGATCTAATGAGTGATCCTTGGTGTCTGAGTTATAAGGCTTATGCCTTGCATCAGTTTATCCCATTTAATAAACTACAAATAAAATTCCGTTGCCTTAAAAAATAGAGGAATTCTTTTGAATCACTACACGCTAGTACACAAGGTGAGAGCTGTTTGGCTATCATTATAGCATCCTGCAACGTTGCAAACCCAAATTGTTGAAAAACCTTGGAGGTGGAAAAACGTCTCAAAACGGGTTTTCCATTGAAAATTTGAATTTTTGTTACAAAAAAAAAAAAATGAACAAATAAAATGGTTTACATGATTTCTCTCTGGTTTAGTTGAACCTTGTCTAATAAATTTTAAACCATGATTAGCATTGACTAAAACTGAACTCATTTTAAACCAGCTCTTGAAAATGAACTAGAATCATAACTCCACTTGAATCAGTATTGTACAACTCACCCTTATAAATACATGATCATTTAGTTTAATATTATGTTCCCATATATGAGAGCCGATCTCAGTTTTTTTTTAAACATTCATCATTATACCTACCTACTACAAGAAATACTTTTTTAACTAAATTAATTTTTTCAATTTAATTTCGTCTCAACTCAACATCAAGTTCTCAAAGCAACATTTTTAGAATTGAAAACTTTTTCCACCTTTATATTCGGTCTAACATGAAAGCCATACAGCAGTTATTTAAATTACTTACATGAAAATACCTACCAAATTCAAAGACTTTCATTTTTTACAGCTAAAGGGTGGAAAAAATTGAATGCCGAAGCGCCAAGTAACAAGTTTTTACAAAGTTGTCACTCTGACAGAAAAGACCTAGGTGTAATATGGTACGACTAATACCTACCTACCTATTTTGTAATATTTTAAAGAAAATATTTGGACCAACGTATCGATTTGAGTCGATTAATTATCATCACCAATCAATCGATCTCACAAAAACCAGAAAATTAGAAAGAGAAAAGAAACAAGAACCTTCATTTTTAATTGAAAATCTTCTGAGATAGTGTATATTGATATACAAAAAATTTGAAGCTCGAATGCAGTGCAATTTATTATTTTTCATCTAATGTAAAGTGTGCGTGTGTGTTCATCTAACAGTGAAAGTAAGGTAGAAAACTGGAATCAAACGAAAAGAATTATTCGAAAAAGACGAAAGAAAGGGCTTCAAAATCTGAATACTTTTTGAAGCTTCAACTAAGAGTACGTCTACACCGTTCGCCATCATCTTAAACGAAAATTTCCCAGTTAAAATGAGAAGGGAAATAATATCCATATACGTCTTATCGACTAAATAACGCCTATGAGTAAACTACAAAATAGAAAATGAAATTGCCGCAATAAGAGTTACTTGTCCAAAAACAGCACTGGAATGTGTGGTACGAGAGACACAAAGTGTAAAACTAACACAATTAGACTATCGTGAATAACTGGCACATAAGATTGGGTGCAGGTGTAGTTGGACATAATTTATTATAAAAGTTAATATATTATGTGATATTAATTGGCCATAGAAAAATGTAGCCAGTTAAGGTCGTTGGTTTCGAAATGAGAAAATACTACGAGTACCTTATATAAGGTACTTACCTTCTTCTTCTGGCATATTTGCGATGATGCGAGTTTCGATTTCGGAAGTAGATTTTTGTCTACGCAGCAATCGCGACTTTGTCTGACATTTTGTGGTAACTTTTTCTTGACAGTCGAGATGCACGTTCATCTTACACAGCCTGCATTTTAAACCTTGTCTCGTATGCCCTGAAAACAAAGAATTATGATTTTTTTTCAGTGACATACGTATAAATTTTAAGTGATCCGATCATTTTTCTCGCATTTTATAAGTTAAGATTTAATGTGGTTTTCCCAAAAAGGAACGATTATTTCATATTTTATTGATAAATTATGGACATCTTCATTTAACAAGACGAGTGCGTAACTAATTTAATCATTGTTTTCTCAATACTGGCCTGCGGGGCTTCATACCCCGGGTCCCCACTTGCCTTAGCTAGTATAGAAGAATGACATTTAAATAAGTCGGCAACGTATTTCCCCCATTTTAAGCACGGGTCAGAGTGGTACAAAAGTATATATTACTAACACTTGTCAGTATTGTATCATTCTTGCATGTGGACTTTAGAATCTGGTATCACTTACTCAAACCAAAATAGTGAATTCAGTGAACCATTACTCGTCAGTCGTCACAAATTAAGTACTTAGCTACTTACCACGCAGTACTTGAGAGCATAAATCACACGGTGTAATTTTTTTGTACGTATATTCCTGAAACTGGTGTATCAGCTCCGGGCTGTTGGTAATCTGAAATCCCTCTCTGCCACTTTTCCTGTGGTTGAAAATAAAAATGAAAAGGATTCATTAGGATGCTCGTTATTGATGGCGTATCACTCTTAGGTGTAGGTGATCGAAGATTAATTATTAACACGAATCGGACTGCTGAGTTTGTGATGCATTGCGCATAGTACATTATCAAAATTTTTATAAATGCGTGGTAAGAAGCACTTCTATATATACCTTACACGTTCCTATACATATTCTTACACGTTCTTACATAATCTTACACGTTCTTACATGTATATGTCTTCGCATTTTCTTTTATTTTAATTTATTTCACTCTATTTTACCTTATTTTATTTTCGAATTTTTCACATAAATAAAATTAAATAAAATAAAAAGTAAAATTAAATTAAGTATAAAAAAATATGAAACAAATAACATGAAATAAAATACTTATAAGAAAATAAACTGAAGTATAAGAAAATGTGAGAAAATGTAATAAAAGAAGACTATATTACATGTAAAAATGTATAATCTAATGCTGTAAAAGAGAACTCATCTCCTGGCTTCACTAAACATTCAGTGAAGGCTAGAGCTATCTTGTTCAATGTTCGATTATATTGGGTGTTGAAATTTCAGATTAAAGGACATTTGGGTGACAATTAATAGCCTCTCCCATATCTGACACTAAGCACTCGTTCAGTCACTTTCGTACCTACTCGTATTTCTTAACTTAGTTTTAATGCAAATAGGTGCCAAAATCTTCTTAATAACTTGAATTTGCAAAAAATAATGTAAAAAGTAAGGACAGCAGATGGTAAATTGTTTTTCAATTATTCTAAATTCAAATGAAGATACCTAAAACCCTCCACTTTTTTGATCAATAGTAGAACGTTGCATGTTGATATTTTCCAACTTTAAAATTATCCCTCAATTTTTCAAACAGAATTATCTACATGCGCAGAAAATAAATTGATATTTTGTTAATTAGCGTTCATCACGATTCACAATGTAGGATAATTATTTTTTCCAATTTGTTACCGAGCATGCAATCGTAAAAATAATCAATTTTATTATTATTACGACAAAAAAAGATGAAAAAGTACGTACACTGTTTAAAACCAAAGGTATATAATTACAAAACTGGGCTCTTCAATTACAAAATACACAACTGACGCATCATTTTATTGTATCCGAAGGACATGACATGACCATGAATTTGATAAAAAGGCTAGCTATTGAAAAAGTTCTATAAATACACGATTATGCGATTTCGTGACACGAATTTCAAACAGAAAACAAGCTGTGATTGATTTTAAATTGATTTCAGTGGCTACTCGAATAATAATACATACTTGGAAGGGTGAATTGAACTTTTCAGTCCGCATAATGGAATTAAATTGTATATGTTAGGGAAGAGTAGACAAAGAGCTGTTCTTCTCTGTCCAATAATTTTTTTTTTTTCAAATTAAAACAGCTTTAAACTCCTAACATGACAAATTCTTTTTCACACCATGACGTAAACATACGAGTAATTAAAATTCTAAATATTTCTAGACATTATATCTACCGAACTAAAACATGGACAAATAAAGCATATCTTATTCTGTTCAAAGTCTATTGCAGTAACATATTGGTACATCTACTAGACTACGAAACTAAGCTAAGTAGTTGGTATTCGTGTTTTGAAAGATTCTCTTTTTCTGAAAAAATTGAAAATTCTTTAGGGTAGACAGCAAACAGCTTAGGAGTGCGGTTAAAATAAGGTAAAATGATCGCTTGATTCATTGATGGCTATAGTTGTACAGTTCTGGTTCAATATCGCTCACAGTTATTACCCACATAGTACGTCACACATTGAACTTGACCAATGAACCAATGCCCGCATGAAATTTATATTGTGAATTAGATGGTGGAGGTAAGGTACAGAGATCAAGTGACTAGAATCAATTCTATTTTACATATTTCATCAAAATATTCTGATGGAGTAGACATAACTTCATAGTTCATATTGTTTAGTTTTTTTTCGTCCATTGAAAGCTTTCCAGGACAAAACCCGTGCATATCCGAGTGATTGAATGTACTAACCGCACCAAAAAAGTGAAAACAAAAAGCTATTTATAGGACTTGCAACTTCAAGTGAATATCAAGTGAGCGGTATTGAAAAAACAAGAATTAGCACTTACACCCACCCTTAAGACATCGCCTGATATGGAAGCAACTCAATCTACCCATCTTAAGCTGGTGAGAGGGTATCTAATTCCTGAAATGATATAATTTTTTTTGTTTTTGAATAAATATTTGTAACTACACTAATTTCGTAGCTCCAAATAAAAATATTCACCCTCCTCGCCCCTTCCACAAAAAAACAAAGGCCCAACATGTGCCTATAGACAACCTTTTGAACATAGATATACCGCGACTTGAAAGTAATTTTCCACTTTCTGTTTAGGTGGCCCATTAAATCGCCCCTTGTGGTTTCTACCTAAAGCATAATATTCTTTTGTAATTCAAGTGTCGAGATTGAGAAAGGAGTTTGTGCTACGTATTTCCAGTGCTTGAGAGCAAAATACTGTATTCACAGTTCCGCTTAGACAAATACAATAAATTGTGGTTTGTGGGCTATATCAACGTGTAGATAACGTTTACAAGAAGGAAATCAATTCGTGTGACACGAATACAGCGCAAACGGAATACTGTGATCGAAAATATGAAACATATTTCTAGTTAAAAATTAACCTTACCTCATTGCTATAATGGTGGAAACCGCGTGGTACATTTCATTCTTTCGGCTATCAGAAATGAAATGACAATATACAATAATAATGAGATTAACAGGCGAAAAAATAAAATAAAAAACATTCGTAGAGGTTAAATTTCATTAAAAATTTATGTGAACTAATGAGAAACATGCTTCATAAAGGATTCTATACAACTTTAATGCCGGTTTCAAAGGATTAAAGACTATAGTTTAAAACGGAGTTGCAGTCATTTATATTTTAGTCTAACGGTTAACCTATACATTACACCTAATAATACCTAGTTGACTAATAAGTTGGTCTTTTCAAAGGGGAGGAAAGAAAACTTCAAAAAAATTGTTACGTAATCCCATTTTTCTCTTCATTTTTGAATTTTAAAAATTTGAGATACCCCTCTTCACGTAGAACTGTATAATGTATTATGTTATTGATTCGGAAATCACAACGAATGCATTTCTCATAGCGGCGCTTTTCTATCATTATGAGCACGATGTTTGAAACTTCAATTTATTATTAATATTGCTGCGGTATACTTGACGAAAAAAAAAAAAAAATGGGCTCTGTTGTTCTAATGAATAATTTCTGACCATTCGTCATGCAACATTACACATAAATTATTAACAATCATAATGTACGAGGCGAAACTTGAAACGATGTTTGCGAATCGTCTTCCCCCCAACCAACTATTTTTTTGGTATTTACTCCGTACAGGCGTAAAATATAAAAAGTACTCGTATTTTAGGTGAAAATGCTAGCACTCACATACATAATTATAATATGTAAGTTAATAAGTATTCAAATGGATTATCAAACATCGCTGGAGCAGTTAATTAGAATTTGTACCAAAGAAATGGCCATTTTACAAATATCTGTAGTAGAAAATTGCTGACAGCGACTTTGAGATTTGTATATTTTGCACGAAATTTTGTTTTAAGTGTACACCCGAAACTAGCAATATTCATAGCAGACTCAATTCATTTATCAGTTTAATCGACGCAAGAACTAAATCGTATTTCGTTCAATTAATTATGAGTACCTATTGACTATTTCTATTCAAAAATTTAGAGAAAAAGTAATCAGCTAAGTGATTTCAAGGACACACAACGAGGGGAAATAATTTGAAACTGTCTAAAGTTAGCTAAAGTCTATGTTATTAATAGAATATTTTTAAAAGAGAAAATGTTGATGGAAATTAATAAGTTAATAAAACTTAGCAATGGAGGTTATAGGGCTAGTAAAGGTTAAAAAAATGAAAGTCAAGCGATATTAATTGAAAAGTGAGAAAGAAAATTCGAAGACAATACCGAAAATGAAACTTACTTTTCCGGTTCTCTATTCGATCCATTAGAATTTCCAGTTGTTTTCAAACTTTTAAATGCTTTGAGCCATTTCGATTTCATACTCGCGTTCGATATGGCCGATAATTTTCGATCCCTAGCATTGGCTTCCAAATTTTCCAGTTTGGCTGCAAATAGTTCTTTCTGGAAAATAAAATATTTGCAAGGTATTAGGAAAAAGAAAGTAGCTAAGCACGAGAATTCATGCACAATGTGAGAAAAAATATTACAGCTCCCACTGTATTCATCTCAACCAGACAAATCCAACTTATTGCACTTCTATGGCACCAAAAATGAAGTCATATTTTTTTTTAATCGATAGGACTGATGGAAAACAAAGTTTTACTGAACTTCGGAATAGATATCTAGCATAGTTTTCGAGTTATAGCTGAAAACCGTCAAGGAGTTGGGGTGGAGACTTTTTGCCACATATTCTCTGAACTACACCCAACACATTCCTGTCATAAAATCGTTCGAACCAATTTTTAGCAGGTTTTCAACAGAAAACCTCCTATTTTTGGTCTGACTTAAACAAATAGGCACCAGACCCTCATAGTTATTCGTTTCACGATCTCCAGATTCCAAAAATACCTATCTCGCATTTTGGTGTTTCTTTCTTTCTTTATTTTTTCTTTATTTCGGCATCTTGGGACATATATTTCTTTGTTGCACAGTCGAACAGCCGAACCAATAGGGCTGAAATTTGCACCAAAGGTCAATCTTGACCAGGTCAAGAACTGATTAAAATTTGAAGTCGATCGGTGCAGTGTTTCCGGAGATATTAGCGAAAATGTTCTTCACACCCCTGTGCGACAAAACGAAAACCTGCTTTTTTAGCGCGGCAGACACTGCGCTAGAATTTTTTTTAAACCAATTTTCCAGGGCTAATATATATAGACGACTTTGAGAGCATTTCAAGCAATATACTATTTCTCAAAATTATCTTTACTCTTGATTGAAGATTTCTAGGTTCTTTAAAATGTTTTACGAAACGGCCACTGAGTCCTCTACCCTTCATTTCGCTGGTTATCTAACTCACGAGTTCGTTGCTTCGACAACAGTTGGCTAAAAGCTGATATAAATTATTAAAAACATTCTTGACCAACATTCATTTTCATCATCAGTATTGGAGGCTGCGCAGCACAGCCGCACGCTACAACAACAATCTCCCGCCCACTGCTTTCGACACGTTAATTTCAACAACACATTGACCACGGGGGTCATATCCTTACCATATGATGTCTCAGCTTCATCCAGCCCATGATTAGCACCCACACTCACAATTAGCGCACAAACTGACCAAAAAACCCACGAGCACTTCGACAGTAGTATTATTTCACACTCGAGAAAATGCACAAAAATCGCCGAATATTTACAGCCACCCGACGCAAAAAGATATCTGAAATTTCACTCTTCGATAGGTGAAACGAAACACTCATCCACCACCGAAAAACCCAAATGCAGAATGAACTAGATAGAGCTGACGACCGAAAGCTGAACCCGTACAAAAAAAAAAAAAAGCTACGCGTCCCATTTAGCAGCGAATCGAAACGGAGCACAAAATTCTCTTCAGCAGCCCACCACCCCCAAACCCCTCCACCCAGCGAGATTGCGACGGCGTCCTAACAAACCTCCCTTGGGCTTCTCATCTGATTGTGTGCGTGTGTGTGTGTGTGTGAGAGCGAGTGTAGGTAATTGTATTAGTTTACTTCTCGCATAAACGCAACATTTCTTATTTTGGTTAACTCGCTCTGCTGTTGATACTACTTCCTCGTCCTTATTTTTTGTTTCCACATTTTTCCGCATCTCATGGGCAGAGTGAAGGGGCGCATACATTCTACTGATAATGAAAAATAACATCCTTTAGGAATAATGGAGGCGGAAAATGCCGCCGAAAAATATGGTCGCGACACGAAACAAATTATTTTCCTTTCTCAAAACAGACATTTGGCCGGCATTCTTATAAGGTTTTATTGAGAAACCTTTTTTTTTTATGGCAGTCTTTTTGTCTTCTGCTATTTCTTCGTCTTCCTCGTTTTCTAATTTCGTTGCCTCTTTATATTTAGCTTCGCCTTTCACTTACGTATAAGTTGACGTGAACACAGTGGTATCGAAGCGAATGACGGAAGACTGGTGGAATGACTTTTGCGGTTATAATGTCAGTGGGCAAATAAAAAACAATAATATATACTCGTATGAGCTGCTATTTTCATTTTTAGGTCTACTTCAATGAATATTTTAGTACGGTAAAATTCAAAGATAAGAGAATTAACGTTTTGCATAGACGAACTTGGCTTGATAAGTTGGGAGGGGGGCTAAAATATTTTTTGTCTGTCGTTTAGGGGGAAAATAAAGTAGATTTTTCTGACGAAAACCTGCTAAAAAGACGCTTGATAAGATGAGTAAAAAGGAGAAAAAATAACATAATTATCAGATTTCATAACACGAAAATTAAAATTTCATTCATTTTAAATAAACCGAGGGGGGGAAGGGACTAAGTCGATTTTATCTGCAGGGGCTAACTTCTGCATTGGGGAAGCGTAGGTTTCTCTACCAGCTCCCGCCCCATCCGCCTATGGGTTTTGGAAATAACAAAATTATCGGCCACCATGTATTGTTCGAAAATACATGATAAGATATTGACTAAAGTATGCAGTTGAAAGTCAAGATCATAATCTGTTTCGCGCCCAGCAAAGAAGGTTCTACTCCACAAATTTTTCTACTAATGTGACATAATGTGTACATAAAATGTGATGTAATCTATGGAATGATACCTCAAGCCGGAAATTTCATTTTCGAGCTGATGATTGATTTAGATAGAAAAAAAGAGTTTGTAATGATTTTGCAAAAAAGATCATTGACTCGGATAAGGCGATTTGAATTTTTGAATTCAAAAATCCTTCTCTTTTGAGAAAGTCAAGTTTCAAGTTTGAATCTTAATTTTCAAAAATGAAATGTTTCGTCTCAAGAACTGCCTGGATTGATTATAATGAAATTCTCATAATATGCTATATAGTACACATGACCCGAAATAGGTACATTTTGAAAAATGTTGACCGAATTAATCACGCAGTTGCCGAATTATAACAATTAAAGGGTTATTAAAAAAGGAAGGAAAGTAAAGAAAATAGACTTAGTTTTCTGCGAAATTTGGCTAAAATAAGGACTGTAATATCATTTAGTGGTTACCATAGAATTTCTTCATTGTTTGACCTGACAATCATATTTTGGCCGTTTCTCAAAAACTTATTGACTGACTTCATTTACAAAACTTTTTCATAGATTATCACGAATAGTTAATACAGGTATAATTGATATTCTTATTTAAAAAAAAAGAAACCTGATAACGAAGCGCAGATAACTGTATTTGTGATATCCTTATATCGTATCGTTTCACGCTAATATCTTCTTGTAATTCGTTCACCTTATTAAATAATGACGTTTCTAAACTTCTGAAAAAAAAAAAATTATCTCAATTACTATTCTAATTCTTCGGCAAACCAAACGTAAATACGTAATGAAGACAATAAAACCTTTGCTGCATTCGCAATAAATTATCTAATGCATCTTGAAGCTGTTTTATATGGGCTTCTATTTTAACTATCTCCATTTTCAAGGAATCGTGTTTCTCTTTAACCTCACCTACGGACATGTAATCCACAACTAATTCATTTTTTGGTAGTAATTGAGCTAACTGTTCCTGTAAGAAAAAAATTGAAGCTGATTATTATTTCTTAAAATTAACAATCTAAAATGTCATTCGAATAGGTACATATGTGTATGTAATTTAACAATATCAATCTTCAGTTTCGAAGAAATATTTAATATTGAAGATATTATCATGTATCTCTTATCTACTTTAAAGACGAGAATAATATAGCCTCTCGCTGTAGAATAATGCAAACATCGCATTCTAATTAACCTTACCAATTTTTCAATGACTTACTATGATTTTTTTTTTAATACTCAAATTCAACAATTTTGACTTTATTACATTTATAACTAGCACGACGGACAAGAATATTATACGAGTACGGTAATAAATGGCATTCTTTGATTTTCACCGAAAATTGCATCTTGCGGGGGAACTTACCGCATTTGAAGGAAAATCGGAATTTGAGGTTCCAGGTACATTATCTTGGTCCATATTTGGAGGTTGTGGATACATAAATACCCTCAGCCTATGCGACGAATGCGGCTGTGGAGGTAAAGGAGATAAGTACTTAACAAAATACGCAATATCTATATTTGGACGCGAGGAACGACATTGTGACGTTAAATTCTCATAACGTTTTATTCGATCTGAACACTGTAACAGAGAGAAAAAAAAACATACGGATAAGACATATCTATGGCTGTGTTAGTATCTTAATGCTGATAAAATACGAATATCATCACTTCAGACAATTACATCCTTATTGTGTTATTCCAATCCTAAACCACAGTGTCAACTACACCAGAACGCTGCATCCTCATCGTCCTTATAAATGCCAGCTCCTATATGTTTCCCCATGATTTTACCGAATGGTCATGAGTAACCAGGTAAAGGTTGCGACCATAAAGAGAATCCGCGAGCCCGAGGCTATACAGGAGCTGAGCCCAACCTTCGATCAGTTTGAGCTACTCTGTTGATTTCCCTCAGTTCTCCGGTATTATTTTATAAAATTGATAAAATAAATTTTTTGGAAAAATGTTGTACATACGAGGGGCGGTCAAAAAGTAAGTTTCCCTATGCTGTCAAATCCCCCCAACACAATCAAACTGACTTGAATTGCCAACATGGTGAAGAGGGGGTGTGAAGGAAAGCACGTACCAAGTTTCAAGCCGATCTGTCTCGTTTTCATTGTTTGGCATTGGAAAAATGATGAAATTACTGCTTGGTATGGCCGCCAAATACAAAAATAACTTCAACATATTTGTGATGCAGGGCAGTTTAAGTGCGTCCGTTGCATTCTTAAGCATAAGGAACAATACTTTTCTACTGCCCTTTGTATCGTAAGTCACTTTTCAAACCAAAAAAAATTACCCCATCCAATATCGATTGGAGCAGAATTTGTTAGAAGTCTCCTCTCCCCCCCCTTGAATCATTTACACACACTTCCACACGTTCATACTTGGCTCATAAGATTTGGCCATGTCACAGGTGACGGTGGCTATCCGTCTGCCCCTCCCCTCGCGCCATTACATGTGAATAACAAATCCCCCCGCGCACTTACCATGTGGGGGCCCTAAAGAACGCTAATTTCATCGTTTTTTGATTGCTATGCAGCGAAAATTAAACCAATTGACTTGAAACTTGGTACACGCTTTCCTTCAAACCCCCTCTGCACCATGTTGGCGGTGTGAATCAGTTTGATTGCGTTGGCAGGGTTTGAAGGCATAGGGAAACTTACTTTTTGACCACCCCTCTTACATCAAAATACTCAAAAAAAAATTTCGTGCGTGACTCAGGTTATTACAGCTAAATTTTTTATTTATTTTGGAGCGGCAAAAATTGTTCAATATTATTTATTGATTTTTTTTGTCGTCAACTTAGCAACCCTGGCACTCATAGTGAGCCCCAAAGGAGCCCCCTTTACAAAACATCCTGACGAGTACATGAAATCACATTTACTAGATTCACGAGTATCGCAGGCTGCATAATCAGCCCGCCGTAAATACAGTACAAATAAACTCACGTACACGAGTGCTCCGAGACTACATGTATATCTTTGACAAATGACTCATCAATGGCTATGTAGTAGGTGACGAAAATGTTTTTGGGGAAAAGTTCGCCGAATAAAAGACGCTAATTTTTTTTTTCTCTTTAACTGGAGGGTGGGGTATTTCAAACATATAAAGGGGACTAGTCAGTGAATGAAGGGGATCAGAGTATCCCTGCTCAAGCATGCGAGTCCCATTATGCAGCGAATCTGCAGATCGGCTACATAATACTTATATTTTTCAATTTAAGCACCATTGATTAATATCAGTAATCACTTATCATTTTCAACGGATTCAAAAACATTTTGATGATTTTAAATTGGCGTCGCACGTAATATTCCTAGCGTGCCAAAAAGTAATAGGATAAGTCAAAAATTGCATTTTTCAAAACAGATTTTACCATATAAAAAATCATACACTTTGTTAAGCTTGTATATGTGAGTATTATAAAAATTTAGTTACAATTTCAATAAGTACTTGAGTAATTTTGAAAATAATCTCAAAATACCAATAGCTACACAAACAGTCTGAAACATGAAAATCAAAACTGGAGCCAGCGACGAGGGGACTGACAGGGGCACAGTGCACAGAATGAAATGTTTTGCTAAAAATAAGTGCCAACAAATTCGTTCTTTCCACTCTCATTGAGAACTGTATTTCCGCCCCGAACGCAGAGAGTGAGCTGCTTGTTTGTGGTAAGGTGATGGTTGAGAATACTTTGAAAGCGTTCTTCCTTAGCAACCATACCTTGGCGAAAAAGGAAATGTTCCACATTTTGGAGCTACAGGTGGACCATTACATCGAATGCACAGTGTCTTTAGTGCTTCACATTCCCTCTCCGTTTAGAAATTGCGAACGACCTGGGACACTTTCGAGCAGACGTTTTTCTCTAGAATGCTCTCATATTACGTTTCAAAAAGGAGGTTATACCTACGCGTACTGTAGGTATATCCGTTCAACAAATGGTGTGGAAAATTAAAGGGCAGTAATTCGAGCGTGAATTGCAGCACATAAAGTGAGAAAAAAACGTACGAAGGGATCGGAATGGAAAAGAATGAAATTATTGTTAAATGAAGTATTTAACATTATTTGTTGCATGATTTCTGTAATAACCTCGACGACGACGTGAATAAGGAAGTTCCTTCTCGCCGTGCAAATGGGTACCTCATCTCAAGAGTAATGCACACCATAATAGCGCATTTTCTACAGCTATCGAATATTATTTGGTGCATCATAAGCCGCAAGAGTAGTACCAAGGCTGCTGAAGTCTTTTTGGAATAACTCTCGTCAATAATATTGTTGAAACAATACTTCAGATTCGGATACTTATTTAAAATTAGAACGATTCACATGGCAAATAATGGAAACAATGATACCTTTAAAGGCATAATGTTGAAAATAGATTTGTCAGTCAACAAAAACAATATGAAAATAGCTGCAGGCCTTCACGAAGCACGTGAAGGCTAAATCTAAGTTGCAATATTTATATAATGTAAGCTCACCGAGGCGGATATGGATTCAGCTCCTTGTAGCACAGAATCAGATACGGTAATGCATAAGTCGGAATATACATCCTCTAATTCCTGTAAAATAAAAGAGAAGAATTATTTTGGCGATGAAATATATTTTACAAAAGTCGACCGAATTTATCTGACTACATTGGAGTTAGCTATGCTGGAGAAGACTCCTTAAGTGTTAATCCTCACATTATCCAAATTCAAGGCTATATTCTTCCCCATTTCTGGCACCATTTTGGAGCCTTCTGTCAGACTTATGGGGTTTTAGTGCTACCGTTTTGAATGTGTTTCTTGAAATACTTGCTTTTAATTTGGGGCACAGAATACAATAACAAAAATTATTTATCCTCGGTAACGCAGCTACATTGTTATTACACATTCTTGTTATCTCTGATCTTCTACACCCAAATACACGCAAGCTGCGCTCCGCCAGCGCCGGATCTTAGCAAAGACAACAATGTTAATTGCTGAGAATTTCAAATGCCGGCTCTGAAATTATCTGCAGTCGACGAGACGACACGAACGCGGAATTTGAAAAAATTAGCACGCAAAATTATCGCCAACTGTAAAACGTATAGCATTTTCACTTTTTAGCAGCCGCAGATAATCAAATTTTACGCGCGCGCTAATAATATAAATCTCCAAGTTGTATCTCATTTGGCGAATGGCCTACGCTTTGCGACACCCGGTAAATTAGCATATTGTGTTACAAAGCCGGATGTGCAAGCCGATTAAATCGGCTCGCCTGGCTTTGCCGTTGCACTTCAGCTGGTAGCAAAAGGTAATCGTAGAGCCCATTTCGTATACACGAGCGACTCACGATCGTCTAGATTACTGAAAAGGTGGCGAACGTGTATTTACATTCGCAGAAGCGAAGGTAACTTACATTTTAAATCATTTCGAATTTTCATTTAAATTACAATGGCTGAGGAAACGCTTTGGAATAAATTTGAAACTCATGCAACAAAATTTAGTGCATAACGCGTTCATCCTGATTGGAAAACCCAATAAAGCCTTTTTTCCTCCCAAAATGCCGCCGGCCATTCCGTATCGGTTTATGTATATTACATGGTGACACCTAAACGTAATCTACTTTTATACCCAACCCATTTCCTCCATCTTCTCTGCACCATTTAAAATTATGTACTTGTTTTCTCATCTTTGCGTGAAATACAAGGAGGAAGAGAGAAGTACAAGGAGAATGTATGTTCTGCTATGAGTTACACCTACAGAATCTCATTCGTGTTTTCCCTTCGACCTTCACTTTTAAGATACATCATTTATTATTATGAAGCTACAAAGGAGGCTAAAATCCGCGTTTTTCAATCTTCGAAATGACTTTTTTACAGAAACACCAAAATACGAGATGGGTATTTTTGGAATCCTAAGATCATGAAACGAATAACTACGAAGGTCCCATGTCTATTTGTGAAAGTCAGACTAACTTTCATTTTTTTTTTTTTACTTAGCAGCTCTAGTTTTTTAGAGCTTTGCTTTTGCAGTACTTTAATCACTACCACCTATATTTTACTTATATTAACATTATAATATCAACTATTATAGTCCGATCTTACCTGTAAAAGGGCAGGTAACGTGTCTTTGGTATACTGCTCCACCATACCATTTGTTGCATGTAGCTGCCTTACATACGTATTGTGAGCATCAATGAAATTACTCAGTGTCGTCGAACTACTTGGGGAAGACAGATGAGCTAAATACGCTGCTTTGTACTCTTGGCGACACTGTAAGAAGTTTGTAAAGAATGAAGTGGGTTCACAGAACATATAGTATCTGGTATAAATACTGATCGAGAAAGCTTATGTCTCAAAATGTTGGACAGAAACTACGTTCCAGGGCTCTAATAAAAGGAAAACATTTTTAAGTACTTCACCTTCATTAATTTTTCCTCTGCTTTACTAATAATTATTTCGAAGGAATCACGATGGCCAAAAATTTTTCTAGCTTGTATTTTTCGATGGAATGATCGATCTAGTAATGGTCGCGACACCTGGCGAGTGAACACATTAGCGATGTCTCCCTGAGATTGAGAATCGACTTCGACCTCCTGCAGCAGAGTTTCCCAAGCGTAAAATAATGAACTCTGACAGTTCGGCCTGGGTAACAAAAACCAAATCAAGAATTGAAAAAAAAAAACATTATTAAAGTGGAAAAAAAAAAGCACCTCAAAAAGCAACAAAAATAATTCGATAGTTTTCTTATTTAAAAAATAAATAAAATGAATGAATGAATGAATGAATGAATGAATGAATGAATGAATGAATAAGAAAATATTTTAATTTGATGTATTATTTAAAAAAAGAAAAAACGTATTTCGAGTCTCTCCATCTAGTTTATTACTATTTTAAAATAATTATTGGTGAAGATAGATGAGTATTTTGTCTCAATAAATATCAATTTGAAAATTAAATTTAGAAAAACGATAAAAAAATCAACAAATGTTGACGATAGGAAACCAAAAACAAAAAAAAAATTGAAAAAATAAACCTGAAGTATTAGTCGTTCAAAATTATTTCATAAATTCCTGAATGTTGAGTCGAAAAATTCTAAAACAATTCGGAGCAATGTTAGATAATGTTAGGGAGGGGGTCGACTAGTTTTGAGAAAGAGATAATTCATTGCTTCAGTTACCAGTATGGATAAATTCGACCAGATGTACCTATTCTAAAACAATTTTTGTTAAATCTATTCTTTCATAAATTTTGCTCAGTGTATTTCGAGTCAACTATCGAAAGCATCAGTGTTCGAGTATATTCACATCTAAGAAGAGTTTAAAGGAAGAAAAACAATCTGCCTCATTCAAAAACCGAAAAAAAAGAGAGGGTAATGAGCATCAATCAATCAATTTCTTGGTTCTGATTTTGACAGCTTACCAGAGTTTCTGTACTCGTATTTTGTCTTCTTCAAATTTAGAGCGACGTCAAAAGTTTTCGGACAAATTTCTCCTACTTAGTTTTCGCTGTAAAATCGGTCTCGTTGGCCCCTTTGTGAAATATGTAAACGTATTAATAGCATGATTCCTTTACCTTTCTTTCTTTAATTCGGCGTTTTTCTTCCTATAATTAGCGACTAGTTGTTGGAGATTGGTGGCGTGTTCTTCGCAAATTCTCGAAAATTCTTGACTAAAATCAGACACTGTAACATAAAGACAGAAAGAAAAATTAATGGAAAATCTGTGGAATACCAATTTAGTTCATAATAGATTTCAGAAAATTTAATTACGAAGAAATTTTTGTCTTTTAAAAAGTAATTTTGTTCGTGATAAGCCCCAAAATTTTTTCTTTCTTTTCTTCGTGGTTCTAGAAATAACTTTAAGACACGGTTATTCTCTTCTTTTTTTTTCCCCATTTATAATTTTTAATTTTGGCTGAAGCTTTTCAAAAATCTTCAAAATATTTTCAAGGATTTTTTACGTTTTCATTTGTCTGAGCTAAGCCAAACGGGCTGAATCAGCTTTTCAAATCTTAAGGGTGTTTTAAGTCCAGTTAGCTACTCTCTCTTCATTTTATTGCGAGTCAGATAGATTCTCAATTTTTGAAGAATTCAATTGTTAGGAAATAAAGTTTCTCAGTTACCTTTACGTGGTAATACTGAATACTGATATCTACTTAGCAGTGTAGGACTAAGATGATGTAATATACTTAAAAAAGATTGCATATATCTTTTTGATCTTTGAGGAGTGATACGAGTACATACCCATTAAGAAGCTTTGTATAAATTCAGGAAAGTAAATTCACTCAACATACGATTGTATGCAGTGCTCACACATTATTTTTATATTCCTAATGCGTGGTGCTAACCAACTGAATATATGCGAGTAAGGTATCTTACCCCAATATGAATAAAAATGTATGAAAATTTTCAAATGATATAATGTATTAATTACAATATAGGTATTTCATTTTCATACACTCGAAAGCCAATGAATAGTCGAAAAATTGTTATTCCAGTGCTTTGACGATAGATGGCATATAACCAGGTTCTGTTACTATTTTGAATCTTCCAACAAATAAAATCAGGGTCCCCGTTAAGTGGAACCACCTACATGCATTCGTCATTTCTCATTTGAAACCGAGTATATATAGTCACTCCATTCTCAACAGTAGGATAGATGAAAATGTACCCTACCTAAACAAGACCCTATAGCATTGTCATTTGTACAAACTACAAACCCATCAACAGACACTTATATAACTTTTTTGAGTTCATTATTCATGCTAAAAAAATTCGAAAACAATTTTCACGTATGGCCTGCTAGCTGTCTAAGGACAGACGGTTTTCCTCAAACCAGCCTACGTAAGTTACGAGTTTTGCGGAAAATGTATACAATCTTGATCCATTATACGGTATACTGCCGCCAGTTTGAAAATATTTGTCGATGTAATTTATGACCGGTCGATTTCAAAGCAAGCTGCAGCTCTACGCTTGATGAAACACTTTCAACGACCACATATCCAATCTACAAAGCAGTTCGTTGCTGCACGAAAAATTTGACAAAAATTAATGACGATTTTTACGACAATAGAAAATATACAACTCGTCCTCAACCAACCACCGCGCATAATCATGTCATAAAATAAGTATAATACAGTTGCTGCTTTATTTTTTTTTTTTTTTCCTTTCAGTATAAAAATTCTATCTTTCTGGAGTAAAGTGGAAGAAAATGGTAGAATTTAAACGGAGGTGAGAACGAAAAGCAAAGGGGTAAAAGGGTGGGTGACCAGAAAAAAGCGAGGGAATAAAACCAGAACAAAAAAATACCTAGTTTGGAGGGAAAAAGTATTCGTTAAATTAAAAAAGAGTTCATTATATTATACAGAAGAAAAAAAAAACATGTAAAATTATAAAATGAAGAAAAAATAAAAGGCCAAGGTGTATATTTTTTAATGCGAAAGGTATTTTGAAAACAATAGAGACCCTGAAAGTATGAAGCGATCCAATTTAACGGACTCTGATTTTCCAGAATAGGATACAGAAGAAATACGTATATGGTGCCTTACCTCCACTCACGATCATTGTTTTCTACCTTTTTTGTTTCCTCAGCACTATAGCTCCTTTAAAGCAAACTACTGCAGACATCTTATAAGTTGTGATCTAAAGTTCATTTCAGAGAACATATTGAATTATTCATTCCCTCGCCAAGTACACGGCTTCCTAAAATAAAGTATTTGAACGACTAATCCCAATTCAACGACCGTAATAAATGTAAAATGGCGGAAATAACTATTTTCAGTCTCCAGACTAAATAATCGCTATCGAAAGATTGCCATAAAATTTCAAATAATGCTTGTCTCATGTCTATATAGAGCATTGGTATTCGGCACAAATAGACGCTCAAATAAATGACCAATTTTATTTGCCAAATGTTGGAAAAAAAAACAAAAAAAAACAATGAAGAATGATAATTCTGTAAAATGTAAAACCTCTTATTTGGCAGCCCGCAGCCAGTCGAACGATTCTGCATATAGTATTAAATCTTATAAAGTACAACTTTTTCAACGATAGTTCGTTGATTTGATTTATTCAATTGGTGGAGACAATTGAACAGCGAGTTTTACTTGGAAAATGATGCAAGTTTACATTAATCGTTATATAATTCGAATTTCTTTGGAATTTTATAGTACAATGAGATATATCTACGAATATTATTTGTCTGCTAATAGTACCTCATGCGTCGCAATTATGTTTTCATGCAAAATAATGGTACTATCGAGTATCGACAATGTTAAGATGAAAGTCAAATAGGGTTGAAATCATCTCAACGGCTCAAAGAAAATATTAATTCGTTAAAAATTTTTAACTTCTTTCATTGGAGCGGTGATCAGAATTGGCCAGCACTTTTCTCATTATTAGGTTCGGCAACATTGTTGCCAAGACCTATTACAATCACTCTCTTTTCATCTTCATCATTGTTTTTGTCTTACCAGTTCTAGGTTTGTTTTCCTCATATTCATCGTTTTTGTTTTCATCGTCTTACTAGTTCTAGGTTTGTTTTTTTCACAAATGAAGGGTTAAATGGAAGATTTTTGGAGTTGGCAGACAAGTTTGAAGAATGTTGTTATGTTATGCTGAAAGGATTTTATTTTTTTATTTATTAAAATGCAATTTATTGCTTTGGACATTTTTTAATAATTTTTTTTTTCATTTTTCATTTAACAATATGACACTTGATATTGTTTTTTATACTCTTCGGAGTTGAAAAAAAAGCTATTGATTATTATTTGTTTTCAGATTACTTTACTTATCCCTTTTTGTTACACTTTTGGCATCTTGGCCCTTTATATCGATTTTCTTGGTATTTTCATTGTTTTTGTCATTTTGTCAATTTCTTGTGTTAGGTATTTTTGCTCTTTTTCGCAGATATCTAGATTTTTTTTCCTCGAATATTTCATTATTTTGAGTTTTGACACTTTTTCTCTGACTTTTTGATGTCTGGGTTTTTTCCTCGTTTTATTTTGCTTTGTTGATTTTTTTATTTAAATTTCATTCGTTTGATTTATTATTATTACCTATTTAAAAATTTTCTTTTTCTTTCTCTTATCATATTTTTATCTTTTCCTTTACCGTTGATTTGCCAAACCTCTTGAGACTTCGTTTCGAAGTGTCTTGTTTTAATTTACAAACATATTTTTCATTTGCGGGCCCAAGTATTATTTTAAATTTTTAAATTCATTTTTTCTCCTAAATTTTTCAATTTTTTCTAATGTTGCGTTGGAGGCTTGAGCAGTTTATTTTTTGTACAACTATAGGGACTTTGCCCTCTTTTCACCTTGCATCACATATACCAATTCCTCGCTTCTGCCTGAATCATGTCTTTCAGACCCTATACCTTCTGCCTACAGAGACCAAAAGAATGCTGCCGGTTAAATGGGAATTCATATATTTGAGACAAAAAAAGCCGGCACCGGCTAAATGGGAATTTAAATTTTCGAGACCAAAAAAATGCTGCCGGCTAAATAGGAGTTTAAATTTTCGAGACTAAAAAAATGCTGCCGGCTATATGGGAATTTGAATTTTCGAGACGCCCTACATTAGGCCTATATCTGTTTCTCCACTTTGATGACGTCGTGGATGTTAACTTGTGATGACGTTGTTATTTAGGTTTGTCAGTTAGTTAGTTTGTTTATTTATTTATTTGTTGATTTAAAGTAAAAGTGACTTCAGGACGAGAAACAAAATGGTCAAAAAACTCTGTTTCAATATTGCACTCAATGAGAGACATTATAATGAAATTCGAAATCTTATTATTTATAGCTCCTGAGAAATCAGTTATACCTATAATTATGTACGAGTCAATTTTCATCCAAATAGGAGAATTACTCGTACAAAGTAATAAGAAAAAAAAGCTTCACTGTTTACTTGTTTTTTGAAATACTCGTAAATGGGTTGTGGTCAGTTTAAACCTTCTGTATGTTCATACATACTCGTATGTACATAAAATTATAAGTAGGTAGAGAAACATTTACGAAAATCGTACTTGGTAAAGAAAAAAATGCTGGTTTTCTTTGCTATTTTTTCGTGCCTCAAAATTGGTTGCTGGTTCTCGCGCATTGAATTTCGCATATTTTCACAAGTATACCTACGGTTCCTTTTTCTTTTACATTTTCTTATATTAGTTTCACTTTTGAGAACTGGGTCAAGCATAAACGGCTGTCGTAAAATAATTCATTCGCTTTTCGCTGGGACTTCCTCGTCTCCCTCATAGGTACGCATTTTAACTTCTTTTCACTTCGCGCATCTTGCAGCATTATTTATGAATGAAAGTCAAATGCTTTCACAATCATCAACGAAACGGAAATCTTCAACATGCCTGCTCCTCATGTTCAAGGGTACTTTCTGAAGCCGCGTTTCATTCGTTAAATTAATATTTTATAAACTATTTTGAAATTCTACCCAAGTTGAACCGACTGTAAAGTGCAACTGTGTACACAGAACAGGGAAACATGAAAAATTAGAATTCAAGGTAGGTATAATACAGGTACTCGAGTATAGTTTTATAGTCGGTTACAATATTTTCATCAGTAAAGTGATACTACCAAACAAAATATGAATTCAAGTATTTTTTCTCATCGGTTCATTTATTCTCGTGTGTACATATAATATACTCGACGTATAATCATGGTTTGATTATAAAGAACTGTTCAGACAGCTCCATGTCGCTGGTTCACCACCTACTGCAATTTGAAATTTTGACAGATGTATTCGTTTGTGCTACGTTTGTGCTGGTTTGTGCTGGAATTGTCATCGTTTGTGCTGCTTTCCCTTCAGAGATATTTGAGAAAAACATTTTCAAGGTCAGTGGGGAACTAGCGACATGCTCTTCCCCACTAAAGAGATATTGGAAATCCGAATGAGCCATTTGTTTGTGCTACGTTTGTGCTGGTTTGTGCTGCCATTTATTTCGTTTGTGCTGCTCCCCTCTCCCCTCCACTACCAAAACAAATGCTCATACCCTTGAATGTATGAAATTTTCAAACAGGCCAGAAAGGTTCAAAACTAGTACCATTTGTTTGTGCTGCGTTTGTGCTGCTAGAATATAAAAAAATCATGTGAACTCAGTTCTATGGGAGGTGTGAAAATAGGGAAGCATGTAGAGGTCAATAACCAGTCACCAAACTCTGAAATTTGGGTCATATTTTGGAAACTTGAAATTTCAAAAATTTGAATAAGCCATTTGTTTGTGCTACGTTTGTGCTGGTTTGTGCCGTTATTTTTTTCGTTTGTGCTGCCTCCTCTTCCCCATCACAACCAAAACAACTTTTTATACGCCTAAATATAGAGAATTCTCAAACCACTCTGTAAAGTTTGAAATTAATGACATTTGTTTGTGCTACGTTTGTGCTGGTTTGTGTCATTATTTTTTTCGTTTGTGCTGCCTCCTCTTCTCCGTCACAACCAAAACAACTTTTTATACGCCTATATATAGAGAATTCTCAAACCACTCTGTAAAGTTTGAAATTAATGACATTTGTTTGTGCTACGTTTGTGCTGGTTTGTGTCATTATTTTTTTCGTTTGTGCTGCCTCCTCTTCTCCGTCACAACCAAAACAACTTTTTGTACGCCTATATATAGAGAATTCTCAAACCACTCTGAAAAGTTTTAAATTAATGCCATTTGTTTGTGCTACGTTTGGGCTGGTTTGTGCTGCCATTTATTTCATTTGTGCTGCTCCCCTCTCCCCTCCACAACCAAAACAAATGCTCATACCCTTGAATGTATGAAATTTTCAAATTGGTCAGAAAGGTTCAAAACTATTACCATTTGTTTGTGCTACGTTTGTGCTGGATTGTGCTGACCTTTTTTTGGTTTGTGCTGTCACCAACTCCCCTCCAGTGAGTGTATAAGTGTTCAAATTTAGCCTATAAATAAGTAAAATTTGAAAATCACTAGTGATGGCTGAAAATGGAACCAATTGTTTGTGCTACGTTTGTGCTGGATTGTGCTGACTTTTTTTGGTTTGTGCTGCAAACCCCTCCCCTCTAGTGAGTGTATAAGTGTTTGAAAAATTTTCAAATTTTGCTTCTATATAAGCTAACCTCTTAGCACCTACACACTCACTAGAGGTAGCAGAAAGATTCAAAGGGGAGCTAAGCCATAAAATTTTGCTCTAAACGATTATCACTGTACCCGAGTTCTGTATGTTATCTACATCAACTCAATCAGTAAATGATCCTTCGTAGTAGAATATTTTGATTGCATCGAACAATTAAAACCAAATGAAACAAGTTATCTGGACGCGAAAACGTGTTAAAAATGATTTAATTTCACTCGTGCTATCGTTATATTTCAAATAGAAGAAACCATTTTTTACAATTTTATTAACTGCCCAATGTCATGCGGTAGTAGCTGCTGTATGCGGGCATAGCCATTTGTTACAACGTCTCCCATATTTCATCAAATTTGGCATATTGAACCACAATTTGTATGCCCCTTTTTCAAATACTGTCTGCACAAAATTATACTTATTAGTGACGAGGGCGTGTCCCTTTTCGAACATTTGTTTAATCTACGAAAATCATTTACGCGAATACAAACTGTGTATAGTTATGTGTATACAACACCTCCATAAATAACCTGGGCGAATGAAAAAAGACAATTTTATTGATTTTCCTCGAAACAGGGCCAAGATACAAGTGAGCAGAGTGAGAGAAAAAAATCAACTTGTTATATTTATAAAAGAGGAATTCCGCTTATAAAATGATGTTAAGATCGAAATGAGGAAAACTTTCTTTTGTAATGCTAATTGGAGAGGTTTTGTGGAAAGACTTTGCCACTCGATTATGGAGAGTTTCACTCGGCAAAAAGGAGAGTGAAAGATCCATTATTTCAGTCTACGCTTTACATAATCCCTCTACGACTCTACGTACAGATACTTTCAAGTGGAAAATAAGTTAGAAAGTCGAATATGAAATGAAGATTCATCGCGGTTGACTATTCTACGAAAAAGGAGGGTACCATAAATTTAATAGCAAAAGTTTAAACAAGAAGGCATTTTCGTTGACCAGCTAAAATATCTGGCTGAGATTGTTGTCATAGATTTGGATACACCATTTTTCTTAGAATGAGAAACAATGTCAGGAATAAAAAATTGCAATTTTCTATTTTATTCGTACACACCTATCAATCTGAATTGAATGGAAGAGCTCCGCTCCAAAATCTGACATATCAACAAATGACTATATGTACGAGTATTACAGCTTTGAGATATTAATGAAATCTGGTGGCGAAAGTGGAAACACGCAATGATTTTCCCAAGAGTAGAGCTTTTGAATTCAAAAATTCAAATTGTCGCATTTTGAAAATCGTCAATTTTGACCAAAATGGCAAGGTCAACACCTTCGTTTTTTTTCAATGTTATTTATTTTAAAAAAAAAATTTTTTCGAGTTTAGCCCGGGTATGGGGGTTTTCGAGGTCGCTGAACACGAATTTGGAAGCCGTTTTTGGGGGCGGCTCTCGCCAAGCGAGATATGGCCGAAAAAAAAGTGAAAAATGCTCCTAAATTGGTCTGAATCGCTACGTAGAGCAAAACGAGTCGCAGATTCGGATTCAGGGTGAAAAATTGCATAAATTACACATGTGTTGGGGTTAATTTGATGACTGGTACCTGATACTGATTTTTATCCGGAGATTATTTTGAAATATGCAATGTCCTAATGAACGTCGCTTTTTTTTTAAAGCCAGATGTTGAAAATTTTCAAATAAAGACACGGTAGCATTCTCTCCTCACTGTTATCCATTTCGATGCTCTATATGATTTTGAAATTTTCTATTTCGAACCACCTGGCTCATTACATCAAAGCCATACAATTTGCTCCCCCACCCTCTACGATCCATTCGGCAATTCGGATTATAGTCATTTTTCGCGTATAATACGTAAATGAAACACCACACCGAACGAAGGAAATTGCTCCGAAGAATTCTTTTTTTTTTCCTTCACTTTTCCCTGTTTCCTCTATTTCGCCATTTTCTCATATTATTTTTTCGGAATCGCATTTTGTACACAGCAATTTTGCTTTCGATTCTTTTCCTCGCTTTATATGGACGCTTGTTAAACGATATACCACTCTCCTTTTGGCATCATTCAAGGATTCTTTATCTAAATTATATTCCCTCGACGACTACGGAAATTCGACCCTGAATTTGAAGAGGACAGTTTTCCTCCAAGAATAAAATCTGTGAAAAAAGGACACCGTGAAAATAGTGCCCCAATGTCAAAAAGTGCTATTATATAGAGGGGCACTTCAATTTAAAGAGCAAACTGTAGAATTCAGCATATTTTTTCGAAGCTAAAACAATTGCTTTAGAGTTGATAATAATACAGAGACTTGACTTTTTAAGATGAAGAGTTGTGAATGAGTTATCTTCCAGTAGAATATATTTACATAGAAAAATTGTATAGCAGGTAACATCTTCTAAGATCTTTCTTACACGTTTCATTCAGTTTTCCATCTATGGGCATAGGAAAAAAAAATAGAAAGAAAACCTTTGAATTCTGATACTTTGAGAGGCATTTGTGCAGGATCAGACTTGTAACATCATTGCTCTTATTACTCGTATTTGCTTCACTCGCCTTAACCTCGTTTGGTAACTGCTACACCTCCCATAAAAACTTTTTTTTTCACTTTGCCCTCCTCGGCCAAACAGTTGTTAATGCAATCAAATTTTACCGGTATTTTTCTCTCTTTTTAAATACATATTATTATGCATAAAAAAAAACTATTTCGTTAGAAAAGTTATAGGAACCGTTATTCAAATATCTGTAGCAAATGGGGACAATCTTCTTCAAATTTGTAGTAACTATATAGAGTGGGCCCAGATGGAGTCTTGAGTAGAAAAAAAAATTGAAGTTCTCGCCTTTAGCGTAGAATGAACGAAACCGAGTTGACCAAATTTCCGGAACACTGACCATCAGAAAACTAAGTATGAAAGCTGAAGCTCTTTCATGATAGCCTTCCTTAACTTTGATCTCCTTCGAATACGAAAATATACTACTTAGCTGCTCAGTCGATAGTCGAGGGTTTACTTCTTATATTCTGCGGTTTGCCTTAAAAAGGCTGCTGCTCCTGGCTTTTATGCGGTCGAGGCGAAAATTTCCGACCTTTCGAAGCATTTTACGGTGTCCTACGCTTTCACAAACCAAATCGTTGACGATGCTCTCGAAATTTCCGACACAAAGAAAAGCAGACCGACACATTTATTCCAGTGGACCTAGGTTAAAATACATAATAAGTTGGTAGCTCTTTTCTAACGTTTTCATACGTATACATTCTTTATTTCCATTTCTCTTATAAAGGAGGAAAGGAAAAAGAGTTACTTTCCACTTTTAAATATGGTGAACTCAAGAATGTTCTGGTATGACGTCAGCCGCAGCAATACATGCCCGGCTTAGACTTTCTTTTGAATCTGCGAACATCCAAACTCTAGTTTTCATTTTATCAGGAACGTACTGTACAATGACAAAAATTTTCAACACACTCGCTGGTCACTACACTCTTGGCCAGTTGTCTATACAGTTCAATCTGATAGCCACCCGTCAAATTCTATTCTTGCAGGTGTGCCAGTGAATAAGAGAGATATATAATTTCTACATAAACAACCCAGTAACGGAATCTGATTAAACTGACGCTTCCTCAGAAAATATCTTAGAAACCAATTCAAAGATCTAACCAATAAAGTCATTCGCAAATGGACGAAATTTCCGCCAGATAACTGGAAAAGGGTGTTTTCAATCTGCATAATTAATGACATTCCAAAAGTTGGATAGTCAAACTTTGCAACTCGACGAATGTCAATGTATAGCTGTGAGGTTAACTGATGCTTGTTCATCAACAAACAAGGCTGGCAGAGGTTTCATTTTCGGGACGCAATCTTTTTCCAGTTTGAAAAATTGTTTTCAGATTTTATCGTTCGTTCGAGAATCCTCTGCAGCATAAAATTACCCACCGCAGCTTCTATGGTTCAAGTCACACAAACACATCGTAACTAAGGATTGAAACTTCTCAGCTTTAAATGAAATGCCGAGCCAGCCTATTTCAAAATCGATTTCACCTATTTGTTGGCGCGGAGGGGAAATAGAGGGGGAAATTAATTTCTTTTTAAATTCACCTTCATTTGTGAAATGGACACGATTTCTGCTGTCAAGGTGTACCCTACAGCGATCTGTAATTTTTCGTAAAGGGCGATTTGATAATGGCCAGCCACATCAATCTGAACACTGCTCGACTGCTTGTTTTTAATGATATAAGGTAGAGTAGAGTTAGTGGAGAATGAATGGGTTGCTACACAAGAAAAAAAAAACATATTACTGTCGGCAGCTGCGTATATAGGTACTAATGGAATTTGAAAATTTTTATTCTTTGGCCAGCGAAACTATACGTAGTGAGCGTTAAGCATAAAACAATACGTTGAAAAATCTACAGTCTACTACAAATTTTCGTTTGTAAAAATCTATTTACAGCCTTGTAAGAACTTTTTGAAAGGATTATTGTTTCGGTCTACCCATTGGGACATGGGCTTCCTTGATTAACTAATAGATCAAAAAGACTACAATTGGGTAAACTCGCACGTACAGACTCACTATATGTGGCATTCGCCGAAAGAAGGGACCTAGTGTGTCAAATCTGGGTTTTGAGTTGAACATGGATTCTGATATTTGAAAGTCTGTAGAATAATATGTAATAGACAATTTTTTCCCCAAACATTTATTTAATATCATAAAATGTACAAAGGACAAACAAAGTAAATCCTTCCCGATGGGCAAAAAATGAGAAAATGATCCGGAAAATGAGAATTTTATCCGTTGTCAGTCCGTTTTTATTTTCGACCATCGGATCTGAAAATTTGCAGATATTTTTGTCATCTTGATTATTTTTCCAAATCCGTTTGTAAAACGGATTTCCTGACTATAATCAGTGATAATTTTTGGGCAATTTTTCTAAATCCGTTTGTAAAACGGTTTCACGGATTATAACCCGGGCCAACAAATATCATAAAACAGCCTCCACGGAAAATAATCCGGACTTATTTCCGGCAAGACTGATTACAATCCGTTCGAAATCCGTTTCAGAAGCCGGAAAATAGGAAAATTCCGGGTTATAATCCAGAAACGGATTATAACCCGGAATAAAACGGATCCGTTTTCAAAATATTTTGCCCCTAGGGTTTCATCTTCATGCCCACTCCAGTGTCCTATTTTCAAAGTCCTATAAATCTGAAGCTGCGCGGGGCTGCCTTTTATACACCTATATATTTCTTCAAAATCTTTGGACACAAGGACTCTAGATGGGGAGATTATAATTAGATAATAATTATTAAATCGCAATACTGATTCAACAGCTCGATGAAAGTTCATCTAGGTAAATTAGGTACGAGTATGAAGAAAATGCAAAATTAGCGCACGTTCGGTTCGAGTAATCTTTGATACATGCAAAAAATATTATGCACAGCTTTGACGTATGTGTGTGCAGGTGAACTGTAAACCCACAAAGATAATCTCACTATCTAGAACCATTAAAATTGATTGTCCCCGCCCGTTAGAAGTTTTAAAGTTTGATAAATGATGATTGCATTTTGCAAAAGTAAACAAGAAAATCGGTTAAGATTAATTAGTTCATAAATCAAAACCAAATAACTCGAGCCCTTTTTAGATATGATCCACCTTCAATTTTACTCCCTCAGACTAGTCTAAAGTCTCCCCATGACGTGTCTTTTCAAGATGAAAAAATAAAAGCCTTCTACTATAGGTGACAACTGCGCGGCTATCAGTTGGTTTTCCAAATAAGACATTTTATTAAAAATCAAAAGCGTCCTCATTTTCCCGTAGCGTCGTCAATTTTTCTGCAAAACTTTTAGCTTTCTTGGTAAATATATTTGTAAACATTTAATTTAGGTCTCGAGTAGCCTGTGTTTATTTCTCCAATAACCTACACAGAACATCCCTGCGTCTCTCAAAATGGGCCGAGGAAGTCAATTATTTTCTCTACTGTTTATTTCCAACACGTTCGACAATATTTATTTTTATACTTATTGACGAGAACTTTGACCTACGGCAACCGTCAGATGGAAGAAATTGAACGTTAAACTGGTAGCCTTGGTAAATATGTTTTTCAACAATAACCTTTGCAAACATAACTTTCCCGTATTTAGCAAGCAATATCACTTTTCCTCCACGAATTTCTCTCATTTCATCTCAGTCCAACGGTCTCTCATCCTCTCTTTTCTTCACTTCATTCTACCCATCGTTATTGGCTGCAAGGAGTCATGATGGACATTTTCAATAAACCTATCTCGTTAAATCCCGACGCTTTTCCGCAACTAATATATATATTATATATATGTGGCGGAGAAAAAAGCGAGAAAAATTAAATCAGCCTTTTTCTTCGACTCATCAAAACTGACGACGACGTGAGAAAAGCGTAAATTTTCAACGTCATCTTTTTTTTTCGAACATTTTTTTTTTCTTTTAAAGGAGAGAAAATA
Source organism: Parthenolecanium corni (assembly GCA_038050395.1). NCBI lineage: Eukaryota > Metazoa > Arthropoda > Insecta > Hemiptera > Coccidae > Parthenolecanium > Parthenolecanium corni. The sequence continues at coordinate 903,521 of JBBCAQ010000002.1, forward strand.
TTTTAGCAAGTACTATACATGTATATGGTCCCCTAGCTCAAAATTGCCTTTAAATTCATATCCGCTTTTCCACTTTTCTCGTTTCTCTGGAGTTTCAAAGCGATGACTTTAAAAAATGGCTCGGCGGATTTAGCGTAGAAGCGTGCATTAGAAGTGTGGATGAATTTCGCATTTAAGCGTATCAGCATGAAAAAAGATGGAGGTGGCGGGGAAACCGACGAGGAAATCTATTGTGCTGCAAAAATGAGACTATTTCTGCTTAAAACTGTCATTTAAAATAAACTCGACGACGAATTTTTCAGCCTCTTAGCGCAGCTTCATTTTTGAAAGGTTTGCAAAATATGGTAGCATAGAATTTGCAAGAGTTATATAAAGACCTCATTTTTAAAAGAAAAACTAACGTGAAAATACTTTCTGGCCTCATGACTAACTCGAGTTTCCATGCCGAAGCTATAACTGATGATGACCGTATGGCACACTGAAGAAAATTGATAATTCTTACACCGACTATGTTATTATGAGACAAATGGGATAGGTTATAGAATAATAGTAAAAACTACCATACTTTATGTTGTACTGTGTTCAGTATATTATTTTTATAGTACTCGTAATTTCTACAGTCTTTAAATTGCAGTCTTATTTTTGTTATCAAAGAGTAATACGTGTATAATTATCAAATTTACTTCTATACAAGACCTAACTTTCTGAAATATCATAACGAAAGGCGATTTTTATTAAAATTGAAAGTTTATAGGTGATTCAGGTGACAGTTAGGAAGTATGAGTACAAATGTCAAAAAATGAAATGGCACAGCTTTCAGTGAACGACACGCAGTGGTTCATTATCCAGAAATTAAATTTCTTTTCATTTCACTCTTCCCAGCTATTCATTGAACGCATTTAAAAAATAATGGTCATTGCGTTTATTCCAGTTTTTTGTAGATTGGGACGATTTTACACACTTTTTTTTATGTTTTTCAACCTTGTCCTTTAATAACTCACCCAATTTTTAAGCTACTGAAGTGAATTCAGTTTTAAAATTTTGGTCCAAAATGAGTTTGCAGCCTTCCTTCTATTTTTTATGATTTTTCAAATAATTTATGTATAGTCACTCCTCAATGGGGCGACTTTACCCATCAATTTGTTATTGACGGATGGAAGCAGGGTGGAAGGCAACATTTAAGGATGTTGGTACTGGGGCATAAGATTGAAGAGAAACTATAGTCAACTACCAACCTCAACCGTGTGAAAATGAACTGAATATTTTGAGCACCTGTGGTTAAAAAGAAGAGATGAAAAATAAAAAGGAAAAAAACATATCATCGTTATATTTTCTCATTCTAGTCCAGGAAATATAGCATTGAATAAGGAAAAAATTGGGGGCAAAGGTTTCTCAACGGAAATGTGTTCTATGTGGTCTTTGGAAGTATCCCCCCAAAAGTTTACCCCCCCAGCGCACCGGCAAAATTTGTGGGGGGCTCAAATGTCTACCAAATTGGAGGTTTTTTGATATCTCTCGAAAATTAAGCCATTTTGAGGAAAATGTCAAGACACCAAAATTGTTCCCCTTGAAATTCTCTATCAAATGGTACCAAACATGAGCAGATTTGGATGAACTGAGCCCATGTAAATCGCTTCTAATGTAGCAAGAAACTTTAAAATTGTGAAAATTGATGCTTTTTCCAATTTCTCTCCCAAAATATGCACCCTAGGGTGGTCCTTATTTTCGAAGTTTTGAATTTTTAACCTCCCACCCCCCAGATTTGTTCCATTTCATGAATAAAAAATTTCAGCCTCCTAGGTTGAAAATTCACATAGGTATGCAAATACTCGCATTATTTCACATTATCATCTGTATCACATAGAAATAGACAAAAACATGTATTTTCTCCTTCAACTTATTAGTAAAATGAAGTGTGACGCATAGAAAATAGATTTGGGGGATTTGAGGGGGTTTGGACCTACCCTTAAGATAACCAAAAAATCACTATAATATGTCTTTTTTGTTAAAAAAATGTTATTTTTATTATGAATGGCAGAAATGAAAATATTATGAATAATCTTGAAAAGAAAGATAGCTTTGCCTCAACTAACCCCTCCCCCCATCCATTCATCCCTTGACATCCTAGTAATAAAGTTTTCAAAATCACCTTTCATGAGTAAAGAATATACCTATTACAGAATTTACTTTTTGTTCTTCCTATTTTGGCTAAATTGTTGACAAGCTGTTAGCAGATGATACAATTCAGATAAATTAGAATAGAACTCATATTTCTTACCAAGAATTTGTTTTGTTCTATTGATTTTACCCAGCTCTAGGGAATAATGGAGATATTATTTAATTCAAGTATAAATTTTTATTGATTTGTCTTAAAACTTGAGAACTGTATGAAATTAGTAGTACAAAACCAATTCTTGATAAGAAATATGTGTAATATTCTAATTTATCTTTATTACATCACCTGCTTACAGCTTGTCAACAGTTTAGCCAAAATAGGAAGAACAAAAAGTAAATTCTGTAATAAGCATGGAGGTATTATACCTCCATGGTAATAAGTATATTATCTACTCATGAGGGGTGGTTTTGAAGACTATAATACTAGGATGTCAACGGATGAATTGAAGGGGGGGGGGTTAGTTGAGGCAAAGGAAGTCTTTTTTTTCAAGATTATTCACAATATTTTCATTTCTGCCATTCATAATAAGAAAAACATTTTTTTATAGTGATTTTTTGGTTATCTTAAGGGTAGGTCCCAACCCTCTCAAATCCCCAAATCTATTTTCTATGCGTCACACTTCATTTTACTAATAATTTGAAGGAGAAAATACATGTTTTTGTCTATTTCTATGTGATACAGATGATAATGTGAAATAATGCGAGTATTTGCATACCTATGTGAATTTTCAACCTAGGGGGCTGAAATTTTTTTCTCATGAAATGGAACAAATCTGGGGGGTGGGAGGTTAAAAATTCAAAACTTCGAAAATAAGGACCACCCTAGGGTGCATATTTTGGGAGAGAAATTGGAAAAAGCATCAATTTTCACAATTTTAAAGTTACTTGCTACATTAGAAGCGTTTTACATGGGCTCAGTTCATCCAAATCTGCTCATGTTTGGTACCATTTGATAGAGAATTTCAAGGGGAACAATTTTGGTGTCTTGACATTTTCCTCAAAATGGCTTAATTTTCGAGAGATATCAAAAAAACTCCAATTTGGTAGATGTTTGAGCCCCCCACAAATTTAGCCGGTACGCTGGGGGGGTAAACTTTTGGGGGGATACTTTCAAAGACCACATAGAACACATTTCCGTTGAGAAACCTTTGCCCCCAATTTTTTCCGAATTGACACTCTATTTTAGCTACATTGCCTGTACTATTCTGTTACTGGGTGAAGTGAGGTAGGGGCGGCGATCTTTTTCTTCTCCTTCTACCTGCTTCTATCCAAATCGTATTTCGGTTTTAATTTTTGCCTTGTAATTATTTATTGGGCTAAAACGAAGTGGGTAAAGTCGCCCCTTCAATGTAAAGTCACTCCGTTTTACGGTACCTATCTTTGGTGGGTAACTTTCTCTTGATTAGCATTCAGGCTAGAAATTTATACAAAATCATGGTGGGAAGCAGGCAGTAAATTAATATCGAGACCAGTAAGGCCAAAAAGACTCAATTTACTTATCAATAAAGAAAAACGATCGTTTCGACAACACTATCGTCATCCTTAGATTCAATATGCACCTAACTCTATTAAAAAATTTTGTTCGATAATGGCCCATATTGATTCGTTAAACCATTACAACTCATCTGTCTGATAAGCCTAAAACTCATCATTGCAAGAATAGATACTACTTATACTGTATATATTTTTCCACCTACGTCAAAAGGGAAGCTATACTCTATAGCGAGACTTTCAGATGGGTAATATATATACGGTCAAATTCCAAAAGAACATAATATTAATCGTGCTATTCGCGTGAAGAATTTCCATTTATTATTCACGGCATAGCAATACGAACGTGTGAAAAACGTTTGTTTATCACACTATAGCGAAAGGATAGCCAGCCCGTCTACCCAGTACATTGCACACATCTTGATAAAATGGGTTTAAAGGTTAGTTATTTCGTTGAGTAAATCCCCGGTGACAATCGATATTTCACATATATACGAAGGTGATAAACTCCCCGACGACCCATTTCATCTTTGCAAGCGGTAATTTGGAAATTAGTTATTAATAAATCCCTTTTCCTAGTACATATAGTTTTCACTTGATGCAAAGTTATACACCGTCCAAATTAATGATTAAAATATTTCATACGACGCGACGTCGACTACGTCGTTTGCGTCGACGTACCTTAACTCGATTTCGAGTTAGTTGTGTTTAGCTTCTATAGTACTGAATTTATATATAGGGCTTGACCTAATCCGTGTCTACACTCGACACTATATACAGGTTATTTCCAGATATACCTGGTATTCCTGCTGGGGCTGAAATGTTATTCAAATATAATCGCCGTCGAAAAAGAAACACTTTTTTCCTTCCTCCTTTTCGCAGCCTTTTGAACGACAACACGTACTTTATTTCGAGAATGTGGCGGCGTATATGTAGATGTTATTTTAGGGTAAATAAAGCGAAAAAAACAAACTATTATTGCTTTTAGTGGAGAGTTATCGATTAGTAGGTTACTCATTACAGGATAAAGGTATAGGCAATTTTGAAAGGACTCTATATATAGCCTGGTAAAAGGGAAACATCAAAAACCATTTTGAAAATGAAAAAATATTAAGCATGATTACTAGGGTGGTCCTTATTTTAGAAGTTTGTAATTTTTCACCTTCCACCCCCCAGATTTGTTCCATTTCATGAAAAAAAAATTCCATAAAAATTTCAGTTCCCTATGTTGAAATTGAGTGGTGCCTCAAGGGGGTTGAAAATTCACATTATCATTTGTATCACATAGAAATAGACAAAAACATGTATTTTCTCCTTCAACTTATTTGCAAAATGAAGTGTGACGCATAAAAAATAGATCTGGGGGATTTTAGGGGGTTTGGACCTACCCTTAAGATAACCAAAAAATCACTATAATATGTCTTTTTGTCAAACAAATGTTTTTCTTATTATGAATGGCAGAAATGAAAATATTGTGAATAATCTTGAAAAGAAAGACAGCTTTGCCTCAACTAACCCTCCCCTTCCATTCATCCGTTGACATCCTAGTAATAAATTTTTCAAAATCACCCCTTATGAGTAAAGAATATACCTATTACGGAATTTACTTTTTGTTCTTCCTATTTTGGCTAAACTGTTGACAAGCTGTAAGCAGATGATACAATGAAGATAAGTTAGAATAGAACACATATTTCTTACCAAGAATTTGTTTTGTTCTATTGATTTTACACAGCTCTAGTGAATAATGGAAATATTATTTAATTCAAGTATAAATTTTTATTGATTTGTCTTGAAACTTGAGAACTGCATAAAATTAGTAGTACAAAACGAATTCTTGATAAGAAATATGTGTTCTATTCTAATTTATCTTTATTACATCATCTGCTTACAGCTTGTCAACAGTTTAGCCAAAATATGAAAAACAAAAAGTAAATTCTGTAATAAGTATATTCTCTACTCGTGAGGGGTGGTTTTGAAAACTATAATACTATGATTTCAACGGATGAATGGAAGGGGGGGGGGTTAGTTGAGGCAAAGCTGTCTTTCTTTTCAAGATTATTCACAATATTTTCATTTCTGCCATTCATTATAAGAAAAACATTTTTTTGACAAGAAGACATATTATAGTGATTTTTTGGTTATCTTAAGGGTAGGTCCAAACCCCCTCAAATCCCCCAGATCTATTTTCTATGCGTCACACTTCATTTTACTAATAAGTTGAAGGAGAAAATGCACGTTTTTGTCTATTTCTATGTGATACAGATGATAATGTGAAATAATGCCAGTATTTGCATATATGACTTTTCAACCCCCTTGAGGCATCACTTAATTTCAACCTAGGAAGCTGAAATTTTTATGGAATTTTTTTTTCATGAAATGGAACAAATCTGGGGGGTGGGAGCAGAGATTGCAAAAAAAATAATTTTTTTACCTCTATAAATAAGGACCACCCTAATGATTACAGAGGTTTAGGGAGAGGTGTTTGAAGAAATTTGCTCCAGACTCCAAAATGGTAACCAAGGACTCAAATATTTACTTGTACGATTGTTTCATAGCAGGTTTTCGAAAGAAAATTTTCTACCTACGTGATAATTTTGGTCAGACTTCCACAAATATAGGAATTGGCCATACACATATGGTTATATTCGTTTTATGATCTCAGGATTCCAAACACACCCAACTCGCACTTTAATATTTCTTTATTTACGAGGAGGGTGTATAGAAATTTTGATTTTGAAAGCTAATCACGGTTATATGTGTATAACTATCAATCGGATCGAGCTGATATTTCAACTGTATATTAATTCAAGTTTTGAGAGTTCACCACACAAATTTCCTCACACAATTTCGAGAATACCTTTATCAAATAATTATTATTTAGGTGACTGATAACTATAAGTTGAATATGAACTTGTATATTAAATTTTGTGTGCCTCAGTTTGATTTCCCCTTACTTTGAATTGCCTATAATGAGGTTCAATATGTTAAGTTTATTTAAAAATAATCAGTATTGAAAATAAAATTTTAAATTTAGATATCTTCAAACTTTCGATGTGGTTCGAGGAACGAGCCAATTTTCTAGTTTCCCATAGATGTTAAATAAAACCTTCGAACGAACTGTTTGGATAGATACTCGAATAAAATCACAGTTTTAATGTATGCTTAGTCACAGATTTGGGGCTTGCTATTTTCGCATATACACTTCAGCTTATATACCCTCTCTTTCTCTCACGAATCTTTTTTCCTCATAAAGCGAATCAAACGAAGTAGGTAGTAGGTACCGAATACCATACATGTACGATGTAATTCGTATTTTTCTTTCTTTTTATCTACAGCGAAAGCAGCGACTCTTTAAATACGAGTGGGTACTAAGAATTGCTTTTATCCGAACACGCAGCTACACAAATATTTCTACAAGCGCTTCGTTTAATTCGTGAAAATACTGGAATATTATTTTTTTATTAGCTGTTTCTTTCCGAAATGTAAGCAAAAAAAGACTGAATTTTTTTTTTTTGAAAAAAGAATGTGGAAGCCAAAAATGTAGGTCCTATATCTGAGGTATGGTATATGCGAGTACCTAATATTAAAAAGTGAATGGATATGGGTAGACTTTTGCGGACGAAGTAGAAAGTTTTAAAAAGTTCACTGCTGTTTATTGACAAACCTCTATCCGTGGAATATCTAATCCTCTACTAATAAAAATAATTCAGGAATTTTGAAAAGATTAACCATGGATCCTGCAACGAATTTCTACCCTTCACAAAGGGTAGAAATTTCAGGTCATCAAAACGTAAGTCACCTCGTAACTCTGGCACCAATTTTTACTTGACAACTTGATACTTCGACACTGACACGTCTGAAATTTGTGTAGACAAACTTCGGTACGTACAGCAATTAGAATACCGATTCAGCAGAAATGAAAACTTTTCAGTCCCAGAGGTAGACTGCAGACGACGAAAAAAAGAAACGAGAAATTTCTCAATATGTTCATCGAAAAATTAGCTGTCATCTCGAAATTCGATCTCGTTTTCATCTATCCGATTAATTCGCAAATTATCTCAATATTTGTTCACGTTTCAGAAACAGCTTTTACTGATGAGCGTTTCTTTCAGCTCACAAGTTCGCATTCAAAAATCACGTCAACATTCAAATTAGAGAGATTATATAATAAATGAATTTGCCAAAATAAACGAAATTTGCGAAAGTTGCCACTTATATAATTGGCACTCGAGGGTATTAACGAAAGATTCTCAAATTTCGATATTCAAACTCGCGCTATCTAATTCAAAACTGCTTTGGTAAAATTTTTTGCAGCGTTTGGCTGTCTCATAACTTTCATCTCGTCATTTTTTTTTTCTTTTCACTCGCGTAGATACGAGTACTAAGATTACTTTTCCAACTACGATTAGCGTATTTTTAACAATAATTGTTCGACAAGAAATAATTGAATTTCCACTCGTTCAATCTCGACTTTCTTTCTCCTTCTTGATTAGTACATTCATTGCTGTCACTATATCTGTAGACTTACATATATACGTCCGCTGATGATAGCTAAAGGAAAAAAAAAGAATTCACGCTTGTGCAGAAGTCGGACAAGATTCGAACTTCTCTAAGAACGTGATTTTTTTTTTTTAGATAAAAAAATTTTCGCATTTTGTGTGTTATAATTTCGTTAACGATAATAACTTTGGGAGAGATAATATAATACGTATGAGATGGTGTGAAGGAATAAAGATTATGATATTGAGATGTGAATAGTTTTAGAGTGTGTATATTTGTGTGTGTGTGTATATGTAAGGGAGAGAGTGAGTGAGAAAGAGAGAGGCAGAAAGAAAATGTAATCACTAAAACGAAGTTATGGTCGAAGTAACTATCAACAGGTGGAAGCTTTTCGTCGGTTAATAACACGCATAAATGTTTAATGGCTGGAAATTTATCCCTGCTAACGTTGATATTTTTTCATCTCTCCTATTTCGCGTATAGCCTACATATAATCCGGCACGTTTTCATACCTTGTCAGCGAAATAGGTGACTTTGGACGAAGGTCAATGTGGAAACAGGCAAAAATCAAGATCAATATTTTGGCTTCTTTAAGGCTATACTTTCACCCTTGCCAAACTTCACATTATAAAAACAAAACTATCAAAAGACGTCATTCAAAATGAAAGCAAAAATGATAATGCTAAAAATAAAAAAGAATAATAATATTATTCTTGAAGCATATATTAAGAGGTCTATCTAGACAGAATTTTAAATATACCGCTTACATTCTTCACAATCTGCAATCTATAAAGATATCCTAGCTTTTTTGCAGTAAATAATCCTGCCATATTAAAATTTAAAAAAATACTTTGAATTTTGAAAACAATTTAGTTTTTCATCAAAATAAATTATTGTTTTTTAAAGGTATCCCACAAAAGTTGAAAGTCGTAAATCACCCACTTTATACCTATGCAAACTCAAAATCTGCAAAGTCCCAGAAAAATTATCACCTATTCTTTAGCTGATTTTACGTTACTAGGTGATAACAGCTTTTCAGCACAAATAGCTGTAGTCGAGTGTTGATTTTCTTTTTGGCGACTTTGCAGGTTTTGGACTTCAGCAATATTTACCTTCTTCGTGTGAGAATTACGGATAATGGACTGAAAGTACTTATTACTCTAAGTAAAACATCTACATTTACACTAACAACAAAAAAAAAGAAATTCATCATGTTTAATTATTTATAACATGCATTGGGCTGATGATATTGCACAAATCTGTAGTCACAGCCATAACAGATATGCCAAAAGACTTGAAATCGTTTGAGAGGTCAGAGTACTTTTTCTTTCCAGCAGGTTTATTGTTTTTATTATACTTTTCTCCCCATGTACGTGGCAGCGATTTATTAACATCGTGCTATCATTTTTCATTTCACCAAAATTCTTCAATACAAGATTCTCTTCACCATCTCCATACAATAAAACATATTATAATTATACCGAAAAATTAAAAAAATGAATCAAGAAACACCGGATTTCGTGACAGATTATAATTTCTTTGTCTCATACATTTCGGGTCCTTTTATTCCGCTTAGTGGGAAGAAACGAAAAACAAAAAAGGAAAACGGATAGCTTTTAATGATCTCGCCTTAACGCTTTTTACTCCCTCAACGATGATAAATTGATATAGAAAAAGCTCACCACTAGGCAATAATTTCCAAGTTCTTTCCTCCTTCGGCATTTAGGTCCGAAAAAGCTGTTCATATCCCCAAGTTGACGATAATTTTTATTATTAAATTCTAGCATTTAGTTCGAGTTGAAAAAGTGTGAGTCTGCTTCGGGGAAATGTCTTTTGAAAATCTAACAAATACTCGTACTCGAGTTACAGTAAGAATGCGTTTATGAATGTGCGTGTATTTCGGGGCATAGCAGACTATTTTTATTTTCCCTCTGTGATGCAGAGTTTCTCTCATTTCCTTTACTCACCAACCACCTCTCCCATCCCAAAAAAATTGAAATTAACACTCGGGAAATTTTCAAAATAAAATTGAAGAATAAGAATTATCTTTCGTTAATTAATTTTTTTTCCTAATTTTCCGGCTACGTTTTCCCTTTTCCAATTTTTCCAATTTTTTTTGTGCGGTGCATGCACCTCAAAATTTTTCGTGTGCAGCACACGTGCCGACGGCCATTGGCCGTCTTTGTCTGCGACAACTATAGCGCTTTTCAACGGGCATTGCTGGCACTATTTCAAACTGAAAATACGAACTGATCGAGTCGAAATTTGGCTTGAGAAGATATTTATACCTATTGGCATTGAAATAGCAAAACCTCAAACTAAGTTTTCATCATTTATGTGATTTCAGTTTTTTACTTCGTGAGATTTTAACCATGAATTATACCAGAAAAATGCGAGAAACAAGTCTCTCGGTGAAAAATTCAATCTTTTTATTAAATTCTCTTTCTTCATACTCGAGTCGCGCATACTCGAATGCATACCATACTTGCACACTCTTGTAAAATACAATCAGCTGTTCGGTAGAACGCAGTCATTTCACACCTTTCGCACATTCTAACAATATCTACACGCTACCTATACGTAAAACGTTCTGAACATTTGCAATGAAAGTGTACATGGAAAAGAACTTATAGAAAGCGAACGGTGTGACGTATATATTTTAGCATAGCGTAATATAATTTGATTGCTTTTAGCTGCGATCCGACGGAAAATATAGGTATAAAGGATGCACGTAGTAAAATACACACATATATACACACAAGAGACACACTCTTGCTCTCCCCTCGATCCGACATTTCGTGGCGAGTAATTTATTTGTATAGACGACATTTGTCAATGAAGGCAAAGTGGAAATGAAAAATAAATAAGGAGAGCGCAGTGAAAGGTAGAAGGTGCACGACAAGAGCTGTTATTTCGTTTTCCGAAATTATGTTCAATGGTCCTGGTAAATGGGTTTTGCGGTTAGGAAGACCTTCGTATGTGTGATTTGACACGTCTTCGACAAGGTTACGTGGTTTTAAATAAGATTATTTTACGAACTCATAGGATGCCTGCGCAATAATGGCGAACATTTGTCGCCATGCGAAGGAAATAAACAATTACCTTTTCGTGCGCGATAAGTTTACTGACCCAGCAGAATTTTTGCACCCCGCACCACCAAACCAAAATTATACGTATATAGCGCATTGTTCCAATAGGTAGGACCTAAGTCAAAAAAAGTGATTTTTCAGGAGAGATATAAAACGGATATTTCCCCCCTTCTTGACTATTTACAATAAATCCATGAAAGTTGGCAAGTCGATAGTTGAAAATCTATGTGTATGCCAGAAAATCCCATAATTATAGTTTTACTTCCCAACTATTCGAATCACGAGCTAACAGCCACCTTAAGTGAAAGGTCCAATCGTCCATGACTTAATGCCGTATAAGTATAGGAATTTCGTGAATTTCTGTAAAAATGTTGAGAATACCTCTAGTCCAAGGCACTCTCGAATGATAAGGGGCTACTGCAGCTGCCGATATTACTTCGTTCATAATGTTTTCTCTCTGCACCTTCTCTGTCTAACCCTTTCGCTATCAATGACGTTATAAAATAAATTCCATGGAAATTCACGATAGCAAAATGTTACATACAATGCAGCATTGAAATTTCAAATTTATTTCGTATTTACTGACTGTCAAGCAATTGAAAATGAAATATTATAATTATAATTATTAATCTTTATTTGAGAATGCTTGGCAACCAATAAAAATACAGATATTTCAATGACATTGGAAGTGTAGTCTACCTTTGCTACCAAGTCAACATCGAAGTCTAAAACACTTCATGAAAATGTTGAATACAGACAAAATATGAGCAATGTCTTCGACCCACGTCTTGCGGATTTACGTTTTGGCAGCCAAAATTTCAATTTTCTCGAATGTTAAGCTCAAAAATACGTACATTTACTCACTATTTTCTTTATACGAATAGTGAGTTTTTCATTAAATTTATCTACTCGGATTTGGAGCTCATGAACTATAATAACATCCTGAAATCTATATAATAAAATCCAATCGTAAACAAATTATTTTTACTCTTACGATTACTTTTGTTTTACTAAACGTTGAAAGCTGAATTTGGTTTCATTAGAAAGAAAAAACTATCACCAATCTTTCTCTATACACACTTTTTCGAATTGATGTCTTACTTCCCTGTAAATGATTGAAACATTCCATAAAAACGATGAACTTCATGCTACGTTTCATGTTATTTTTCATCTCGAGATTATTTTTCATTTTGCAATTACTCTGCTATCACTGAAGGTAGGAAGCTGAATTTGGTCTCATTAGAAAGAAAAAACTATCAGAAATCTTTTACTATGTAAACTTTTTCGAATTGATGTCTTAGGTCCCTATAAATAATTGAAACATTCTACAAAATGATGAACTTCATGCTATGTTTCATGTTATTTTTCATCTCGCGATTATTTTTCATTTTGCGATTACTCTGCTATCACTGAAGGTAGGAAGCTGAATTTGGTCTCATAAGAAAGAGAAAACTATCAAAAATCTTTCTCTGTGTACTTTTTTTCGAATTGATGTTTTACTTCGCTGTAAATGATTGAAACATTCTACAAAACGATGAACTTCATGCTATATGTTTCAAGTCATTTTTCATCGGGATTATTTTTCATTTCGCGATTACTCTGCTATTACTGAAGGTAGGAAGCTGAATTTGGTCTCATTAGAAAGAAAAAACTCTCAGAAATCTTTTACTGCGTACACTTTTTCAAATTGATGTCTTAGTTCCCTGAAAATAATTGAAACATTCTACAAAATGATGAACTTCATGCTACTTTTCACGCTATTTTTCATTTCGCGATTACTCTGCTATTACTGAAGGTTGGAAGCTGTATTTGTCCTATTTGAAAGAGGGAAATCTCAGAAATGTGATGATGTATGAATCTTTTTGATTAGAGATTTGATTTCACAGCCAGATGAAAATATTTTTGATAACTAAATTCTATTCTACACTTCTACACAATCATTTCATGACAATGCAAAATTTGAGTGGTCTTTGAGAGGAACGAGTGGAATTTGTGCGGATTGAGCAAAATTTGAGTGGAATCGAGAAAAATTTGATTAGAATTGAGTGGAATCAAGCAGCATTTGAGAGAAATTTGAGCGGGATTGTGCAAAATTGAGTGAAATTTGAGCAGGATTGAACAAAATTTGTGCGGGAATAAGCAAACTTTGAGCGGTGAGGGGGCGTAGACCCCTCGGGCCACGCTAGTATATTCAATAAAATGAAAAAGAGTTGCGTACAAAAGTGATGGGGGAAAATTCCACTTTTTGTACTGAAAACTGGCATCTTTTTCCTCATCTTATACCTACATTGTGAAAGACATTTTTCTTCAATTACTTCTTTAGAATAAGTGCAAGCACAAAATACAAAAATCTCATCATTAAACCAGCAGAAACGTAAATTAAAAATTTTAAATTTCAAGTGTCAGCGAGAATTCCATTTTTGTAAATTCGAAATATACTAGAAATAAAAAGTATGAGCCGAGGTTTCGGCGTAGATAGAGTATTTTTAATAACATTTCGAACAATAAGTAAAATTGTTTCCCCACAAGAATGAATTTCTATTTTTCTTCGGGGTGGGTTTTCAACTGTTTTCTTCCTCTCTCTTACTCCTACGCCATTATTTTGAGACGAATTTGGTCTTGTTAGCCTGAAATTTTCGCAGTTGGAATGCTTTTGGAAAAGTATAAGATGAAAAAATCTTTATACTCGCATTGCAACAGTAGGTACTCCAAGTAGACGTGAAAAAAAATGAGGAATTTTTCGAATAATATGAGAGCCAAGCGAGGGCTAACGTAGCAATGAAAAAGGCAAACATCGATATTAAATTTCCGATCGTGTAATAGTTTGATGAAGTTTGGTTTCGTTTTCCAGTCCATTTTTGACACTCACTTGAAGGATGGGAAATTACTTTCGTAAATTGAGTTAGATATGGACATCCATACTAATAATATCTATCATATCATACGTCAGAACGAACTTTTTTTTCTGTGGTAGCTGAGAATGTTTATTTTCGCAATATTGCTGTATAACTTTTTTTCTATACCCTACATTCCACAGCTCCTACCCATTTTCTCTGAAATAGACATTTCATTTAAAATGAAACAAAAATACGAAGCTCAATTTATTTAGGAAAAACTTGATGTAGTTGCAATAATTTACGAATTATTTATGGACGTCATACGATACTCATGAGCAATCGCAAAGAAGTGGTGAACGATAGAAGTTTGCAATAACGAGAATACTTTACTGAAGCAATGACAAGACCAATGGTATTTAAAGATACCAGCTATAATAGACCAGGAACCAAACGGATTGGTGCGTGCTTTCAATACATAAAAATGTGAATCTAATTTTCAAACAATACATGTTTATAATTACTCAAGCCTTAATAGTGCTCATTTTTGGGGAAACAACTAAAACTGTAGGAATTTATGAACATGCCCATCAAATTTCATAAGGAAGGATCTTTAAATTACAGTAGTATAGAAAATGTTGATTAGAGGTACATAAGTCAGATAGCAAAACTCGAATACCAAATGACTTTTGCTCGTCGAATTTTACTATCCGACTTATGTACCTCTAATCAACATTTTCTATACTACTAATTACAAATATGTATAAAGGAAATTGGTCATTTGAAGAGAAACGCGCTAATTTGACTGTGAGGATATAAAATCTGAGCTCGGGTGAAGGGAGGTTATAGTCATATAATTCAAAATGTGAAGGACGCTGTCGAGTGTCAATGAAATTTTAGAACGGGTACAATATCTGATTTTCACCGTACTAAAAAAGAACAACAGAATTTTTCCTATTCATAAATTCTAATCCATTGTCTCTGCCCATTCACATACAAACGAACTATACAGAATTCCGATAACTAGACAATAGCGTGGATTCTCGTCACAGCCATTTCTCTCGATATGCAAATTATGTACTAATTTTTCACTTTTCGACTGGTTGTCGTTGCTTTCCCAACAATATTATATAGCCTAATAAAGCTGAAACAGATATTTATAGCTACTCGCGGGTGAACCGAGTTAAAAGTTACGACTCGTCGTAAATGTCATCGAATATTACAAAATGGCGTACATTTCAGAAACCAAATGAAAGGTCATCTGCGGTTGGGTTAATTATGTAACTTGCAGCCCTTTTTTGGCGGAAAAAACCAACAACCCTCAACCCACGTATCGATTAATGCAGTACGTCATGTTCGTCCAACAATTATTATATACAATAATTATAAAAAATATTTATGGCGGTCGCGAAAACTCAAATTTTCATCGAGACTAGACGGGCATACTTCTGTCGAACAGCAACTATTTTACAAACAAGGAAATGTGGTAGAGGGAGAATTGAGCAGAACAAAAACTTCTCTGGCTGGTTCGTTTAAATGTACAAAGCCTACCGAGAAATGGTGAGAGGTCATTTCCAACATTAAACAGTTTTTAAAAGAAAGAAAGAAAGAAAAACTAAATTGCTATACATAATTACTTATGCATAAAATATGAAGTTTTCTCCTCGCCTTCGTGTAAAATACAAACAAATTGAATTGGTCTCCTTTTTGCAAAAGCCAGTTTTATTTCTGCCCACACCAAAAAGTACGTTTTTGTCATTATAGAAGAATAAATACTTAGATAAAATGCTATCGATTCGTTCGAGTTCACCTAAATCGTATTTACGGCGAAATGGTTATGCAATTCGCGATGCTCGACTTGATAATGTTACCACGAACGAGTATCTCGTTCACAAACAAACCGGTTATGTGATTGGGGTACCGCACAGGAGAATCGTCAATTCAGCTTTAGATCTCTCATGACTGTTCTATTTTAGGAAGTGCAGAGCTAGTTTTTTAGGGAAAGGGTTTGAACTTGAAAAGAACGTGAGAATTCTCGAATAGTTGTGCACTTGCAGAAGTTACTCAAAAAGTAACCGCGTTCTCAGTTTTGAATTGGTTTGTTTAATCCATCTTTCGTTTTTCATTCTATTTGTCTTGGATAGCAAGACTATTGTGCGTTATTTTTGGTGAGAAAAGTTTTTTAGTGATGAATATAGAATTCAGTTTTGAGTTCTGTACTTGGTTTGAATTTTATTCGAACAAGACAAAATCTTGAAATGTTGAATTGATGCACTTTTTAAAATCTATCGTACGAGGATGGTTGGTTACAAAAATATAAGTACTTATAGAGGCAGAAGATTTGACACAGAATATCTTCGAGACTGAATTTGTTTACTTTAATCTAAAGAATACAAAATTATAGCACATTGTTAAGCCATTTGCGGCTTGGAGTTATTAACTGGATCATCATCCTTCAAAGAATACAGGCCACAATTTTGATCGTCGCCTAAGAAGGTAAAATTTTCGCATCAAATAGAATCGAATTTGAGAAAGTTTTTTTCAATTTAAATTTCGTTTTCCACAGCACGAAATAAGACTCTAAAAGTATTTCTCGAATCTTCTTAATTTTCTTATAAAAATGAAAAAGTTGGGACGCATATCACTTCAGGGGGGGGGGGAATGCGATCTCTGCTCAACTCTACTCCACTGAAATCCACCGAATGCCTTTTAAACTGAAAATTTAATTCCATTTTTTTCCGAATCTCTCTCGACGAACCAATGTGAAAAATGTGCTTCTGCAAAAGTTTCGCAGCTTTTTAGGAAAGGTAACTTTTGCGAATGTGACAAGTATCTCTATTTGAAGGAGGCGTTGAAAAAGGCAGATTGAGGAGAGAGAAAAAAAAAAAAGTGGAGTACCCTTTTGGCAGAAACAAATGTAGAAAACGTGACTATAGTGTTGACGAACGCAATAGCAGAATATCAAAAAGTAAGAAAACTATTTTTCGTATACGAATGAATACCCTTTTTGACGAGCTGACGGGTAGAAATGACAATAATAATGGAAAAGACGATTACTTTGGCAGGACTGAAATGAGATCTTCAATTTACTCGAATGGAAAATTTGAATTTATTATTTATCGCGCGAAATTCATATACACGCGGTACGATGGAAAAATAATGCAGGTTTCAGTGACACCTCTACAGTATAATGCTTTCACATACGTGAGCTAAATTTCAAATATTTATACGATTACGCATAGACTTACACATACACTTTCAACACCTATGCGTAAAAATTTAATTTAGATATTTCGAATGAACATTACTTCGAATGGTTATGTACTCGAAAATGAATAAAAGGTCATTTGTTACGAGAGAACCCGACTTCATTAAAATTAAGACGAATATTTCTCATTTTATTGCGGCATAAATGAACTCGCGAGATAAATTGTTCAAAGTACATAATTAGGCAGTCCACGTGACAAAATGAATCGAGTGTAGTTAATGAATGAATTAAAGACGATCACGCACATTTTAAAATATTTTACTCTATCTACATAACTGCAGAATGCCATGGCTACGGCCAGGAAGTATAGGGGCTGAGTATGAGTATGTGCTTCTGCCACTTACCTAATTAAAAATGGAATGCATAACTTATTTTGTATTAATCACAATGCTGGGTAAATCTGGATTATAGGGTTATTTCTAGAATTAAAACACCTTTCACTACTCTCATACTCGTATTGACATTATGTCACAGTCTAATTGGGTGGATTAATTACAGATAATAACATACGTAGGTACCTTTTATGTATTTGTACCAACACTTTGAATATTTATATATGCATTCTTATTTCATTTTCACCAACACTTCTCTCACTTTTCGTTCATACCATTTTATTATTATTCAAAAACTTAGCATTTCCTGATTTCTACTCAGGGAATAAATTTTGTAAGTTAGAGCACTGGTATGGAGGTTTTCGAGATCGTTGAGCACAAAACCGGTAGTCGTTTTTGGCGGCGACTCTCGCCCGGCGAAATATGGCCAAAAATAAGTGAAAAACGCTCCAAAAAGGGTCTAAATCGCGACGTAGAGCAAAACGAGTCACAGATTCGTATTCAGCGTGAAAAATTGAATAAATTTCACATGTGTTGGGGTCAATTTGATGACTGGTACCCGATGCTGATTTTTATCAGGAGATTATTTTGAATTACGCAATGTCCGAATGAACGCTGCTTTTTCGGATGAATACTAGTTGCGGTCAAAGGAGAAAAACTGACGCCGGCCATATACTAGTTGCGGTCACGTATGAAAAATACTATGTACTAGTTGCGTTCACAGGTGGAAACTAGTTGCGGTCGGTAAGATAAGCTTCATAGCTGATGAGAGCTTGGTGAGTAACTAGTTTTATGAATTTGAAAGACTCAGTCGTCACTCTGAAGTAAATAAATACGATAATATGGGTGAGAAGGGAATAATGAGTATGAAAATAAAAACGACTGAACATGTCTAAATTGAATAAAAAGAGTCTACAAATTACATTTGTTGACTAACATTATATTTGTATAATATTTAAATTTTGTATTTTCTTGCCCACAAATTTAAACTAATACTTTGGCATCTAATAATTTCCACTTTCACACAACAGAAATGTATGGAAAATGTGATTTCAAAATCAAAATACGTAACAAAACTTATTCTTATCACTTGATAATTATTGTGAGAGATGCTCAAACTTTCGTAATACTCTCGTTGGTCATAAATTTTCTAGCTCAATTTTCAAAATTGGTTGAAATAATCTCAAACACTGCATAACCGCAACTCGTACATCTCATTTTTGGCCTGTAACCGCAACTCGTACCTACTCTTCAGGACCACAACCGCAACTAGTACTTTCCATATGAATCTGACCGCAACTAGAGTTCATCGGCTTTTTCTAGCCAAATGTTTTTCATCATTCAGTAGAGCTTAGAGAATGATAATTCGATAATTTGCTGATTTATTCGAAAGTGGATATCCGAAAAGGGCCTAAGTGGCAAGACAGCGTTTTGAGATATTAACGTTTAAAGTTTTCTTTTAGTTGTAAAATGATGTACGTGTGAGATGGAGTCCAAAAAGGGTGAGAGCATGTTTGTCTAATCTATGGCCTACATAATGAGCCGTGTTTCGCCATTCTAAAATCCATAGAAATGGATTTTTAGCTATTTAACTAAAACTCTACATGGGCTCTTTTTGCATATCCATCCAAAATAATTCCTTTTGAACACTTTTTAAAGGATTTGAAGAATAATTTTGAGTTTCCCATGATGTAACATCATAAAATACTACCAGAAATCGCTGCTAAAACCCTATCTAGGCTTTTTTTTCCATATCCATGTGAATTAATCAACTTAGAGCAATTTATGATAAAATTTGATGGGTTTCATGAAATGAATAGGAAGACTTAATTAATTTAATTTTGACAACTTTAACACTAGCCATTTTAAAACACTAACAAACACCAAAAACCCACGGTATTCGTTATTGGTATTGCATACCATCATAAAAAGCCGACGTCGCCAACTAAAAAACTCTGTAACTTCACAAATTTTCACGAGAGAGTGCTTCGTGACTGCTTTTTAGAATGAGGAAAGTTCATAGATAATGAATATAGTGGATTTCCAAAAATGGCCTAAGTCGACTTAGGCCCTTTTTGAATATTCCCTTTCATTTCAATGGAACCAAAATTTCTCCTAATACAATACAGGTACCTACTTTAAGTCCACACATTATACACCATTTTTAGCATCAAGTCATACAAATGAGGAGTTTCTTTCTAAAGTGACATACGTATGTACTACAGTTAATCGATTCTGGGTAAAACGAGAATGACTCAAAAGGTACATAATGCTGGAGAAATCCAACTAATTTTCATTGTGTCTACATATTTTTAATTCCCAGAAAAATAATATGATGATGCGCTGCGCATATTTACGATTAACATCGGACAGTCACCATTCTTACATAGGACAAAGTTTCTATTTCATTTCAAATAGAGAAATCAATTTTTTCGTAAGTTTTTCAAGGAAAAATGACTTAAATTCGTGTTTAATACCTTTCTAGCTTTTTTATTGAAATGGTACGCACCAACATATAATTTGACCTTATGATTCCCTCCCTCTCAAAGGCGAATATAATACATAATGGACGATAATAGGATAAAAATAATCATTCATTTCGATGTACGAGTATAGGTAATCCAATAAGGACTTTGTAAGAGAAAGAATTTAAATTTCAAACTGACGAATTTGTGAACACAATACGCGAGCTGTCATATCGCTCATTATACTCGTTTAGACATCGGCAATATGAAAAAAAAACCTTTTCCATTCACTCAATGCTAAACGATAAGCCTTTTATGGCGTATCTATAGTTCCACGCCATTGAAGGAAAAAAAAATAGAACACGGCGTTACCACATCGATAGTGAAATACTCCAAGCTTCTACTCCAAACGAAAAAAAAATTGTACGTATAAATTTTTTGCGTTACCGAATTTTTTTTTCGCCATTTCTACGCCTTAGCGTATTTTTTGATCCTTTGGACCTTTGATGAACACAAATATGTAAGCTATATTTTTTCCGTTTTACGTATTTTGTGCTTACAAATTTATCGATTGTTGTTGGAAATATTTGGTTACCTTGCACAAATATCTACTCGCATAACTCTGCTCAAACCCAAAAATACCGGGGCTCTTAAGAATTTAACTTTTATATGCCCAGATAACTTACATAATAGGGTTGGATTTTACAGCACAGTAAATAGAGATAGTTAACACAGTGGAAAAAATTTAATCACAGCAAAATGAGAATCCCACATCAAAAAGAAGAATGCACAGCAAAAAAGCACACTGAACAGCAAATTGAGGATTGCACAGCAAATAATAAATAGAACCGTAAAAAAAAATGTTGAACAGCAAAATGCATTCATTAAGCAGCAAAATGCGTCAATTCAGCAGCAAACCTCTGGGTAAAATAAAAATGATCAAATTATAAAAAAAAAAAAGAAATTTGTTAGATGACAAAAATTACTGCACTAAAAGTGCTTTCTTTGCCGCTGCTGGGCGCCCACGCTTGCGTTTCTGCCATAAGGTCACATTTTTTGCCTGAGGAGGCACATCACAAAGCTGGAGCCGAATGAGCATTCCCAGCAAATGCTTGCAGGTCAAATGTTTTAAGAATGAAGGACACGAACAAAACAAATTTGAAGTATCATTATGATCAACATGAATCTCCCAAATCCCAAACTGATTTATTATTGAAATGATAAAAACGTACATAGGTATCGTGGAAAATATTGTGAACTGAGTCTCAAACATGTTTAGACTGAAATAAAAACTGATAAAGGAGTACAGTCGAAGACAAAAATGTTATCTTCATGGGCTATCAGTTTAGTCATTTATTGAATAGGTTTTGTATTCTATTGAGGGTATAGTATACCGATGAGTTGCAGAATGTTATTTTGAAGGAAAAATTTGCGAATTTCTCATCATTTTGAGCTCCTGAGGTAGTATTTCAATGTGTTGAAAAGAAGGGTTTTTTCAGTTGCTCGAGGAAAGCCTTAAAAATTTGAATTTCAAAACAAATGAAAAATATTTTACACTTTTGATGTGAGAAAAATTTAATTGCTGTTCAACATTAACTGTTCATTTTATTCTTGTTTTGCTGCTGAAAAACTTTTACTTTTGATGTTCCACTAATTCTTTCTGCTGTGCAAAATTTGCTGTTCATTTCATACCTTTTTTACTGTTCTCACATTCCTTTTTGCTGCTCACTGATTTGCTGTTCAAACATTCTTTTTTGCTGTGCTATTATAATTACCCCTACATAATATGAGGAGCTACTTTCCAAAACGCATTAAGTAAAAAAAAAGTGATTTTTGAGGAGAGACAAAAAACGGTTTTCCTTTTAAACAGGTTCATACTTGAAGACCTATACGCAAGAGTAGCGTATTTTGTTTCAACCTCCAACCATTCAGATTACGAGATGGTAAAAATTATTATTTAAATTTTTTTCGCTGAACCTACGCACCTATAAAAACCCATGTAAAAACCCAATTTCTCTTTATTGCACGGATTCGGTGCAAAGAATGGTGAAAAAGTACGCGTCCTTTTCATCCAAATGAAATTAATTTCTAAGATGAAATTATGTTTCAAGTTCTATAGCAGCACCAAATCTAAACGCAGTCCTACCGAGAAGAAATAATAGAAAAACTCGGTAACGATGAACAGAATATTTTTTCCATACAAAAATGTACAATTTCACACAGCCACAAATAATGTCGCATAATTTTGGTTCTCTGGAGTGCACAAAATGTGAAATATTTTCTTCATAAACAAGTTTTACATTCGCAACGATTCCTTCGCTGCTTTCTCAAAGGAACGTTGGAAAGAGAGGAAAAAATATGGAATTATTCGAGAAAACTCTTTACGCCAACCTTAATTTAATGCCACCGAGAGTAAACTTAATTAGGCACGTCTTCCTTTTGTTATTACAACCGCAATACGCCTATGTCGATTTTTCTCCACTTGTTCGCCTCGGGTTTCCCTCTTCGAACCTTTTTTTTGTTATTGTTTTTTTTTGTTTTTATTTTCGAAAAATTTTCCAGGTTGACGTTTCCACGCTTCGTTTGAAAAAATAATAATTAGTGAACTTCGTCGAGTGTACGATAATATTGTGTCACTCTTGACGATTATCGTGTGGTTCGTTTAATTTTTCCGCACGACCCCTGGGGATGTGTTAGAATAACTTTCAACCGAACGTTGTTTTTGTTGTTGGTTTCTCACTTCTTTTTCGTTTTTCATGTAAAAAAAGTTCATACTTTTTAGCTCGTCTACTTTATGCAGACCGACTACTTAAGGAAGCTGCATAAAAGCTGCAGCAGTGATCAAAGAATATGCGGATGAGTGGAGTAAAAAAATTCGCATGAGAGTTCTTGCATTCGCCTCGACCTACAACTCACACTCCAGCGTAATGTCAAAGTGTTAACAACGTCTTGAAATGCTGTGTGTACCGAGTATATGTCGGTTCATAAGTGTAGAAATTTTGAGCAATTGTTTTTTTTATAACTTGGCTTTTGCTCTCAACATTTTATATGTATGTACCGAACGGATACACGTACGAGGAAGTACACGGTACACAAAATATTCTCATGAGAATCGTAAAGAAAGTTACACCATTGCATTCGGTACATTCGAGTCGAGTGAAGATGAGGCTAAAAGTTACTATACCTCAGTAAGTCGCTCCTTCATAATATATACGTACTTTTGCTGTTTTGGCAGTAGAAGAATTGAACAGCTTCGTTTAGAAAATTTCACTATTTTAATGCATGCAGGGCATTAGCTGATGAAAGTCTAGTACTATGTAACGAATACTGACTTATTCTCCATCCAAATTTATTCTGTAACTGTCGAATAAGCCTTTAAAAGTCATATTCGTATTGCAAAGAGATGAATTTATTTCAAGTTCTAAGCTCAGCGGCTAAGGTCACGGCCACGTATATGTCTTGCACTTACGTGACCACAGATGGGTTCATATCGAGATCGGGGACTAAGACCTCTGCCACCAATTTGTTTCAAAGGGACCGGGGGTAACCCAAGATCGTGAACTGAGATATTTTACAACCAATCGCTGTTGCCAATACAGTGAGAACTGCCCTCTGGTAACCAGGACTCATCTTAAGTAACCGGTAAATCAGATTTTCAGGCAATGTACATAAAACATTATTTTTCAATATCAAAACACAAAATGTCCACCTACGTAGGTATAAAAATGTAAAATATCCGCTAGAAATGCTTTTTTTTGACATATTAACCCTAAAAAGACCAACTGGCGTCGTAATTGAATTTGGATGCGCCATTCCTCAAAGGACCAGGTGGCGTCATATAGGACATTCTCCGGTCCTTTGAGGTTCTTTTATTGTTGAGTCGAATATGACGCCACCTAGTCCTTTGAGTAATCGAGTAAAACATGGTTTTTCTAGTGTTAAAAGTGGTGCATGCTATATTATTGTTTCGTAAGAGTACACTTTACTACTTTTTGATCCTGAATTTTATCCTTTCAAAGCATGGGACTTTTGAGTGAATAATACCGAAACACGAAATATCCACTGTTTGAATCATAAACATGCATAGTAAGTTTTGCCTCTCTCCCAATCTCAGGACCTAAAGTTGAGGCAAGGATTTATCAACTTACATTATTCAAGACAAACCTAGTATGACACTTTTTCTTCTCAAAATACGCCACACTGGGAAAAGTGAATAGTAATTTTTACAATTTTTTATTGGAAAACAGGGACAGTTCAAGATTCATTGTAGATATTCTCAGCATTTGCAGCACTTTGGTACATTTCAATCTTAGATGGTATATTTTACTATTTTTGGGGTAATTTCTACTATAAATCTCGAACTATCTCGGTTTTCTCATAAAAAAATTTTTCAGTGCATCAAGTAGCCCATGCAGCCACGCTATCGTCTTAACCCAAGTGCTGTCGAGCCAAGTAGATACACAAATAATACACGTAAATGTATTAAATTGCTAAGCAAATAAATAATTCACGGGTACTTGGCTTGGGTGAAGACGATAGTTTGGCCGCATCATAACAATAATTGGATCATCCCATGATACAATTTCTTCTGTTTTCTTTCTTTTTTTTCATTTTTTTTTCAAGATTATTGGGTAAACAATACCATTCAGAGTTATTTCTCGCGAAGCAAATCTTCGAAATTATTACAGACGAAATTTTACGATGTTCATCAAAATTGTGCAGGGCACTTGGACGGTATCAAGATATCAAGGGCCAAATAAAAGCCAACAATGAACCTTAATTACACACAATAGGGTTTTGTTTCATTTATCCAACCCCAATAAAGCACTCTCCTTCACTCAAAATGAACTCAAACGAACATAACATCACATGATTGCTACTAATAATCGTCTTTCATTTCACTTTTACAAGAAAAGAAAATAACGTGAAATTTGACTACGTAGCAGAAAAATCACAAGTTGCCACGAAAATACGAAGTTTGTGTCAAAAGATGCACTAGGAAAAACCTCAAGAACTGTCGAAAGATCAAACGGATAGCGAATATAAAACGAACAAACCTCAAATTTACTATAGGTATAATGGAACCCTGTCACGAATAATATATAGATTTATGAAGACCTATTTTTCTTCTTCTTCTTCTTCTTCTTTTTTTTTTTGCCTCAAATGAATTTCGTGCTCATCGATGTATACAGCGGCAGTTTTTTTTATTTTTATTTATACACAAGACATAGACGTATAGAATAATTTCGAACGAATTCGATTCAATATTTTCATTGCTCGACGCAAAGTAGCCGAGTTTTTTTTTCTCTCCCCATGCGATATCTTCGTAAATTTTTCACGCAGTGTCGAACGAGCACTTTTTTTTCTTACTCAGCCATTTTTTTTTGTTTTTTTTTTTGTTAATAAATCGGGAATACACGAAAAACCATAATCTTTCATTTTTCGCCCATCGTAAAACATAGGGACACGTTCCTTAAAAAGGAAAATACGTGCTCAAATAAATCAAAAATAAATTACTCGAGGGCAGGAGAAGGGAGCCAAGACTTGTCAAACTCGAAAAATATAATTCACCGAGCAAGTTTTCGATAAGTAACGTCGCACCCGCAAACCATCACCAATTTATGGAAATACTCGGAATGGAATTATGGCGGATTAAATTAACGGTCGACTCGCATGCGATAGATGATGAAATTTTCAAGCAAAAGTTTGCGGAAGAAAGCTTACGGGGCAGGTAAAACTAACTGAGTGGATTTTGAAGTATACTTGCACAGCAGTGCCTTTTTTTTTCTTTTTTTTTAATCAACTTCTGTGAAACTAAGACAAATACATATAGTAAAAGTCGAGTGGGCTTCATCAACGTATAGAATGAGTACATTTTGTACAAACAGCTTGAAATTTTGGATAATATGTTCATAGAATTTCGGGTTATGTTGAGAGTTTCTATACCATCCATTAACTATTTATGTAGGTGATCCAAAAGTCGAATGCAGGCACTAAGAGGCTGTTAACAAATTTTCCATAGCATTCAATTGCTTATGAAGCATTCATAAAAATGTCAACGATCATCTGAATGTAACAGTATGGGACATTGAAACTTGAGTTATTTTCATTTTGTATTTTCATCTCGATTGGCTTGGTCGACATTGCAGCGAACAATTGAACAATTTCAAATTCAAGAATGAATTTTATTGACAATTTATTTTAAACGCACGGTTTCTGAAGAAATTGCATATGATTTTCCGTCAGTTGAAAATAAAAACATTCCGAATAGTCGTCTATCATCTTATCTTACCCGATGGGCAAAAAATGAGAAAATGATCCGCAAAATGAGAATTTTATCCGTTGTCAGTCCGTTTTTATTTTCGATCATCGGATCTGAAAATTTGCAGTTATTTTTGTCATCTTGATTAATTTTCCAAATCCGTTTGTAAAACGGATTTCCTAATTATAATCAGTGATAATTTTTGGGCAATTTTTCTAAATCCGTTTGTAAAACGGTTTCACGGATTATAACCCGGGCCAACAAATATGATAAAACAGCCTTCACGGAAAATAATCCGGACTCATTTCCGGCAAGACTGATTACAATCCGTTCGAAATCTGTTTTAGAAGCCGGAAAACAGGAAAATTCCGGGTTATAATCCAGAAACGGATTATAACCCGGAATAAAACGGATCCGTTTTCAAAATATTTTGCCCATAGGGTAAGAATACATCTATGTCCCCAATATTGATTTTATTATTTCTCTCTTATCTTTTTTTCTATTTTTATCCCTTGATAAATTTTGGTGTCATCAGTAAATAATTAAAAATAGAAAGACGAAACATTTTTTACCAAGATTTATAATGGAAATTTCTAGTAGGTACCTGTGCCAAGTATTGTATTGAAGTTAGTCCCTCCACAGATAACTGCACGCTCGTGTGTAATTAATGGTAAACGTAAATCAGCTTTATTCTTAATAATTTCACAAAGTAATCAAAGAGAACAAAATAGAAATAACTTAACGGATTTACAAAATTTTGAAAACATCACAAAAATAGTTACTTCGTGAAAGGAATCTTTGGCTTAAAGGTAATGCTTTTCTACATCGATTTTTTTTTCTCCACACGCTTTGGCCACCCTTTTCTATCGACGACTACGCAGAGCTTTCTCAAGCTATATAAACGTGTGCTTTATCTTTATCGAAAGAGAAAGAAGACACCTTCGACATTCTCCAATGAAAACTCTCATTTTTAATTCTAACCTTATATAGATCTCTTGTCTCGTTTCCTTATTCGAATTCTAGCTTACCCTACGTGTATACTCTCTCTCTACTTTCTCACTTCTCGCTACTTTGAGATATGTGTAAAATATAAAATATCGTTTTGTTGGGGAAAAAAAATTCTTTTTTTATTTTTCATTTCCTTCTCGTTTTTTTCCTCTCCAGCTTTTATACAACTATAAATGCACTCTCGGGGTCTAACTGACTTATACGTAATACCCTATTTTTTTTTTCACCTGAAGCTGTTAAAAAGAGGAAAGAAAAAGAAAAATATATTGAGTTCTCTATTTCTCGTAGCTATTCTTTTTCCTACCGACGCACAAACGTTTCCGATTTGCCAAAATTCATCACTCTTTCACCATATAACCACCATGATCGAAGAAAAATGTAACATGAAATTCGAATTGACTTGAGAGTAATTTTTTTATGTGTGAAATTTGGGTACATTTTCCACAAATTTGCAAGCATAAATGGGATTGGGTTGTCACTTAGAGTACGAGGAAATCGAGATCGTCAGCAGACGATAAGTGGTTTTTCTAATTTGGAGAAAAATATTGAAATGTTTCGAGGTGCCGAATGATAAATGAGCACTGAACGGCAGTATATGTTCCAGATTTATGCCGTACTATTTTTTTTGTATAGAGCCAGGATAAAGGAGTAGAAAAAAAAGCAATTTACAATTATTGTCAAAATAACTTTTAGTGAAATTAGAGACGTAGACCGTATCATTTTTATTCATCTTTTTTTTTATTCACAGCAAAAATTTATACGAAGTTGGTCTACATCAATTAAAGATGTAGGTACCTACATGATCACAGGCTCAGTTACACACAGTACAACGCTTTGTATAATTTTATACCTTCGATAGCTTGAGATTAAATTCACCATCGACACAAATTGAGCACAACTGATGAGTCCAGTTTAAGGTCAAAATTCCAAATGGGAAAGACTATATAGAGCCAAATGTTTTCTCAGCTCGTAACTTTAGAAGGTGAGCACAAATAATAGTAGGCGAGTAAAAATTTTGAACTGGTGGGACAAATTAATACAAACTGAGAATAATTATTTTGTAAGTTTCAGGTTGGAATTTCTAAAGGGTGGGGCTAGCATTTCTCCGCAGCCCTATCCACACTTTTCTATTCATACCTCTGAGAGAGAATGAGTACAAATCCGAAAATTGATATCGAGAATTGACATAAGACGGACCTGGGTACAATTATTTTACCATATTTCAAATCCAAATAAAAAATTAGTGGGCAGGAGAAATAGATTTATTTTCGAGAATTTACAATGGAGGAATTTAGAGCACCGATTTCTTTCGTCTCAAACAATTTTTGAACACAGGCTATTGTTAAACTCTATCCTCTGCTACAATATTTTTTTAGCCTTAGTTCGAAGATACTTCCAGAGAAACTTTGAAATCAAATACAAAAACAACAAAGGCGAACTTCTGATAGTCGCGATAACATAACAAAATTGAAAAAGTGCGCATATTTGGCGGACGAATCGATGATTTCGACGCAAATACATAAAGAGTAATGAAAATCTGCTGAAAATTTCCAAATGATAATCCGATAAACAAACACTGGCAACAACATAAAAATTTGATTCAAGGGTATAGCGAACACATTTTTTCGACTTTTTTCTCGTTCAAATAAATCAACGTATCGAGGGATGGATTGTGAGAGGGTAGGGGGTATATTATTCGTTTCGTTTTCCGATCAAAATTAATTCGCTAAAACGTAAAACTCGAAAACCCACGAAGACATTTCTCATTGAGAAATTTGAGAAATTTAGAATATTTGTTGAAGCACTGAGGGTGGGGAAAAAAAAAGAAGGAAAATCTCGTGAAACGAAAATAAAAATGTAATCTCTATACTTGCGTGCGTATTTCCGTTTGATTGGATCTAATTTTTTTTTTCCCTTCGTCGACGTAAATCTTCCTCGAATACGTCGGGGAAGCAAATCCTATTGTCGTTCATTAATACATAGAATGCATAAGATTTATCATGCGAGAAAAAAACACACCGTATAACCTCCGAGCCGCTTTTTATTAGAGCTCTACACGAAAGGCTAGGTTTTGTACGTACCATGTTCGTTCAATAAAACACACGTAGGGAGGAGGGGGCTCCTAAAAAGAAAAGTAGTTATTGGATGAATAAAATTTCGGTTTTACGCTGTAAAAAATGATAGCGGAGAATTCCGAAAATGAAAAGAAAAAAAATGCTGCTCAGAAACACGATTGAAAAATAGGAAAAAAAGTGTTTCGAAACTTTTTTACGTGCGTTTTCAATCATTCCAAGTTTTTACCTACACTCGTGCGTCTGCGCTTCCTTCAGGTTGCAAAGCAGCAGAGAAAACATTTCCTTCAGCTCTGATAAGGCTAAGAATAAAATTTATCGAATAATCTATTAATGAACTGATACGAGTATAAGTCTCACTCACTCATGAACTATAAAAAGTTAGAGGCTGAACTTCAGAGACACGAATTCCATAAAAAAATAAGATATATGAATTATGATGCGGGGTCGAGCCAATATAATAATACGAGTATAGTATCGGGAGATTTAAAATTCCAGCATCGCAAGCATCCTAGAAGCTACCTAGCTATACTGCTACGAAATAAGTAATAGTCATTATGTGAAAAATTCGTGAACTCGATCCACAAAATTCCGTGTTAGAAGACTGTCGACGTTTGGAATGGGGCCAGTTTTACGCTCAAATTTGGGTAATTAATTACGCCACTTCGAATTTACGTCACCATTATTCTTGAGCCGAGAGAAAAAAGTGTGACACATGCGGTCGAAAAGAGACCCGAAACTGACGACAGAAAATACAGAAAAGGCTGAAAAACCTGCTACTCGAGCCTCTGGAAATTTGTGATAAGACAAAGTTGGTTAATTTTCATACTCGTACATCAACCAATACTAGATTCTATTTACCTATATTCACTCGACTCCAGTTGAAATCAACCTGGCATGGGCTAAGGTGTTCGTAATGAATATGCGAATATTTTTCGTTTTACTTTTCATAAAATTTATCTCAGTTCAACGTGTCACTGTATAAATAAGGCTAGTAGATGAAAAGGATTTTGATCGAATATTCGAATAATGAGGCAAAAATGATAAGTTGATCTCCCAAAAACACCGTCACAATAAATTTGTGGATGAGCGAATGTCTCTGTTACAACCATTACCAGGATAAAAATTCAACATTTAAGAAAATGGTGGTGTTAATCGGTTTATACAGTCCGGTTTCGGCAGATTTATAGCCTTACACGAAGCATAATGTGAATATTTGAGATGTGGGTATCTGCTTTAGTGTTTCTATTACGAGCAGCTGAATTTGAACACATGACCTTCGGATCCGAAAGCTGAACGCTTCATCACCGTACCAATACAACCCCCTGCCCCTGGAAACAAAATTCAATATTCAAATGAACTTGAAAAGTCTAGCTTCTCCTGTTGCGAGGAGTCCCCAGTATCTATATAATAAAATCCAATATCCGGATGTCCGTACGACACTCGAAATTTGTAAACGAATTATTTTTACTTTTGCGATTACTTTACTTTTACTAAACGTTGAAAGCTGAAGTTGGTTTCATTAGAAAGATAAAACTATTACAAATCTTTCTCTATACACACTTTTTCAAATTGATGTCTTACTTCCCTGTAAATGATTGAAACATTCCATAAAACCGATGAACTTCATGCTACGTTTCATGTTATTTTTCATCTTGAGATTATTTTTCATTTCACGATTACTCTCCTATTACTGAAGGTAGGAAGCTGAATTTGGTCTCATTAAAAAGAAAAAACTATCAAAAATCTTTTCCTATGTAAACTTTTTCGAATTGATGTCTTACTTCCCTGTAAATGATTGAAACATTCCATAAAAACGATGAACTTCATGTTACGTTTCATGTTATTTTTCATCTCGCCATTATTTTTCATTTCGCGATTACTCTGCTATCACTGAAGGTAGGAAGCTGAATTTGGTCTCATAAGAAAGAAAAAACTATCAGAAATCTTTCTCTATGTATTTTTATTCGAATTGATGTTTTACTTTGCAGTAAATAATGAAAACATTCTACAAAACGATGTACTTCATGCTATACCTTTCATGTTATTTTTCATCTCGCCATTATTTTTCATTTCGCGATTACTCTGCTATCACTGAAGGTAGGAAGCTGAATTTGGTCTCATAAGAAAGAGAAAACCATCAAAAATCTTTTTCTATGTATATTTTTTTTAATTGATTTTTTACTTCGCTGTAAATGATTGAAACATTCCATAAAAACGATGAACTTCATGCTACGGTTCAAGTCATTTTTCATCTCGCGATTATTTTTCATTTCGCGATTACTCTGCTATTACTGAAGGTAGGAAGCTGAATTTGGTCTCATTAGAAAGAAAAAACTATCAGAAATCTTTTCCTACGTACACTTTTTAGAATTGATGAATTATTTCCCAGTAAATAATTGAAACATTCTACAAAACGAAGAACTTCATGCTATGTTTCATGTTATTTTTCATCTCGCGATTACTCTGCTATTACTGAAGGTAGGAACCTGTATTTGTCCCATTTGAAAGAGGGAAATCTCAGAAATGTGATGATGTATGAATCTTTTTGATTACAGATTTGATTTCACAGCTAGATGAAAATATTTTTGATAACTGAATTCTATTCTACACTTCTACTCAATCATTTCATAATAACGCAAAATTTGAGTGGACTTTGAGAGGAATGAGCGGAATTTGTGCGGGATTGAGCAAACTTTGAGTGAAATTGAGCAAAATTTGAGTAGAATTGAGTGGAATCAAGCAGCATTTTAGAAAAATTTGAGCGGGATTGTGCAAAATTTAGTGAAATTTGAGCAGGAATAAGCAAAATTTGAGCGATGAGGGGGCGTAGACCCCTCGGGCCACGCTAGTAGTTGAATAAATGAATACAATGTCTGTATATTTACCATCAGCAGTATTGGCCTCTTCTATTGATGTTATCAGAAATCGTTGAAAACATGGCTGAATTTTGTTGATAAATGTGAATCATCAACAGCTATTCCCCTCCTACAGCCCTATAAACTATAGCTACCAAGTACAAACTGTAAACAGCAATATTTTTAAAACAGTAAACACTGCTTCAGGTAATTGATGACTCTTATTAAGTGAATTATTTCCCTCCTATATCCTTCTTAACAAAAACGGAAAAAAAATGAATAGCTGCGCACAATGCGTTTTAGTTCTTTCCAATTTTCATTTGAATTGATTTTGCTCGAATGAAAAATGGGGAACGGTGTAGAAAGAAAATCCCAGCATAGCGTAAAAATACTACATCTTCAATTTTTTTTCCCTCGCTAGTAAAACCCATTTGTTTTACCACAACTGGAAGCCTATATATACCTTCTTTAAACAGCAGCGTTTTTATTATTTTCAATTACCAAAATAGTCGCGTACCGGATTCTCAATATCAGGTAAATAAATTTTGACTCTGAACTGGCGCACCAAAAGAAAAAAAAAATGCGAGAAACTACTTTTTCCTCCTCTTTATAGCGAAAAACTATATTCAAATGCGTTATTGTCGAAAGTAAGTCGGATAAATGGATATTTGCTCAGATGCGACCACTTTGAAATGAATTGCGAACCATATTTTTGTTTTGAAATGAAACACGACTGTCCTGTTATAGGGCGGGGGAAAAAAAAATGGGCAAAAAATAGAAAAATCACAGAAAACAAAACGCCTGAATAAGCGGATAAGAAATAAACGTCGCGTCGCGTCGTCTAGAAAAAAGGTACAAAAAAAGGTAGTCATTATAGTCGAACAGGCATTTTTTTGTCGTTTTTGTTTTGCATTTCATTTCAGATGAGACCTATATGGAACAGCCGCGCAAAAATAATACTTCGTATCAAGATGGACCCTTTTCAAAATTTCTGACAATTCTACCTTAGACCCGTCACGAACACTATACTTTTTCTCATTTTCTTTCCTTGTTTTCGACCCTCTTTACACGGGACATGGAATGAATCCAGGTTATAGAGGAAACGTTAATGTGTATCTAGAATTTTTCTTTGCAAAGATTTTTTATTTTCCATTTTTTATTTATTTTGTTTTTGTTTCAACGAGCAACCATTGAAATGTTAATTTTGGTCACACCTTTTCAGTTTATTTATTTAATTTTCTTTCCTTTCAGACTCGTTCTTCCTCCTCTCCACTCTTCGTCATCACAGGTATACTTTCTCTCGAAAGTCGTTATTTTTCATTTATCATCGATACTCTTTATTTTTTCTTCAGCTGCTTATACCGGACATCCACCGTGGAAGTGTCACAAATTTTGTTTTTGTCATCCGTTATGTAGGTGGAGGGGGTAGGAAAGTTTGGCGAAAATAAATGATTAGTAACTTTTTCGAAGGTAAATTGGGGCGTGAATAAAAACAGCTAAATGGCGAAAGACGAATAACTTCGGTTTAGGATGAATGAACTGACACAAAAACGTGAAACTTGGTGTTCTGAAGAGCGAGAGATGTACCAAACGTATTTTTCAGAATACTAAGCAAAATTATACGATAACAGCAACAGATTCTACATCACTGAAAATACCGCGAATTGTATGGAAAGTAAAAACTAAAATTTATTAAATTTCAAATACTACGTCTATTTATACGAATGGCAATAATTCCAATACAGCACTTCATTTCAAGCTCAATAAGTAAAATCTGATGCTCTTAAAATGTTGAATTTTTTTCCAACTACAATTTTCCAACAGACATTTTTCCGACAATTCATTTTTCCGACGTGACATTTTTCCAGACATGACATTTTTCCAACGCGACAATTCTCCGACACAAACTTTTCTGACTAACATTTATACCAACACGACAGAACTCTGATAATACTCACACACATTTACTTAGCCAATGCATAATGTCCACTAACAAATTTCCACAGACTTAACCGATTTGAGTGGTCAAAAGCTCAAATGAAAGGTCTTGATCCACTGAGTGTTCTTAGAGTAAAACAAATTCCTTACCTCAATTAGAACCTGAGATATAGTTCTTTGAGTGAAGAAAAATCTTGAAAATATCTTAAGTCAAGTTGTATGTTTACTCGCAACTTTCATCAGACTCAACCGATTTGAGTGGTCAAAAACTCAAATGAAAGGTCTTGATTCATTGAGTGTTTTTAGACCAAAAAGAACATGATACATTTGTTAGAATCTGAGATATTGATGTTCGAGTGCTGGAAAAACTTGGAAAAAGCATGAATTTTGAGTATAACTTGAGTAAGGTCAGAGTTGAGTGAATTCCAATGCGTGATCACATGTCTACACATAAATACATACCTTTCATTTAAAAAAAAAATGAAGCAAATCGGCCGGATAGAACCGCCGGACGAACTTGCATTAGATTCTTTTAATATTTATAGAAGATGAGTCGGAATATGAACAGTGTTATCTAATTTCTGGCTAAAATGCTACATAAAACCATGCCCAGGCATAAAACTGAGAACCAACTGAATATGGTTTTAGGCACCATTCAAAACGGACGCCTGCCAATTTCATTTTTCTCTCTAACAATGGTATACTTGAAGTACTACATGTACGAGTAGTTACAAATACATAGTTTTGATGAAGCGGGGAAAACACGAGAGATTTACTGCCCGGCAAGCTCCTGGCAGCAATTTGGCGTAGACGACCAATCCAAATGAGTGTCATCTATGAAAACTCCCATTACAACTGAAATAATATCATAGCTAAACGCAATTTTTCGAATCCATGGAGCAATTATAAAAATTAAGCTCATTTCGTTTTTTCAATATTCGAAAAATCCTTGTATAAGCTCAAGCAGGTAACTTTTTCCCCTAAAAAATGAGGGAAAAAATCACTCGTGCCTAAATTTAATTCGAATTTTTCATCCCCTAAATTGTTCCATTACCGTGCGTCTACTTTTTTTTTTTTATAAATGTAATTGCATGAAAACGACCGAATGCGACCGAGTAGGTCGTTCTCTCAGGGAATTTTATACGCAGTTTAATTTTGTCGTTAAATTTCCTCGGCTTTCTTCCCTCTCTTTCTCCCTCTGTAGCTCATTTTCCTTGTAATCCACTTCGTTGCTGCAATAAGAAACATTGTTAAATGCTTCACCATCTTTTCCAAGTTCTTTTTTTTCTCTCTCATCTCACTATTCGCTCGTCGCCACTTCAATTCGATGATGTCGGATTCGAAATTGAAATGAAATAAAAATAAAATAAAGCAAATGTCAAAATTTCCAAAAAAAAAAATAAAAATACAATCTACGTCAGACACTAACTTCAAATTAAAAACCACCCAAGGTTGTCTATCTCCAATTCTATTTTTTGAGTTACAAAAGAGCTACAAAGTTCTGAATAATGAAATAAAAATCTCAAAACACGAATCAGACTAACAGACTCCTTTATCAACGAAATTTTGTTCGTACGAGCTTAGACAAAAACAAATTGTAAAAAGTCTTGTCAAAAATTAAAAATTTTACCATTGTAGGTACATAATTATATTCAAATATTCGGCGTAAGTAAAACATAACGATCAAATTATGGCATGAATTATTCATAATTAACGTGTAAATTAATTGCAAATAATTATTTCAAAAGATATGAAAACTAGCGTTCATTTTACTATTGGGAAAAATGACATATTCAAGGTTCGAATGAACAAATTATTTACTGTGTAAACAGGGGGCCAGAGAGCCGCCAGAGCTAATTTTATTCAAGATTCATAGTATAAGTTTTTTCTAGTTGCAAAAATTGACAGTAAGGTCAAAAACCTCCAACTTGGAAAAAACTTTCGAATGTTTTCCTTTGGTACTAAAAAGTTGGTGTATTTTGAAAAACTTGTTGCATAAGTCGATCCATTACATCTCTGTGCCCTCTGCTTCTTAGCAAAAATCCTTCCTCTACCTAGCAAAATGCAATCTGCTACCTTGCATAATGCGTTCTGCTGCCTACCGAAATGTCTTCTACTAAACGAAATGCTTTCTATTACCTAACGAAATACCTTCTGTTACCAGGAAATACATTATATGCTTTATGCTACTTAGCAATTTGTAAAAAAAATTTGTTTCAACTTTTGAACTACTACATAATTATTATCTCTGCATTAATATTGTCAAGTTGTAAGAGAACTTTTGAAATTCACAGCGTAACAGCAAATAAAAATAAGTTTAAATGCTAACTACTACAAAAAATATTTAAAAAAAGAAACAAAAAAAAATGTAAAAATGGCAAATGGCTTTTTATGTTACTTGTATACTGTACATTGAAACTGAGAAGAGAGATATATTTTACAGTCGACTTTTTCACGTGAACACTCCTCCAGGATCTATTCACCCGTGGAAACCATTTTCTCATTATCGCCATTATTAGTTCACCCAGGAAAGTTGAGACAATTAGCATGAAACTCATTTTTGTCGAAACGATAATCGTCAATATACCGCTCATAACAATTTGCGAAAGCTGAAGCCACAAGTTCTCCCCACGACACCATCTCACGACTCATTATGCTAACCAGAATATTTTGAAATTAGTTTACCACAAATGTCGACGGGGCCATTGCCTTCGGTTATGCTGAATATTGTATTTTCGACAACAGAATTTAAGTACCTACTCGCTTCTTTGCTTTATGACAAGGCAATGGGCCGTAGATTCTCATAAAGATGTTTCTCTTCATAGCTAATTTTGCTAATGATATTACCGCGTCATTCTGAAGCGTAGAAGTATACTTCCTTCTGTTTTTCAGCTTTCATTTCTCAAAATACAACAGTTACCTCAGTGACAGAGGTTTTAAGCTTCACAGAGCGAGAAACATAATCGTAAGAATTTCTGCACAACGAAGTTAACGAGTAAATTTCGCTGGCGGCCATATAAAGCTGTGCCTTTTACACTTTTCCTCTATATTTGCTCCACTCGAGTTTCCGACCCACCTTCAAAAGCCCTCAAAGGCACACACGCACTCGCAAAAATGTTTCCACGTTCTCGCAAATCTGACCACGCGAATTAAAAGGTCTCTGCCCCTATTTGACGCCATCGAATTTTATGGCATTATGGCAACCGAAATGTAAATATTTTACATTGCCTATCCCACGTGAATATATAAATTTTTAAAACAAACAAGGCACACGCCATGTCCACCTCATTCACAATTATGTGGCGTGACGTAAATATCAAAAACGATAAAGGTAAGTTTCTTGTAGTCAGGATGTTCATAGGCTGTGGGTATACGTACACATGTATAAGCACTGTAGATGATATATATACATATACGTGAATATGCATTTTTGCTAGAAAACCTTACCTGTCTTCACTAATTTAAAGGTGGCCGTATTGTAAGCTTTTAGCTGCTCGTTGAGAGACGGATGAGATAAATCCTTTAACGAGGGTTCGTTAACGTTGGTACCCATTTTCGGATTACTTCTTTCCTGTTTCTCCTTTTTATTCGATTTGCTGTTGGTAGTTTTGCAGTCCTTCTTTTTGGAACGGGGTTTAAGTGGTGGCGGTGGCGATGGTGCTGCTGCTGCGTTCGATTTCGAGACAGATGCGTTCAACGAAGGCTGACCAGGCGTTTGTAATCTTTTAACGGGTGTTGGAGACGAATAAGTTTGAGCAGACACTGAAAAAATGAGAAACAAAAAAAAATTAATAATCGAGTAGGAAAAAGGTAAATTTGTACCCAAATTACAATACTGTATCTCAGTAAAGGAGAACTCGGAGGGCTGATTTGAGGAAATTATTCATTGACCGAGTCGAAGAACGAATACTTTTATGAGCATAAAGAGAGCATGTAAACAAGACAAATTGTTTCTAGCCAAATAATTAGGTATTATTCTCTGCAGTGTATAAAGGTTAATATTTCTCGGTAGAGAATAAAATTCATTTACTTACTCGTAAGTAGATGTAATAAATGTTTTTCATACAGCTTAGGACTACACTTCACAACAGCAGATTTCACTTAGAAATACACTCAGTTCAACCGATTATAGAGCAAATGATTAAGCCCACGTTTTATTCATTTTTCATTTACACTAGCGTATTTCAAGAGAATACATAAGAATTTGAAACGTATGTTGGTGAAAAACCAGCACTACCCGCACAGTATTACACTCGGCTTGTATGTAGAAACTATGATACAAATTTTCACTGAATACAATATATGGGCTGTTAATCCTCTCTACGACACGGATAATAACCGAAAAATTACTCACCAGCATTTTTTTTTCTTTCACTGCACCAATTCTTTTAATAAGCCTATTCTTTTTTTCTCATACAAACGGTGAAAGTATAGAGGCCAAATAAAGAAAAGTGTAAGTCAATTCAACAAAATCGATAATTACTACAAGCGAAAAGCACCCTTACGAATTCTTAGAAACACGATAAGGTTTCCTTTTGGCAGCTTTTTTTCTTTCTATCGTGAAGTATGTATATTTTAAATCGTATTATTGATATTTTTCTCAGTTATAACGATTTGCCACTTGATAATTTTCTTATTTCTTTCAAATTTCTGCCCGCGGATTCTTATTTTATATCTATTCGAATTTTTTTCGCTTCTCCTATTCTGTGGTCCATTTTCTCGTCGAAAGACGAAACTCGACTACTAGAGGAAAGCACTCGACCAGTCAAATGCTATTGGCAAGATGATAAAACGTATTGAAAATTTATAAAATTTCATTTTCGAGCAGTCAAGCACGCAACTTGAACGATAAAAATTTATGCATCAAAGAACAGAATACGTTAAAGGCTATTATCAACGTGAAAGATCAATTCATTCGATACTGAGATTAAATCTAGCTGCGAAGTTGTACCTCGCAGTTGCTAACGGCAACGAAATGTAATTTGATGTGTGTTGTAGGTCTAGTTGTTCAGTTGAGGATTGACGAAATGGGGTAAAATATGGCCCAAGCTTTAATCGCCTTCAATTTCGAACCATAAGTTCTGTTTTTAGAATATCTTTGACTCAAATAAAGAACTTAAGGTTATATATATCATCATTGTTCAAATAAGATCTAGCCAATATTGTAGGAAATCACACGTCAAACTGAGTCATCTCCTATAATTCAGAGTTCTGATCCATAACTAGAAAATAAATTTTCAACTGATTGAATAGAGTTAATAGAGATGGTTATATGTAATGAATATACAAATAATAAATGGTCCAGGTGAATGTCACTTACTTATTATAATTCGCTGTTACTCAGATACAAATGCATGTAACATAATTACCTATCTAAACCTGAAAAACAGAATGACTATAACCAAAATTCAGTAATAAAAGTGAAACCGACTATTTTCGATGTAGTTTATCAGGTTGACATTTCAACTGCATAATCAAAACCCAATGGGCAAAGTGAATCCGGAAATCCAGAAAAAATGGATCCGGAAATGGAATCCGGAAAATGAGACTAATCCATTTTTAAAAAGGATCCGTAAAGTAGAAATTTTCCGGTACCAAGTCCGTCAAATCTGGAAATCCGTTATGTTAATTGGAAACGGACTAAAATCCGTCAAATTCACGTCACCGTTTTACCTCCGGATTAGTCTCATTTTCCGGATTCTGTTTCCGGATCCGTAAATATTGATCAACACGGATTACAGTATGTTTCTATTTTAGAATATGATTTCCTGCTTTTATTCCGTGAAACCATAAACCATTATTCCACCAGTTTCACGGATTTTAGTCCGTAAATAAGTGAACCGTTTTCACATCCGGTTTTCCGGGTTTTAGTCAGTGGAAAAATAAGAACCGTTTTTGATATCCGGTTTTCCGGATTTTAGTCAGTGGGAAAATGGAATCCATTTTTGACATCCGGTTTTCCGGATTTTAATCAGTGAAAAATTGAACCGTTTTTGAGATCCGGTTTTCCAGATTTTAGTCAGTGAAAAATTTAACCGTTTTTGGTAAATTCCGGGTTATAATCCGGAAACGGATTACTTTCCGGAATAAAACGGATCCGTTTTTAAAATATTTTGTCCATAGGGAAGTTCAATTCTATAAAATTTAAACTTCTGTTTTGATGTAAAAATATGTCCCATAATTATACGACATTCAAAACTTGGGGCTCAGTCTGTGGCAGAAGTATGTACCAACAGCTGTGATAAATTTCGTCTCATTTGATCAAAAGCAAGTAAAGTAGAACCTGTGAAGCACATCTGACCACGTTACCACAATAGAACCACATCAGTTTTTATTTTTCTATAAACTTACATTCAAGACATTGTAATTCCGGACATTCAATTTATCAAAGCAAATACCTACTTTCGAATAGATTCGGTTCTGATAGAAATTACCATAAATTTAATTGAGAAACTAACACACCCCGTATAAATTACTACGCGGCGTGCGAACTAAAAGACATGGTGTACAGGTAGGAGAAGTTTCGCAAGTTTTCTGTTGGTATATTTGCAAACAGGCGTGAAAACTTTAAGGTTTTGCTCTTATTACATGGTAACAGCGATACAATAATGTGAAAACGAAGTTCCCTTTTGCGAAAATGCAAGTAAACTATATAAACAAGGAGTGAAAAAAAAAAGCGTGCGTGAGAGAAAGAGAAAGAGGAGCGAAGAAAAAATATTTCTCGTTGAAGGAAAGTTTTGAGGCGCGCATTATGCACACCTTTAAGGCGTCAAAAAGTGTTATCGTTAAATGCATAAGGGCTCGAATGTTGTTAATTACTCGTAGTTTGGAATTTAGAATTGTTGAAAATTAATTTTATCGAATCAGAAAATCGAGAGGGAGGAAAGGTGCAGAGGCTTAGGTGAAAATTGGAAGGTTGGAAAGTGTGCCTCGTAGACATTATCGTGAGAGACATGTCAAGAGCCTCTATATTTATATAACGAGTACATGCAGAGAGGACTGAGAAATGAGGTCGATTATTTAGAGTCACGATTCCAAACGCTGCCTTAACTTTATAAAATTCTATTGGAAGTCGAATTATCCGCCACTGTAGTTCCACATGCACTAGAAAATGCTTTTGTGCGTATATTCCTTCGACTCAGAAATGTACATAGATTCATTTGAAATTTTAGCAAAGTGTGTTTCAAAGATGCCTCTAGGTAGGTCTTTTGACGAAATTTCTTTATTTTGCTAGCATATACATATATACTCGTACTTTTACTAAGCTGCAAAAATTGACATCTTTCCGAATATCACAACTCGAAAACTATTTAAAATTTCAAAAGTCAGCCCAACGACTTAAGTGGAGGCATCTTCCGACTATATTTTGCCAAAGTTTCAAATGAATCAATGGAAAATTGAATGACTAATTATACATGAATTCTAGCCTCTTTTTTCTTCCTTTAATGAAGCACTCGAGTGGTGAACCTTCGATATTTCTACCAATACAGATTATCTTGACTATACTTTTGCAGATGAAGAGCAGGCGGCTATACCTGCGATCATAAACAATTTTTGACTATCTCAAACCACAGGGTTAATTTTTTATGAGACAATTCCTGGTCGAGTAATTAATGGAAAAAAATATGCAATTTCATAAAAATCCGCTCCCTAATGATTAGTTCTGCTGAAATTATAATCTTCCGGTGCTTGTTATGCTGATAGTAGCTCAAGTTTGCTCCGTTCTCTTCTCTGTCACACCCCCTCCTCCCACCCCACGAAGAAAATAATGATGTTCCATCATTTAATGCTCATATGCTCATATGCTCATATTCTCGTGCATTTCTCAGTAGATGTATATATATTTCATCCAATATAATTTGTTCAACGCTAAAAAGTTGCTTCAAGTAATAAAATATCTGCAACATCTGAGTTTCCAAAAGGTCGAGATAATAATTGGATGCCGAATAAAAGAAACGTTTGCTACAAACTTTCTTCCATGTCATGTCAAACTTACGCGTCGAAAGAAAAATATTATTTCACAGCTTTTACCCTTCATCTTTTCCCCATTAGACGTCACCTTACCTAATCCGTGTAACAGTTACTATTTTTTTAATTTTACGGCGCCCCAAGCGTATGTACAGGGATTGGTTGAAGAAAATAAATGTTTTTCTCTACCACTATACCGGCTAAAACTTAACAATCTCAGCTTCTTTGGCTGTCAAGGAAGACAATATAACGATACGATCGCTGACATG
This sequence comes from Parthenolecanium corni, assembly GCA_038050395.1. NCBI lineage: Eukaryota > Metazoa > Arthropoda > Insecta > Hemiptera > Coccidae > Parthenolecanium > Parthenolecanium corni. The sequence continues at coordinate 946,050 of JBBCAQ010000002.1, forward strand.
AAGATGTTCAAAAAGTAGGCTACCTACGTTTAGCGAGCGACTAACGAGTAACAAGAACCAAAATATTTTACTGTTTTCCAACGTTGACCTTTCGTGGAGGTGGAGTATGGAAAAAACAGGATACGATTTAAATTACTGGATCGTCAGTGAAAAAATGGCTTTAGAAGTGATCGCGTAGAAAGTGAAAATTCACACTGATATTCCGACAAAGTTCTCCTGCGAGTCCTACGAACTTGCTGTGTGGGCAGCCTTGAATATATATTCGTAATATTTCACAAGTTCGTCTCTTCTTGTAATATTGTACTCACACCCACTGCCCAGAAACCTCTAGAGAAACTGGCATTCGTGTAATATCTCGAATAAATAAAACATATTAGACGGGATACAATCTTTCAGGAGAACTTATAAACAAAAATTGTTTTCAGAAATACAAAATCATTTCAAACTTGACGAGCTTCGAATATAGAAATTATTTTTATGGTAAAATAATACGAGTAAATTATTCATGCCAATTACGTGTAAAACCACTGTACCGTTCACTGTTCAGTATCTATTTGCGATTCTAGTCAAGAAGACAGACTTAAACTGCGAAGTTTTTGGGAATTTCAACCCTATATCTTCACTCAAATATGAATTAAATACAGCTGTGGAGATGAATAATGAAAATTGGCTTCTAGTATAGAAAATTGTAAAATTGTGAAAGCGAGCTACCATCGTTCGAGTTTATCTTCGTAAGTTAGTGTAAATTTTGAGACAAATCTATCTGTTAATTTGTGAAAAACATTCCGATGGGCAAAAAATGAGAAACTGATCCGGAAAATGAGAATTTTATCCGTTGTCAGTCCGTTTTTATTTTCGACCATCGGATCTGAAAATTTGCAGATATTTTTGTCATCTTGATTAATTTTCCAAATCCGTTTGTAAAACGGATTTTCTGATTATAATCAGTGATAACTTTTGGGCAATTTTTCTAAATCCGTTTGTAAAACGGTTTCACGGATTATAACCCGGGCCAACAAATATCATAAAACAGCCTTCATGGAAAATAATCCGGACTCATTTCCGGCAAGACTGATTACAATCCGTTCGAAATCCGTTTTAGAAGCCGGAAAAAAGGAAAATTCCGGGTTATAATCTAGAAACGGATTATAACCCGGGCCAACAAATATCATAAAACAGCCTTCATGGAAAATAATCCAGACTCATTTCCGGCAAGACTGATTACAATCCGTTCGAAATCCGTTTTAGAAGCCGGAAAAAAGGAAAATTCCGGGTTATAATCTAGAAACGGATTATAACCCGGAATAAAACGGATCCGTTTTCAAAATATTTTGCCCATAGGGATCTACTTATATGGTATCCATTTTTACGAGGAGCTAACTTTCATTCGGCGAGTTGACTTGAATATATATTTTAATAACTAAAATAAAATTATTCATGAGAGTTCGAATGAGTGATACAGATACCTCGTTTCTGTAGAGCGGCGCACTGACAGCTGCAATGTTGGGATCGTTGGAGAGGAGGCCGAGTAAGTGTCAACTCTACTACGTCTTCGGCCGGAAAAATGACGTACATCCTTCGGAGCACAACATGGCGACGATGACGTCACAGCACCGCCGCTTAAGCAAACTTGCAGCAGTCCTCCTGCAAACATGAGTACAAAGCATATGAATTTTATTTTATCTTTACGATGCCGAACAAAGTAATCAGAATACTGACACGAAAGAGACGGAAAAAAGGATAAAACTCCATAATACCAATATTTGGATAGGAGGCATATCAATGCATGGAAAGCAGATCAACTATGAAACTTTTACCACGCATTCGTAGGGAAAATAGTCGGAATAATACCCGGCAGGGGATGAAGGAAGAGAATTTCCATTAAAAAATTCTGTCAAAATAGAAAATATACATGTATGCACGTTAGAATTGAAAAACGGACTGGTTCTGTAATCGTATCCGGCAGTCTTTCATCTCGAAAGATCCGTATGAAGGATGAGGAATTTGGACGTTTATCTTTGACTTCCATTAAGGAAATAGACAGTGTATTGTAAATATTTTGTCGCAGAAAATGAGCTTCAAGTCATACATGTGGGTTTGAGAAATTCAAATCGTAACAGAACTCGACAACCAGTAAGGCTGCAATGCCTGAATGACAGTGATAAATGAAAGAAATATTCCTGAAGAGCGAAATCAGGTATTCTGAATTGGTAATAGATAAGAATTAAGATTCTTATGTGTAACCATATTGAAGATCAGATAGTCATAACAGCAAAACTGCATTTGTACAAGACTACGACGTAAGAATAATACTCAAGTTTCAGTATGTTTTCTTGCTCTCCTGCAAAAATCTATAAAGTAGCTCCATGTCGTCAGCACCTTCACCCCCCCCCAAATTGGTAAAAAATATGCTAGAAATTTTGTACTCATTTTGTACCGTTTTGTACCGCAAAAAAAATTTGTGCCGACATCCACAATAAGTTATTCAAAGAAACGTAATGGGGTGCTGGGGACGTGCTAGCACCCCCACTTCAACCAATCAACTTGAAACTAGTCTCATTATTTTGTACCCGTTTTGTACTGTTTTGTACCGCTATTAGAAAATTTTGTTACGCCTCGCCTTCCAAGTTAGTAAAAATATTGATGAGGGGTGCCGGGGACACGCTAGCACTCCCACTGCAATAAAATAACTCCAAATTGGTCTCATCATTTTGTACTCATTTTGTACCGTTTTCACTGCTATTGGAAAATTTTTTACCACCTCACTTCCCAGTTGGAAAAACAAAATATTGATGAGGAGTGCTGGGGACATGCTAGCTAGGGATGCAGTACAAAATGTTATTTTTCCAGTACAAAACGGAACAAAATGAGTACAAAATGATGAGACTGTTTTGGAGCAATTTTCTCGAGTTTGAAGGTCAGCTCCATATCTGAGCATAGGTACGGGAGCAGTACAAAATATTATTTTGCCAGTACAAAATGGTACAAGGTGAGTACAAAATTATGAGACTGTTTTGGAGCAATTTTCTCAAGTTTGAAGGTCAGTTCCCTATCCGAGGATAGATAAGGAAGCAGTACAAAATGTTATTTTGCCAGTACAAAATGGTACAAAATGAGTACAAAATGAGTACAAAATGATGAGACCATTTTGGAGCATTTTTCTGGAGTTTAAAGGTCAGCCCCCTATCTGAGTATAGGTACAGGAGCAGTACAAAATATTATTTTGCTAGTACAAAACGGTACAAAATGAGTACAAAATGATGAGACTGTTTTGGAGCGATTTTCTCAAGTCTGGAGGTCGGCCCCCTATCCAAGGATAGATAAGGAAGCAGTACAAAATGTTATTTTGCCAGTACAAAACAGTACAAAATGAGTACAAAATGATGAGACCATTTTGCGGTGTCGGTGAGTTGCGGCCAGACACTGGAAATAGGGGTGAGTTGCGGCCCAGTTTTTCTTTCCCCCTGGGTGAGTTGCGGCCCAGGTTTTCTTTCCCCCTGGGTGAGTTGCGGCCCAGTCAATGGCGGCCAACCTTCAGTCTATTAGCGTGACCCAGGAGACAACACGAGGAGGTTGACTGAGTAGTCTCCCAAAATGTGTGAAAATATTTCATCATAAACATAAAATTATTATCTAAAGCACTTTTCAAAACTCACGTCAAATAGTTCTGTAATTTAATCAAGGCTTTGGTAAAAACTTGAAACATAATATAAATAAATTGTTTAAAAAAAATTAGAGGCTTGCCTTTTTCATTTTTTAAAAATTCCATTTCAAAAATCAATCGTATGAAGCAAAAATATTTCACACACTGATTGAAAACGAGACCAAAAGGCTAGTTTATCAACGTACTCAGATTATAAATTAAAAGATAAGAAAAATGAGAGTGGACTATACAAATGCAGAGCTGGAAAAACCCATTGGCCGCAACTCACTCGCTTCTACAGAAAGTCCGGGCCGCAACTCACTCGCTTCTGCAGAAAGTCTGGGCCGCAACTCACTCCCTTCTGCAGAAAGTCTGGGCCGCAACTCACTTTGTAAAAAAGGTTCAAAATCAATTTGGGCCGCAACTCACCTACAGCCCCATTTTGGAGCATTTTTCTGGAATTTGAAGGTCAGCCCCCTATCTGAGTATAGGTACAGGAGCAGTACAAAATATTATTTTGCCAGTACAAAACGGTACAAAACGAGTACAAAATGATGAGACTGTTTTGGAGCAATTTTCTCAAGTTTGGAGGTCGGCCCCCTATCCGAGGATAGATAAGGAAGCAGTACAAAATGTTATTTTGCCGGTACAAAATGGTACAAAATGAGTACAAAATGAGTACAAAATGATGAGACCATTTTGGAGCATTTTTCTGGAGTTTAAAGGTCAGCCCCCTATCTGAGCGTAGGTACGGGAGCAGTACAAAATGTTATTTTGCCAGTACAAAATGGTACAAAATGAGTACAAAATGATGAGACTGTTTTGGAGCGATTTTCTAGAGTTTAAAGGTCAGCCCTCTATCTGAGCATAGGTACGGGAGCAGTACAAAATGTTATTTTGCCAGTACAAAATGGTACAAAACAAGTACAAAATGATGAGACTGTTTTGGAGTAATTTTCTCAAGTTTGGAGGTCGGCCCCCTATCCGAGGATAGATAAGGAATCAGTACAAAATGTTATTTTGCCAGTACAAAATGGTACAAAATGAGTACAAAATGATGAGACCATTTTGGAGCATTTTTCTGGAGTTTAAAGGTCAGCCCCCTATCTGAGCATAGGTACAGGAGCAGTACAAAATGTTATTTTGCCAGTACAAAACGGTACAAAACGAGTACAAAATGATGAGACTGTTTTGGAGCGATTTTCTCAAGTTTGGAAGTCGGCATCCTATCCGAGGATAGATAAGGAAGCAGTACAAAATGTTATTTTGCCAGTACAAAATGGTACAAAATGCGTACAAAATGATGAGACCATTTTAGAGCATTTTTCTGGAGTTTGAAGGTCAGCCCCCTATCTGAGTATAGGTACAGGAGCAGTACAAAATATTATTTTGCCAGTACAAAACGGTACAAAACGAGTACAAAATGATGAGACTGTTTTGGAGCAATTTTCTCAAGTTTGGAGGTCGGCCCCCTATCCGAGGATAGATAAGGAAGCAGTACAAAATGTTATTTTGCCGGTACAAAATGGTACAAAATGAGTACAAAATGAGTACAAAATGATGAGACCATTTTGGAGCATTTTTCTGGAGTTTAAAGGTCAGCCCCCTATCTAAGTATAGGTACAGGAGCAGTACAAAATATTATTTTGCCAGTACAAAACGGTACAAAACAAGTACAAAATGATGAGACTGTTTTGGAGCGATTTTCTCAAGTTTTGAGGTCGGCCCCCTATCCGAGGATAGATAAGGAAGCAGTACAAAATGTTATTTTGCCAGTACAAAATGGTACAAAATGCGTACAAAATGATGAGACCATTTTAGAGCATTTTTCTAGAGTTTAAAGGTCAGCCCCCTATCTAAGTATAGGTACAGGAGCAGTACAAAATATTATTTTGCCAGTACAAAACGGTACAAAATGAGTACAAAATGATGAGACTGTTTTGGAGCGATTTTCTCAAGTTTGGAGGTCGGCATCCTATCCGAGGATAGATGAGGAAGCAGTACAAAATGTTATTTTTCCAGTACAAAACAGTACAAAATGAGTACAAAATAATGAGACCATTTTGGAGCATTTTTCTGGAGTTTGAAGGTCAGCCCCCTATCTGAGTATAGGTACAGGAGCAGTACAAAATGTTATTTTTCCAGTACAAAACGGTACAAAATGAGTACAAAATGATGAGACTGTTTTGGAGCAATTTTCTCGAGTTTTGAGATCAGCCCCCTATCTGAACATAGGTACGGGAGCAGTACGAAATGTTATTTTGCCAGTACAAAACGTTACAAAATGAGTACAAAATTCCTAGAATATTTTGGACCAATTTTTTTGGGGGGTGGGGGTGCTGCCGACATGGAGCTCTAAAAAGTGGACTTATCCCCTTCTTGCATAGCAGGGTTCAAATATTTGGCAGCACTCGCATTGAAAATGGAAAATTTATTCCCTCCCGACGGTTTCACATCTACGTTTCGGATTTTGACCGAAAACACGCCACGAAACGAGCATCCGTTAGCCGCAAAAATAAAGTCAACATTAGCGTGTATCGAAGAATGCTTTCAAAATTTTTCGATTTCCACAAATACCCATCTCAGCGAGAACTATTTCGAGTGAAAATAATTTCTTATGTCCGCCCCGCAGTACACAGTTTCGCTTTCAAAAGCCATAAACAGAATGAGGAAGGAGGGTGCCAAGTGGAGGAAAGACAAGAAAAAAGTAATAACATGAAATGGTATAGCCCGAACATAGTCGACTAGAATACTAGAATAAATGTAACGTGAACAAAAAATAAAGGTATCTTAGCGTATTGAAAACGACTACAGTGACAACTAGCTGTTATCTTGTTTCACAATGCTCCAACCACTTACGTGATTGAGTTGCAGAGTACACGATCGAATCGGTCGGTGGAGGTTAATCGTTCGAAAATGTAGGAAGCAATCTAGCCGTAATATCAATGTCTATAAGCGAACGTTAATGCCAACCCTTACGGAGCTAATAAAATCACTACCCTCGAGTGCGTGTTTGTTGAATCCCACGGGAGACAATCTGCGCTCGTAAATGAATTACAAATGTCGGTCAAAAGTGACAGGAGAATCAGCGACTGATACCTTTATTTTTCTTCTTCCAAATCACTTTTCAAACACTTCAGTCTAATCAAATAACTGATCAAGTCAATCAGGTTTACATACAGGGTGTTCCGCCTCGAGTTCATTAACCAGCAACTATATACAGATAGAGCAACATAATTGTTAAATTCATGTATGGTAGCTTGCATAATGTAGTATCAAGCTCCTTATGAATATTTTACCTTACCCCCGAATTCTCCCCTTTCCATCGAATATTTAGTTCAATTTGCATTCTTCCTTCATACACGGACAGAGAACAATGCGTGTAACAGGAGTCAAAATTAAGCGAAGACGTTATCAGGTACAAATTCTTTGTAATCCCCAGTTCCTCTCTGACTACTACAAAACAGAGCAAATGTCGGCTGTAAAATGTATAAAAGCAACGCAATCTGTTTACACCGTAATCCACGGCAAAAGAAACGCTTCGACCTGCGTAAATTTATAATTAAAAAAAAAGGCGGCACAAACGAGTAGAGCTGTGAGAAAAAAAGTGAACTCACCCCGCACTGCTCACATGTCATGGCAAAAAAAAAAAAAACGCAACTCATGAATTTAAATTAAGCTCAAAGTCTCGTTTTTATTCAAAAATTTTCTTCTTCGTTCTTCGTCCTGAATATATAGAAGGCTGTATACAGCGGCTAAAATATATACATCTATATAATTCTTTGCTAGCTCTATTGAACTCTTGTAGATTACACGTACCCACTACCTAAAGCAGTTCATCCTCAACAAATTAGAGTTGCCTTGCACGAACTATTTTGTCGCAGATACGCCTTCCAGAGTACACACGTAATTCAATAAAGAAAAGCAGACCAGTCGATAACATTTTCTATTTACCAAAATTCTTTTACATTTTGTTGCAGACGTTCCGTTCTAAAAAAGGAAGTAAAACGAGAGAGACAAATAATAAGAAAGTCAAGTACAAAAAAAAAAAACATGAGGTGCAAAAATAGTTGGATTCAATGAATTGGAAATCTAGGGGGAACTAAATAATTCATCGACATGGTCGATCGATTTTATTGGACTAACCAAATACGACGGAAATTGAAAGAATGAAATCGTATTTTAGCTAAAAAAAAAAAACAAAGCCCCCCCTCCCAAAAAAAAAACACTCGAGCCTATGGAGCAGAAAATAAATGTTCATTAAGGACAGCACGTTTCAAGCTGAAAAGCTGTGAAAAATTTTTTTTATCCCCAAAAAAAGCCTCCCTTATTTTTTCGTTTTCTCGTTTATTAACGAAATGTTTTACTCTCTTTTTTAACCCCATCTAGAATGTTAAAATACGTCTCTCTCTCCGTATTTTGACAATTAATAAACGATATGCCCCATTATAAACTAATAAATTTTGTTTCTTTTTCCCTGCTTGATTTAATTAGTTTTCTGAAAAATTTGTAAAGAGTACATGAGTGAAAAGAAAAATTACATCGTTTTCGTGTTTCCATTTTCACACCAGAAAATTGAAATTTTAGCCGTTTCTTTCCCTTTTGTTGGGGCAATTTATCATCTTATAAGGGTAGCAGGTGAGAAATAAAATTTCATCAACGATAGTATTCAGCAAGCAGTGGGTTAAAGATCACGTCGTTATACCTTTCAGCATGAAGAAATCGAATGGGAATACCTTTACTTCACCAAAATAAATAAGAGATTTTAAAATCTGTAGATACCACTTTCCAACTTACGAGTATAATGAGTATATTTTGCATTGTTCTTAATTGCTCATACTTGTATATTTGTATTTTTCAATTTATAGTTTTCACGAACCGATAATAATTACAATTCTCATGGGGAACATATTCAAAATGTGACTTAACACTAGAAAAACTAGGTTTTACTCGATTACTCAAAGCACCAGAGGTGGCGTCGTATGACACAAGTCAGGGGTTCTCAAAATGTTGGTCCTTTGAAAAATCCATCTCAAAATTTTGAGTGGCGTCCTGGTACTTCTCCTGCCGATTGATTATTATTTTTTTTTTGTGTTACAGCCTTCTGACTCAAATTATATATATGTTACCGTTAAAGTATTAATTCTAGTTAATGTATGAAATAACCAGTTAATTCATGCTTTAACGGGGTAGGTGTGTAATAAAGATAATTTTATACTTTAACTGGTTATTTCATACATTAACTAAGTGCGTTCCGTTGATGTTTGTAAATAGACTGGCTCTCTTATCTTGACAATCAGACTCGTTCATTTCTTGTTGTTATGTGTATTTGACATAGCTTAGCCTACCTATATTACGTGCATTCAGTTGGTTCTTGATCTTTTTTTAATACACACTATTTTTGTGACCCCTATTTGTTTTCATTTTCTTGTTCGACCTACAACTCTTTCTAATATTTGGCTGTAATTATTCTGTTCGTAAACGTAATTCGATATGAGTGTAGAGAGTGGTAGTAACGTTATGAAAATTAAGTTTACGCGTAGAGTTGCGGAAATGTGCTCCACAGTTCCTGATGTCGACAGGGGTAAAACAGACGCAAGGAGCATTTTAGCATGCGTAATTGAAAAAACTGAAGATGGGTTTTACAGATTAGGAACTAGAGAAGGAATCATAAACTCTCTGTATGCTTGCTCCCAGTTTGTCCAGCTTGATGAAGTACCCATCACCTCTGCCACTATTTTGCTACGATCAGTGGCTTCTTCACAAGCTACAGGTAATGGTCAAGGCTTTGTGAGATGTCACTGTATGCAAAAGTGCATAAATAAGCGTTGTTTGTGCATCAAGAACGGAATAAAATGTAACTTGAAATGCCATGGAAGTAACAGCTGCTGCAATAAATGACAAGTTTGATTTGTCTTCCCTAATTTTGCTTTTAGTACTTTTAAATTAAGATTTATTTGCACTTGTAAACGTACTTTTGTGATGAAATTTTTTATAAATGGTCCATTTCATGATTTAACTAATCGTATCTCGTTAATTTATAGAATAACTAGGTATTTCATACATTATCCAGTTAGACTGTGAAAAATTTTCATACTTTAACTGTTTTGCCGTTAATTTATAAATTAACTAGTTATTTCATACAATAACGATAGTAACACTTTAACGGTAACATATATAAAGATGTTTTGGGCACATGTGACACCCAAAATAGATATTTCATAACACTTGCGAGACCCTTTTGTGGATCTCGCATGTCCATAAGGTGTATGTATGGTTTTTCTTACTCCCCCCACTCCGCAGACCCCAAAACTGCATTTTTTGTCTGCGACTCACAAGTGCCCCAAATATCAATTGTATGTGCACTTGTGGTTCACTCATTTCATTTTACTCTCTGTCCCTATAAACTGTATTGTACACCTAACCAACAGTTGTGGGCTTCATTACATGGCCTAAGGTATCTACCGATAGCCCACTAAGCCATGTGAAGACGAAGGTTTCATTTCCGAGTATTTATAAGGGGGGGTCTCGCAATTGTCATACTTCATCTTGGGTCTCACATATGACGTAAAATAACAACATATAATCATATATGCAATCGGAAATGAGACTGTCACGTCATAATTTTCTCAAATTTCAACAATAATAATTATAAAACCCGATACAGATTAAATTTTTTCCTCCCTCCGAATACTGTGGAATAATTTAAATGCTGATAAAGTGTAGTAGACAATTTCATCGGCTGATAAAACGAATTCTTTTCACGTCGAAATTCGTTGCGAAACAAACAACATAATAATGAATAAAAATTAGGGTAAAACAAAAACGTTTAATTTTTCGAAGGAAAGCCTCGTATGTGCTCGTATAGGTATGCTGCGTTTGGTATACAAAATTACGTGCGTTGTAATCTGGCGCCTCGTGTTCCAAAACGCTTGTAAAACAATACTTTATAATCTGCACTAAATCCCCCAGGTATGGGTACGGTGCCATCTAATGAATACTATTGCCTAAATTATTCACGAATTACTGTATATTCGCGTAGGTATATACACACATACATACATTCTCTACGTACGTGACGTTGTTACATAAAATTCACGCCATTCAATATAAGCCGACGTGAAATTCAATCAAAATGGCAGCAGAAGGCTTCAACCAGCCTTTCTAACGCCACCTTCAGCTCCGACTTTCGAAAACCCCATCGATTCAGATATACATACAGGGTACATGTTTGTGCCAAATGATTCAATTAAACGCGAGCTATAAAGTATAAATCTCCACCAGTATAAAACACGCGATATCTGGTTACCATCCTATATACCATTTTATTCAAAAAACAAATCAAATCTTTTTCCTCTTGTCTGCTCACTCGCGTCGACGTTCTCTCTTTAAACCTTTCAGCTTTCAGTTAGATAACTTACGAGTATTATCTTTCTTTTAAAAGTTTCTTCCTATTATTTTTTCCTTCGTTGCCCGCCCCCCATATAATTATTGGATATAATGAAACAGTAGTGTTTCTAAACGACAGTTTTTTCATTAACCTTTTATATGATTACTAGCTGACCCGGCGAACTTCATTCCGCCTGTAATATCAAGAAATCAATAATATACATTTAATGAGCTCAAAAATTCATATATTTTATACCAGAAATGTCGACCGCTAGAATCACAAATACAAATTACACAAATTAGGGAAATGTCCAAATGTACTTCATGCAAGAATACTCAAAGGCAAGTTCGAAGGTGAAGAAGTCCTTATTCCAAGAATCCCTATGATTCCAACAGATATGCCGTCGGAGTACAAATCCAGTTTCCAGTTTGTCTTGCCTTTGCAATGACCATAAACAAATCTCAAGGCCAAACCTTCAATGTTTGTGGGCTCTATAATGATGGCAAATAATGTCCGTATCTGATTTGGAGAAGCTGAAATAACTGCCTCAGCAATTGTTATGTCCCAATGAGAATCATTTTCAAGTAAATGAAGCTCTTGACATGCAGCACGAAATGTTGGGCACACTACACAATTGACAGTTTGAAGTGATACAAATGAAGTTGGTCCACAAACATTTACCAGCAACAACCGCAAATAGAAACATTCATCACTTTTTGGATGAACTGTGTAAATACGACCTAGAGCATCAGTGGAACAAATATCTGGATAACCAGGAACCATATTGCCCTGCTTTCGACATTGAAATTTCTTTGTAGAAGCGTTCCACGTATAATAACGCGGCATTTCAGCATAGAGTAAATTTTGTGCAAATGTATCACTTTGGCAAATCAAGAAGAAACTGGTTAATGTTGTCGCTGGAGGTGATGCTGCACGTTGAACAACATTTGATTCATTGAAGTACACTCGCTGGCTGTTTTCTAAATGCACTGCCAAATGCACAACAGTTGGGTGACGTTCATGAATAGGGAATGAAAAGATTCTCCAAATTGCCTCGCTGCAGCTAACATATCAACCAACTTGATAAAGTGTGATTTCATCATTTGCATCTTTATTTTGAACACCAAACGCTGCTTGATTGCTGCCTTTTGTCACATAATTGCAAATATATTTAATCGACTTTACTGAATGACAAAACTCAACATTACAATGCGCCTTGAATGTTTTAGAGAGAATTGGGGAATATGGAACAATCCAGCTGTTGTCAATGATGTCATCATTTCCTTTCAGTTTTGTTGGTCAACGAAATAAAATCAGTTATCCTTGTCAACACTGTTAACTGAAGTAAATGCTCAATGAAATGAAAACAATTTTTATCAAATGTTATCTGTGATCAGAGATAGGTATGTGTCTGTTGGTTTTTCTAACCAATGTCGTATTGGATATTAAGGAATGAGCAAGCTATCAATTTGTTTCAACTTTGGCATGTGTTTGCAGTTGCAAAAATGTTTTTTTATTTATAGCGAAATAACCTTATGCTTCAATATCTATTATTGACCGCAGGATGAAGAGAAATTCATTGATTTCAAAATTATCAAAATCCGTTCAGTAGTTCTCAAGTTATAAAGGGTGTAACTAACAGGTTTTTTGACTTTCTTTTATATATATAGATATATTTTCACGGCTACATAGAAAATCCTTTATCTATAGATTAGTCTACACATTTCTTCTGGTTCAGTTTCAGCAAGGAAGCATTTAGTGAGTTGAGTAAGATTATCAAGTTCACAAATCACATTTTCGTTATTGCGTTAACCTTATACAGGGTGATTCGAATTTCAACGTATACCATAGGGAAATAGAATTTTGATGCGTCGAAATTTGATTTAACTCATCTTTCACCATACTTAATAACGTCATTCTGTGCAACAACCAAGGACTCAGTCGCGTAACCAGGAGGGGGCGATTGGGTCTGCTACCTAGCAAATGCAATCTGCTACCTATCAAATACAATGCGCCCCTACCCCTGAAAATGTTCTTCTGGTTACCCTAATGTTCTTGCCCGGTGTACAGAAATATCACTCGAATTTGCACGTATATATTGAAGAATTTCACATTTACAAAGAAAATGAAACTATAAAATCACTAGGTTTACTCATGTTTCTTCATTCTCGTATAAAATAGTCAACTATAAAAATGAGATAAGAAGTTTTAAAAAATCTTAATTCAGAAAGTTTTCGTGGTGTTTTGTAGACAGGCGACAAACTGGGTCCACTTTTAGATGTCTCTTCAAATATTACAGCTTTCATTACAAGTAATGAAATATACTATACTATGAAGACTATGAACCAAGCTCACCGATTTCCTAACAATATTAGAACTTCTACTGAACAAAAGAATTCGGTTCCAGGCTTCCAATAAAATCAATAGGTACTCAAAATAAAATAATGTGACGATTTTCCTGTCTCTTAGCGGGTTACTCGATGAAAAAATTATGAAAAAATAAAAATATTCATCAACCATTTTTCACTACGCAGTACATATACAGGTTTATAATTTGATTAAAAACTGATACTACCCACTCACTCGATCATTCGCCCAAATTCAATCACGTGATAACGGGTCAAACAAACGGCTACTCGAGTCGCAATAATTGATTAATAACATTTAGAATTTCTTTTAGACAGTTTGGAGGTACGATTTACTCATTTACCTTTCTTCGAAAATAAAATCGAAGGTAAATATACGAGGCCTTACCATTTTTGTTATTCTCACGCTACCTATTCAATGTTCCTGCCCTTTTTCCCTTTCCCACGAAATCCTCTCTGCATTCTATTTTTTGGCTTCTCTTGCCTGTAACTAGTTTGTAGCGGTTTGGGTGGATTTTTTTCTTTCTTTGCGCCAAAAATAATTTATAGACCGAAATTTTTCTTACGACCGCAATAATGGTTCGGCCCGGCGACGCACTCTCCGAGTCATTTTTGCAGAGGGTCGTAGAGCAACAATTTCATTTAATATTTCAACAAGATAAACTTATTCAATAATTGATGAAGGTGAAATAACGAAATTTTCCGCATCATCGCTGTGTATTTCGCCGAAGACTATATACCTGTGTTTTTCTACCTCTTTTCAACTATACCGTCATAATTTTCTTCTTTTTTTTTACATCCTTTTTTTCTCCTTTTACCTCGATCGTTGAATTTTCTTCGCCATTTCTTTCATTAATACCGAGTTTTTGAAATCTCTCTTCACCCTCCACCACTCTCCCAACCATATCATTCTTCTTACTTTTTCATTCTCACCGCCTTCTAATTTGCTACTTTTCTCGGTAGTTTTTTTCTTTGTGAAGCGAAAATGTAGGTTATATAGCTGTATAGATACTTGACTTGGAAACCAAGGGACGAACGAATAAATGCGCGAGAATAATGTTGTAGATAATTCTCTAAAAATATGCCTAGGTAAGCATATCGGAGATAGATTTTATAGCACGTACAGATGAAAAAAACTGATGTCATTAGAAAAACATGATAAACTGAAAAATAGTAAAATTTTGTTTTCAAATGAAAAATCACTGCTGTAGGTACATCGATACCTCGAAGCGAAAAAGTGGTTCATTTTGAAAAATTAATTACAAGAAGCGATGAAAAAAGAAATTTCAAAAAATGCTATGTTTAGAAAACAACAGGAAAAAAAAAGTTAGTGCAAACCATATACGAGTATGCTGTATAACAAAATCTACGAGGCACTCTGTCGAGACATTAAAAAGAATTCCAAGCATTCAAATAGTAGTATACCATGGTGGAAGGGGTGCACTGAAGCATAATCACGAAAAAAGTGAAAATCGTAAAGTTTCAACAATCCTTCAGCCTGAAATTGCTTAAATTCTCGAAAACTAAAAATGGCTAAATGGGTCCAATACCTATGCGCAACGCCACGTGCATATACAGTATTATGTTATCCAAAATTCATGACCGCAAAAATTTGTGGAATTTGGGTCTAGGTTAGGGACTACGTTGCCAACTGGTGTGGCTGTAGATTACTTTTGCAGCTATGTTTTTGTGGAATTACGTAAAATATAGCTGCGTAGTGTGATTCAATAAAAATGGCAAAAGAGTTTGGCGAGACGATTTCAGGGAAACCGGAAGTACAGGTTTCGAGGTTTGTTTGAAAATACTGGATTTTGGAAGGTTAACAAGAAATAGTGTAAATGTGGATGTACGACGTGATAAAAGGAAGCCACTTCTACGATGCGAATAATTTTCCGCATCGAGTGTGTCGAACGTGCAAGATTGGTGTTGAAAAAGGAAACGGACTGAAGGTGGCAAATGAAGAAAATAAAAGAGTGCGTGTATTTTGCGTAGCCTTTTTCCTGGTTAGACGCGAGAATTGCGTTTTTGTGCTTTTTGGGTTATTGTATCCACATAAGATGTGGAAAGGTCAAAAGTTTATGTTACGGTTGACCGTCTCTCTAGTAAGACGCAGCAGTCATAACTGAATGATACTCATTCTCAACTTTCGCAAGTGTCTCATATGAATATACGAGTATGGTTTCCATTCATCTGAAAAAATTACTATCTTTTTCATAACCCATTTATAATTTCGCCTGTGTGACGTATTTTTTCGAGAACTTGAAAAATAAGCGAAGCGTGGAGAGTTAGAGGTTAAATTAGAGTGGGTGAAGATGGAAGAGAGTTATAGAGGTCAAATTAGCAAGTGCAAACTTCGAAAATCTCATTTATGGTTACCACATTCAACTGAGACTACTCATCATTTTCTCTCTCACGTTCCTTTTTTTTTCACGTTTGATAGCAGTACTTACAAATGATGCGGGATATTATCGATTATGGATTATTTGAGTACTCGGCGAGTGTGCTTGAGGGCCGGGGATACAATCACCTCTTAAGCTTTCCCTCAACGAAACCAAACTTAAATTCAGAACTAAGATTTAAGCACAAGAAGGGTGTACATACAGAAATGTCAAGTGGTTCGGCTAAACCCAAAAAACAGCTGATAAAGCAACAAAATAGTGGGAATTCTGATTATTCGGATCTGTGGTTGTCTATTTTGTGTCGTGTGGTATCGCTGTGAGTCCAAACTACCGGCGCAAAATCCAGATACATCGATAAAAAAAAACTGAACTTTGCAGTGTACAGTTTACCCAACCTGTGCAAATACAATCAAATTCCTCTCGGTTTCTAGCTAAACTCGCATTGAGCCTCCGATGGCCTTGGCTTAACTTGAACCGGGTTTAAGTCTCCCTTAACTTTTGAACTCGTATTGTACCCCCTATTTTTTCAAATTGAAACCTGGTGTTTGTTTAAGCCCCACTTAAACTCTGATTGTACACCTGGCCCTCAGTAAAAGGCTTGGGTATTCGGCTCGGCTTAAGACGATAGTGATGAGTGTGTTCGCACCTTCAAGATATATGACCTGATCATGGAAAACAAAAATTATAAAGTCAAGATATTTTAGCGAATTGTTCAGAAAATTAAAAAACAACAAGAAACGAATGAATCGAAAATATTTATTTCGCTTTTCAAATTCTTAGGTAGTTTACCATGCTTTTTTATTCGGCTGAAACGTAGACACTCGGCACTCGTCAGCTGGAATGCTGAATCGAGAATTCAACGATTTTGCTCGACTCTCAAGTATTTTGACGGCCATCAGGATGGATAAACGAGGGGCGAGATTTCAGGAAAGAATATTTCTGTGAAAATTTCTAAAAGAGAATTTATTTGTCACGTCGGATAGTTATCGCTCGAAATTTGTCGTTCTGTAGAGCCATCATGTTCGCATTTTAGATTTTACGGTTATGTGGGTCGATCAAATGCGGTCTGTTTGAGAACATGAGCGACGTTCGGGGTGAATGCGATAATTCAGCTCTCTTTGAGGTTTTCTTGTAACTTGTTGTGCGGTAATTTGCAAGAAGTTCACGATATAATTAGATAATATCGTGTAAGACGAGTAGAATAAGTGAACGGTGACAAGAAGTTTATCAATTTTCTCTAAAATGTATTCAGTATTTCTGTATACTGTGTTGTACATACATATATATATGTTCAAATCTACTTGCTTCCGAGTTCGTTGGCGGTCGTACCAACTCACCAAATATTCATCAGCTGTTAGTAAACTATAGAGATGTAAGAGAAGATCTAAAGTATACCCCTATACACTCGCAGTTATTAAATGCTTTTAGTATTTGTCTACGACGTGGAGCAGATAATAGACTTTATATAACAAACTATGGAGTGCGTGGGAGAAAAAAGTTGGATTCTTATAAACTTTGTGAAGTACACATTATCAGCTTCCAGGAAGGGGTAAAATATAAAGCAGCGATACCACTTTGACCTGCATTTCATTTTGTGTGAGTAAAAACAACATAATTTCAACAATTACGATTTTGGTAAAGGTGTCAACAATGCATACACTGTTTGTAGTGAGCACTGACTCTTTAAATTTTGATCCATTAACTATAAAGGTACTTATAGTTTATCAAACTGACAAATTCCAACACGGTAAAAAAACTTTCACCATTGATGGATAATGCTATATTTAACCATATTCCTTGACAAAAGTCCAATACCTTTCCCCCAAGGATATCAGTCAAAAATATTTTTAATATAACTCTCTCCTTCTCTCTCTCTCTCGTACACGACTAAAATCCACTATAATGTAGTCTACTCGCACAGATAATTGTCAACAAATAGTTCCGGCGTTAAACACCCACGTGGACATAATATTGATCATATGAGTTTTTATTGCACGAAATTTTCCGCACATTTCACACGAAATGGCAATATTTTCTTTGAAGTGTACAACGTCCACGAGCCATTAATTTGGTGACGAAGCATGCTTAATAAACTGCGAATATAATGTGAATTTAAAAGTTAAACAAATATCTGACATACGCACACTATCTGCTTCAAGTGTAACTTGCCACAGAATATATTGAATAAATAGTCTATACAAATAGTAAATAACGTTACTATATATTTCACAGTAATTATATAGCCTTCTAGAAAGTTAATGGGCATTAGGAAAAATGGACACGAGAGAAAGAAAATTGGTATAGGAAACAGTTAGCAAAATATTAACGACGATGTTATAATAGCGAGGCAAAAAAAAAGAAAAAAAGAAGAACTTTTATAGCTGGCCATGAATTGTAGGTAGGTAGCTAATAGCTTGAAACGGACTTATTCGACAATTAAAGAGAGCTTTTATAATTTTAACATCTGTACAAACACAGACGCCTATAAATACGCACAACCGACGACCGAATGCTTTTTGCGGCAAAATTTATTCCAAAAAAAAAAGAAAAAAACCGCAAACATATGTACCTACCCTAGTAATGCTGAGCTGTCTTCGAATTGCGGATAAAATCTCAACATTTTATAACGTTTTCTCATTGGTTCAAAATTAAAGGGTCGCATTGTAGAATGGCTGAAATTTGTCTACAAATTTTGTTTCAAACATGGAGTCACTTCGATAATTGGATTTTCTTCGACCACATGAAAAGGTCGATATATGCGCTAAATGGTTGGGCCATTTGTCGCGTGTAATTAGTTTTGCGAACAAATTACCGAGGCTGTAGATTTTCGGTGGATAATCCGTGAGGAACGGATTTTCGAATTTCCAAAGCTGGTAAATGATAGAAAAAAATTGGGAAAAAACATGGTTGCTGATGAGGTATATTTTTTCTACCGATACACCACTTTAGATAGGTATAGGTGTGGTATTCTTTAAAATATATACTTGCTGCGGTTTCAAATCGATTTTAGTTTTTCGAATAAAAATTTGTAAATGGTTTTTTCACCTATTTTGACGTCATATGTCGTAGCTAATTAGCCATATTGCAGATTGCACTGAAATGCCAAGCTTAAAGAACTATAGAAATGGATTTTCTTACTTCGATCTAGTATTGCTGTTGAAAGCGGTGTACATAATTATGTAGACCTAAATTTGACTCGTCTTTACTATGGATTATTGAACGAATAATAAATCCATACATTGATTGTGATGTCAAGGAATGAGCACGGAGAAATTAATTTTTTTATTTTCAGATCGACCCAGAGAATTTTTATCAGCTATACTTGATCGAGTAGGAAATTAGGAATTAATGAAACGCCATACTTCTATTTTTTTTTGCAAAACATGAAGCTCATTATAAAATTGTCTCTCAGCGATAAACAAAACACAAAAAAATTCCAAACTTGGACTTGAAAAATTCATCGTATTCCATCCATTTTATGAACAAACTTCGTTAGAAAAATTTATTTCATGTTTTTGCGCTCCATAGAAGAAGTAAAGCGGATTCAGCCTTACCTTAAAAGTTTTACTCAGTTACTAGGTAAACATGTACTATAAGTTTGTTTAAAGCAAAAAGCTTTTTGTCGAAATTTGATATTACGAGTATATCTTCCTCTTTCATTTATAGAACCGTAGGCTTTTCGGGAACCTTCGCACGAAACTATAACTTTGTTCATAATGGTTTTGCAGGCAGCAAGAAAAAAAAGTGATAAAATGGACAGAAATTCGTAAAATATCGTTACATTATGCATATTTCGTTGGTCGATAAAAATTTAGGTGTAGTGAAGTGAATAAAATGATTGAATCGCTTCAGACATACGTATTGAACGAAATAATGAAAAATTTTACACATATACTACCATTTATCTACAAAATAATAGAATTTAACGTCATAAAAAATTAGCTCATTTTTTAAAGTCCAGCGTTCACTCGAAAGCCCAAATGACGTGTAGATATCACAAGTTTACATAGGTAGGGCATAGATGTTTATACCTGAAAAAATCACCCTTCTTACCATACAAAGCAGGGTATCGGTAGAACTAAAAATTATCTCATGCTAAAATTCAATAATGTGAATAGAATAATTATCTGAATGAAAACTTATGACCGCATGCATTGATGACTGCTATTGTATTTAACATACTCGTAATAATCGTCTCCTTGAAGGAGAAAGTTGGTGAATCCAGAGTGAGGAAAAATAAAGTTTTGGCTTTTTTGAATTGTGTTCAGGAAAAAATTTTGAATGGATTATGATTTTAGGGTCATGGGAGGAACAATTTCAGAATAAAATTTTCTCTATTCAACAAGATAATGTCGTTTGAGATAGCGGATCTAGGAACATACGTTCTCGAATACCACCTAATAACCACTTATATATTATTATGTCGAAATTTTCGAACTACGAGTATAAGCATAGTGTAATATGAAAAAGCCAAATTTTTTATATCTGAACAAAATACTAATTTACTTACATCGAAGAAATCGACATAAACTACAATCAATATTATAATTACGTACTTACAATAAGAAATATTGAAGGGAAAGCAGGCACATATTCAGCACGTAGGTAGATGAAGGAATTATTGCATATATAGTCACACTTACTCGTATATCAGGCATTAGGAAAATTTTTGTTTCAGAATAATATTATATCTGAATCAATGCAGGGATTTTACGTATGTCACCTTCTAAGTATGTCACAGACGTCACATACTACTTTTTTAGAATGAAGATTCATAAACCCACAAATAGTTACATTTTAATTTTTCAGCTAATTTTTGTATTTTTCTGGTATGAAGTGTTTCACTACACATAAACTGGAACTTGTTCTTTCCCATCTTAGAACGATGGGAAATTAATTACGTTATCAAAATTGTGCTTAGTAGGCAACAAAACATGTCACGCATTCGTAAAATGTGACATTTTTTCAACTTATATTATGACGGCTCATGTAAATATTTTAGTATGAGCTTATACGTATTGTTATTTTGGCGGCTGGCCATTGAAATTTCGATTTTAAAGGTACAATGTAGCCAACGAATCCCTTCAAGAGAGAAAAAAAAAAAGTGGTGATAAAGAAGAATTGAATACATTCGCTTATAAAACAAGCCATTTTTTACCATTCTTGTTCCGCATTTAGGAAATTTAAAGGAAAAAAAAAATGCGAATACCAAGTTTCGTTCTTGCGATATTTCGCAAAAATACGGTCAAAAGATGAGTACAATATAAGAGGACAACATAGCTATAATTTTTTCCCCTTTTTCTGTTTTCTTTTTTTCTCCTCCTCGGTCTGGAAGTGAAGTGGACCTAATATTTTAGTTCTAAATGGGCTTTTTTTGATGTTATATTATATTCTATATCTTTAACCACGTGAACTCAAAACATTTAGTTCAATTGTTAAAGCGTTTTCTTCAACCAAAGACTCTTCGAATGAAGAAGTTTATTCTCCTACAGTTCTTAAACTTTATTTTCCAATTTCACTTTCCCTCAGTTTCATTCTTACTTTGAAAATTTCATTCGAATTGAATTGAATGTTAAATACCACTTTATCGAATCATAAATACGAGTGCCACGTAACTTTGTTTCATTAGATTGCAACTTTTTTTTTCCTGTCCTCTTTGCCCCATTCTATAGAGTAATGTGGTTTAAAAAATAACAACAGAAAAAGTTGCTTTGTTTCTTCAACCTTCAAATTACCTGCTATAAAATTTCAAAAAATATCAACTCGAAAATGTACTTAAGCAAAACAAAAGAATAGTTGAGTTTTCTTTTGGCAAAAAAAAAAGTTTTCCACTTTTCTTTACTCGTGATTTTTATCTTTTTCTTTTTTTATCTTGTTTCTCTCTTTTCACCCAATTTTCGAAGACCTCGTACATTTTAAATTTACATATTCTGACGTTTCTTCCTACTCCTAACTCTCTGACGATGACTAGGCAAATAGTACGAATTTTCCTTAAACAAAAACTTATAATGTAACTACCTCAGAAGGTTATTTTCCTATTTAGACCCTTCTTCAATATCCGCCTTCAATTAGATCATCATGATATATTTATAAAATGGACAGTGAATTTCAGTTTCTTTCCAGCATTACTTTTAGAAGAGTATCCAATGTCTAGAAAAATAATATATCCATTGAAAGTTAGCATTTTAATGGCAGAATAAGGCATAAAGTAGGTAGTAGGTACCGTGAAAGGTAACCAAATGTAGTCGAGTTTTAAAGGAGGTAAGAAGAAAAAAAAACATTAAGAAAGCATTAAATTCTCTTGCTTTTAAAAGAAATGTAATGAGGCATTGTAAATTTAAAGGTAGTATTTTTTTTGTAGCGGTAAATCATGACGAAAACACATGTGGGCCCAGTAAGAAAACGAAAAAATAGGTGAAAAAATATTTTACTTTCCTACTAGAAACAGACTGGTATTTTGGGTAAAGCTTTCGCTGGAACGCGCGTGTATTTAATTTCATAATTTACATTTTTCACCTATAAGCGTTAAACCTGCAGCCTATGTAAAACTATAAACTACCTAAGGAAAAAAGAAAGCGAATATACTCGTCGTGAAGTTTCACAAACTTGAAGGAAATTGTATGTGTTTTTCAACTTTCCAAAGCCAGACATTCTTCCCTTAAATAAACATGCGTATAACAAGAGTGAAATTTAACAATAAAAGAGCCAAGTAGATTCGTTGGTCAACATGCACTCGTAGGTAATGAAAATGAAATTACGTATACCAACCCTAAATAAACAAACATTCGAAAATCATACGAGCAGTTGTTGGAAAAAAATGTAGTTCAAAAAGTTGGATAAAGAATTATTTTTGCTACAATTTTCAACGGTGCTCAACTTCGACTTCATTTAAGATGAACTTGTTCAAAATATACGTAATTAAAGCTACGAGCTTCTATTTGAGCTTTCATTTGCTTTCAACTGAGATTTCAAATCAATGCCAACTGCAATTTTTGAGAATAACTCTGCGGGTTAGTTAGGAATGAGATATATTTAGATCGCCATTCTGAGATTCAGAAGTGCATTTTCAAATCATTGACCATTTTGCATCCTTTTTTATTATTTCTCCATAGAGCATTTTCTAATTAATTATTATTTATCAGCTAAAATAACTGAACAGAAATTCTTGAAACCAATTTTTCGTCCTGTTTGTTGAAGACTTTTCAGACGAGCGTCAAAAGATTCAGTTTCAAAACGCAAATATAAAGAATGAGTAAACCAAATACAGGCTACCTACAAATTTCCGAAATTCAAAAAAATAGTTTTAAATTTCATTTGGCCTCCACATTAAGAGCTGTTTTTATTTATTTTTCTTTACTTCAATGATTTTTGTCTAAGTATTCCGAACACTCGAAGCAATCTACCTAAATAGGTCAAAAGTTGCAAGTTTTGAGCACCTCTGACACTCAAAAACGTAATTTAAAACTTAGAAGCTCAAAGAAGATAATTTTGCATAAAAATTCGCAGAATTACTTATAGTTGATTCCCATTATTTTTTATACCAATGTTTGGAGCATTTGCACCTCAACTTTTTTCAAGAGTAAGCTGACTACAAAATGGTGAACGAAGAGCAAGTTTCCATTTCTGCTCCGCCACCTTAAAAAGAGAGAGAGAGAGAAAAAGGAAACTATAAAACCATTCACTGTGCTATATTTCACTTTCGGTAACAAGATCGTTTGAGGCAACTTCCCCTGCACGCCCCCCCTACCCATCCGAAGCAATGCCGCATTGCCCATCGCATTTCCCGTCGGCGGAAATAAATTTGAATTTCGACTTTTAGAACCGACAAAAGAGGCCTACTTGTAGAGTCGGAGCTGTCTCATTAAAATGTCGGAACCGAATTTTGTAAGGGAAAATTTCTTACATCTCGGGCAACAGATGTGAATGATAGTTGATTGGCAGCCAGCTTTGAATGGGTGAACTTTTGTATCGGTGCTTGGCTAAATTCTAAAGATTTAAACGTCTCTTAAAATCTCGGCAATGCGTCTGATATTTAAAGAGATTTCATGTAAAATGCGGGTCGAGATATCATCTGCGTGCCTAATTTTTATGGCATACCATTTTGTGGCTCAAAAGGTACCATTCAACAAAGTTTTTGTAAACGCAATTTCGAACAAAAACAAATGTCACCGAAGCGAATTTTCGCTACCACATCATACGGCAAAAAGAAAATCTGTTTTGCCACTATGTACCCAACTATAGGTATACTTAGCTGCGTATTCATAATTCAGCATTGTTTAACTTTCGCTGACGATTTTCACAAATGGTAGGCAAAATTCGACGTAAAATATTCAGACGTTTTTTACGGAGCATGCTTCGTAAGGGCCTTACTTTGAATGTCTATAAAAAGGTTACCCTCATAGCATTTCATTTTTATGATTAATAAAAGTTCCACTATGAGAATTAATTTCACTTTAAATCTGTACAGACTTATTCAAACAGCTGTGTCAGTAATAAACTGCATCGGATTCTTATGAGAGCACAAGTTTGGACACTTTTATTTTCACCGAAGCGAGCCGTTTGAATTTCCAGTTTAGTTGGTGCTATATCAAAAAACTGAAAGAAGTTTATTTTGGTATGAAAATTAAAATACTAGGACGAAAGAGTTATCTAAATGAAGATAATAAATTGTTAATGATCAAAACTGATGAGAGCTAAGCTAGAAAAAAACTAGATTCTCTGTCACCAGTATATATATAGTGTAAATTATAAAAATCTTTTTTTTTAATCCATGGAAAAAAAATGATTTTGTCAAAGGCAAATTTCTCCCTTCACACCTCTCCTTTGAATCAGGAGCAGAGCCATGCACTGTTTCATTTATTTTTGCCTAGTAAAACTCGGATACAGCATTAAAAGAAAATGAAAACAAAATTCTAGCGCAGTCTGCCACACTAGAAAAGCAGGTTTTCGATTTGCCGCACAGTGGTCTGAAGAATCCTAAATACCAGCCACAAGTTGATGCTGCAGGATTCTGTAAAAATTATGAAAAAATGAACTTCTGTCGAAAACCGCCGCGCCAAATTGCAAAAAATACTCCTCAAATACACTAGGTACAAAGTTATCATTATTGCAACAAATTGACTAATTAAATGCGTCAGCCTCGTGAGAGATTAAAAAAATAATTGTACGATATTTCAAACTTGGTTGATTATTTGTTGATAGCCAAATGTAGCCATCAATGGAGATGAGATTTTTTTTTAAATATTGCAACAAATTAATGAATTAAATAACGCAGTCTCATGAGACATAGAAAAATTATTTGTACGATACCTCAAACATGGTTGATTATTTGTTGATAGCCAAATGTAACCATCAATGAGAGTTTTTGAAATGGAGGGAAAAGTTTGATGTATGTTTGCATCCGTTTGGACATTATTTCTTGTAATTACAACCTTTGAATCGAGAAATTATAAACTTAGGATAATGTCTTATTTATTTTATACTTAGTTGAAAATGGCTACATAAAAACTTTGAATTTTGTAATACTGAGTGTAATAAAATGCAGACCTAAAAATGATTGAAATGGAGGAGTAATATTTGGCGCGGCGGTTTTCGACAGAAGTTCATTTTTTCATAATTTTTACAGAATCCTGCAGCATCAACTTGTGGCTGGTATTTAGGATTCTTCAGACCACTGTGCGGCAAATCGAAAACCTGCTTTTCTAGTGTGGCAGACTGCGCTAGAATTTTGTTTGGTTTTAACTTTATTTTAGATTTTTTATTTGGTATTTGGGAACCACCCGGGCACCATACTGTTTTGAACTACATTTTTGCTAATATCTCAGGAATTGTCAAACTAATCAACTTCAGATTCTATACAGACCTTGACCCAGTGAAGATTGACCTTTGGTGAAAATTTCATGCCTATTGGTTCGCCCGTTCATTAGTTATTGCGTTACAAAGAAATGTAGCTCCTAATTGCACCCAAAAATCATCATCTTGAACTACATTTTTTCTAATATCTCTAGACCCACTGATCAGATTGACCTCAAAATGTATACAGACCTTGATTTGATCAAGATTGACCTTTGGTGAAAATTTCATGCCTATTGGTTCGGCTATTCATCAGTTATCGCGTTACAAACAATGTAGCTCCTTATTGCACCCAAAAATCATCATCTTGATCTACATTTTCGCTAATATCTCCGGATCCGCTGATCAGATTGATCTCAAAAACTATACAGACCTTGACCAGGTCAAGATTGACCTTTGCTGAAAATTTCATCCCTATTGGTTCAGCCCTTTTTCTGTTTTCGCGTTACAATCAATGTAGCCCCTAATTGCACTCAAAAATCATCATCTTGATCTACATTTTTGCTAATATCTCCGGATCTGCTGATCAGATTGATCCCAAAAACTATACAGACCTTGACCAGGTCAAGATTGACTTTTGGTGAAAATTTCATCCCTATTGGTTCAGCCGGTCGTCTCTTTTCGCGTAGCAAAGAAATATATGTCCTAGATTATACGAAAGAAAGAAAAAAAAAAATAAAGAAACACCAAAATGCGAGATAGGTATTTTTGGAATCAGGAGATCGTGAAACGAATAATTGTGATGGTCTGGTGCCTATTGGTTAGAGTCAGACCAAAATTAATAGAAGGTTTTCTAGTCGAAAACCTGCTAAAAAAGTATATGGCAAAGGCCCAATGTACAGGAGGCAAGTATTGAAGTGGCAAAAACAGTTTTTGAGCGGTCACGTCACAACTAAACATATTTGGCCGTCTGGACCACCAGAAACAGTCTGTATAGAGACGTAACAAACAAATTTGCTGTCTGTGTTGCTGGCTGGCAATATTTTCTTCCTCTCGCAACTCTGATTTACATTTCACAGTGAGCTGATTTGTAAATTTGTGTTTCAGTATATCTTGAAAATTTTTTACCCTCATTTTTTTTCTGTAGGCCAATTTTGATTGACTTGGGTATACATAGACCTTATAGGCGTTTGGATGGATAAATTGACTTGAAATTTGGTATACTAACATAAAAAACTCTGCTCTACACGCCCGTGCAGGTAGTTTTTTTTAAACCTTTTTTCGGAGATATATGGAGGCAGTGCGGAAATTTATGAATCAGCCTATGTATATTAGTAAATAATTTTTTCTAGAAGTGTTAGTTTTACGTAGGTACCTATATAAAAGTATTAATTTTGGATATCAAAGATTTACATTATTTTACTTTAAATTCGTATAAGTTACTCGTACTTTGAAATAATTCATTATTAAATTAACTGTGAATTGAAGATAAGAAAACTGAAAACGTTATCTAACTCTGCTCTTAGCTCCAGTCTTCCTACCTTATTTCTTATTTTCTTTTTCTGTACCATCTATTACAACATTTTGTTTCACAGTTTTGCTTGTTGCTGAAAGAACGGTACGGGTAAACCGTCTAACTAAATGTATGTCGTACATTAAAGTTTCGGATCATTAAACGTGAAAAAAATGTGTGCCACAGTTTCTGTTTGGTGACTGCACGTTTACCTTTTGAATTAAAAGCACGATTTAATGGTTTATTTCGGTTTTCAACTATTTTTTCACCCATTTTTCTCTTCACTGGCACTACACTGTGGATGATTTTGGCTGATACTATCGGTCGCTGACGTCTACGAATTTCAAACTAACAGTGATCAACAGAAGTGCAAGAGAAAGGAGAAATGGAGGGGATGCAGAAGGAGAGGACAGAGTGTGGAAGAAATGCCATCGTGTACGACTTTTGATATATCGTCTTGTACCATATTGTATATTTAGCCAGAGACAGAAAGACTAGTGTGTCTATTTGTTGCTAATTACAGAACGATGTTCGTCACAATGAGTCATATTACGATGTGGTCATGTTTTTAAATGCACTCTTCTACGAGAAAATTCAACGTTGAATTAATATGCAACCTTGTTGGTTGGTCAGTCTGTTGTTGAAATGCCATAGTAAAATCAAGTTAAGCTAATTAATTTTCAAAGGATTTTGCAAATAAGCTTGCTTGGTATTCGTAGGCGAATTTATCATTTTTCCTACGAGGACCGAATTGACTGACAACAAAAATGTTTTGTTTCAATCGACAATTTTCTTACCTCATCTCCCTCTTCACGCTTACAAGGAAAAATTTATCATCTCGAGGGGATGATATTATACGGTTTCAGAGAATAATTATATAGTGAGCTCAATTTCATGAACTAGTTCCGAGAATGGGGCCCACTTTGTCTTGAGAATAACTAAATTTGAGCTGAAATAAAATGATCATTATAACCATTTCATGCAAATGAAAACCTGCTTCTCTAGTGCAGTTATAGCTGCTGTCAAATTTTCAGAATAACAGTAAACAAAACGATCCTCCATGATAGAGTGATTGAAGACCCTGATGTTTTTTACGCAGTCTACGTATACGTAAATAAAAATTTTCCAGGCTATTAAAATCTTCCTATATAAATAAGAAAATTAATTTAGAGCTTGTGAAGAATTTACTCGCAATGAAAATAGCAAGCGAGATAAAATTAATTTGTCCTGGTCCGAAGAGGTAAATATAGAAATTCGATAGACAAAAAAACAAAATAAAAAAACTTTTAATTTTCAAGATGATGACGTCTTAGTCTGGGTTGACTGCAATCGCTGAAAATATTTCTACGATTTCCAAAATAAACAAATGAAAAATATAAGGAAATCGAGAACCTTTCTCGATAAATTGACAGAATTAATTATAATAAAAACATTTTTGATCTACAAATTCCGCTGTAGAACGTTTGTAATTTGATACAAAAGCTACATATTTTTTTGGAACTATTCACGGCTCAACATTAGTTAAGAAGACAGATTCTTTGATTTTTATTGAAAAATTTCCTAGTTTCTGCATACTCGAGGGGAAAAAAATGGATAAAGTTTACTCTAAAACCCATTTCTTAATTTCATAATTTTACTCATCTACTCCGTATAATATGCCAATACCTATACATATCTATACTCGAGTACATTTTTATTTGCCAATTCATCTTTCAACTCAGTTCCTTTCGATCTCATGTTACACCATGATTAACGGCTCTATCTTTTCAACTACCAACATTTAGAAATGTATACAAGCTAAAACACATTAGCTCCTGTGAACTGTAACTTCGGATAGTCATCTTCTGGCTATCTTCTCTTACCTTTCTCCCAATCTTTCTACACATTCGCATTTTCTCGACGATATTCTCTTTCACCTGTGAAAGGGTACAGGGAGAGGTTTTTCTGTATCACTGTTTCTTCCATCCCATATATACAAGTTCAGTAATTTCTATTTACTTCTATTTTTCAAACTGTTTTCTCTATAGCTGTCTCATTAATATACATACAGAGGCCTCACTAGCCCAGCGCACATTGAAAATACATATGTGAATTAATTTGAAAAATGAATTAGATGGTTAATTAAATAGAACTTGACCATGGTTAATTAAATAGAACTTGACCAATAATAAGCTACATTAATCTAGATCAAAAAGAAACTATATGTATCTAAAAGCTAAGTATAAAGTTAAAAAAAAGATATACGATCGTAATACAACTTCACATTTTTCAAACTGGGCATGAAATTTTATGTACCTAAGTGAAAGTGAAACCCCACTCCCGTCTCCCTTGCTTCGCTATCAAATGACAAACAAATGCTTCTATTTTAATTTGAAAGGTCTGTATTTTTAGCTGTTTGACGAGCATTGTGTACATACATGAATCCAGGGTAATTTCTTAATTTGTTTTATCGTTTGCACCATAATACATTATATATACTGTACTGTTGATGAAAAACCTTCAAATATTGTTCGGCGATACGGTCTTCCTGCATGATAAATGAGCATACCGTATCCTATTTCCAGTACACAAAACGAACATGTATAGGCTATCTAATTCAGTCACCAGAAAAGTTTATCGAAGTTTATGCCCGAAATACGAGTACCAGCCGGGAATTATGAGACGCGTGAATAAATTGAGTCTTCAATCGAAAGTGTATATTTCGCATCAGTTACCTCGAAAATGGATGAATAGCTGGATTCTATTGTGGGCGTTCTGATTAATGGTTAATTCTGGTATATTTTATGCCGTTGAAAGTGATAGATATATTTGTACACAAAGTTATGCCTTTTCTGGAAAAATATTACTCGACCAGTGGTGGGGCTCAAGAAGCTTCATGTCCCCTCTTCTACACTGGGTTTGAGGGATCCGTTGCATCATAATTCTTTCCCAGTTATTCAGCTTCAAAAGTTGAAATTTACAATATTATATATATTAAGATTTTCCTCACTTTTTTTTCTTCAATTCCTCGTTTCTGGAGAAATTATGAAAATAACAATTTTTTAGACACCTATACCTACCTATCAGAAGAATCATTTTTTCACCTTTTAGATGATTCTTTTAAATTCAATTTTCCAACTCATTTATGCAACAAAAATATTTATATAGAATCATACACAGACTTCCCCAGATTATCAATTTTGAGTTAAAATGATCGCAACTTATCAATCTTAATTGTGGACACACAAAAAAGAATTATTACTCTTCCTAATAATAATTATAATAATGATAATAATAACAATAATAATAATAATAATAATAATACGAGTAATAATAATAAATTGCGTTTTATTTCATATTATTTTACATTTTGTGTTTGTTTATCCGGAAAAATTTGCCCAACGTTGGGCATACGCCTCCCCAACTCTGGCTCATGTGTCACGTACCCTTGCATCCCTCCCCGATATTATAAGAAAGAAATATGGTACATAAAATTGAAACCGACCTGAAGCTAACATTATATACAAAACAAACGTACTGAACTAAATTTAAATACAAACGTAGATCGACATAAAAATAAGCCATCATAAACACCCGAAAGATATAAAATCCAGTTAAATATTCGCTGTTTCTGACCAACAGCCTATATTTATCAACTTTAACGCAGTTTCCCTGAAATGTTTTTATCGTGTGTTTGGCTGAAGTAAAATCTGCCATAAGGCTCATGCAAATGAATTCAGTTTGAAAAGTTTTTGACAACAATTTAGTTTTCTATTTTTTTACTCTAACAAGATAACGACTTTGTTATTGACCGTTAAATGACACAGAAAAAGTTGTTTCATTTCATTTCTTCCAAGTTCGACCTTTTCTCTTTCACTTGATGCTGAAATATGTCTGGTTTTTTCTACTAGTAACCTTCGACTTTTCTAGGTTTTTTTTTTTTTTTTTGGTTGCGTCCCTCATTTTGTACCCACTTTTGCTCGAGTCAATGCGTATACTTTGGTAAACTTTTTTTCAGAAAGAAAATAAAAGCTTGGTATACGAATATGTACAAGTACGTTCTCTGTAAATATTTTATAGTTTATTTTAGACGCGATGAATTTGACGTGTTAACCTCACTTTTACCCTTGCACCCACTTGAGTGTTTACACGTATACATATATAAGTAAAGCAATATTATGTGTGATTCAAATGTTAAATGTGTGTGTACGTTGATACGGTCTCCCTATTGGATAGTTCAATAGTTTGGATACACAACTAACAAATTTTTCTGGATTGGTAAAATAGAAATTTCACAGAGAAAATGTAAGAAATTCAAAATACTGTATACACGCGTCAACTTTACCTGAAAATAGTTTCACTTTTTTTAGGTTCCTCGTTTTCTCGAGACGACCATCTTTAGATAGGACAAAATGAAAAACAATAACATAAGGGAGAAAAATTTCATATGCTTGGTGGATTTCAAGATATTGATACGTACCCAATTTTAAATTTTAAATGACTGCAGTAAGATGGGATTACAAAAAATTTCAAGTAGACTGACACTGTAAGATAGCAGCTTTTCAGTGATTAAAAATTCAGAAGGCTTTAGGAGTCCGTTGTTTACTACAAGCTGCGGTGAAAAGCATAGTAAGATGTGACAGGATCCTATATAGCTGTTCTGCTCACTGCCGAGAAGATTTTCTACTTTTTTTCTAAGCCAGTCTTCATGGAAACTTCACTATTATAAGAGTGAGTCATCTTATTCGAGTTAGAAAAGGAATTGAAAATCTTCTCATATAGACTGAATTCAGGATTTTCAAATATTATCATCATTACGAAATTTGGAGGCAGGTTCAAGTAATTTTGGCTTTTAAAAACTAAATTTTTTAATACAGGGTACTCACTGTTTACATTTTGAGGATTTTGAGAAGTTATTGAAACAGTGAGTTCTAAGGATAAAAGTAGGTACATGGTAAACTAATATACATCATCAAAGATAGCTAATATCTCCTTATAATCAGCTAGTTTCCACTTAAATCCCTCTGATTCTTAGGTCACATATGGATAATCAACTTTTTCAACTTGGAAGGTCAAGCAAAAGCTTTCCCAGGGCATCGAAAGCATTTGTGAAACTTTTTACTCTCACATTCGCTTTTGGTTGGTCCACAGAAGAAGAACTATATAGGAAATAAGAGCTAACAGCATTTACGAAATAACGTATCTCCTATCCTAAATAGGGTGGCCAACTCGAGCAGGTGAGAGTAATTTGTTTTCTTTAGACGTAAAAATACCGAAATTTCCTTTGCGAATTTGTTCGGTCGCCAAGCAAATAGAAAGAAAAAAAAAGACGACGCACTTAGCCGAAATTTGAATGAATACACCTAAAACGGGAGCTGCCTTTTTTTTATTTCTTTTTTTAACCTTGTGAGACGAAATGAAGAAAAATATGGCAGGTACACACCACAAACATTTGCAGCGAGTAAATGAAAAACTTTTGGGAACGTATGATTAAAAAAAGGTATTATTTCAATGCTATTTTGAGCGTAAAAAATATTTTTCCGCCAGCTTTGAAAATATTATTTTGAAGCACTCTTTTTCGCTTTCAAAATGCATTTTTTGAGATCAGTTTTATACAAAACTTGCAAAGGGTTTAACAGAACAGAAGAGTGTTTCATATACATAGGTACTGCAAGTAGAACGTATACTACATGTTACTTTCAAACTACCTACTTACAATTTGATAGCCTTTATTCTGCATTGGCTGGTATCTTTGATTCAGAATACAGAGTCGGTAACTCACATAACAAGGACCAGAGTGAGTTACGAACAATTTGCCTACTAGTACAGTTGCTTCACTCACCTTTAGCTTACCTCACAAATTCTATACTATAATCTAGCAATTACTCGGTATGAAATAGGTACACACTGCTACTTGATCAAATTCTTCAATGTTACTTAATTGAATCGTTAATTAGAATCGCCAATAAAATGGTAAGGCGAATCTAATCTTTATCGATCCCCAAACCAAAAAGCATTTCTCCAGTCTCACAAAAAATCACTGTCATATTGAGACGTATGTACTGCACGGGTGGATCTCCACATTTTCCGGCCCACAAGCTTCCAAGATTGCTCTGTTGACTTTTCGCAATGAAATCCAGTATCTCCAAACATAATCTTGAATCCCACCCACACTAAGAATAATTATAAATTTTTCACGCACCGTCGCATTCAATACTATTTCATTCTACCCACACATGGATATTTGACTCTACCAATAACCGCAATCTCTCCCCCTTAGCCCCCATCAATGAGCTTTCTCAATTTCACGCTATACGTCTGACCCGATACGTACGGGTCTTCGAATGAAACCGAGCTGACAACCAAAAACACAGAAGAGGGACTGTCAGAAAAAAAGCAAAAAAAAAAAATCAAAATGAACAAGCTCCTTGCACTTGGTAAACGACCTACACAGATGAGGGTATGAAAAAAAAATGATTTTATCCATCTGTTAGTGACACTCAAAAATTGGCGTCAACTGCGCAGTCGCGTATAAAAATATTTTCAGAGTATAAAAATACACTGTAAATATAAATGGGCAGGTATATGTTTGCTAATTAACACGTACAGTTGTGAGAAACGTGGTATATTTTGACGACTTGTGTCTTTTAATACAATTCTTTTAAGAGATAATGTTTTTTTTTTTTTTTTTTTTTGTGCGTCCATTATACTTTCCTAGTCACAGGAAAAGTTGGCCAACTTTTTAATGTACATAATAATTTGCAAACAGGCCTACTCAGTCGCACTCTTACATGACGTATACCCTATAGACAGCACTCACGTCTCACATGTGTGTGTAAAATAACGACAACAAATTATGAAGTCTATGATAGAAGTTGGATGTACGTATATAGTTTGAAATAATGCATATTGTGCGATATGCGACCTTCATGGACGGAATGAAAGCGGAAGATTGATAAAACAGCCGGCACAAAATGGGAAATGAAACGTTTGGTACTTATATTAGCCATCATGTAAAATTCTGATTGAGTCAAAGGAGGCAAATAAAAGCAAATGTCTTAAGTACATAAAGGAAAGCCTGCTTTGAAGCTTTGCTTGTGTGATGAAATAGGATACGCTGGTTGAAATAATCCTGCACTTGTAGCAAAAATTCAGGTTTTCAATAACGATTTGTTGAGAACCTCTGCTTTTTTAAAAATATTTTTATTGCATTGAAACATACATATAGTTTTGGTCCACCCTTAAATACATAGGTCCATTTGTTCTTTATTCAAATACTCCTTGCTGACAAGCCATTGCTGTGAGAGATAGTTACGAAAAAGTTTTCCTTCTGTATAAGTATATAATATATGCAATCAGCAATCTGCACAACATACTCAGCTAGTGACGGGTCAATGGCCTATAAAGTGTAACTAACCCAACAATAAATTTCTTGATT
Source organism: Parthenolecanium corni (assembly GCA_038050395.1). Taxonomy (NCBI): domain Eukaryota; kingdom Metazoa; phylum Arthropoda; class Insecta; order Hemiptera; family Coccidae; genus Parthenolecanium; species Parthenolecanium corni. Next base: position 980,570 of record JBBCAQ010000002.1, read on the forward strand.
TCCGGTAGATTAATTCTACCTCTACTTCAATGGGCGGAACTGGGTCGAGAAATGATCTGGAAGGATTACAGTGTAGGCAATAAGATGAAAAAAGACATCTCAGATCAAACGGCACAAACAAACATTTTTAAAAGAAAATCCAGCAACTCATCGACAGGATTTTTTTGTCATACAAACTTATTCATTAGCCTTTTTTCAACGATTACAGCAGCAATAATTTATCAAGGACACGATTCATAACGTTCAATTCAAATGCAAAAAAAAAAAAAAGTCTCATGAGGAAACAAACGGAAAAAAACTAATTAATATATTTTATTAAAAGTTATAGACGTATTTTCACAGCTCGTCAATTTTATGGGGGAAAAATGAAACAAAAGTTTCCAATCCGAAGTCAAAATGGGGGAAATGTTGGTACGAAAGGGAAATTCGAAGAAAGTAAATAACGTAGGATCGCGAGGGGATGATGCGACCTTTTTGTGATCGATTTGATATTTCATTTTTTTCAACTTGTACCCCACACAAAAAAGTTATCTCTCAATTCTCAAATTTCTGCGAAGAGAACTTTTTAAACTTGATGATTCGTATAATTAATTCTGCGAGTCTCTGGCAACATAGACAGCATTATAAACGCTGGGTATTAAACCTGATAAATGGTAAGCCAGGCATTTATCAAATATGAACTTCAAAAAATTTAATTCATTTGACTGCGTTCAAATAATGAAATATAGTGACTGATGGCACTGTCAATATAATATAGAGAAAATGGCGCGTTAAAGTTTCACGTAATACATAGACATACCTCAGACTGAGATGGATAAAAGCGTTTTCCCCACCAGTGAACTCGACGTTCATCCCATAACAGATTTTAACGAAAGTCGCTCAACTTTCCCACCTGAAACAGAATGCGAAAGTTAATACACAATATCGATTCCAAAGTTGAATTAACATACTCGTATACATGTACTCGTTTTTCTTTTGGTGTCTTGGGAAATAACAGTAAACGATGTAGGTATAGCTTGGAAATGTATCAAACCAGGTTCAAGATTCATTAATAAAACAGCCTTACATATTATTCAAATCTAACGAGGCATAATTAACACCATACTCATCCTATTCACAGTCCACATTCCCACAAAACAATTGCTCTAAGAGAATTAAAATCAACAACCGAGAATCTATTTCTTGTTTCATTTGTATTAAGATAGCCTTAGATTAGAGTACCACAAATGTCATGATATTCCATCCGAACTTATTAACAATTATCCCTTCAACATTCATTTGGGTCATAGGAATAGAATAGTGATGACCTACAAGATTTTGATTTTGATAAAGTTTATGAACTCGGTGGTTTATCAAGTTTTGCTCGAAAAGTAAGGTTGACTCCCATTCTGGGGCAACACTGCATAATAAAGAGATAGTATTCTCAGTGTTATGTTATGGAGTATGAATATGAGAGTACCTTCGTCTGCTCTCATTTAGGGGTGAGGTAAAGTCACGTGGAGTATCCAACAGTTCATCACAATTGCTGGAGTAAATTATAAGTTTTCTTCTCTGTATGAAATATTATCTTTATTTTAGTCTATAATTATTCGTCTGTTTTTTAAATGTTCAATATTTATTCTCATCTTTCATTTTCGACATGCCCACATCTGTTGCTGGGGACACCTAGGCAGTACATCACAAAATAATCTTACACTCTTGACAAGAATTTTACGCCTTCATTATTTTCTGTATTACAGTGAACATTGCACTTATCAATCCAGCTGACTTCCACATCAAAACCAAGGTATCAGACATCGCAGTATACCTATATAGAGATAAGAAGTTGATAAAATTTTCATAAGCAACCACTTTGGAAAATCAAAAATCACAAAGTCAGCTGAAATATTTTTAACCGGAAAATTATCTCAGTTTACTATATTTTCTAAAAGCAAATCCTAAGTGAGCCAGACTATCGCTAGAAAAGTTGTCAATTAGAAAGCTACACACTTTTTCAACATAAATTAAGCTTAACTGTCAAGAAAATAGAATTCGAAATTCAAATCCCCCGTGTGATTAACAAATCAGATCTAATTAAAATTCTACCATTTTCCTCCCTGCGGTAAAACGGTAAATGGTAGATTCTTCAGACGGGGACGGCCCAATTTCACAAAATGCGGTTCGAATCTTTGGAGGATTGTTTCGCAGCCGACGTAGAAGGGCAATATTTTTCCCTTCCCTTCGGTTTTGGTTTCACAGGAAATATATTATAGAGACGGCAAATTATCGATGCCGAAAGGATAATATAATATCGTCCTCGCGCGAGAACAAGTTTAAAGTACTTTTTAGGTAGGGATGCTACATAATTAAGCTTAATATTTGTCAACTGAAATATGGGCCAAAGGGTACCCGGTGCACAAATTTGGATCATTTACTCTTTTATATTGGCGATAAGCTGAAGCGGAATTCGTGTTATCAAAATTAATGCAATCCTTTTGACGAAAACAAGGATATTCTTCTCTCACTTATCACTAATATTCAAGACAACCCCGTCATTATTAATAGTCACATTTTATCTATGACCCCTCACTGAATTCGAAATTGCTAAAACTGGCTGAAAATCAAGTTAATCAATTTTAATAGGTATTATTTTAGAGTCTCTGAAACAAAATTTGCAGTCAGAGATTTCATCTATTACCCTCCCTTAGAGTTAGAACGCAGTGAAAAGTACCTACATACAAATTAAATCCATCAACTTCAATGTTTGTTACATCGCTTAAAATAGTTTTAGGATTGCTATATCTAAATTTGCCATCAGATTTCACAGCTAAAAATAGCTGTACAATTTAAGAAATAATATGCACACGAAAATTTCATGTTTTTTAAATGTAGCTGCGTACAGCTGAAAATTTAGCTTCAATCGATCAGTTCTAATATTCAGGCAAGATCCAGCGACTATACAGCACCCTTGAAAACACATATTTCCGCAATTAAAAGAATCGCAATTTGGGACTTGACCCTTTTCGGAACTCAGACGTTCAGCTGTAAAAGTATAGGGCACAGTATAAACTGTTGACGTGGTTGTAATAAACGAGCAATTACGTTGAGTAGCCTCGCAGCTTATATAATGAAAACGTTTTGTTTGAAATCCAGATGGTACACATTTCATTCGTTAAATTTAGGCGACTATATAGTTCTTTCTGACGCGCGTTTTGTGCGTGAAAATGGCGTGGCGTTTGAATAGGCCACCAAAAGTACCTTTCATACCCACCGAAATTTGGCTTTTGTAATTTTTTATAAAAAGCAACTCTTCAAATCCCAAAGGCAGTCGCCACTTTCAACGGTTTTAAAAAATACACGAGATTTGAAATCTGTTGAAAAAGTATATCCGTTACGTTCACCCACTAGGCACTGAATTCACGAGCAGTATAAAGAAAGGATTGAATCAGCAAAAATATTACTTCAACTCCGCTTCTTTCGAAATAACAAACTACCCACTTTACTGCCGCACCCTGAACTTTTCTCAGATCAACTTATTATTGACACAAGTTTCCAAAAGAACGATCTTTGTAATAATGTTTTACCAGTTCAAGTTTTGCTGCGGCCGAGAGGAAGAGAATGAGGAAGCGATTGCGAAACCCGAAAAAGCTAACAAAAATAACACTATTATTACTTTCTATCCAAAGAGTCAAACCCACACCATCCAGTTACACAACCTTCTCGCAACCATTATTACAGCATGATACGCAAAAAGAAATTTAAGCACTAATTTTCACAATACTTGAATAGAAAAACATGAACACTTCAAGAACTGTAGTACAAATTACTACAACCAGAGTAAAATATATGTGTTACCGTTAAAGTATTAATTCTAGTTAATGTATGAAATCACCAGTTAATTCATGCTTTAACGGGGTAGGTGTGTAATCAAAATACTTTTACCGTTGATGTTTGTAAATAGCCTGGCTATCTTATCTGGACAATCAGACTTGTGTTTGTTTCTTGTTGTTATGTGTATTTGACATAGCCTAGCCTACCTATATTATGTGCATTCAGTTGGTTCTTGATCTTGTTTTAATACACACTATTTTTGTGACCGCTATTTGTTAAATCATGAAATTGACCGTTTATAAAAAATGTTATCATAAAAGTACGGTTACAAGTGTAAACAAAACTTAATTTAAAAGTAATAGATGCAAAATTAGGGAAGACAAACCAAACACGTTATTTATTGCAACAGCTGTTACTTCCATGGCATTTAGAGTTACATTTTATTCTGTTCTTGACGCACAAACAATGCTTATTTAGAGACTTTTGCATGCAGTGACATCTCACAAAGCCTTGACCATTACCTGTAGCTTGTGAGGAAGCCACTGATTGCAGCAAAATAGTGGCGGAGGTAATGGGTACTTCATCAAGCTGGACAAATTGTTTGTGGCTGAGAGCAAACTGGAAGCAAGCGTACAGAGAGTTTATGATTCCTTCTCTGGTTCCCAATTTGTAAAACCCATCTTCAGTTTTTTCAATTACCCATGTTAAAATGCTCCTCGCGTCTGTTTGCATCTAGTACTTTTAAATTAAGTTTTGTTTACACTTGTAACTGTACTTTTGTGATAAAATTTATTATAAATGGTCCATTTCATGATTTAACTAATCGTATCTCGTCAATTTATAGAATAACTAGGTATTTCATACATTATCTAGGTAGACTGTGAAAAATTTTCATACTTTAACTGTTTCGCCGTTAATTTATAAATTAACCAGTTATTTCATGCAATAACGACAGTAACACTTTAACGGTAACATATGTATGTACATGTTATCCAAGATTGTAAAAAGTATCATAAATGTCTAGAATAAAATAGTAATTTTCATGTATGTAATGACAAAAGTTACGATATTCTCTATTTTTAATTAGTACTATTAATTTATCTATCAATGCCCCAAAAGAAGTGCAGTGACTCTACTTCTTTCTGTATATTTTTTCATAGCAGCTAATATCAACCTTGAAATATTTAGCCAGAAGTTTAAATAAGCTTCGGATAGTTACAAATAAGCCATGAAAAAATTGAAATCATTCTCTAGTTAAAAAGTATTACGTAAGTACTATAACTTTTACTTTCGTTATTAAATGCACTTTTTGTAGCTATTATTGAAAAAGTTGAAAAATTGAACTACGCCCTACGGATATTCTTAATACCAAACTTCAATTTTAAAAGTCATGTTCATGTTTCTAGGAAAAATGTACCATTTTCAGACCAAATTTATGCACAAAAAATGCTTGGTAATATGTATTACGTTTATAAAGAGGTCCTGAATTTACCGTATATTTATGTACAGGATTACAATTCAATCAAGTTTTGTACCCATTGGCAACATAACCTTGTGGGATATCAACAGTTCTGCCCTCTTCATTACTGAACGCAATTTTACCAGGCGTCAAGAGGAATTCCATTCGCTACATACGATTATCTATTTAAATCCTGGAATGAATGAATGAATGAATGAAAGCATATAATGCAATGCACGCGACAGACACGAATTTACCGACAATTTAATATTTCATTCTCTGCAAATAAGGAGACTGCACGAAGAAATGAGACGTTGCTTTTAGAGGGATTTTCAGCAGGAAAGCAGCTGAAACCAAACCGTGGATATAATTCGGCACTGCTGGAACAGGAATTTACATTCCTAAATATGCACTTCGTCATGAATTATTTAACGACGACAACTGACGTGCTTACAAGCTCGAAATAAAAGCTCGAATAAAAAAAAAAACCATTTGTAAAAAGGCATTATAAAATTCCTTTTGTGTATAACCCTAAAAAGGCGACAGAAGTTAATCGTTGCACATGAGAGGAGAAAAAGGCAGAAGCAAAGAAAACGAGGAAAAAGAAATACTACGTATTTAGCCTCTTTTGAGTTGAGTTTATTACTTTTGGAATCGGTCAGCAAGAAAAGAAGAAATTTCCCAAGAAAAAATGGTTAAATAAACGTCTTTGGTCTTTAATAACGAAAATTTATGAATAATTGATGAGAAGAAACCGAGGGGGTGTCCAATCAATTATTCAGAATAAAGATTGTAATCTACTTTCAAGCTAATTTCGTCAAACTTTCATAAAGGAACAGCCCTGCGAATCAAAAGACGTGATACCTTTTTTTAAAAAGGAAGGCATTTAAAGGAAAATGAGGCAAGATCACGTTAAGTTTGTGTACGAGCCGCTATGAAATTTCCATTTTTCCACGGATAATGAAAAATTAAGAAAATAATAAGAGCGTTATGCTTTACTTAATTTACAGACACAACTGCGGTAAAATTCAAAGTTCTACTTCCTGATGAGACGCAGCACACTTACTTTTTCATTTCTAACCAAAAAATATCGACAAAACATCGTTTCCTGCCTGCGTTTTCCAGTTTCCACCGGATTTCAATCATAAGATTTACGAAATTTGACGAAAAAGTAGGGGTAAATTGTTGGAAACATCGCGTATAATATTTTATAATAGTGCAATTACCTGCATTATCTCGCCTGAAGCTGAACAATGGAGAAAACAGAAGTAAGAAAAAAAAAATATGAGAAAGAAGTTATAGAAGCTGAAGAAAAAAGTAAAGAAAACGAAAAGATTGAATACGATTTAAGTATAACGTAAAGAGAAAACAAGAAGAAAACTTTTTGAAAGCTTTTCGCGCGGATTATTCGTAAGCTAGCTTATTTCTATTCTACTTTCGTAGGTATACATCTCAAAATGAATGGGGAGCAAAAGAAAGTAAAAAGAAATATTGAGAAAAAAAGTTTTCTCACTAATAATTAATCACGCATCGTTATGGAAACCCACTGCGGAACAAGAAATGGAATGAAGAAATTTTACTGTTAAGAAAGAAAAAAAAAAGGGTGGTAATCTTCTTCACTTCCTATTACCTCTCCATTAGAAATACCCACACTTTTAGCAAACAAGCGATTTAAAAAAATCGCGTTCCACGATATAATAGAGGAATAGTTATTAATTTTCATTAAGATACCTAGCGTATAGTGATGAAAAAAAAGTCGATTCATCAATTTTTTTCCCACAGACTATTTCGACAAATCTGTTTCATAACTAAAATGAGGGTGAATTATTCAAATCGTTCGCAAACCCAAAAACTTTTACACTCATTTTTTCAGTTCAACTATATAAGTATGATAGGGAAACGTTGCAGCACTGGTAATAAATTCAAACCTTAGTGAGCTTCATTGACTGGTTGGAACAAAAATAAAAATATAAAATAATTTTGCGATAAGGAAAAAACTGGAGAGGAATATTTTTTGTATTAGGATGGAAAATGTTGTTGCACTCGTGCCATGCCCCTAAAATACCTCACCATGAATCACTAAGTCAATCGGCCCCTATTGCTGAAACCATCAATGACATTCCAGTTCTGAAGGCACAAGTTTTAAATTTCCAAGTCTGCACCAATCAATAAAATAATCAGAGTTTTTGATATCTCAAAAATTGGTTTCTGGGCCTTATAACGCCTAGAAAAACGCTTAAGTTGGATTGAACTGAATTTTGTGTAACGAAAGTAAAGATTTTAATTTTTCTGATCAATTTAAATTAATTTTACGCATAGGTAAATATACGTCCAAGTATACTTTCATTTTGCTGGCAAAATATTCACCTATGATGGAGTTAACACACCATCAATAACGTATGACGATATATCAACTAGAAGCAATTAAAATAAAATTTCGCACGCCTGATGGCTAATTTAAGACTCGAGCCGATATAATTCTGACACATTGAAACTTGCTCTTTACATGTCTACGCGGGAAGATTTATTTTTGAATTACGTGTAAAAATTTGCGAGACTGTTGGAATGCAATTTCAAAATCTCTAATTTGTTCTCTAATAAAAGCAAACTTACTTTCGTAAACGAGAACAGAGAGGCACATTGACCAAAAGGAAAAATGTACCTACACGAACTACATATATCGCTATGAAAACGAATTAGAATACTTGAACAATATTTTTTACTACCTGGCAACACTGACCCCCTTTAGAAAAGATACAAACAGCAGTTCAAGTGCCAACTTTTACGAACGCATACCGTTCACCGGCAGTGTGTACATGCATTGACGTCATCTTTGAGACATTTGCCAACGATTATAACACTTAACGAGAACGATGTTTTTATTGCTCATCAAGTAAAGAGATAATGGGGAGTGGGCTTCAGAAGGGGTAATATGTGTGGAAAATAAACTTAAGCTACAAAATATTCCTCAATATCTAGAATTAACGACAATCTTGTTTTCAAGGAAGAAAGCATTTTTGTAAATTGTAAACCTGATATTATCACGAGTTAAACTTAGGGTGGGATTTTATTGCACGACAAAATAGGTGTTTCTAATGACAGAAAAATGCGTGAATCATGGTGAATTAATACTTTTTCACCCTTGTAAATTATTTGAACGACTAAAAAAAATAATAAACAGAGAAAAAATATATAAAACTGTGAAAAAATATACTTAATGAACAAAATTTAAGAAAAATAAACAGTAAAAATTAGGTTTAAATGTCAAAATTAATTTTTGTCACAGGATATCAATTCATTTAAAATAATTAGAGTAAACGACAGACTTTTGAATATATAAAATTTATTCTTAAACAATTAGAGCTTTTTTCACCTTAGAGGGCTGGCCTCTTTTTCTCTTTTGCCCTAATGGCACTGATTTCACTGCGGGTGGAACATCAACTAATTTTAGTCTTATCTGCATGCCTAAAGAATGTTTTTTCCAAATCTTTTTATCAACTGCTTCCTCAGCTTCTTTGGTGTATTCAAAAACAGCTTGTTTCAGCCAAATACGATTAGTACGGCACATTTTTTTTTTGGTTTTGGAGCATGACACTCCAAATTATCACTTTCACTCTCTGAGAACTTTTCCAAAAACAAAATTTAAACTATATTTTGCAAAAGAAAAATTTTTAAAATTGTTCAATTATCAATTATTCAACCGTGTAAACACATAAAGAACTGTTTCATTACTGGCGTTTAGTGGTTTCTGTGACTTATTATTTTCAACTGTGCATTATCTTATTTTGACGAGTGAAAATTAGTTTTTAATCTGAGCAGAATGAATGAATTGTTGGGCATGATTTGTCGTGCGTTTCTCATTTTTTCTAACATTCTAAAACTTTTTTTTGTCATATTAAATATCTGTCGTTGGAAACACCAATTCTGGCGTGCAAAATATATTCTCCCTTAAACTTATGCTAATAACTTGAACAACTATAAAGGATATGCTTTTGCCCTCGAGCATTAAACATTGCGTAGCAAAGGACTGAACATTGAAAAAAGGAGACATTTTTCATACACACGGACAAGCATAGAAAATATTTGAAAACGCACCATCGTTTACCTATTTCCAACTATTACCTCCTCCAGGTCACCTACAAAAGTACCTACAGCAGATCTGTAATCAAGAAAACTTACATCCTCTGAACACAACAGACTTTCATCTGGTCTTTTATGAAATCCAATGACTGTAGAGGATTTTCAACGTTATTCTGAAACACAGGAAGTTGCCTCGCTCGCTCATGTTTTTGTATTTTTGTAATTTTTTTTTGTTGAAAATATTCCCAGATATTTTGCTGCGTCGATCAATTTTTCCCAAGTACACACTTCAGAATTTTACTATGCTCCGAGTGGTTTGTAAAATAGCGTAAATTTCTATCTACAGCTTTGTAAATATACCTTCGTCAAGATTTAAGCTCGATAATGAAGGGAAGTGGTGACTCTTTCTACCTATTTTTCAAAATGCTGGGTACACAAACTGCGAGTACTTTATATCTCGGAATAAGACAAATAATCGTTTAGGAGATAAAGTAGGCACATAAAAAATCCATTGTTTGAAATTATCTGATGCCATTTAGGATGAAATTTTTGTTTAAAAATAAAAAAGAAAGGTAAATAGAAAACTGAAATTTAAGAAATAGAGTAAAAGTGGTTTCTAACATGAATTTGAATGTATTCGAAGATTATATTCACTTATTATACAAGTATCGTGTCGACAAAAGAATGAAGTTTGTAATTATTGAAGAAGTCAAGTGAGTTTATAAATTGAAGTGAAACTTGGTCAGTAAAATATTTTGAAAAGTATTATTAAAGAGAGGAGTTGAACTTACTGACCTTCAATTTCGCAAATGATATTGTATTTCTAGAGGGTTGACAACAGAATTTTTAGCTTGAAAGAGAGTGAAAAAAAAAAGGACGACAGAGAATTCTTTTCCAACTGAGAGTAAATATTAAGATGAAAGTTTCACTTTTCCATGAACATTTAGCCAGCGCGCTCGAATACTTCTCAAAATGTTGAAAAAATATATGAAATTTTCTATCGACTGAAATTAATTTCAATTTCCTAAATAAATATACCTAGTCCCTACTTGAAAAAATTGAAAAAAGGGCATCAAGGTTTTTGAGTTGAAAAAAAAAAGGTAAATTCTTTACCCTGTGTTTTGCAGAATAGAAAAATTCGATTCAACCAAGTAGAAAAATATCAAAAAGTTTGCCCAAACTTTGCTGTTTAATTGCTATGAGCTTCTATAACGTGCTAGGCTACATTGGATAATGTCATTATTTTGACGCCTTTAAAATCTCATATTACATTTTCTTCTGTATAAGTCACCATGTCAAGAACAAAAAATTCTTCGTTGCACGAAATAAAAATGGAAAAAAACTATTTTTCATTATAATTTTTCTCGTTCCCTTATACAATGTGGTACAGTTTTTTTTTAACGCTTTTATGGATCGTTCCAATGTTATCGAATTTCTTCTTACCAACTTTACACCGCTCAGGTTTTCTTAGAATTCGAGTTTTTTTTATTTTTTTAATACCCACATTCATTTTCTCCAGCTCTCCCAGTGAAATTGAAATACTTAATATTATGCTAAGATGACGGTTTTTTTGCGTCTATATTTCTCAATTTTAACCTACACTGCAAATTTATCCGTCATTCTTAAAAGTTGCGTTTTTTTTTTCCAATTTTATGTATTTCCATTCTCAGAGGTCAGACAGTGTTTCATGAGACTTTCTTATTTCTTGCCAAAGATGAATTAAGTTTTCACTTTAACTTGTTGGTTTTGGAAACGAAAAAAATAAAGGGCTCAAAGATATTAGGAAAAAAAAAATCATTTGAAGAGATAGTTTCATAACGAAGCAACACCGCGGCGTAGCAATAAAGAAAGTTTCTTTTGAAGAAAATTTAAAATTACTTTACTTTCACGAAACTCTTCTCAGCCATAAACAATTTTTTCTGAATTCATCAAATGGCATAAGAACTGTTTCAATGAAAAATATTGAAAAACTTTTTGGATAGCAAAATACGTACCTATCTACCTACGTACGTTGTGAAGGTATGGGGAACTTCTATAAATCACTTCAGAAAAGCCGAACTTGGACTAAGGCTTCTTCGAAAGGGCCTTCTCACAACTGTCAAGATAGATTTATAAACTTGTAATGGCCTCAAGAATTGCTCTTATCCTTCTCTTTCGCTGGATTTTCAAGGCAAAGTAAGTACTTCAAACACCCCTGTTCTTGCTTAAACCCTGAATAATATATTGAGCAAAAGTGTTTGAAAATGAATAATTTTATAAAAAACTAGGGGGCTTTGCCCCTTGGTTGCTTCGCGGCCCAACCCCCTTCGACGTGCATAGAAAAAGAATTAACAATATCTTTTTTTCTCTTCTAAGTCTTTCTTTTACCTTCACCCCCAACTTGTATATCTGTTGTCTCACACGTATTTGTAAAACCTTTCTTCCGCCAATGTTTACTATTACATATGAAAGGACGTGTGTATTTACTCACACTTGTCCATTTCCAGGTTTCCCATTTTTTGCAACTACAGACACAAAATACGTGTAAAACACGTGTATTTGTTTCACACTTGTCCATTTCCAGAAAGTAGTCGAGTGGGTTTTGATTTTATAATATAGAGAGATATAATCTCCAAAAAGTATTAAATTTTATTATTAATATTGAGACTTGCTAGCAGTACTATCTAGTACTAGTCATTAGACGAGATCAAAAATTTAACTGCCCGTTTAAAATACATCGAGGGACAATTTAAATGATTTTTTCACTTCCATAAATATCAAATAGAGAAATAATATTCTTTCTCATAATTATTGTGAACATACGACAGAATCTCATCACATCTGTGTCATTGTAATAGTCAATTAATCAAATGATTAATAAAATAATCAATCTTTACATAAATAAAATATCATCATGTGATTATAGATACTTATTATTTTCGTCTGTGCTTGTGCCAAAATACTAATTCTATGTATGCGGTTGCTCTATCACTAACAGTCAGCAAAACTGTTTCCCATATGAATGCATGGGCATTTGGGAATGCAGCCTACAGTCTGTTTTAAACATCAAAAAATATTATAAGCTAGAATGTTTCATAAAATCAGAAAAATTTCATCTCACCAATTGATCAATGTTGAAGTTATGTTTCAATCCTGGAAAATTATTTATGTCCAGGTTTATTAACCGAAGAAAAAATTTGGTTCGAAGTAATTTTATATGATAAAAAAACTTCAATTGAAACGTTACTTCTATGTATGTATTTTAAATGGGTGATTCTGAAAAGAAGAAGATCTTGTCTAATGAAAAATCAACATTAGCGCTATCTACAGTGACTTACAAGTCCCCATTGGGTCAAATGTAAAATTTATCACTTCAACATATACAAATCGCAAATCACACGATTTACGTTAGGTCACTTTTTAGCCACTAACCCAATTTTTCAATCAAATTACTCAAATGATCATTGCACAAAAATGAAATAGAAAACCACTTTCTCGAAGGTACAAAAAGAAATATAAGATCTTTATTGCAAAATTAATTTCTAATCTACCTTCGGTAGTTAGCAAGATATTGTATTCATGTCAACATGCGAACACAGTGAAAACGTTTCTGTTTTTCCCGGTTTCTATAATTCTACTCTAATAATTTGTTTTCCTCAAAATGATTCATTTTAATTATCTATCAGCTGCTTGAATGCTCTCATCTAACATACTTCTGTTCCGACGCGAAACCCTTTCGCTGTCAAAGTCAAACCGTTCTCTCCAAATTATCTTTTCCGCTTGAGAAAGAAGGAAAAGTCTAATCTCGTAAGATATCACAATTTCAAAACTTGTCACTTTGTTTCAAAACCTTACGTACCCATTCGTTCGAAGAATATCACAATTTCTAATACTTGAAGCAAAATTTTCATTCGATAAAACCAACCCTTATGGTAAATAATGTCGACCCTATCCGAACATGAATTATCTAGCATTACTCCTGTTTTCACAGAGCCGTATGTCATCATAAAGACAAAACCATCAGCATTTTTCTTTTCTCCTGACGTGCTCCTGGTAACCTTGTCGCACCTTATTTTTCTTCGCCAAACTTATAATATGCATTCGTACATAACAATGTAACTACATATCTTTGTTTTTTTTTCTACCGCATTATTCTTTGTTTATGATAACTTTTGCTACCCTCTTACGTTTCACATGCAATATTATTCTAGGTAGGCTACTTTCCTCAGTTTTTTTTTTCTGATAACGAAGCAACGTTACAGGTATGTTTGACAGACATGCTTTCTACTGGTTGCTATATAGATTAATTGAAAAACGGTACAGAAGAAATGAGGAAATTAAATTGTGAAAATTCAACAGTTCAGCAATCCACGCAGAAAATATCTAAAATAATAGCATTTTGGAAGATTATAATATTATATAGATGATAAAAAATTCATTATGAATTTTCTTTCTTGGTCAAGTCTAGAAGTATTCATTCAGCTATCTGAAGTAATTCCAAAAGTAAGTCGGCCCTTTTTTTTAGCCATCTGGTAACACTGGATAGACAATTTCCCTTTTTCAACTGGCAGGAAAATGCATTGCATATTGCATTATTCAAGGGTAATTTCTGCGTCTGTAAGAGGTTCGTTTATATTGGGAAATTGAGTGACGAAGAAAGCAGAAGCGAAGTAGAAGGGCATGGTTGCGCATCATGAAGGAACAGGCGAAGAAAAAAGAGGAATAGGAGGAGGAGGCACTGGTAATTGAAGGGTGTCATACTGATCAAGGGTGCCGGCGTGTCAAAAATGATGCGTTTGATTTTTCACAGCATTTTTTACATGCCAAAGTCTTAAAGCCCATTCCATCAGTTTTAACTTTTGAAAAAGCTTCAAAATTAAATTATGAAAATTCGAGAAGGTTTTCTCAGAGACGTTTGAGGGTAGATTCAATCAGTCTCTTGCAACTGTAAAAAGAGATTCCAAGTAATATTCTTTCTCTCTCTCTCTCTCTTTTTCTCTCTCGCTCACTTGCTCGAAAAAAAAATTAAATAAAAAAGTCTGAGTAGTTAGTAGTATACACCTATTGGGGTTTAGATGAGAAAACACGAACTAATTTTCGTTCCACAAACATTATAAGCTTTATTTGAAAGTGAGACAATTTGGTGTTTATATAGCTTTGGAAATTAGTTTTAACTACAGTAAATGCGCAGGTAAAAACGTGTAAAGGCTAAAAGCTGTAAATTCCCGCAATAATGTTTTTAGTTTTCCCAACAGCTCTGTGGAAAAAGCTCCGCCACCTTATTCCCCACCTTTTTCGTGAAAAAATAAAATAAAGAATAGTTTAGGAAATACTATAACGTTTAAACGACTTAAAAAAGAAAGCATCGATAACCTTCGTATAATTTTACGACTATCAGTAAATAACTCGGCTCGTAAATCTGTCCTTCTTCGCTTAAAAATTTAATAACGAATGTAAATTTCAACGAAATAAATTATTAAAGTAATAGAAAATGGATGCTGATTAATGGCTCCGAAGCATGGTGCGTCGAATGAATTGAAAGAAATTTGAATAAGTGGGGTGACCAAACGGGCAATGATGAGGAAAATAAATCTGCGCGCCTTAATTTCTCATTATGGATAATATTTCCTGTTTTATTATGTCAAGAATCGGTTTTGGTCATAGAAAACTCTAAAATGAAAAAATAAGAAGAAATGAGGGCTATTAAAACTGTTACAAGATTCGAGAGTCTTCAATGTGTAATTCAGTTTATTATTAAAATTAAAATAATGACATTTTGGTCATTTAAGCTCTCAAAAGCTAATAATAGCACAGAAATTGGTTTCCCCCAATATCTGTGCTGTGCATATTATGTTTTTAAGAATGTTCATCAGCGTATAGAGATGTTTTTGTCACTTGTGAGACCCAAAACAGATATTTCATAACACTTGCGAGACCCTTTTTGACAATGTGAGACCCTTTTGTGGGTCTCGCATGTCCATGAGGTGTATCTGTTACAGGCAAATTGTGAAACTCCAACATTTAATTAAATGACTAGGCATTTAGTTAAATGACGAATGAGCTGTGAACTGTACGTCATTTAATAAAAGGATTAGTAAATTAATGAAATGCCGCAACACAGTTAGGCAGGTTGTGAAAAGTTCATTGTTTCTACCTTATCGCGCCCCCCATTCTGGTTCTTTCTTATCTGATTTTGCCTGCCAATACCTATTTTTCACGAAGAAAAATTTTGAAAATATCAAAATTCAAGTTGAATGTCCACTCAAAACTTTCCTCAGACTCAACCAATTTGAGTGGTCAAAAGCTCAAGTAAACGGTATCCACTGAGTGTTCTTAGAGCAAAATAAATTCCTTACCTCAATTAGAACCTGAGATATAGATCTTTGAGTGAAGAAAAATCTTGAAAATATCAAAGGTCAAGTTGAATGTCCACTCATAACTTTCCTTAGACTCAACCGATTTGAGTTGTCAAAACCTCAAATGAAAGGCCTTAATCCATTGAATGTTCTTAAACCAAAATGAACATTAGAACCTGAGATATTGATGTTTGAGTGGTGGAAAAATTTGGAAAAAGCATGAATTTTGAGTATAACTTGAGTAAGGTCAGAGGTGAGTGAATTTCAATGGGTGATGACATATCTACACATAAATACCTTTCATTTAAAAAAAAAATGAAGCAAATTGGTCGGATAGAACTGCCGGACAAACTTGTATTAGATTCTTTTCATGTATAGATTTCATTTTGTACAATTTGCCTAGTTAATGTTCGGCATTTTATTAAAAGCCTAGTCATTTTAATAACTGCCTAGTCAAATTATTGAATTTTGTTCGTGATTTTACAATGTGCCTGAAATCAAACGTCATTTAATTAAATGTTGGAGTTTCACAATTTGCCTGTAACATATCTATAGTTTTTCTTACTCCCTCCACTCCGCAGACCCCAAATCTGCATTTTTTGTCTGGGACTCACAAGTGCCCCAAATATCAATTGTATGTACATTTGTGGTTCCCTCATTTCATTTTACTCCCTATAGACTGTACTGTACACCTAACCAACAGCTGTGGGCTTCATTACATAGCCTAAGGCATCTACAGATAGTCACCAAGCCATGTGAAGACGAAGGTTTCATTTCTGAGTATTTATAAGGGGGGTCTCGCAAGTGTCATACTTTATCTTGGGTCTCACAGGTGACGTAAAATAACTATATATAAATACACCATGCAAATTCAATTTCTGAACTCCTTTTTACTTTGAAGTGATTTATTCTCTCGCAATTTTGAAGATATGTATATTTACTGATGCATTACCTATCTGAGCTTACAAATAGACTCGTTCAAGTTTTTAGAATTTTTTATACAAGAATCCCTTTGTATGCTTGCATGGTTACGTAGGAGAGATATGCGCATAAAAGGCGATGCGATGGTGGAATTTTTTTGTTTTCAGCTCCAACAAAACACATTGAAAAAATCAATCAATACCATTATCATTTGATGGCATATATAGCTTCTCGCGTGCCCAACTCGATAAACATTTATTAAAATTAGTGCACGTTAATCGCTGACCAATGATAATGTAACCTAATTTTCAGCTCTACAAACGACGACACTTGACAACGACCACTTCTGAAACATTTATAACCTTTTACAACGTGAAAGGCGATTTGGAGTGTATGAATAATTAATATTCCATTTCCCACCGAGTCGATAAATGAACGCGCCTTTCGCGTTGACTACACACTACTTGCACTCGGTTGTCCATTTCAAAAGCTACATTTTACATTCCTTCTGCGTAAAATATTAATGACCTAACGATAACTTTAAGAAATGACCGACCAAGACCATTGCAAACAGGTGAAAAGTTTCCATGTCGGAGAAACCCTTGGTCCTCATTCACGTAATTGATAAGCGAAAATAACTGCTGGGGAAATAGGTGATTTTCTCGACCTTTCTTCTAGAAATATTCTGTATACGAGTAAATAGAAAAAAAAAAAGTAATAAAATGCTTTAACCCTACCCAAAATATGTAAAAATTGCTAAAATGCGAAAAATTTCAATGGTAATCTTCACAATTTGGACAGGAAGCTGTAAAATAATTTATTACTGAACCCCAGCACTAATTTGTGTTAATCTGGGTTCTGTAAAATGGACAAATTGAAGTTTTTCTCTCAATTACATCTAACTATACTCAAACAACTGAAAGCACTTGAACATTACGTAGGTATTCTACATATTTACAAAAGAAAAATTGAAATTAAAATGCAAAAATAAAAAGTTTTAGTCCACCAATAAGAAAAAAATTACCTACAACAAAATTTTAGTTCAGTATCAACCTCGTAAGCACAGCGAGGAGCATTAGAAAGCAAATTAAACCGAGTGGAATAAAAATGAAAAAATATTATACGAAGAGATGAGGAAACAAATGAAGAGCGTTTCATGCAGCCAATTTAAAGCAATCGTAATGGCACATTTTGGGATATGGACTATGACGCATGTGATGTCGAAACGTAGTACTCGTAGAACAGTTATTTTCAAAAATCCGTCACTTTTCTGCTCTCATCTCATTACTTTATTTCTTTCGACTCATTCACATTTTTTTATGCTGAAAAAATATTCCAATTTTCGACTTGGTAAGTACGTTTATGACAATCTATTTCTTTAGCTCTATCCAAATTCAGCAGATTAATGACGTGCATAAGGGCGCAGCTCAGACTACATTATACGTTAGTTTTTCTGCAAATAAATATTTCTGTAACATTATTCAAAAATACGCAGAAAATAGATGGTAACTTTTAATATTTGAATGGAAAAATTTAGACGATTCAAGATCGGTAGCAGAAACTATAGGTACTAGAAATATGGTCAATTATTGTAGTAGATAGTAAAAAGTATACTATAGGTATAATATAAACATTGAAAATGTCAATAATAAAATTCTATTTTTCTTCAGTGTGACGAAAAAAGTTACTATCCTGTTTGTAATTAATACTATTCATTTCTCTCGGAGTAATATTCAAGTTCACTTGCATCTGTTAAACATTGCTCAAGTTCACACAACATAAATGTAATTTTGCCACTTTTCAAGGAGAATCAAGAATGGACACAACCCTTTCGAATGAAAATTTCGATCTTGATTAGACTTCTGCTTCTTTATTTTTATTTTTTCCAAACTTATTTAATTGTATGAATTTCGTCTTAGATAAAGTAGATGAACATCGTTAACGTGAAGAAATAGCTCCACTGGGAGTTTACATAAAACATTATGGATATGGTGCTTGAAATCCGTAGTAAAAATCGAAAAAGAAGGTTGTCCGAAAGGTGTTTCACGCATAGGTATCATCAGGGGAGAAATAAATTTGCGTTTTGTTTTGTGTGCGTAAAAAATTGGAAGTTTACTCATAGTCTCTGTGAAAGTAGTTGAGAAGGTGAGAAAATTGGAACTCGTTAGAGCTGCCTGTTGCCGAAATGTATATGTCCGTTCGAAAATATATACAGTAGGCACATCGGACAACAAACGTGAAACGAGAAAATTAAGAATTTAATGCCTCAATTAGGCACGTGGAGTACCAACATTTATTTTTATTACATAGAAGAAAACCGCAGCAATTCCACACATACGTTCGTTTCTAGAAAGTTGAAATAAATTTTAGCTTATTTCATTATTAATTCAACAACTTTGGGTAATACAAAGGTGGTATCGATTGGAACAGTATATAGCTATCTAGTCGTAAAAACGATCGGCGATCTGAACAAAATGATGAGGACTCATTGTCTCAGACAGAAGGGTATTTTTTCGCGTGTGAATCTTTGTTTTCATTTTTCTATGTAGGAGTAGGAGGAGAGTAGATTCGACATGTTAACACTATAAAAACCAGGTTTTACTCGAATACGCAAAAGATCAGATGGCGTCATGTACGACGCCACAAGAATAACCTCAAATGACCAGGTGGCGTCGTATGACACAAGTCAGGGGTTCTCAAAATATTGGTCCTTTGAAAAATCCATCCCAACATTTCGAATAGCGTCGTATATGACGCCACCTGATACTTCTAATGTTAATTCGATTATCAACCAATTCAATATTAAACTCGAGTGAATTAAATCTCATAGTAAGTAAATTTTGAAAATTTAATCGATACTTGAAAATTGTACAGATAATGTAGTATCTGCCTAATAGGTATGCAAAATCTGATCTGAATGGCTAATTCCATTCTGTTCGAAATAAAAATTTCCATTCTACTCGCAGACATGCAGAAGATAATTTCTAATTAAAATCATTATTGCAACGGCATCGATTATTTCAACAGATATTTCTACAGTTTCATTTTAGAGCCATTTGATTTCAGTTGCCAATCTCTAAGAATGATCAATATAAAGAGATTTTTTTTCTGAATTTCAGAGAAAAATGGTTCACGTTACATAAAATATCCTGAAATATTCGTATTTTATTAAACAAGAATGTCTAAAAAACTTTCTCATTTGACAGAAAATTAAATATACTTACTTACTCAATTTCAAAATTCTTGTAAAAGAAAATTCACCTACATTTTTAAATTGGAAAGAAATGGCTAGAATAGAACTTACATGAGAAAATATACGTACAAAGAACTCGTGCGGGCCAGGCAAAACTATGAAAATAATTTAGTCAAAGAAAAAGATATTAAGTATTATCATTCTTCCTTCACTATACCCAAACAAAAATTCTAAAAGGTCGAAAGCGTCACCATAATTCACCACGAGAACGAGAAAGACAAGAAAAATTTAGACGAGTAAGCCAGCGAAATTGAAAAAAATTAGAGTAAAAATTATTGTTGAGAGAATTTCGATCTTGGCTGGGCTATCATTTGAAAGAAAGAACGTGCAAAGGTTAAATGAATTTTTAATTTGACAAAGTTCAAAATACTATATGTGTAATTCTAACGTACTCAATACAAAATTACTTTTCAACTGAAGACCTTACAAGACCTAAAAGTCGACTGCACGCTACTGAAGTCAAAAAGCTGTGTGCCAGAATCTGGTTCACAAATCCTTATAGAAAGAAGAACACACATTAACACCAAATACCTTTAAAATCAACGTATATGCCGTGGACTGATGAGAATAATTTAACATTTAAAAGCTCAGTCCATCTATATAGCATGTTTACAATCAAAGATTAAAATGGTAGCTGCATATAGTGTTTCAACAATCACATGTGTACCTATCTGGATTTAAGATATACTGCGGACTAGTTCCTGACTACTATATTTCTCGGGTTTTTACTCGTGTTTTGGGTAAATAAATTATGGGTATAGGTCCCTGCTGAAGCTAAGAAAATCATTTTATTCAATTGCATTTTCTACAACGACTATGCAGCCTTCACACATTTCGTAACCGGACGATATTGAAATTTTATTCATCCTTTTGTGATTCACAGGGATTGGATTTTCAGTACAAAAAGGCGGATTTCTATTTGAGACCTACTTTTGGACGGTTATTCATCTTTTCTCACAACTAATGTAATTTTTTTCTCCTCTTTCTTTCTGTTCTTCTCTACCTTTCCTATGTGCTTTTGTCCACAAGCACGATCTCTTCCATTCATTTTCTGCATTTCTGGCCATTCGGGTATAATGCACGACGATGTAACGCTAGTCTCCTGAAAGCTTTGAGAAAGTGAAAAATAGGATAAGAGGATATAAGAACGAGACCGTCGCAGAGTGGAGTAATTTGGTTAGCATAAGTTGAAAAATAATTTCAATATTTTCTCGTTTTACGTGCTTCGAGTATTTTTTAGGGCAAAATATTGAGAGAAGAAAATCAAAATGATGTTTTCAAAGTTTTCCAATGGCTGTTTTTTAAAATAAGCAATTACGCTAACCGAATGAAGCTGCGATTCGATTTATGAGTATAATTGCACGTGTTAGTAAGATGAATCTGATAAATTATTTGTGAAGTACAATTAAATCATGGGCTGTGAGGTCGTAGTTCTCTATTCAATATTAATTTCAGTTTTGTTGCAAAGTTAGATAGAAAGAAACCAATATGGAAAAAACTCAATGGAAATTTTATGTCATAGGTAAAGAAAATACACAGAAAATAATACATCGATTCCCCCAGGCAAAAAAAAAATTGAATTTTCTGTATTAGCATAATTTGATTCTCCCTTTCTCCATCCAAACTTTATACTTCTTCAAAACTTAGGAGGAAGTACATTATATATTTTCTTGGTTCTTAACATTTAAATTTATCACAACTTCGCCTCGTTTCATAAGCAAAGTTATTACATTTTACAGCAGGGAATAAAAACAGCAACAAATTTCTTCCGTATATTACATCAATGTGAGCTGAAATAAAATTCTATTATGTCATGCTAGACAAGTAAGCAAAAAATACATCGTAGGCACGCTAAAATTGTTTGAACGTAAATAATGAAATAAGTAGAAAGACTACAGCATAAAAAAGTACTCCAAGTTATGAATAATATGAAATGGTGAAAAATGAAATACACGAACAGAATCATACCCCTAGAGAAAATAAAAAAAAGGTCTATGTACCCTTTTACCCTGGATGAAAACGTAAAACAAAATCGTCACCACTATGCTGGACCTGTTACGTATGAGTTGAAAGAATTATATCAAGAAAAATTTTGAAAACATAGTTGAGAAGAGCGGAAGTGAAGAGAGAAAGCATTAGAATTTGAAGTAGAAAAAAAAAATTCTGTGCACAAAACACCAGAAAAAATCAGTAAAAGTTTAAGCAATAGAACCATGTTCAAAATGATTTACAAGTGCAATTTATGACGAAACAATACTAAGCTCTTTCTGCTTTAGTCAGTCCGTTTCTTTTCATAATTTCTTTTCTGAAGTCACTTAGCTATTAGCCTCTCTTATGAATTCTGAAAGAGCAGTTGAACCTACACAGGATATTTAAGTTTAGACTGGCATACCAACACCAGTGAATAAAATTCTTAGAATCCAATGAAGAATTTCAATACACAGTATAATTTTTTGACTGGACTCAAAGGGGTTACTCACAATCACTAATTTAGATGAAACCACTTCGTTTATTATGGACCTCTCATGAACTTCATTCGACTGATTTTTTTTTTTACTATAATGCAGAAAAAATTCTTCAACTCACCCACAGCCTTGGTCGTCATTAGACCAACAAAATGTCTCGAAAAATTCACATAAAAACTACTGCTCAAAGGCAAATAAAGAATCATTCAAGTGCAAAAATCACGAACTAACACAAATCTTACATCACCACTGAGAAAACCGGTTCCTTCATACACAGAAAATTTTCGAACTTAATAAATTGCACAAAAAAAGCGAGAAAATGACATTAGATAAATTTCAAGAAATAATTATTTTTTAATTAATGAAGGAACTTGAATCAACGTTAACAAGACAAAAAAAAATTGTTTTTTTTTTATCGTAACAATATTCCCGTCTGACGTATAGGATTTTACATCAGGAAGAAAAATGCCAAAACTGAACGACGTCAACGTAGTTCCGCCGAATGCGAACGTCTTCGCTAAATGTTCACTCTTTTACCGAAAATTGTGTTTTTTACATAGAAATTCCAGCCGTTTACGTGCGAAACGAGTCGTTCGCGAACGACGTCTAAAAATGAAACGTTTTTCGCGAACTGCACAAATGACAAAGGTCCAAAATGATTCGTTCGCTAGTCGTACGACACGGTAGACTGCAAAGTACTTGCCAAAATTCTGCCAACTTTTTGGCATGTGATAATTTTTTTGACTACTCAAACATATACACGTATAATTAACGTTTGTATGCGATACCGTACACACGCGTAAAACTTCTACCGAAAATGAATAAACAATATTATTCAAAACAATGCAAGAAGTATAGATATTTATGAAATATAAATATTTTAGATGAGGATTTTAAGTGGTATTTGAAAGCATTCTTTAAAAGTACCATTGGCTGGAAATGAACTATTTGCCTGATACAATCGATCTATCACTATAATCAATTTTATTATGAACAATTAATTTTTAATACGATTCAAAAATGTAAAAGTCGAATAACTAAATGAACAGTAATAAGCAAGAGAGGGATAAGTCCATTTTTTTCAAAGCTTTTATTTTACCACGACACTGAGCAGAAAGTAGACTTTTAAATAATTAACTGGAGGGCGCAGGAGAAAAAAGTTGATTCTTAGACTTTGAAAACAAGTAAACTAGAGTGCACATGAAGATAAAAGCATTTACCAAAATAATATTATTCACAAATTGAGTTTTTCTAAGATTCAGTTGTACTCGTATTCACCAAACCTTAATAATAGTAAAATTTTATGTCCCCAAATGCAACCATCGCTGAAAAAATGGACTTCAAAGTTGAGGTGCTACTCACAAAGGCTAAGTGAAATATAAGTTGTTTTTTTTTGGCAATACCATGAAATTTGAAAAAAAGTGGACTTGTCTTCTTTTAGCATCCCACTTTTCACATGGAGTTGAAAATAAGAAATGATCGCAGTCGAACGGGTGTAACTTTTACAAGAAAAAAATCTGCGTTTTGTAGGAATACATGTACAAGTAAAATTCCATACGTTTTCTCATCAAAATTCAAACTAAAACCCTTGAAATATACTCGAGAAAAAATGTCTTAAGACTTTGTTCATTTATTCGAGTTGAAAAAATTGCCTGAAATGCAGGGTTGGGAAATTTAGGACCCATAAAAAATTGTATTTTATTGAATTATGGTTTGCCTTACTTTCATTGTTATGCACTTTATTTTATATTCACGTAAATAGGGTCGCCTATTCGCAAAAATACCGTCTTTTGAGTCTTTTCAAATCAATTTACAAACCTATCAAATAAAATGCAGCATTATTAAAGCAAACTGTATGGAATCACTACGCAAAAAAATTAGACTTTGTAACATTACGTAAGCTTTTCAAAATAAAAAATATGGTAAAAAATGACGTCACCCACAAAATTTTATGTCATTTTAATGGCGAATGAAATAAATCGCAAAAACTCGGTTCAGTATCAACAATATTTTGAAACTGGGCTTCTAAAGAATACTGTAAATGAAACGAATTTTCATTTAAAATTTTTTAGCAGCTAATAAATATTAAGATTTTAAAGTTTGAAAGCACATAATACTCGTAATTGTGACTGTGAAAGCGAAACCATGTCTTTGGGTGAAAAAAAAAAAAAATTAAAAATGCAATTTTCAGTGTTTACCTTCGAAGACATGGTTTCGCTTTCACAGTCACAATTATTTTATTATTATAATAATTTTATAATAGAGCGTTAACAAATGACGTCAAATTATTGTTAACATTTCACTGGTCGGCATTTATTCTCAAAATGATAGGTGGATTACTCAATACATGATAAATTTGTTGATAGGGGATTGGTGAATGATAAATGTCCACCAGGGGGAAGTAAACAAAGAAAGTTTCTACGTGGGACCTTGAACTGGGATTGTGAGTAACATTTCCCAAGAAGTTGGTAATGAAAGAGCTGCAAAATTGAATTGAAAAAAAATTGCACGAGACGTTAACTGTATGAATTTAGAAAAAAAAAAATCATATAGTAAGGGTTAAAGCAAGTTTGCATTTTGGGCGTATATGTTTTGAGTCATTCATTTTCGGCTTGTTCAGCAAAGTTGAACTTATACAAATAATCACTTTCAGCTCCTATTATTGATACATACGAGTATGATGACCCCACTACTTCTGCATTCGAAATAATATTTTTCCTCGTTCATGTCAGCACAATCTTTCAAAACTATATGCTCTTGTAATTAAACAGAGGACCTTTGAAACTTCATGTTAGGATTGATAACATAATATAATGATGATATAAGAAATGACTGTGACTGTAGTACTTGACCTTTATTATTTTGTCTACGTCATTACTTAAAAGATGTATAATTATGCTATCAGAAAATAAAAGAAGCAGGAAAAACAAAACTAGAGACTGACTTCTCATTCACTTGAAAGAACTGCCTACAGAGCCATTCAGTTCAAACCTCTTTTAGAAATTGGATCGCTGTAGCCTTTATATTACCGTCCCCCTGAAGCTCCAGAGTTATACAATTAGACTGTATAATTTCCTTCTCTGCAGTCATTGACATTATGAAAAAAATAACTTCAGACCTTAAAAAAATATTTGGAAAGCTCTCATGCAATAAGCCGTGATGAAGAACGTATAATTCACGATATGTCACGCAGCCTGAATTTTTTTTTTCGTACCACTTCCCTCTACATATTATTCATCAAATCATTTTTGCTATTGATCAGACCAAATTTTTTCACTGAGTATTTTTTCCCCGTTACTTTGCTTTGTGACTATGTTGATCAATTTCAATAGTGGCTGTAATCATGAATGAGAGGCATACATGTCGAAAACAGAAGTTTATTATATGTAAATTTGTTAGATATTTTATTCAACAATGCACGTCATTGTAGTATTTTCTGTGGTACAATGGATGAATTCGTATTTTATTAACCGAAGTTTATCATCTACCAGCTATTGTGTAATCTTACTAACCGATGTTTTGAAATCTTGTTTCTAAAAGCTATTAATTGAAATGCTAATATAAAATCACATACAGTTACTAGCAAACAAAACTTGGTTCGCAGATAATCGTGCAATAAGTGAGAAGCGCGCTCAATTTCTAATGAAGAAATTGCAAACCTTCACAGTCAATAGACAACCCTTCAAATTTTGTTTCAGTGGTATTAGAATTGATGGAGTAATTCCTAAACTTATAAGAAAATCTAAAGAATGTAAACAATGAAGCTTTTTTTCAAAATATGATATGAGCTCTCGAGTTTCTGATTTCAAAATTTGCCTCATCGTCTTATTTTGAATGATTATGGTTCTCATTTTCAAGATAATGAGTGGATATTTTGCAACACTGAAGTCACAGGATAAAAGTGCATAATAAATAGATCCTTATAGCGAAGTGGGGCTATGGAACGATGATAACGTCTTAAACAATAAAAACCAGAATTTCGAACATGTAAAATTACCACACTGATTTCGTTGTCAGTGCTACCAACATCTCGATAAAATTGCAAAGGAATCGATTCGAAATGATTTCTAAAAAAAATATCAACTCGGAAAAACTTGGTTGAATGTTCGATCACTGAACTCTATTAATAACACTGGAACGCTTACGCTCCATAAGACCAATAGAAATTTACCCGACGGTATGGTGTAGAAAGAGACAAGAAATGGAAAAAAGAGTATACATCTTTGTTTAACGCATTACGTTAATAGGCGACTGATGAGTTTTTCTCATTAATTTTTTAATTATCTCAACTTCTACTCAACTTAAAAAGTTGAAACAGGTCTCATTTAAAAGAGGAAGATTTGGAGAATGTGTTGATATGGAAAACGTCCAAATTTGGCCATTTTAACGGATTTGTTTGGGGAAAAAAAATTTTAAATCTTCAATTGATCATACATTTTTTTTGTTTACTCTTCTTATTGAAAATATGCGCATATAATATGCGCTTAAAATTTAAGTATGCATATTTTTTCCTAAAATATGCATGATTTTTCAAAAAATATGCAAAAAATATGGAAATATCAATATTGGTATTGTTTTACTCAGCTAACTGAGCTAAAGCTAAATTTGACCTTCATACCAATTACCTAATAATTTAAGATACAATTTCTGAATGAACAAAACAAGAAAACAATTTTATTCAGTAGATAATTCTTAATTTTCTCCTGTGGGCTGTGCCTGGTGCCTCAATTTTTTTCAAATAATAAATGATTTTATACTGTGCAAAATATTAATTATTTTTGACAGATCAAATACATAGAGACTGAATAGAATTTAGGTGAATGGACAAATTCAAAAAAAAATTAATTGTTTTCACTGGTAGAAAGAGGAAGCATTATAAAATAATTTTTTTCAAAGTAATTTTCTTTTAAAAAAAGTTTATCTAGGCACTCCCTTCTGCCAAATACTGTTTCTAATCTACTGATACACAAAAAACTGCTCATCTCTAAGTCATTGTAAAAAAAAATTAATCATTAATTGAAGATTTAAAATTTATTTTCCCCAAAAAAATCCATTAAAATGGCCAAATTTTGACATTTTCCATACCAACACAATCTCCAAACCTTCCTCTTTCAAATGAGACTAGTTTCAACTTTTTAAGTTGAGTAGAAGTTGAGATAATTAAAAAATTAATGAGAAAAACTCATCAGTCGCCTATTAACGTAATGCGTTAAACAAGGATATCTACTCTTTTTCCCATTTCTTGTCTCTTTCTACACCATACCGTCGGGTGATAAGCGAGCGTAAGCGTTCCAGTGTTCTTAATACAGTTCAGTGTGTTCGATACGACTACAGTTATACATACATACGACGATGAACACGTTACGTGTTACAGGACCAAGGCACTCTCACTCACACACACACACACATGTACGCTGCACGTTATTGCGCATTGCGCGCGCACGTCCATCACGGACAACGATGTAGATCCGTGATTTTGCAAACCGTTTTTGCATTCGTTTTCGTTCTTGACTTTTGTGAAACAGTCTAGGGGAAGGGGAAACGTTACGAACAGATTTTGTTTTTCATGCTTACTTCCAGCTGACTGCCGAATGCTGATCCGCGATCCGCAAGTAAAATGCTTTAAATGAAAGTTATATCTTCTCCAAGTTCCAAGTATTCATTAGATCTACATTTTATTACAGTCAAATCAAACTCGTTGCTTGAGGTGTTCGTTTCGAATTTTCGTTTTTTTGTCAATTTTTGCATATCATGGCTATCGTATATCGTTTCGTCGCGAAGTTTTTCTTTTGCAGTTTAGTTTATTTAGTGTGGTGTAGTGCAAATGTTTCTGACGCGTCGCCCATCGGTATCTGTTCGAGACGTTAAATTTCTGCTACAGAATCAGTTTAGAATTAAAAATTTACTTGTTTTTTGCCCTGCATGAATTAAGTAATTCCTAATGTTTAATTTTTCTAAAGTTTGTCGTGAATTCTGACATTGCGAGGGAAGAGCTCGAAACAACTGTGATAACGTGTTTTAATTTGAATTCATCATAATTTTGCGAAATATTTTATTCTCCAAATTTTAAATGTTAATTTTTGTGAAGAAATCTGAATGTTGTGAAGAACAGAATAAATCCCATCCACTTTTCTGCCAGTTCGAGTCATTGATTCATCTACACCTACTGTTCGCTGTTCAGTTGCAACAAATCAAAAATGACAGGTAAGGTTAGTATTATTGTATTTATTTACTATTTTAAGATGATGCTGTGGTGTGGGTGTCTCGGCTTTCGCCCTTCATGTAGCACTGGACAACCTGCAAATCTATTTTCTTGTTGTCAACATGTCTATAGTGACTAGGTGACCGTTGGAATGTGCATGCCCAGTTG
The DNA here is from genome assembly GCA_038050395.1 of Parthenolecanium corni. Taxonomy (NCBI): domain Eukaryota; kingdom Metazoa; phylum Arthropoda; class Insecta; order Hemiptera; family Coccidae; genus Parthenolecanium; species Parthenolecanium corni. The sequence continues at coordinate 1,009,263 of JBBCAQ010000002.1, forward strand.
CATAAAAGTACAGCAAAAAATATTGGTTCTATCGTGGACACACAATGCCCAGAACTAAGTTGACACGGTAAATTTATTTGGTTGCAAACTACCAAACCTGTACTCATTTTGCTAAAATTATATAATCGGACGATTTTATAGTTCTGTGCACGCACACTTACTGTATCTGCTGAGTGCTGAGACACTAGCTATGTTGACTGGAGATGTCGAAACTTTGAATTTCAACTATAGATATCTAATATCGATAGAAAATGGCTTCATTCTCAATAGCATCGATAATATATTTTTTTCATAAACTTATGGAAGATGCGTATGAAAGAACGTAAAACTTATTTTTAAATCAAAGTTATTATTGAGAGTTTTAATAATGACCGGTCATCATCGATGATTATTGATGTGTACTCCGACTCAATACTGATGTTGACGGCCCAAGTCTTGTGGGAGAGAGGATAGCACACTGGCCGGCCAGTACTATTTGGTTCTAGTCCCCAAAAATCTTCATCCTTTTTTTTTTTTGCGCTCGACCATTTTAGGGCCAGATGATGCTAAATCAACCAAACAAAGTTATTTTCTTGGGATCTGGCGGCTTTCGGGACTCGAGCCAACGATATTTGTCAATAATATATTTCAAATCAACTTATGTATTTTATTGTCGTCCAAAAAATATCACTTCATCTGATTAATTTTTCACGTTCTTAGTTTCTCTTTCGTTTCGGATAGTAATTCTTCATTTTCAATTTGAGTTCGCTTCTCGTATATCCAAGTGACATATTGAGCTACATCTGTAAATGCTGCAATTGAGGTTTCTTTTTCTCCGGTCGTTCCATCTTTATTACTAACAACACCGCGTAAATAATAAAGTCCTCCATATGATTCTGTGTTTCGAAATAACAAGCCACCTCCACTGTCACCCGGTCGAGCTCCAGCCCCTAAATTGGCAAGATGAACAATAATTACAAGTTGATAGATTTATATGAGTAATGCCTATACTACATTCTTCATCAGACACTTCTTGCTACTGAACTATCCAGAAGTATATAAGTTACTTGAGTAATTTGAGAGTCTTTCGTGTTTCTCTTTTAGAATAGAGTGTAGTTACAACATTCATCTTCCAACTTGGATTTAAAAAAAAAAAAGTTTTAAATGCAACCTTTAAGAGTTGTTCTACAATAAAAAGACTTTTACAGCCTTCTAAATATTGCCCTGAGTTTTAATCCTATTCAAACTTTTCAGATTATCTTATAATTCGAAAAAATTTAGCTTTAGTTATAATTCTTCTAGATTTTTGATATCTCATTTCATTCTTCGTGAAACAATGAGAGAAAAGAATTTTCCACTAGTTGTGGCTAAAATTACAGGAATTTTTTTCAAAGATTTAGTAGAAAATGGATCAAAGCTCTGAGTGTAATTTGAAAAAAACTTCAATAATTTTTTTTTGTCTGTAGAGTTAACCCCTCGAATCGATTACATGTTGTTACAAGGCATTCAAAGTAGAACAAGTCACTTACACGGTCTAAGGTAGAATCTATAGGAGTGAAAATTGGTACTTTTTTCTATGCCTTGATGTAAAAATTAAAAAAAAAGGAATCCTTTGAAAGAAGACCTGAAGTGATGCGAGTGAAAATTATTTGCTTATTTAATTTACCTTTAATACTTCCTGCGCAAAATTTGTCTGTTGCAATACTGTTTGCAAAATCTTCACTGACCATTTGACGACAGTTTTTATAACTGATGTAAGGTAGCAATGCTGCAAGTAAAACGGGACTCGAATCTTTGTTCTCAGTCTGTCCCCAACCGACTAACTGAAATTTCAAAAATTCCGATATTGAGTGTTTAAGTGGTAGTTATTTCCTTTTTCAACTTGCAAACTTCATCGTGAATAAATTCACTAACTTTTCCTTTTACATTATCTGGGGCAATAAATCGACTCGTATCTGTCCAGTCTACACATGCTGGTGCAACTCCTCGACTGAATTTTATTTTTTCACTAGTCCAGATAAGTGCAATATCTCCAGCATAACTTGTTGAATCACCAGTAAATTCAATTATTTCGGGTATGAAAATTTTTCGAATCTATTCAACAAATTTTGTGTTTATTATAGTTACGATTGTTGATGAATTAATTATTAATTTAGAACTAAATCTGAGAAAAACTATTTCCGTGTGAAAAAGATTTTGGCAACGTTATTATTTTTTCTTATTTTAATTTTATGGTTTGAATTTTTGAAGATAATATGAAAACCTCTGAGTTGCCATTTGTTTTTGCAGATATTTAATTTCTTGTACCACTTGAGCGAAGGAGAACGTTGATTATTGTAAAAAATTTGCCAATTTCTGTTTTTTTCCAATCAGCAGGTAGCGTGGAGGAAATAGTCACGAAGGACTTTTGTTTCATTGGTCTGATAAATTAAGAGGCATAATTTTAGCTTAAGTTGGTTCAATTTTTTATGATGCCAACTTTTCTGGATTGTACAGAGAAAGTAAAAATTCTGAATTCTAAACTAAAAAAAAACTAAAAAAATGTTTTTTGTTCTTCAACTTCAAAAACGTCTATCATATCAAATTTTTTAGTCCGAATGATGCTTTTTGGACCTTTTCGATTTGTCGTTCTACACTATATGTACAGTAGGTGACATTGAAACATGAATACCGAAGGTTAGATATCGTCTCACATTTCAAGGAATGAATTTCTTATAAAATTTCAATTTCTTTAGTACGGCTGATTTAGTCCATGTTAGTAATGAGGGTTAATCTCTGAACAAAAACATGAAAGTCATTTTCTGTAATACTGACTTTGTAAACTCTGGTATCGCTATTGTCTTTTTGTTTATAATCGTGAAAATATTTTGAGACAACCACTTCAAAATTACGTGTGTTATATAATTTTTTTTCCGGGAAATTATAAAAACAATGAGCAGCTGGAAAAAATACAAAGGCTCTTAGAGCAAATCAAAGAATTTTCTCCAATAATAAATAGAATACTCGTAAAATTAACTTTATGACTGACCAGAAACTATTATTTGAGAGTGTATAATAGTGCCTCCACAAATCAAAACTGGTTCGTTGGATACATCATAAATAGCTACATGCCAGGGTGAATCGCCTCGTCTTTCTGGTTTTCCTCCAGAAATCAAACCTTGTATATTCCCTTGTACTTTTCCACAATCTGTAATGTTTATAAAATTGCATTATTAAAAAATGTGAAATCTAGCTAATTTTGCCACACCTGGCTCAGTCATTTCTCATTCTTTTATCAGATTGGCTGTGGTGGCTATTTGTAAGCCAAAATTGAGCTTTCGATGGTGAGATGAGGAACGGAGTGGCGTGCTGTTTCTACATAATTAACGAATTTTTCTGATGAAACGTGTAAGACTAAGACATGAATCACTCATTACCTGGAACACATTTGAACAATAGTCTGTCCCATTGACCAGTTGGTAAACACTGAATGTATGAATAATCCACCTCTCTTTCTTGGTGATAATGGTCTTTACACTTCGGATAAACTATAGCACCCTCGGGCATGTAATTATCACATGGAATTGAGGCTCCTCTTAGTTGTTGAAAACAGCTTAAATCCATATCTTGATCTTTTATTGGTGAACAGGTTTCTAAAATTCGAAGAGATGTTTATCAGTTTAGTTATAATTTCTTAGTATCTAAGGGTAAAATATACACGTATAATACATACTGTAACATTTTGGGATTGGTGGTTGCCAGGCCCCTTTATAGCAACTGGATACAGAGGTATTTCCAGCAGTTTGTTGATAACCTGCCTTACAATTAACTGTGATTTGTGTAAAATAAGGAACCTTATCACCAGCTTCGTATGAACATTTGTCAGCAGTATTGGGACATTGTAGAGTAAAACTTTTTTCAGAGGATGCTGATGGTAAAAGACAAGTTGAATTTGTTGGTTGAATTCTGGAAACACGGGAACAAATGGAGTAGCATCATCAGAATCCTCTCTATTTGCATATCAACATTATTCGTTTTGTTTGTATCACTCGCACCTTTTAGGCAGAGATTAGTTGAAGTTTTTAAAATAAGTTGTTAATTGCAATTAGATGAGACCATTTTGAGAAAGTAGTGATAAGTTGTTGGCTTCAATGTTTACGAATGATGTATATTTCATTAGTGGTTGGTAATAGGCTCTCTCTGAAGAAATTCTTAAATTAGTCTATCTAAGTTAACTTCCAGTTTAATCTGAGAGTAAATTTGAGTGGAGATTTACAAATCGATAGTTCACAGCAAATAGATGTTGTGATGAGGCAATTAATCACTTTCTGTAGCCATTTATATTATAATTACGAGACAGATAATTTTATTGAATGTAAAATATGTAGGGTAGTAGTTAATTGATAATATAAGTATGTAACTTATCGCAGGTATATTTTAGTGGGTATCAATGTCTTAACACTTATGAAGGATCGAAGTAATTAAAATTGTCTGTCATACGCTAATTTTTATTGACTTACTTATTAGCTTGACATACTGTAGATATTTCATCATCACCATCGTGACAGTCTCTGAATCCATTGCATAACCAATTTCTTTTGATGCATGCACCACTTGAGCATTGATATTTATCTCCGGGACATCTGCACGAGAATAATTTAAAGTTATTCTTATTTTTGTCCTGAATTGAGTGGAATGTGCAAGTCATTATTGTAAATCATTTGATTTTCTTGAAAAAGGAAGTTTAATCTCGTTCCAACAGATCAAAACCCCAGTAAAATGTTTTCAGCTTTTTGATTCTTAAGATCTTCGAACAGCAGTGGTAGAGAATTTGATTAAATATTTCCAGTTCGGTCTCTGAGATTTGGTTGTACTTGCTTTTGTAAGCACCAATAATTTTTTCTTATAAACTTACTTATTATCTTCGCAAACCTCAGGCGATTCATCATCACCATCATGACAATCTCTGAATCCATTACATAACCAATTTCTATTAACACATGCACCACTTGAGCATCGAAATTGGTCGGCTGGACATCTATTCGGGAGGAATTGAATTTATTTATAATTTTTTCGTATCAGACCATATGGAAAATTATCTAAGAAACTTTCACGTAGAAACGTCAACTACCACATTTTGTTTCAAACATTTTTCATAAAATGTACTGTTTGCATTTTTCTGCATTTGAGGGGGTTGTGGTTGGTGGATTTTCGAGGACTTTTAAGGGGTGATTCTGGAGGTGATCCTCGACATTTCAGCACAAAAATTTGTTTGCTGGATTTTTATTTGCATTTATATTGCTTTTTTTTTTTGTCTAATTGCACTAGACTGTTATAAAACAATTCAAACGTTATCGATATAGGTTTAATAAATAGTTTTAAGAAACTCACTGGGTATTATTGTGACATACTTCAGGTTTTTCATCATCACCATCGTGACAATCCCTAAATCCGTTACACAAAAAATCTTTTCGAACACATTGACCACTTTTGCATTGAAATTTATCTGGTGAACATCTATAAGGAAATAATTGGAATCAGTTTAAATACGAGTAAGTCTTGAGAGATACCCAAATAAAGAAACTGTTTTCATTTGCTGACTGAAGAAACTCAAATTCACTCTAGCCTTGTAGCTAGGGTATTCCTATTATCACGATTTAGGGTTATTGCCGGTCAGTACATCAAGTGATAATACACTTTAAATGTCTATTAAGAGTTAGCAGATTACAAACCATTGTTAGATAATAGGAATTATTTATTTTAATAAGAATATCTGTATTACTATTAATGCAATAATCTATAGTCATGTTAATTTATGGAAAGTAAGCATACTTGTTATTTTGACATACTGAAGGTGCTTCATCATCTCCGTCATGACAATCTTTGAATCCATTACATAACCAGTTTCTATTTACACAGGCGCCACTAGCGCAACGAAATGTATCTGCCTTACATCTGTATGGAAATAACTCAACAGATAATTCATTTTTATATTAAAAATCAATTATGTATTTTCAAAATGTGAAATGACATAACATTCAAATATTCTGGTGGGAAAAAATAAATTAGTAATTTTCATTTCTCTACTTCAGTCGTCAAGTTACTATTACGGTCTTTATTTGTGTACCAGAAGCCCCCATCCTGGGCTAATTTTTACTCTTAGAATTATCTAAGAATTGCTCAGCGGACTAAACTGCCACAGAATGAGGTAAAGTAAAAAATATGTATGTGATAGAGTAAAAAAAATTAGCCAACTTGGACGTTTTGATTTTAAAACCTGACAGTAATTCATCTTATGAGAGAGAAAATATCGCATGATTATTGGTAAACTATTTTTGGATGCCTTTTGAATATTATTTTCAAGCTTCAGAATGCAAGTAATTTACTTTTGGTTTTGCTTTTATTGATCCAATCAATCAGCGAGAATTAAAAAGTAGTTGAAAATGAAATTGCTTCATATGATTGCTTAACGCAAAAGCAAAAGACAAAAAAATCCACGTCACTCAAACTCTAGTTGTAATAACAAAGTTCTATGCCCTAATTAGAGTTTTACAGTTAGTACCGGGGATTATTTTTGCATAACTCGGGTTTTTCATCATCACCATCTACACAGTCTCGGAATCCATTACAAATCCAATATTTATCAACGCATGCTCCACTGGAGCATCGAAATTTATCTGCCGAACATCTGTGGAAGAGCAATCGAGGAGTTAATATCTCTCATACATCACATGATCAGATAGGTATAGTTTATATAGATAAGCAGCAAACTTAAAGCAGCCTATTACATAGACAAAACATTAGCATCATTCATATCCGAAACCCTTTAAAGGGTTTCGCATTGTTAAAAATAGTTTCGCAAGTGTTACAGTTTATTGGCTTGGTCTCATAAGTGCTTAATACACGTCTACGAATTTACATACTTGGTATTACTTTGGCATAATTCAGGTGTTTCATCATCTCCTGTGTGAATACAGTGTTTGAGTCCATCACACACTAAGCTCTTGTCTATACATGCTCCAGTTGAACATCGAAATTTATCGGCTGAACATCTAGGAATATTTTAGAAAAAATCGGATTTAATGGATATAGTTGTGTTTGAACATACGAGTAGACGGGTCATTAATCCTTAACTTCGTAAAAATAATATTAAGTATGAAGTTGTGTCTGCCGAACTTACTTATTATTTTGACATGTTTGACGCGATTCATCATCTCCCTCATAACAGTCTTTATATCCATTACATAGTAAGTTCTTATCAAGACATGCGCCAGTTGAGCATCGAAATTTATCTGCTGGGCATCTGTGTAAAAGTGATTGTAATGGAATATATTTCAACAGTAAAAAGGCTTGACAATAAAGCAATCCTATCAGCTGAAAAATTAGGTTTGTTTACATTCGAACTGATAGGACATTATTGGTTTTACGAGTTAGTACGAGTACAATGCGTTAGAGCTCTTAAATAAATTCAAATTCAAAAATCCGTTTACTCTCTACAATATTTACTTACATTTGCTTACCTTACTGACATGGATAAAATCAAAATAGTCCCATTTTTGATAGTAAAATCAGAGCCAAAAAGTTCTGATAATCTCAGAGGTAGAACATAATAACCGTGGAAAGTTTGAAATTGAGTTTTCGAAGTGGAGTGCCCCCTCCTTGTTTTCTCGTGGTAATGTTTTTGAATTTTTTCAAGGAGTGAGAAACTTTCTCAAGGGATGCAGTTGCACCTTTGCCCGTCCAAACTTACCACTTTTGATTGAAGTAACCCTTAAAATAGCTCTTAATTGTCAGATGATTTTAATAATACTATACTTGTGTCCACTAGGTCCTGCACCCATTTTGGAAATTTGATATTTAGGTCATATACATGTAATGCAAAACAGATTTACGTGTTATTCTGGCATATTGCTCTTTTTTCATCATCTTCTCCAAAGATACAATGCTTAACTCCGTCACACAAATATTTTTTATCAATACATGCTCCAGTAGCACATCGAAATTTATTTTCTGGACATCTGTAAATAAAGTATACTACACAAATTAATTTTCCATCGCCCATTAATTTTTGAATGGTGAAAATAGAAGAAGTCTACGAGCTGAAAATGAAATTTTACTCTAAAATAGAGAAATGGAACATATCGGTCGGCATTTGCTTGAATAAAGGCATTATAATTATTATAAATACTGTGAAGAAGATTATTAGCTACTTCTTCCCTAGTAATGGTTGGGCTACTAATTAGGTAAGACCTCTTAGGGTAATGTAAAATTCAGTATTTTGAATAATTTAAATCTGCTACTGTAAACTTACTTATTATTTTTGCATGTTTTATAAGATTCATCGTCTCCATTTTTGCAATTCCATTTTCCATCACATAAATCATCTTTATTAACACATGTACCGGTGACATCCGAGCATTGAAATTCGTTTGCTGCACATCTGAACAGAAATCATTTGAATACACCCATATCATTTTATTAATTTGCATACGAATCAGACTGATTTTAACAAGTTTTATGAATGCCTGCTATGAGTTAATTCCTTTATCATGCTATAACAGCATTAAATGACGTGTGAGCTACCAACGCAAGTAAGAATGGTTTGAAAACAAGTTAGAAAACCCATGGCAAAGGTCATATTTTCTCAGAAATGCAGTAGAGCTGACTTATATAGAACCTTATTAGAATAAAATACATCAAAATGTAAACATTGAAGCTTTCCACTTATCAGTGTTTTCCCTACTTTTTCTCGTCAAAAAATAATTATGAATACGGAAATGATAGAAATAATAATCATCGGGCTTCTTTCATCTCTGATGAATCAAGGGCGTATATATGTATAAAGCAGTGGAGTGAAGGAAGGTCGTATTTTCTCCGAAGCAGGGCACAAAAGTAACTTTTTTTCATTTTAGCCTTTCTAGTCATTATCAATCAAATTCACGTACATGTCTCTTTTGAAGATCAGATGACTCGAGTTGCTGAAAACATTTCCTGTTCCTGCAACGAAACAAGAAGCGTGAGATTTTGAACGTATCAATAGAGAAAATACCTATATACTTACCTAATTTTCATCCCAAATCGACTATCTTAATTTTTCTTCTAGTCGTGAAAAGAGCTAGTCAATCAATATTAGGTTTTCGATCATAGCTCTCAGGGTATTCTTGTTAGTTATCTTAATTTTATTTCAACTTTAAGCCGGCTACACACTATTCCATTTTTCCTGTTTCCATTTTCCTGTTTCGCTGTTTCCTTGTTTCAAACTGTTTCCAAAATCTGTTTCCTGTTTCCTCTAAATTGATGAAACAGGGCTGTCCACACTATTCTTGTTTCACTCTGTTTCATGTTTCCTCAATACTGTTTCACAAATTACCATTTTCCATCTTTTCAGTTGAGGAAACAGAGTGTTGACTGCTGGATGTGGTTTTCAGGGTGTTGAGAGTATTCTCAATGCTTCAAGTCGCACAAAACACCTCATGCCGGCTTGAGATGCAATTCCAAAAAGAAAGTATTCAAGTCAACCAGTGGAGAAAGACCAGCGAAACAGGGTGAAAATGGACGAAACAAGGCGAAATAAAAGCCGGCTACACACTATTCCATTTTTCCTGTTTCCAGTTTCGTGTTTCCTTGTTTCCCCCTGTTTTCACGATAGTGTGTAGACGTTTTTCGCCGATAAATGTTTCGTGGAAACAAGCTTTTTCGTGTTTCGTCATCTTTTTCGCCAAGAGCGGTTTTTTGACGAAACACAAAGGGTTTTTTCGTGGAAAAAGTTTTTTTCCACATATAGTGTGGAGCGTTTCGCCTTTATTTCGCCTTGTTTCGTCCTTTTCACTCTGTTTCGCTGGTCTTTTTCCACTGGTTTACTTGAATACTTTCTTTTGGAATTGCATCTCAAGCCGGAATGAGCTGTTTTGTCTTTTGTGCGACTTAATGAAGCATTGAGAATACTCTCAACACCCTGAAAACCACATCCAGCAGTCAACACTCCGTTTCCTCAACTGAAAAGATGGAAAATGGTAATTGGTGAAACAGTATTGAGGAAACATGAAACAGAGTGAAACAAGAATAGTGTGGACAGCCCTGTTTCATCAATTTAGAGGAAACAGGAAACAGATTTTGGAAACAGTTGGAAACAAGGAAACAGCGAAACAGGAAAATGGAAACAGGAAAAATGGAATAGTGTGTATCCGGCTAAAGGCGAAACGCTCCACACTATATGTGGAAAAAAACTTTTTCCACGAAAAAACCCTTTGTGTTTCGTCAAAAAACCGCTCTTGGCGAAAAAGCAGACGAAACACGAAACAGCTTGTTTCCACGAAACATTATTCGGCGAAAAACGTCTACACACTATCATGGAAACAGGAGGAAACACGAAACTGGAAACAGGAAAAATGGAATAGTGTTTAGCCGGCTTTAGACATTTCTTGCGGTTTTTTCACCCCTCTCTCCTTGTCCCTATAAGACAACTTTTTCAGTGGGGACTAATTTCATCCCTCCTTCCAGTAAATCCTTCCATGATTCTCTATAGATCGAGAACGATTGGTCACATCGCTATGGGGAATTACCTTCAAGGAAGAAATAAGTTTATCCTGAATCATATTTTTATCAATAGGGAATGACAGAGGTATACGAGTATTGGCAGCTATTGTGTTTTCTCAAAATTATTTTCAACATGATACGCTCATTCTTTTTCTCAATTTATGTTGTTCACGTTTCTTTTCGAATATTATTTCCCTAAATTCTTATTTGTTTCAGTCTGAACCTACATTCTCTTTCAAAAATTTCCTTTCCCATCTCCCACCAATCTGAAATATGAAAGGAATGGAAATATTATAAAACAGATGATTTGAAAATCGAATTTCAAAATTACACTAATAGTTGGCTTTAAAAAATGAAACAGGTTTCTGTATAGTTCTTCTCTGCTGGTTTAAGTTCAAGATTTGCTGAGTACCAAAAAATGAATACACAATTTGTATGTTTAAAATTACATATTTTAATGCCTAATAATTCTAAATCAGCCACAAATTGGATGATAATGTTTTTGGGACTTGGCAGGTTTTTGACTTGCTCCGGCGATATGTCGATTCAGAAATATTATCTACCATCTTTTTAATAATGCGAGTACTATAATCTATTTAGATTTTTTTTATCGAAAACATGTCAGTTTATAATGATAGAGGTACTCACCTGCAATCAAACCGAATTCACCTGTATAAAATGAAATGAAAAAAATTATTATTCGCCTTGAAATTTTTTTCGAATTCATTTTGCAATGCGAATTTTAATTTAACTAATAAAATGAGAAGAAAAATAAAAGAATGAAAAATAAGTTTAGGTACAAAACAAGATTCTTAAAACAATTCCTGGCTATCTATGCTTAAAATAAAAAATCTAATGACTTAGAGAACACATTTTGAAAGAAACTTTAATGCGGAATCGCCAATAAGCAGAATGATGAACTTTATTCCGCTTTATAGTCGAATATTCTACGAATTCGCTATCACAAAAACCCGAAAAAAACAATATTTAAAGTATGACGTTATAATTATATGTATAACCGGTTCTCGTCTCATCTGAAATACTATCGGCTGTATTAAGTTATATTATAACCACTGGTTTCGTCGGAAATTCATTGAATCGGGATTTCCTACCCATGGCGGCCTTGCGAGTGGCTATATAAGAGTGTACTTATATCAGTGCTCTCGATTAATATTGCAGAAAATTATCAACTGTAGATAGCTACCAGCTAAGTCCCGTGATGTTTGAAATTTTTGAAAAAAATAATCCAAACTAAGAATTTATGTATACCTGAGGACATGAATGCCAGTGTATGATTTTTGGAGGGTATTTTTTGCATATTTTATTTTATAATTTCAGCAGTCTTCGAAATTGATAATTCGAATTCAAAAGCGCAACCAGATTGAGAAGGGAGCTGAATTTGTTGAAGTTTTTTTTTCGGTCATTTTATTTTTCTACGGTTGTAAGGGGAAAAACATTAAATAACTTGATAATTTAAAAATTACCTACCTCAGCAATATGAATGAAAAAATATTTGAGCCAAAATTTAAATTCAGCAATACCCTATTCGTGGATAATTTATACTCTGCTCCACTGAGAGAAATGCGTATCATTTATTACAAATAGAATAGAATCATAACTGTGATGAGAAAAGTTACTAATCATTGTTCCAGTTTTCCTATCCAAATAGTTGAAATTGCCATTGAAATTTTTCTCAGTGTAATCTGAAAAATTACTGACTGTCCATCTTCTTTTAAAGTTATAAAAGAAAATGCGGTAGTACCCAAGCAAACAGAATCTTTCAGGGGAAAAAATCGAATTGGAAAAAATAAACAATGAAAAGAGAAAGCTAGAAAAATCCACAAAACGAAGAAATTAAACGAAGTATAAAAATTTAAATTAAGCATAATTTAGAGGTAATGGGCAGCCAAAATGGGACGAGAAGAAAAAGTGTTTTTTAACATCGAATCCCTTCTCACGGTGGATTTTCTTCGTAATTTGACATTAATGGGTAGTTTAATGGGCACCCCTTTTTTTCCCCTGCTGGTAAACTTTTTACTCTACTTTCTCGACTGCTTCGCATAAGTTGTACTTTTTTTCTGCCACCCATTCGTTTTGGTAGCGTGGCTTTTTTGTTTGGTTCAAATAATAAATTGAGCTTTTTCGCAGGTTGACAAGGCATTTTCACACAATTACGTGTGTGCTGTGTACGATTTCACGAATTAACGTTGAGAAAAATAATATACGTTAACTTGTGACACAGGATAGATAATGAATGAAAAAAGTGAAAAAGTGTGGAAAAAAATGGACCCAACCACAAACTGTCCTCCGCAAGTCAGACCGAAATTTAATTAAAAGAATTTTCGATACATGAAGTGTCATAAAGAAAAGATCACCAACTCGAATGATTAATTAAGAACTTTTTCGCACGTTATACCTCCATAATTAATGAGCACAGGGACGAGAAAAATGGGCTTGGAAAAGAGCAGAAAGTGAAGCTTTTAGTTATGTGATGGCAAATTACTGGGCAAAAAAGGAAAAGAGTGTTATGACGAAGTAAAACTTTGAATATTTTCACACCCCATTGTGATTGATACATTAAAAAATTGGAGAAGTCTAGTTTCTAGGTGAAAGATTAATATAGTTTTTGAATAGATTTTTCTAAAAGCACCACAAAAGAAGGTGACATTGAAAAGATGACTTTGAAACTTACGTTGAATTGAATCTAACGGTATTCTTTTTATGGTAAATAAGTGCAGTACGCAGGTGCAGTATAGGTTTCAATTGAAAACTGAAATGTAAACTTATCAACTGCAATCAAATACAATATTCCAAAAGCAATTATTACAGAATCTACAGCATTAAGTTGAAAATCCCTTACAAATTTAAAGAGAAAAATATGCTTAGAGTTTTGATTGAATCGATTCAAACTCTTCAGGATATTGTAGAGGAAGAATCTTCCAACACCAGCTGGTTTTTAGAATGTTGAAAAAAAAAAATCAATTGTACCTACTCGATGAAAAGTTTCCTATTTCATCATGCGATAAATATTGATAGAGATGAGATACGAAAAATCTAAAAATTCTAAAAATTAGCAGTCAAAATAAAGATATTCTCGCTTTCACAATATCCTGGAGTTTGAATTGACAGGATAAAACTAGAGGCGTGCATTGTTGGCGTGAGAAATTTTCACTTACATTTGTCAGCTGACCCAAAAATGGTAGTTTGTCTCTGCCTCATTTTTGAACTTCCTGTATGTATTCATTTTTTGTTTGAATCAGGTGATTTTCGTTTTTTCATAAATCTTCATCTATCATGAAAACGTGCGATAAGAAAAGAAAAACTTTGCATTTCCAAAACAAATAAGAAAAAATTATCAGGAAAAGTGAAGGTGACACTACTTTATTTCAGTCCTCTATTGTATACCCACCCATATGTACGAGTAGGTACCGAAAAGAAATCAGATTTACTCGAACTGAAATGCGTGTATAAATATTTTTCTTTGACTGAATTTAAATTGGTACATTTTGTAATTTTGTATTCTCTTTACAATTTATGACTGTTTCATGTTTTTCCTTACTTTCTTGCTAACTCATTTAAAATCCATTTATCTGCCGTATTTGTTTTCTGCAAAAGATGACAAACTACAGCACAATTTACATTTTTTTGGGGGGGAAACATTTTCGCGCAAAAACAACATAAATTTCTACTGCTAAAATTATTAAAAGAATATTTCCATTTAAAAAGTGGAATTGTTTGCTGCAGTGTGCCAAAGATTTGGTAGATGTGACGTGTTATAACTCACAAAAAAGTATACCCTAGTAAGTTATTTTAGAAAAACAATCGTTTTTTCCATTTATTGCATTGAAAAAGAGCTGCTTTTTTGTACAGTGTTATTTGAAAAACGCAAACGAAAAATTCTGGAGTACTTAATTGGAAGAATCATCAATCACAAGACAACTTATGTAAAATACAGTAAATTTATCGAGAGGATTTTCTCTGTTGATGGAGCTGGCTAAGATGTATATTAATTTACAAGCAAATTGAGAAATTTCATGAAATACTTGAAGCAAAGTTATAAATCCAGTATTTCTTGTAACGCGCCTCACCTAAATTAAAAAGACTACCTTTGCTTTCTTTCGAGTGATACACGCTTTACCTTTTTTCCTCGCATTGAATTGGTTATTATGTTATTTTTGAACTAATTTCTACTCACGAACGAAGCCTTTTTTTTTATTTTCAACATTTTAGAGAATTTTTCGAGGGTCTCATAAAACTCTCTTTTGGGCTTTGAAAAAAAATTTAGAAAAAAATAAATTGAAAAGAACAGCCACGTCCACGCATAGAGAATATACCTATTCGGGAATAACATATTATTCAAATTTGATCGAATTCGGTACAAAACTTGGCAAAAAAATGGTGAATCTAAAGTGTACTTCTGAACAAAAAACTCATGAAAATTGTCATTTTGGCTGCCAAAACGCAAATCCGCAACACGTAGGTCCAACACATTGCCTATGTTTTGTCTATAATAGTTGACATATCATGCAGTCTTTTGGACGTCGATGATGACTTCCTAGCAAAGTTAGACTACACCCGTGAGAAATACCATGGAAAATCATATTTACGTAGGCCATCCCCAAACTATCTTTTCACTTTTTTCTCGGGTCCATTTCACCAGCCCCCCCAATTGCCCGAAATTCAGAATTTTTAACTGGAAACGTTTGTACTAGTTTTGTACTGTTTTGTACCACTTTTCAAATTTTTTGTACCTCCCTCCATTTCTCGTAATTTAGAAAAGTTACCTGGGGGGGCTGGAGAAATGGTAGCCCCCACAATTACACAAAATTCAAATTTTTTGGTCTTAAACGTTTGTACCTTTTTTGTACTCTTTTGTACCACCAAAATAATCGTTTGTACCCCTTCATTTCCCACCTAAAATAGCCCCCCAATAATAGGGTATCATTTCACCAGCCCCCCCAATGGTCCAAAATCAAACTTTTTTAGCTCAGTGTATTCCTCTTCGTTTGTACTGTTTTGTACCACCTTGAAAAATTTTGTTTACCTCACCCCCCACCTTGGAACTACACCCACAATTTCACAACTCAAAATTATTGACTAAAAATGTTTGTACTAATTTTGCACTCATTTTTACCACTTTTCTCCACAATTTTTTTAGCTCAGTGTCTTTCTGTTTGTTTGTACTGTATTGTACCACCTTTGAATTTGTTTTAACCCACCCCCCCAACCATTCATAAGGCCAGTTATGCAAAGAATGTGGAAAATTAGCTGCTCCAAACAAGTTGAATCAATTTTTTAGAGACTTGAAGGTTTGTGCCTATCATACTTTATTGGAATATGAAAAAATTGTATGTCCTCTATATTTTCCACCCAAAACAGCTCCCCAACCATAGGGTGCCATTTCAGCAGCCCCCCCTCTAATGGTCCAAAATTAAACTTTCCTTAGCTCACTGTGTTCCTCTTCATTTGTACTGTTTTGTACCACCTTTGAATTTTTTTTTACCTCACCCCTTCTCTCATTAATAAGGAGAGTTCTCCCACAATTTTATAAGACTATAAATTTTTTATTGGAAACTTTTGTACTAGTTTTGTACTCTTTTGTACCACCTTTGAAATCATTTGTACCCCTCCATTTTCAACCTAAAATGGCCCTTTAATCACAAGTACCATTTCACCAGCCCCTCCAATGGTCCAAAATTAAACTTTGTTCAGCTCACTGTGTTCCTCTTCATTTGTACTATTTTGTACCACCTTTGAATTTTTTTTTACCTCACCCCTTCTCTCATTAATGAGGAGAGTTCTCCCACAATTTTATAAGACTCCAAATTTTTTATTGGAAACTTTTGTACTAGTTTTGTACTCTTTTGTACCACCTTTGAAATTATTTGTACCCCTCCATTTTCCACCTGAAATGGACCTTCAATCATAAGTACCATTTCTGCAGCCCCCCCATTAGTCCAAAATTAAACTTTGTTTAACTCACACTGTTCCTCTTCATTTGTACTGTTTTGTACCACCTTTGAATTTTTTTTTACTTTACACCCTCCCTCATTCTTGAGGAGAGTCCTCCCACAAATTCACAAGACTCAAAATTTTTGATTGTAATTGTTTGTACCTGTTTTGTACTCTTTTGTACCACCTTTGAAATCATTTGTACTCCTCCATTTTCCACCTAAAATGGCCCCTTAATCATAGGTGCCATTTCACTAGCCCTCCAATGAGCCAAAATCAAAATTTTTTTAGCTTAATTTATTTCTGTTTGTTTGTACCATTTTGTACCACCTTCAAATTTTTTTTACCTCACCCCCTCTCTCATTAATAAGGAGAGTTCTCCAACAATTGTATAAAACTCCAAATTTTTTATTAGAAACTTTTGTACTACTTTTGTACTCTTTTCTCTCACTTCTCAAATTATTTATATCTCCTCATTTCCCTTAAAAGAAAAATTTGACAGAGGGGGTTGGAGAAATTGTAGCCACCTCCAATGGCACAAAACTTGAATTTTTTCCTCTTAAAACATTTGTACTTTTTTTGTACTCTTTTGTACCACCTTTGATTTTTTATTGGAAACTTTTGTATTAGTTTTGTACTCTTTTGTACCACATTTGAAATCATTTGTACCCCTCCATTTACAACCTAAAATGGCCTTTTAATCACAAGTACCATTTCACTAGCCCCTCCAATGGTCCAAAATTAAACTTTGTTTAGCTCACTGTGTTCCTCTTCATTGGTACTGTTTTGTACCACCTTTGAATTTTTTTTTACCTCACCTCTTCTCTCATTAATAAGGAGAGTTCTCCCACAATTTTATAAGACTACAAATTTTTTATTGGAAACTTTTGTACTAGTTTTATACTCTTTTGTACCACCTTTGAAATCATTTGTATCCCTCCATTTTTAACCTAAAATGGCCCTTTAGGTAAATTATTGGTAGGACCAATAAATACCTAAATAGGTATATTTCCAATTAAAATATCCTTTTAGACATTGTTATAGCTGTGTCTGAACAGCCATAGTTATCTGATACTTTCTGTACACAGATAAGTACCCAGGTGTCAACTATGGTCTGTGAGAGACAAGTACGAAAATGTTGTTACATTGGCATTTTTATTATGTGTATGATAGACGCACTGCGTCTATCTACGAGTATGTGAAACCGGTTTGGTTCATGATCATGAAGCAGCATCCTGCCTTGTGGCGGACACTGACAATATGTACTCGTACATATTACACCTGTATTTAGTCAATTGACGTTTTAGTTCATACTGTCCCCACAGTAGCCCCCCCCAGTGAACCAATTAGGTTTCTCCTGAGTGGCTATTGACTCTGGTTGTCTTGAACATTCTTTCAGAAAATTGCATTTTCAACTGTATAAGTCTTACAGTTTACTCATGACTCGACTTCGATTTTTTTAGAAGGAGTTTTTATAATTTTGACTTGGTCTTTTGACTCAAATTTTATACACTCGTTTTTGAAGAGGTTTCATTTATTTTTATTTTATTTTGGACTTCTCCTCTTTTGAGGGGCAAAATTTTATGTTTTCATCAAAGTTTAATTTTTGTAACTTTGAGAATTTATTCATTTGACATCGAAGTTTAAGATTTATAACTTCGAGTAATGATTTTATTTTTATGTTGTGATTTTATGAAGTATACAGAGTACTTTCATAAATTCACTTTGACTTAGTGAAGTGTTTGTTTTATTATTTACCATCATGAACTATTCTGAACTTAGAATTTTTACTGAGAATTTTATTTCATCAGTAAGTTCGATGATGAGTTCGTTTTCACGAACTTGCAAAAAGATTTATTTTTTTTTTGGTGTCTTATAAAGACTTGCTTTTTATATTTTTTTTTTTTGGCTTTTTTATTTTATTTTTTACTTGACTAACTAAAGTCTAGACATTTCAAGCATGTCTTCCTCTCTGACCTCTACCACGATTCTTCCATCCTCTCGAAGGAGGTGGAGCATTACTTTGCTCCAGGAGGTGAAGGAAAGTTTCACCTAGACCTCGGAACATCCGAAGGTCTTGAGTGAACCTTCTCCTCCGATAGAAGTTGTGGAGGGTATTTCTCCTTTGAGCTTGTCTGTCTTCGAAAGTCGTGGGAGGTTGAGGAGGCGGGGGGTTGTTTAGTGCAACTTTCTTCCGCTTGAAAATTCTATTAGGATCGTCCTTTCGAGGAGGTATCAGAATAGATTTTTTGGATTCGGTTTTTTCGACTTTAGGAGTTTCATCTTTAGGAACATCAGAAATACTTTCAGTTATAGAGGGCTCTGGAGTCGAGGTTTTCATGGCTTCTACCCCCGAAGCTTCCCCTTTCAGTTCAGCTGATAGGATAGTCTCCACTTCAACCTCCAACTTTTCGAACTCCTCTGCAACAGACATGACAGCAGCAGTAGACGTATTAGCCATTTTTCAATACAAAATCGATAAAAAGCAAAGACACCAACTGCCCTGATTTTTCGGTGGAACAGATGACGGTTTTTGTTTGCTTTGTGCACCCGTCTATCTGTGAGAAGTTAATCTTCTTCACCTGATAGGTATTGCATCGATTTTAATTGTAACAATTATTTATTGTTGGATTTTACTTCGAATTTGTTCTCTATTTAGCCTCTTTCTTTGTCTGACTTCTAGTTTGCACTCGATCTTTCCTTTTAACTTGGATGCCATACTTTTTTGGTATGGGGGTCGAGACTTCACTAGGGGTCGATTCGTCTGTGGACGTAGAGGTCGATGGAACTTGAGCGGTCTTTGTAGCTCTTTTAGGGGCTGAGATATTCAGCTTTTCTTTTTCAGATTTTCGAATTTTCGAAGCACATGGCATTGTTTTGGGTCGGACTGTACTTGTCTGTTCGAGGTGTTCTCTTTGTCTACCTGAACGGAGATTATAATACTCTCGATTCTTATCTTTCGTTGATTCGTGCACACTCTTTCTTGATGGTCGTACATTATGACTCACTCTAGATGGTGGCTCATGCCTTTCAAACGTTCTGACGTCATCATTGTTGTTAAACGAGATGTTTCGTCTTTGTCTAACCGGTTCATCGTCTCTGTCAGGCAGTAGACGTATGATGGGTTGCGTATTCGCTGCGTTTGAAGGCAGATCAACGTTTTTAATTTCTGATTTTTCTGGACTTTGAGAAATGTCGACAGGTATGGAAATATTAATGGGAGAATTGATACTAATATTCTCTTTCACCATAAAAGCAGGTTTGCACCTATCCCAACTTATTATTCGTTCATTTTCGAATATTTTAATTTGCACTGTTTTCTCAAACCTTTGCAAAACTTTATAAGGACCACTGTATGGCTTTTGAAAGCCAGTTCGAGGGGTGTCAACTTGTACATAGACAAAGTCTGCAGATTTTAAATGTTTCGACACAAATACAGGTGGCGTGCCATGGTGTGCAGGTTGCGCAACAAATTTGTTGGCAATTTTCCTCATGTTAAAAATGATTTCTTCTGCATCATTATTTTCAACCTTGTTGAAAAAATCACCAGGCAGTCTTAGCTCCTCGCCGAGTGCTAGCTGAGCAGCACTATATCCTGAATCTGTCTGTATTGAGGATCTCAATCAGTAGTAATGGGGCCACTGGACCACAAAAACCATGACGTCACGATCAGCTGATCATGGCGGGGGGGATGGTCGGGGGGTGGTGCAGTGCCCGGGGAGGGAGAGAGGGGGGTAAATGGCCGATACAAAATGGCGACTTTGGGTGAGGGGGAGGGGAGGGGTAAAATGGCCGACACAAAATGGCGACTTTGGGTGGGGGAGGGGAGGGGGTAAAATGGCCGAAAGAAGATGGCGACTTTGGGTGGAGGGGGGAGGGGAAGGGGTGAAAAAGGCCGAAACAAAATGACGACTTTGGGGGAGGGGGGAGGGGGGAG
Organism: Parthenolecanium corni; assembly: GCA_038050395.1. NCBI lineage: Eukaryota > Metazoa > Arthropoda > Insecta > Hemiptera > Coccidae > Parthenolecanium > Parthenolecanium corni. The sequence goes on from JBBCAQ010000002.1 coordinate 1,029,646, forward strand.
GGGGTAAAATGGCAGACACAAAATGGCAACTTGGGGGAGGGGGAGGGGGTAAGTGGGTGAGGGGGCAGGGAGTAACTGACCCAAACAATATCATGTGCCCTAGTGGTGAGGGGGCAGGAAGGGAAGTGTAGACAAAACATGTACTGACATGAAGTGAAAGATCATGGCAGAAGGTGAATGACCTCCACGAAGTGAGAGATTGTGGCAGCAATAAACAAAGAGGAGGTCTGGGTATATGAAAAGTGCTGCCATGAAGTGAGAGATGGTGGCTGAAGGTGAATGACCGCCACAATGTCTTAGATTGTGTCAGCTCAGTATAGTAGGTATATGAAAAGTGCTGCCATGAAGTGAGAGATGGTGGCTAAAGGTAAATGACCGCCATAAAGTCTTAGATTGTGTCAGCTCTGTATAGTAGGTATATGAAAAGTGCTGCCATGAAGTGAGAGATGGTGGCTAAAGGTGAATGACCGCCACAAAGTCTTAGATCGTGTCAGCTCTGTTTAGGTACCCACAAGAGCAGAAATAATTTTCTCAGTGTTTAAGAAAAGATTATGGCTAAAGGTGAATGACCGCCACAAAGTCTTAGTTCATGTCAGCTCTGTTTAGGTACCCACAAGAGCAAATATAATTTCTTCAAAGTGTTTAATAAAGTTTTCAAAAGTAAATTTTTTCAAAGTGTGATAAATTTTCAAAGTCAGCTGTTGCAAAAAGAATTACTCAACAATGTAAGTATATACTTTATTTTCATTTTTAAATGTTTGTGTAAAACAGGAACTAATACTTATACATTACAGATTTACAATGGAAGTTGATCCAGACATGCCTACCATGCCTATCTTAGCAGATTTATCTAACGAAGCCTCAACCAGTAATGATAAACGGCCTACCGAGGCTAGCAGTTCAGCGCCAAAGAGGGTTAGGATGCGAAGAAGGTTCAACTTTGAGGAAGTACCATCGTCAGCTTTGGAAGAAGAAGATGAGCTGAGATATACCGAGGTTCAAGAAGTTGGTCAACGCACATCGCATAGGTTTGGGCTGTACGAGAAAGTCTACAAATTGGCGTTCAAAAAAGAGATAGCTGAGAATCCCCCGAGAGATTGGGATTGGATGACATCAGCCATCAATGGGATGCGGAAGTACGCAGAACGCCGTATGCAGTTTCAAAGTGGCGACAAGATAAATATAATGGTGGATAATAGAAATTTCAATCATCCCGTATCTACTGGCTACAACTGGAGCGAAGATACTGTAGTTAATTTAGTCAACAAGATACGCGACATCATAACATCTGACACAAAGGTATTGCTGAAAGAATGCCAGTTTCATGTAACTGTAGTGAAGATACCACGAGGACGTGGGCGTACCAAAGTAATCAACTTGAAGGAGGATAGAAGAACAAAAACTTGTATCATTAGGATACAAAATACCGATGATTTATGCTGTCCACGCGCTATTGTAACAGGTATGTTGCTATAATTATCCACTCGAGTAACTGGAATCAGTTCACTAGTAACATTAGTTGTTTGTATTTCATAGGAATGGTGCTGAAAACAGATATCATCGCAGGTAGAAAATTGGGGCCTCTTGAGGTGCAGTATGTCAAGGAAGGCAGAAACAAGCAACGTGATATGGCCATAAAAATATGCGAGATGGCTGGTCTTTCGCCAACAGCCAGACAAGGCGCTGGATTCACTATCGAAGACATTCACATATTTGAGGAGGCTTTGGATATACAGGTAATGCATACTCCTTACCAAATATTCCGTTTCAATGAGACTGGTACTAGAGAAAAATATTTTTTCCAGGTCAAAGTAATCGATGCTCGCACATTCAACTCCGTAGTGTACAAGGGCTGGGCAGAGAAACCAATCAAAGTATTCCTGTACATGGATGGTGACCACTTCGACGTGATAACGCGAATGAACGCTTTTTTTGGGTCAACTTATTACTGCCAAGAATGCGATGCTGCGTACAATACCAAACAGAGACACAACTGTATGACCTATCAGGCGAGGAAAAAGAAGTCCAAAAAACTGCAAGATGAGCCATGTCCATTGTGTTTGGGTGATGCCCACAAATCTGATACGGCCAATCCCATTTACTGTAATAATTGTAACAGATGGTGTTACAATAACGCGTGCAAGACCGCTCACGATACAAAAGTATGTCCCGTTGCGATCAAGTGTCAAGGCTGTTGTAAAATATTATCGCGCGACAGAGTTCAGTTTCACAAGTGTGGATGGGAATGGTGCCGTAACTGCAGAAACTTGGTACAAGCAAATTTACACGAGTGCTATATGCAGCGCAAACCTACCAAAGGCGGTATTTGTTACCATCCCAAGTGCTTCAAGTGCAAAGAAAACACCGGTACAGATTTTGAATGCCCAAAATGTACTTACACGGAGAAGTACATATTTTTTGATTACGAGGCTCAGCAGGAGACCGGTGTCCACATTCCAAACCTCTGCGTAGCCCAAGATTTTGAAGGTAATAGGTGGCGGTTTCCAGATAACGACAGTTTCTGCAGTTGGCTGATATCACGCAAGCACAAAGGGTACACAGCTATTGCTCATTATGCTCGCGGATACGATTCTCAATTCATCCTGCAGTACATGTACGCCAATAGCATTCTTCCAAAAACGGTATCTATTGGTACGAAGTTGCTTTCAGTGGAAGTCCAGCATCTGCGGTTACGCATCATTGACAGTCATAGTTTCATGCAGTCACCACTCGGCGCCTTGCCAAAAATGTTTGGCCTAACCGAACTGAAGAAAGGGTATTTTCCACACTTGTTCAATACAGCCGAGAATGCGGGATATGTAGGACCGATGCCGCCCGCAGAGTGTTACAGTCCAGACAGGATGAAGAGCGATGCACGCGCAACCTTTCTCAAATGGTACGAAGACCGCCTGGCAGAGAATTACGTGTTTGATATGGACCGAGAGCTGGAAGAATATTGCGATTCCGACGTGGATATCTTGCGCCGATCTTGTTTGGAGCTGAGACGCCAGTTCCTGGATGTAGCCAATATCGATCCTTTCCAGTATTTGACCATTCCGAGCGTGTGCATGGCTATTTACCGAGCCAAATATTTGCCATTGAATACGGTTGCCATTCTACCACTCAAACATGACTCATACTCTAAGCAGGCGATGGCGTGGCTGTATTCTCTGCAAAATGACGGTATCAAACATGCCCTCAATGGCGGAGAGCAAGTAATATGCGGTGCTCCGGTTGATGGGTACGACCCGGTATCTCGCATTATTTATCAGTTCCACGGGTGCTATTGGCACGGCTGTCCACGATGCTTTGAGGATGCGCGCATTAATAAGCCCAAGAAAGATACTATGCTCAATCTACGCCTCAGAACTCAGCATCGAACCCTGGATCTTCGCAATGCTGGCTATACGGTCATTGAGATGTGGGGGTGTGATTGGAAAAAGACTCGAAACAGGACGCAATGGGAAGAATATGCTTCGAAGAGATGCGTAACACCATTGAAACCCAGAGACGCTTTCTACGGAGGCAGAACCGAAGTATTCAAGTTGAAGGTTCCCAGTCTACCATTAGTTCGGGCTGTGGAAGAAGAAGAAGAAGAAGTGGTGGTGGAGGAGAATGCAAAAACGATGTTTGCTGATCAATGCAGTATGTATCCGGGTGCTATGTATTTTAACGATTATCCCATAGGTCACCCAACAGCGATATTTTCACCTACTCGATACGATCATTCGTGGTATGGTGTGATTCATTGCCGCTTGTTACCTCCTTCAAATCTATATCTGCCTGTATTGCCAGCTCGAGTAAAGACGGGCGTTGCTGAAAAATTACTGTTTCCCTTATGCAACGCCTGCGCTCAACACCGCAGCCAAGAATGTGCGCATCAAGACCAGGACCGTTCTATCGAAGGAACGTGGGCAACCATTGAAGTGGAGGCAGCTATGCGCCGAGGTTATAAGATCCAGAGTATAAACGAAGTATGGCATTTCAAGAGAAGTGGCAATTTATGGCGCGGATATGTGCGTGATTTCTTGAAACTCAAACTGGAAAGCACTCCGCATACATACCCCACTCACGAGGCATATGCCCTGGAAATTTGCACAAAATTAGGTATCGAGCTGGATGTAAATGAGATTAAGCCTAATCCAGGTAAACGAGCACTGGCCAAGTTATGTCTGAACTCACTATGGGGAAAATTTGGTCAACGCACTAACCAGGCGCAAGACGAGTTTGTGAAAGATCCGTGGAGATTCTACGAGATTCTGAGGGATGATACGCTGACCGATATTAACGTACTGTACGTTAGCGAAGAAATGCTGCAGGTAAGTTACAGGAAAATTGATCATTTCATCGAGAATATTTACAACACGAATATCATGATAGCCATCTTCACTACCGCTCATGGCAGACTCGCACTCTACGAGGCAATGGAGAAAATTGGAAGAAACATGATATATTGCGATACGGATTCGGTTATTTACTCGATACCCAATGGCCAAGAGAATCCTATCGAGTATGGCGAATTACTGAGCGAATGGACCAACGAGTTATCCGGAGATGACTATATCAACAAGTGGCTAGCAACTGGTCCTAAATCCTACCATTTCCAGACCCGAGATGGTAAAAAGGTGACCAAAGTGAAAGGATTCACGTTGCACCACAAAAACTCGCAGGTAATCAACGCAGAGACTATGGAACGTTTGATAGATGGTGAGATACCCAGCGTAGCTGTCCAAGATTTTCAAATTATTTGCGATAAGACTACCAGGCAATTAACTAGTAGGACGGATAAGCCTAAAACGTTGCGATTTAATTTTGATAAGCGTGTAATTATTGATAACTACGATACCGTACCGTACGGATATAGATCTTTGTAATATTATCGTGTAATAAAAATATTTGTTTAAAATGTAACTGATTATTATTATTATTTCAAACATACGGCATAGGTAACTATAAATGTGAAAAAAATGATACTTCAACGATAGAGGCAAAAACAAATTGGTAAAACTTGTATAAGTATCTATGTAGCGTTCAATTAGGTACCTATGTAGCGTTCAATTAGGTACCTATGTAGCGTTCAATTAGGTACCTATGTAGCGTTCAACTAGGTACCTATGTAGCGTTCAACTAGGTACATGTTTGGTGAAAAATACCGCGATTACTTTATACCCACTGGAGCAAGCCTACACTGTGGTTCAACAATGGCTGTTGACGAGTGAAAAATACTTGCCTTTAAGTGACAGTCTGTAAGGGACACCTCGACTATTCATCCCAATTACCCCCCCTTCTGGTAACCACCCAATTGTACACAGAGTAGCGCAAAACAAAAATGTGTATTCCACATATACAAATATGACTAGAACATCTATAGAACAAGTAAGGGTTATTGTTGTAGGTTGCAGTTGAAACTAACTCTTCTTCTTCCCCTTGTCATAGACCTTTGGCTGTGGATGAAAACACATATGGGTAATAGATGTTCATAGCGAATACATGCTGAAAACAGTATTTCATTGTAATTAGATCAGACCCCCTACCCCCACTACCTACTCCAGTGGGTAGTCCAACGTAATTTTGCCAAGTGCCTTCCCCCTAATATTAAGAATATTTATAGTTAGGTTGAGGTACACCGCTACCCATCAAAATTCATGGGGACTGAACTGAGAATGAATCAAGGTTCCAACAGCGTCACAAAGCTTTCTTGTCTCTTCAGGGGCCAGAGCATACCTCAAATATTTGCATTAAGAATATTTATAGTTATGTTGAGGTACTCCGCTACCCATCAAAATTCCTGGAGACTGAACTGAGGATGTAACAAGGTGCCAACAGAGTCACAAAGCTTTCTTGTCTCTTCAGGGGCCAGAGCATACCTCAAATATTTGCATTAAGAATATTTATAGTTATGTTGAGGTACTCCGCTACCCATCAAAATTCCTGGGGACTGAACTGAGGATGTAACAAGGTGCCAACAGAGTCACAAAGCTTTCTTGTCTCTTCAGGGGCCCGAGCATACCTCAAATATTTGCATTAAGAATATTTATAGTTATGTTGAGGTACTCCGCTACCCATCAAAATTCCTGGGGACTGAACTGAGGATGTAACAAGGTGCCAACAGAGTAACAAAGCTTTCTCCTCTCTTCAGGGGCCCGAGCATACTGCAAATATTTGAAATATTAGGGGGAGGTACTTGGCAAAATTACGTTGGACTACCCACTGGAGTAGGTAGTGGGGGTAGGGGGTCTGATCTAATTACAATGAAATACTGTTTTCAGCATGTATTCGCTATGAACATCTATTACCCATATGTGTTTTCATCCACAGCCAAAGGTCTATGACAAGGGGAAGAAGAAGAGTTAGTTTCAACTGCAACCTACAACAATAACCCTTACTTGTTCTATAGATGTTCTAGTCATATTTGTATATGTGGAATACACATTTTTGTTTTGCGCTACTCTGTGTACAATTGGGTGGTTACCAGAAGGGGGGGTAATTGGGATGAATAGTCGAGGTGTCCCTTACAGACTGTCACTTAAAGGCAAGTATTTTTCACTCGTCAACAGCCATTGTTGAACCACAGTGTAGGCTTGCTCCAGTGGGTATAAAGTAATCGCGGTATTTTTCACCAAACATGTACCTAGTTGAACGCTACATAGGTACCTAGTTGAACGCTACATAGGTACCTAATTGAACGCTACATAGGTACCTAATTGAACGCTACATAGGTACCTAATTGAACGCTACATAGATACTTATACAAGTTTTACCAATTTGTTTTTGCCTCTATCGTTGAAGTATCATTTTTTTCACATTTATAGTTACCTATGCCGTATGTTTGAAATAATAATAATAATCAGTTACATTTTAAACAAATATTTTTATTACACGATAATATTACAAAGATCTATATCCGTACGGTACGGTATCGTAGTTATCAATAATTACACGCTTATCAAAATTAAATCGCAACGTTTTAGGCTTATCCGTCCTACTAGTTAATTGCCTGGTAGTCTTATCGCAAATAATTTGAAAATCTTGGACAGCTACGCTGGGTATCTCACCATCTATCAAACGTTCCATAGTCTCTGCGTTGATTACCTGCGAGTTTTTGTGGTGCAACGTGAATCCTTTCACTTTGGTCACCTTTTTACCATCTCGGGTCTGGAAATGGTAGGATTTAGGACCAGTTGCTAGCCACTTGTTGATATAGTCATCTCCGGATAACTCGTTGGTCCATTCGCTCAGTAATTCGCCATACTCGATAGGATTCTCTTGGCCATTGGGTATCGAGTAAATAACCGAATCCGTATCGCAATATATCATGTTTCTTCCAATTTTCTCCATTGCCTCATAGAGTGCGAGTCTGCCATGAGCGGTAGTGAAGATGGCTATCATGATATTCGTGTTGTAAATATTCTCGATGAAATGATCAATTTTCCTGTAACTTACCTGCAGCATTTCTTCGCTAACGTACAGTACGTTAATATCGGTCAGCGTATCATCCCTCAGAATCTCGTAGAATCTCCACGGATCTTTCACAAACTCGTCTTGCGCCTGGTTAGTGCGTTGACCAAATTTTCCCCATAGTGAGTTCAGACATAACTTGGCCAGTGCTCGTTTACCTGGATTAGGCTTAATCTCATTTACATCCAGCTCGATACCTAATTTTGTGCAAATTTCCAGGGCATATGCCTCGTGAGTGAGGTATGTATGCGGAGTGCTTTCCAGTTTGAGTTTCAAGAAATCACGCACATATCCGCGCCATAAATTGCCACTTCTCTTGAAATGCCATACTTCGTTTATACTCTGGATCTTATAACCTCGGCGCATAGCTGCCTCCACTTCAATGGTTGCCCACGTTCCTTCGATAGAACGGTCCTGGTCTTGATGCGCACATTCTTGGCTGCGGTGTTGAGCGCAGGCGTTGCATAAGGGAAACAGTAATTTTTCAGCAACGCCCGTCTTTACTCGAGCTGGCAATACAGGCAGATATAGATTTGAAGGAGGTAACAAGCGGCAATGAATCACACCATACCACGAATGATCGTATCGAGTAGGTGAAAATATCGCTGTTGGGTGACCTATGGGATAATCGTTAAAATACATAGCACCCGGATACATACTGCATTGATCAGCAAACATCGTTTTTGCATTCTCCTCCACCACCACTTCTTCTTCTTCTTCTTCCACAGCCCGAACTAATGGTAGACTGGGAACCTTCAACTTGAATACTTCGGTTCTGCCTCCGTAGAAAGCGTCTCTGGGTTTCAATGGTGTTACGCATCTCTTCGAAGCATATTCTTCCCATTGCGTCCTGTTTCGAGTCTTTTTCCAATCACACCCCCACATCTCAATGACCGTATAGCCAGCATTGCGAAGATCCAGGGTTCGATGCTGAGTTCTGAGGCGTAGATTGAGCATAGTATCTTTCTTGGGCTTATTAATGCGCGCATCCTCAAAGCATCGTGGACAGCCGTGCCAATAGCACCCGTGGAACTGATAAATAATGCGAGATACCGGGTCGTACCCATCAACCGGAGCACCGCATATTACTTGCTCTCCGCCATTGAGGGCATGTTTGATACCGTCATTTTGCAGAGAATACAGCCACGCCATCGCCTGCTTAGAGTATGAGTCATGTTTGAGTGGTAGAATGGCAACCGTATTCAATGGCAAATATTTGGCTCGGTAAATAGCCATGCACACGCTCGGAATGGTCAAATACTGGAAAGGATCGATATTGGCTACATCCAGGAACTGGCGTCTCAGCTCCAAACAAGATCGGCGCAAGATATCCACGTCGGAATCGCAATATTCTTCCAGCTCTCGGTCCATATCAAACACGTAATTCTCTGCCAGGCGGTCTTCGTACCATTTGAGAAAGGTTGCGCGTGCATCGCTCTTCATCCTGTCTGGACTGTAACACTCTGCGGGCGGCATCGGTCCTACATATCCCGCATTCTCGGCTGTATTGAACAAGTGTGGAAAATACCCTTTCTTCAGTTCGGTTAGGCCAAACATTTTTGGCAAGGCGCCGAGTGGTGACTGCATGAAACTATGACTGTCAATGATGCGTAACCGCAGATGCTGGACTTCCACTGAAAGCAACTTCGTACCAATAGATACCGTTTTTGGAAGAATGCTATTGGCGTACATGTACTGCAGGATGAATTGAGAATCGTATCCGCGAGCATAATGAGCAATAGCTGTGTACCCTTTGTGCTTGCGTGATATCAGCCAACTGCAGAAACTGTCGTTATCTGGAAACCGCCACCTATTACCTTCAAAATCTTGGGCTACGCAGAGGTTTGGAATGTGGACACCGGTCTCCTGCTGAGCCTCGTAATCAAAAAATATGTACTTCTCCGTGTAAGTACATTTTGGGCATTCAAAATCTGTACCGGTGTTTTCTTTGCACTTGAAGCACTTGGGATGGTAACAAATACCGCCTTTGGTAGGTTTGCGCTGCATATAGCACTCGTGTAAATTTGCTTGTACCAAGTTTCTGCAGTTACGGCACCATTCCCATCCACACTTGTGAAACTGAACTCTGTCGCGCGATAATATTTTACAACAGCCTTGACACTTGATCGCAACGGGACATACTTTTGTATCGTGAGCGGTCTTGCACGCGTTATTGTAACACCATCTGTTACAATTATTACAGTAAATGGGATTGGCCGTATCAGATTTGTGGGCATCACCCAAACACAATGGACATGGCTCATCTTGCAGTTTTTTGGACTTCTTTTTCCTCGCCTGATAGGTCATACAGTTGTGTCTCTGTTTGGTATTGTACGCAGCATCGCATTCTTGGCAGTAATAAGTTGACCCAAAAAAAGCGTTCATTCGCGTTATCACGTCGAAGTGGTCACCATCCATGTACAGGAATACTTTGATTGGTTTCTCTGCCCAGCCCTTGTACACTACGGAGTTGAATGTGCGAGCATCGATTACTTTGACCTGGAAAAAATATTTTTCTCTAGTACCAGTCTCATTGAAACGGAATATTTGGTAAGGAGTATGCATTACCTGTATATCCAAAGCCTCCTCAAATATGTGAATGTCTTCGATAGTGAATCCAGCGCCTTGTCTGGCTGTTGGCGAAAGACCAGCCATCTCGCATATTTTTATGGCCATATCACGTTGCTTGTTTCTGCCTTCCTTGACATACTGCACCTCAAGAGGCCCCAATTTTCTACCTGCGATGATATCTGTTTTCAGCACCATTCCTATGAAATACAAACAACTAATGTTACTAGTGAACTGATTCCAGTTACTCGAGTGGATAATTATAGCAACATACCTGTTACAATAGCGCGTGGACAGCATAAATCATCGGTATTTTGTATCCTAATGATACAAGTTTTTGTTCTTCTATCCTCCTTCAAGTTGATTACTTTGGTACGCCCACGTCCTCGTGGTATCTTCACTACAGTTACATGAAACTGGCATTCTTTCAGCAATACCTTTGTGTCAGATGTTATGATGTCGCGTATCTTGTTGACTAAATTAACTACAGTATCTTCGCTCCAGTTGTAGCCAGTAGATACGGGATGATTGAAATTTCTATTATCCACCATTATATTTATCTTGTCGCCACTTTGAAACTGCATACGGCGTTCTGCGTACTTCCGCATCCCATTGATGGCTGATGTCATCCAATCCCAATCTCTCGGGGGATTCTCAGCTATCTCTTTTTTGAACGCCAATTTGTAGACTTTCTCGTACAGCCCAAACCTATGCGATGTGCGTTGACCAACTTCTTGAACCTCGGTATATCTCAGCTCATCTTCTTCTTCCAAAGCTAACGATGGTACTTCCTCAAAGTTGAACCTTCTTCGCATCCTAACCCTCTTTGGCGCTGAACTGCTAGCCTCGGTAGGCCGTTTATCATTACTGGTTGAGGCTTCGTTAGATAAATCTGCTAAGATAGGCATGGTAGGCATGTCTGGATCAACTTCCATTGTAAATCTGTAATGTATAAGTATTAGTTCCTGTTTTACACAAACATTTAAAAATGAAAATAAAGTATATACTTACATTGTTGAGTAATTCTTTTTGCAACAGCTGACTTTGAAAATTTATCACACTTTGAAAAAATTTACTTTTGAAAACTTTATTAAACACTTTGAAGAAATTATATTTGCTCTTGTGGGTACCTAAACAGAGCTGACATGAACTAAGACTTTGTGGCGGTCATTCACCTTTAGCCATAATCTTTTCTTAAACACTGAGAAAATTATTTCTGCTCTTGTGGGTACCTAAACAGAGCTGACACGATCTAAGACTTTGTGGCGGTCATTCACCTTTAGCCACCATCTCTCACTTCATGGCAGCACTTTTCATATACCTACTATACAGAGCTGACACAATCTAAGACTTTATGGCGGTCATTTACCTTTAGCCACCATCTCTCACTTCATGGCAGCACTTTTCATATACCTACTATACTGAGCTGACACAATCTAAGACATTGTGGCGGTCATTCACCTTCAGCCACCATCTCTCACTTCATGGCAGCACTTTTCATATACCCAGACCTCCTCTTTGTTTATTGCTGCCACAATCTCTCACTTCGTGGAGGTCATTCACCTTCTGCCATGATCTTTCACTTCATGTCAGTACATGTTTTGTCTACACTTCCCTTCCTGCCCCCTCACCACTAGGGCACATGATATTGTTTGGGTCAGTTACTCCCTGCCCCCTCACCCACTTACCCCCTCCCCCTCCCCCAAGTTGCCATTTTGTGTCTGCCATTTTACACCCTCCCCCCTCCCCCCTCCCCCAAAGTCGTCATTTTGTTTCGGCCTTTTTCACCCCTTCCCCTCCCCCCTCCACCCAAAGTCGCCATCTTCTTTCGGCCATTTTACCCCCTCCCCTCCCCCACCCAAAGTCGCCATTTTGTGTCGGCCATTTTACCCCTCCCCTCCCCCTCACCCAAAGTCGCCATTTTGTATCGGCCATTTACCCCCCTCTCTCCCTCCCCGGGCACTGCACCACCCCCCCGACCATCCCCCCGCCATGATCAGCTGATCGTGACGTCATGGTTTTTGTGGTCCAGTGGCCCCATTACTACTTCAATCCTAACAAAATTGTTGGGAGTGCATCAACCCAATTAGTTACATCTGCAGCCATGATGGAAGCTTTGAGAGCTCTATGCCACCTTTCTACTTTCCCATTGCTCTGTGGATGGTAGGCGGTGGTGGTGTTCTTTTTGGCACCAATATATTTTGCTAAATTTGCAAATAGTTTACTCTCAAACTGTCTACCCTGATCAGTGGTTATATTTTCTGGGACTCCAAATCGTGCTATCCAAGTATGGTATAAAATTTTAGTAACACTTTCTGCACTAATATCGTCCATAGGGATGGCTTCAGGCCATCTCGTAGCTCTGTCAATCATTGTCATCAAATATTTTTTACCATGTGACATTGGTAGTGGGCCTACAATGTCTACATGTACATGCTTAAAGCGTTGAGTGGGTTTAAAGGTACCAATGGGTGTCTTAGTTCGTTTTCCAATTTTGGAAAGCTGGCAACCATGGCATGCTTTTGCCCAATTAAATACTTCGCTTTTAATTCTTGGCCACACAAAACGACTGGTCATTAATTTGACTGTATTTTTGGGGCCTGGATGAGAGAGGTCATGTACACTTTTCATGGCCATTATTCTGAACTCTTTAGGAATAAATGGCCTTGTGTGTTGAGTGCTAACATCACAACAAAGTAATACATCACTATCTGGAATGCTTCTCATCTCGAATTTTAGTGAAGTGTTTTTATTTTGCAACAGGTCTTTAGTTCTGTACATTTTGACTGAGCCTGTGCTATTTCTTCATAAGGTAATATTGGTTTTACACTAATCTGATCAACTCGGCTGAGGGCGTCAGCAGACTCATTGTCTTCGCCCTTGACGTACCGGATATCAGTAGTAAACTGGCCAATATAATCCAGCTGCCTTATTTGCCTCGGTGAAGCATGGTCACTGCCTTGCTTGAATGCATATGTGATAGGACGGTGGTCAGTATACACAGAGAAAACCCTTCCTTCAAGCATATGTTTGAAATACCGAATTCCGGCAAATATAGCCAGTAACTCCCGATCATAAGTGCTGTACTTAGTCTCGATAGTACTTAGTCTCCTTGAGAAAAAGCCCAAGGGTTGGCGACTCTCTCCACTGATCTGATACAGTGTTGCTCCAATAGCAAAATCTGAAGCATCAGTGGCTAGAATTATGTCCAAATTTTCATCAGGATGAGCTATCATTGCTGCATTAGCTAGTTTGGCTTTTGTGGCTTCAAAAGCTCTTAACTGCTCTTCATTGAAAGATATAGGGGTTTTGTCTTTCTTTTTACACCCTTTAGTCATTTCATGAAGCACTAACATTGTGTGTGCAGCTTGGGGTATACATCTACGATAGAAATTCGTCATACCCAAAAACCGTCTAAGTCCATGCATGTCCTTAGGAGGTGGGTAGTCCAAGATGGCTTGTACTTTTTTACTTTTAGGTGAAATGCCACCTTGGCTGATGTTATATCCCAAAAAATCTACTTAATCCTTGCCAAATTCGCTTTTAGCAACGTTAATGGTGAGTCTGGCTTCATCCAGTCTTGCTAAAAGTTGGCGAAGGTGATGTTTATGCTGTTCTTTATTTTCTGAAAATATACAGATGTCGTCTATGTAGGCATAAACAAAATCTAGTCCTCTCAAAAGGCTGTCTATAAAACGTTGGAAGGTTTGTGCAGAAGTCTTAAGTCCATTTGGCATTTTCATAGATTCAAAGAGCCCAAATGGAGTAATAACTGCTGTCTTTTTAATATCTTCCTCGTTCATTGGGATTTGCCAAGATGCTCTATTTAAATCCACTTTAGAAAAGATTTTGCTACCTTTCATGGTTTGGTTAAAATCCATGATGTTTGGTACTGGGTAGCTATCGTTTTGGCAAATTGCATTTAAGGCTCTGAAATCGCCTGTTATTCTCCAAGTGCTGTCACTTTTCATGACCATGTGTATTGGAGATGACCAGTCACTTTTGCTAGGCCTCATTTCGCCATCGGCTATCATTTTATATGTAGCTACTTTGGCTGCTCTGAGTTTTTCAGGTGTTAACCTTCTGGCTCTAGCTTTTATTGATCTGCAATTTGGTGGTGTTTCTAATACATGTGTGACTTCAGTTTTGTATTTAGATTTCTTTTCTGTGGTGGAAATTTCTATGCCAGGAAATTCTCTAATAATTTTAATCCATTCGTTTTCTTCTTTAATGGTCTTAACTTCTGGTAAAGGAGTCATTTTGACAAAACCAGTGACTTTTATACCAGTCTCATTGTCTCTTAGACATTTTCTTTTAAGGTCAGGACTAAGATCGAAATGCTCTAGAAAATCAGCACCTAATATTGCTGTTTCAACATCTGTGACTTGCATAACCCATCTTAAGCTTCGTCTGATTCCAATATTGAACTCAACTAATTTCTCACCGAAAACTCTTATTGGTGTACCATTCGCTGCATATAAATGTCTACATGGTTCTTTGGTGAACTCATCATTAGTAGCAGGTATTAATGATACATCAGAGCCTGTATCAATTAGAAACCATGTTTGTGAATCATGATCTTTAATGAACAGTCTTCGGGAGTACTTATTTGCGAGGTCATTTGTCGCCATAATGGCCCCGCAATTTAGTTTGACTGATTCTTTCTCTCAGGCTTAGGGGCAAGTGGCTTTCCACTTTCTGTACAAGGCATTGTACAGTGGAATGCATTGTCACCATATAATATGTGAAATTTGCACTTTCCCTGGTTCTCTGGTTTACTATAGTCTATTCGCTGCGGAGAGGGCGATCGGCGTCGATTGCCACGCTCTCTACTCCGGTTTTGGCGGTTTTGGCTATAATTTTGGCCTTGGGATGAATTACCCGTATTTCGGCCACCGGAATTGCCTATGCTCAGTAACACTTTATCCATTTGTTTCTTTAAATTACCAACGGTGCTCTTTAAATCGTTGATTTCCTTTCTCAAGGTTTGTGGATCATTGTTTGACTCATTTTTAAAGCTACTCTCCTTTTTTGTAAATGACACAGCATGTACATGCTTTTTCGGAGAGGTAATATCTTTTTCGAACTTAAAAATTTTCTCAGCTCTGTCAGCTAGCTTTTTCAAGTCTTCTACTGTTTTAATTTCGGTATCACTCTCTAGTGAGATAATCAACCTTGACATTTCTTTTGGCAGGGCATGTCTAAAGAGATCTGCAATGATAAAAGGGGTTATATCTGTACCCGCCTTTTCAATCATGCGTTCCATAAGTCTTTTGGGACCTTCATCATCAAGCTCTAATTTTGTGAGCAATTCTCTTATATTTTGCTCCTTCCTTTTGCCATACACTTCCTTTAGTTGTGTAGCAAACCAGTCGAAATTTTCTTGGGCTGCAGAAGGTTCTACTACTTCTGGTACTCGTTCTATTATTTCTAAAGGCATGTCCATTCGGATCCTTTTGAAAAGGTCCTCATCTTTGACACCATGAGCCTTTAATTTGCCTTTGACAGCTTTTAGCCATAAATCGACTTTTTGAGGAGTAAATGCTGGTAGCGAGATGTGTATATCTTTAGACATGTTCTCTTCTTGTGTGAAGCTTTGCTCTGCACTCGAAGGTGTCACTATTGGTGACTCGACTATAAAGGTATTATTCAAAAATCTTAAAGACAAATTTTCTCTTGAAATTTGTGTAAGATTTTCTGTTGGAATTAAATCAGTATTTTCAGCTAGAGTCAAGTCTAGTGTACTGAAGCTTTCAAAATCAGTTTGTTGTATATCTGAATTTTCTGGTGAATCACTTTTCTGTGATTTTCGAATACCAGACATTCAAAATTTTAAAGTTGCTTGTTGCAATTTATTTCGAGATTTTTACTTTGTAAAATATTCAGGCATGGACTTCTGAAAATTTTCTGAATTTTCTATTCAGTTTTACAAAGTTTTTTACTTTGCACTCGAATCTCGAGTAAATTGAACTTAGAATTTTTTAATTCTATTTGGAAGTATATTTCAACTTCTTTTGCAATGGTGGATCAACTCCGAAGAGGCTTGCACCTTAGTAGGAAAATTTTGCAAGCAAAATAATTCACTACTCTTCCGTACAGTGTTTCCACTGGGGCTATAGGGGCTCGTATAGTCTACCCTTTTATCTGACTCCAAGTTTATTTCACATCGGAAAGGTTACCACTTTAGGTAAATTATTGGTAGGACCAATAAATACCTAAATAGGTATATTTCCAATTAAAATATCCTTTTAGACATTGTTATAGCTGCGTCTGAACAGCCATAGTTATCTGGTACTTTCTGTACACAGATAAGTACCCAGGTGTCAACTATGGTCTGTGAGAGACAAGTACGAAAATGTTGTTACATTGGCGTTTTTATTATGTGTATGATAGACGCACTGCGTCTATCTACGAGTATGTGAAACCAGTTTGGTTCATGATCATGAAGCAGCATCCTGCCTTGTGGCGGACACTGACAATATGTACTCGTACATATTACACCTGTATTTAGTCAACTGACGTTTTAGTTCATACTGTCCCCACAGGCCCTTTAATCACAAGTACCATTTCACTAGCCCCTCCAATGGTCCAAAATTAAACTTTGTTCAGCTCACTGTGTTCCTCTTCATTTGTACTGTTTTGTACCACCTTGAATTTTTTTTTACATTACACCCTCCCTCATTCTTGAGGAGAGTCCTTCCACAAATTCACAAAACTCAAAATTTTTTATTGTAATTGTTTGTACCTTTTTTGTACTCTTTTTTACCACCTTTGAAATCATTTGTATCCTTCCACTTCCATCCAAAGTAACCCCCAATCATGGAGTACCATTTCACCAGTCCCCCAATAGTCCAAAAGGAAACTTTTTTTGGCTCATTGCATTCCTTATTGTTTGTACTCTTTTGAACCACCTTCAGAATTTTTGTACTCCACTCTCCCCTTCACTCCACCACCCGCAATTGCACAAATTTCAAATTTTTTGGTGTTAGTTGTTTGTACCTTATTTGTACTCTTTTGTACCACTATTGAAATTGTTTGTACCCTTGCATTTTCCATCAAAAATAGCCCCCAAACATAGCCTTCAATTTAATTAAGCTAAACTTCTAATTTTATCTACTATTACCTCCTTCTGAAGCCCACAAGAACAACTCCTAAATTGTCTCAGTCTTGGCACCCAGTTTCCTATAGTGGGATCTAAGTATTACACCCATCTAACGTATCATTTTATTCAGTTTCAATATAAATTCTGTTAGGTATAAAATGAGTCTTTTTCTGCAAGAAAGGCGTATACGTATCTTAATACGCTCTTTTTGAAGAAATTCTAAACAACAATATTCTGTTATGCTTCCCCTTTTCTGGCGGTGAAAACAACATACTTCTATCTATTGTCATTGCAAAGATACTTATTTACAAAAACAGTAGTAGAGATCTTCATTTGGAAATTTGTGCAAATGGAGGGGGCTACCGTTTCTTCAGCTTCATCAGTCAATTTTTTCTAAATAAGGGGAAATGTTGAGGTACATATGATTTTGAAGGTAGTACAAAATAGTACAAAAAGGGTACAAATATTTCCAGTCAAAAATTTTGAGTTTTGTGCAATTGCTGGTGGAGGAGTGAAGAGGAGGGTGGAGTACAAAAATTCTGAAGGTGGTTCAAAAGAGTACAAACAATAAGGAATGCAATGAGCCAAAAAAAGTTTCCTTTTGGACTATTGGGGGACTGGTGAAATGGTACTCCATGATTGGGGGTTACTTTGGATGGAAGTGGAAGGATACAAATGATTTCAAAGGTGGTAAAAAAGAGTACAAAAAAGGTACAAACAATTACAATAAAAAATTTTGAGTTTTGTGAATTTGTGGAAGGACTCTCCTCAAGAATGAGGGAGGGTGTAATGTAAAAAAAAATTCAAGGTGGTACAAAACAGTACAAATGAAGAGGAACACAGTGAGCTGAACAAAGTTTAATTTTGGACCATTGGAGGGGCTAGTGAAATGATACTTGTGATTAAAGGGCCATTTTAGGTTAAAAATGGAGGGATACAAATGATTTCAAAGGTGGTACAAAAGAGTATAAAACTAGTACAAAAGTTTCCAATAAAAAATTTGTAGTCTTATAAAATTGTGGGAGAACTCTCCTTATTAATGAGAGAAGAGGTGAGGTAAAAAAAAATTCAAAGGTGGTACAAAACAGTACCAATGAAGAGGAACACAGTGAGCTAAACAAAGTTTAATTTTGGACCATTGGAGGGGCTAGTGAAATGGTACTTGTGATTAAAAGGCCATTTTAGGTTGTAAATGGAGGGGTACAAATGATTTCAAATGTGGTACAAAAGAGTACAAAACTAATACAAAAGTTTCCAATAAAAAATCAAAGGTGGTACAAAAGAGTACAAAAAAAGTACAAATGTTTTAAGAGGAAAAAATTCAAGTTTTGTGCCATTGGAGGTGGCTACAATTTCTCCAACCCCCTCTGTCAAATTTTTCTTTTAAGGGAAATGAGGAGATATAAATAATTTGAGAAGTGAGAGAAAAGAGTACAAAAGTAGTACAAAAGTTTCTTATAAAAAATTTGGAGTTTTATACAATTTGTGGTATTTAGATTTCAAAATTATTAAACTGAATTGATTGGATTTGGTTCTCTCCTCAAACGACCATCATCTACTCTCGTCACACCCATCTCACCGAGTTTCCCCCTTCACCCCATACCCACAAAATTTACCAAGTAGTATACATATCGATTACCTGAGTATTATATATACAATAATAATCCGAGTCCGAATACATAAGTGATGTATTAATTCAAACACAAAAACAAAAATACCAACTTCATCTGGGTTTCATAAAAAATAACAAAATACGTATGAAATCAAAAGAAAGAGAAAAGAATAATAGTTCTAAATAGCCTGGACTTTTGTAGACGAACATACACACCAAAAACTCACAACAGTGTTTTTACACCTTGGTATTGAGATTGAAAAAAGATTTTGGAAAATTCCAAGTAAAATAGATGAAAATAACTTGTATAATAAAGCACCATTTACGAAAAGTTGAGGAGAATAATGTACCTCTGTGAACAACCAAAATTAAACTGCATCGAGTGCTCTACTTTTATTCTCCACGTAACTACAGTATCTTTATCAGAAATTGTTGTGTGTTCTCCTTCCAAACCAGTTCCTTATCTTTTCACTAGTGGTGTATTCTCACTCGGCTATATTGTATTTTTGGGTAATATTAAAGTGTATCGTATTCGTTTATTCATTGTATCCCCTTTCATATATCACACTCCCCCCCCCATATCAGAGCTACATCTTTTGGGGTGTAGTTATGATTGTGTGTTGTAGATGTGATATGTATGTGTCATTTTGACCAGGCTATTTTTAAGGAACTGAATGGGATCGGTAGTACTTATGGTTAAAAAATAGAAAAATTAAAATACTTCGGGTGGGAGTTCACTACAGGCTGCCATTTAGCATGGTAGTGTAAAAATATGTGAGATCTTGCTACTTGAAAATGAACATAGTGTGTAAAAAAAAAAAAAAAAATACTGTGTTGTTTATAGCAGGTAAACAAGTGTCTATTTTTCGGTTTTGGCTTCTGTTTCTTGGATCTCGTAGAGGATGTGTCGGACAGCGAGGACGATATGGTACTAGCGGCGGTTTTTTGTGTCAATCGAGATATATTGTGTTCAAAGCAGGGCGTATCAGCGACTCGGACATAGGCGAGAGTGGTTGTTGGGTTTTGGGCTGGGCGTTTATGTCCGAGTATGAAGATAACCCAGACGTTGATTGGCGGTGAGCGCTTGCTTTTAATTTATGAAGAAAGCATCGATCGCTTTTGTCATGTCAGCATGTGACAAGATAATTTGCTGACGCCTTTGTAGAAGTAAATTCTCGTTGGTGGTTGTTGATTGTAGGTCTGAGGAAAGCAATGAGTCTAGGTTCTTGGCGCTGCGTAACAGTATGACAAATCAATCTGTTAGAGCCTCCATCAGGCGTAAGTTCAGTGGGTAGGTTTAAGGTGTATTTGTCCATCGTGTTTGAAGAACGTATTAATGAACGGAGCGATTAAGGTTTAACTTCACCAGGCTTTACAATTTTATAAAGGGCCAATCAAAAGAAAGTAGAAAGAGAAATACATACATAACAAAATTTCTGCGCTTACATGATACAGATATAGGTATCAATTTCTTAAGTATTTACATTGGTATCCAGGGAAAACGAAAATAAAAGATAAAAGCTAGATTAGGTGAATATGATACGTTATAATAGTTTGCTAATTGCGGTCATATTACTGAAAGAGGTTAAGTTCTAGCTTGATTTTGAAAAGAAAAGGATAAACTTTAGGGCGTGATGTGGAACATAGGTAATCGGTTCGTGCGCATGGATACCGATAGCAGCCGATTGCCCCGTGCGCGTAGCTTGTTTTAATGTGTCGGGTGCGTTTTCGTGGTTATGACCAGGGGACTCTAGCCTAATTTGTTTCGGAAAAATAATAATAAAAAAAATTAATTAAAGGGAAAGGAGAAGAAGGAAGAAAAAATAAAATAAAAAAAATATGGGGTAATTACGAAAGAGTAATAAGAATGATGTTCATGGGTGTTTTGATTTGTTTTTTAAAGGGGGTAGATCTTGAAAAGGTGGGACATCAAAGAAAAAAGAAAGAGAAAAGAAAGTGGAATATATAATTTTTGTTTGTGGTTTATGGTTATGGAGTCACTTCTCGACTTCGGATTCTATCCTCCCATTTTGTTCTGAACTCATTACTTGCGTTCGTTCAGAACTTATGTTTGATAGTCGAAGGAGCTGATATTTTCCTTTGGCCATAAATGTCACATGGGGTTGCAATTGTTTGGTGGAAGTTTATTTTGTTTGGTTTTTGGTAGTCCTCCAGTGTCGTATTTCGCAGATTTTATTTATATTTTGTTTGTATGATTATTTAATTCTAGGTGGTTGTTTTGAGAAGCCAAGGGGGAAATTTAATTATTGTTTTAATTGATGCGATGGAGAGGTGACTAATATCGGTTGTTGAGTGTAGTGTGATGCCGATGAGAAATAAAATACCTTTGAAAGGTTCTCGACTGTGCCACATCTTCTGAGGATACAAGAGAATCATTACCTTTCGTTCATCTCGAGTATCCCTTTGACGGGTCGTAGGAGAAGAGTCTTGGGTTTTTTATAATTCTTCATCTAGTGGGTATTCTTTTGAGGGGGGTAGTACTCCATCTGGTAGGTATTTCCTCCCACAACATTTCGTGCATTCTGTTCTGCTAAGTTGGTTGATAAGAGGGTCGTGTCTATCCATTTCGTATTTAGGGTTTGCTGTCATGGCGCAGTCGTAGATTTCGAACCTTTTGATGTCTCGCACTCGTCGCATTCCATTCCATCTTTCCGCCTCCTTGCATAGTCCCTTTATTGGTATCTCATATCCTAGTTCTGCCGGATGTGGAAGGAGTCGCCTATCATTGTCCACAAAGTCCTTTACATGCATTCCTTTCAAGAATTGGGATCGCCTGCAGAAGGTGCATCGGCACCAAAGGCGGAAAGTCCCTTCTGGATATTTGGGGATTTTTCGAAAATAAACTTTCCGGATTGCATGGTTAGCTTTGAATTGTTTGTAGTCGTAGCACATGTGACACATTCTAGTTTGTTTGCATATTTTGTTGGATAGATTGATGATCATCTTGGCACTATTTAAAAATTTCATTTTCCATGTTGGATAGATTATATGTGATCTAACAGTGCTTGGGAATGGCGTGAAGCGGAATGTCAGTGATAGGCGGAGGGCTGCGACATTTTTTCGAAATTCGGGCAGGCTAGGAGTGACTGGTTTTTTAAGGGAGGTCTTGATCTTTTTTGTCCCAAAGTGTATCTTTCGTGAATTGCTATTTGTTAAGAGGGTGACGCTGATTGTGGGTTCTAGATTTTCTTCTCTAGGTGATTTGTGGGCACGATGTCTCCTCCTTTTCTTATTTGTCTGTGGAAGGGGTATTGACATGATGTATTAGATGATCTGAAACCCAAAAAGAGATGCGGATGGAACTAATTATTGGAGTGTATAGAATGAGGCTAATTTTTTAGAAATATATGTCAAAATTTGATGTTATCGATGTGGTGGTCTTCACGATCGCCGGTTCGCAGGTCTTCTAAGACGTAGGAATTATTTTTATTGTTTTTGATGACCACGAATGGGCCTTTGAATAATTTGGCAAATTTCTTTGTAAAATTCTTTTCTTTATTCGACAAAGGATGTGTTTTGACGTATACTAGGTCACCTATTGAAAGCTCGATTAATTTGGGATTATTTTTATAAAATTCATTTTCACGTTGGCTTAGCTTTTTGATTGTATTTTGTTTGGCTTTTTCAAGGACGTTTAAAAATTCTTTATCTGGTTTGGGCTTTGCATCTTGTATACCTATTGGCCCTAATCTACTTTTATACATTAAGGTGAAAGGTGGGAAACCTGTTGTGGTATGTTCTGTGGAATTTAGTTTCTTTTCAATTTCAGGTATTATTGACGGCCAACTACCATGATTCTTATCGTGTACCGACATCCTAATACCTTCAGAAAGCGATTGCATAATTCTTTCAGATGGATTGCTCGCGGGCCTGTAAACGCTTGTGAATCTTAGTCCTACATCCTTTCTGTGCCAATGTTCGTACCAATCTAGGCTTGTGAAGTTTGTACCATTATCCGAGAGGATGAATTTTGGCTTTCCAAATTCTTTGATATATTTTTCGAGTCATCTGATTGACGTTTTAGTATCCGCTCTTTTTACAGGAAAGAATTTTACATGTTTGGAAAAAACATCTAGAATTACCAGTATTTTCTCCAGGCCTGCCCTAGCTTTTGGTAGAGGTCCGAAAAAATCTATGGCTATTAGTTCACCCGGTTCATTGGCTGTGACGTGAAATTGTTTTCCTGATTTTTTCTTATTTATTTTCTTACTTAGAAGACATGTTTCGCAGCGGTTTACAAAATCTATTATATCTGACTGGCATCCCAGCCAATCGAAGAATCTTCTAACTATATTTAAAAGTTTGACAATGCCGGGATGTAAGTTGTCATAATGGTAGAATTTTATTATTTTTTCGCGGAAGCATTTGGGTAAAAAAATTCGAAAGTTTTTATCCCTGTTTTGTATCTTTATAAAGTTATTTTCAGTTTTGACTCTATCTAAATTCTTATTTGACGTGAAATTCAAAATTTCTTCGTCCGTCTTTTGAAAATCTGGAATTTTATTGAACCATTTCGTGAAATTATGGGTATTTATTTCGCTAGGTGGTATGAGGGTTCGTTTATTTATTGTGGGTGTGTTGTTTATGTTAAGGCATTGGGTGGTTTCCTTTTTGTTACCAAGACCGTCGGATATGGGTATTTCTGGGGCGGGGATAGAACTCATCGGCACTACATATTCCGAGTTTGGACAGATAAAGTCTTTAAAGTATCGTGATAATGTGTCGGCCAGTTGGTTTTGGTCCCCTTCAACGTAGTTTATAGATTTGATGTTAAACTCCTCTAGGAAGATAAGCCACCTAATTATCCTAATAGCGGCATTATCTTTATCGTTTCGAATCATCGTCAATGCCTGGTGGTTGATATAGCAGAATAATTCGAATCCATCTAGGAAGTATCTACATTTTTTGAGCGTGTATATGAGTCCTAATAATTCCCTTTCGTATGTTGTATAGTTCAATTCTGCAGGTTTTAATAGCCTACTAACCATTGAAACTATGACTGGATTATTTTTGTTGTTCATTTGGTATACAAAACCACCTATTCCATAGTTGGACGCATCTGACATGTTGTAGAAAGGTCTATCGAATTTGGGATGTGCTTCTAATAGTTGCCTTGACATTTCTTCTTTCAACTTAATGAACGAGTTTTCCTCTTTCTCACCCCATTCGAATTTAACATCTCCCTTGAGCTTATGGAGAGGGTGGGCAATCTCCACACAATGAGGAATGTGACACCTATAGTAGTTAACGATTCCCATAAAAGATTGTACGTCCCTAGTTTTTATTGGTCTAGGAAAATCGTTTATGGCTTGTGCTTTGGCAGGGTTAGGTTTGAGCCCGTCTTTGTTAATGATGAACCCCAGAAATTTCACCTCGGTTTGAAAAAATTTGCACTTGTTGAGGTTCAAAGTCATATTCGCTTTGTGTAGCTTTTCGAACATTATTCTTAAATGTTTTTTGTGTTCTTCTTCATTTTGTGAGTGAACTAAAATGTCATCGACGTATGCTGCTATGAAACTGTCTGTTCCCACTAGAGCACGACGGGTTGCAGCAAGGAATCCTTGCATAGAGTCCGCCGTGCCAAAGGGTAAGACATTGAATTCGTAAGGCACACCTTCGAAACAGAAGGCTGTATATTTTTTCGAGGCTTCATCTAATGGGATTTGGTGGAAACCATCGTTGAAATCAATACAACTAAAAATAGTAGCTCCAGTAAATTTTGCTTTCAAGGTGTCTATTTTGGGCGTTTGGTCCCCTCGCAATATTAGATATTGGTTGAGAGTTCTATAGTCTCCACACAACCTCAACCTACCATCCGATCTCCTAGTACCTAAGAGCGGATTTCGATAGGGTGAGTTGGATAGTCTAATAGTGTCTATCCTCAGCCAGTCTTGTATGGTTTCCCTCGCCTCATCTCTTATTTTTAAGGGCAAATCGTAATATTTACATAGGGTTGGATGGTATTCACTTTTCACTTCTAGGTGGTGTGTGTACAGCCTACTTCTACCTCTAATTCCTGAACATACCGATGAGCTGTATTGCTCAATTAAATCTTGGATCTGGGGTGGAAGTGTTTGATCTTGGCTTTTAGTGCTGATGGAGACATCACATACCGTTTCCTCATCCTCTAATTCGTGGTATAGGTTTTTATCGATTTTATGGAAAATTGGCTTATTGTTTTCACCTCTTTTCAAAATGTGCCTCCACCCTGGCAGGGGTTGTGGCTTGTAATCTGATTTTTTACTGAAGTCTGGAGTATTTGGGACTATCAGGCGACGTGGTCTAAGTGTAGAAGTTCCTATTTGTTCATTTTCAAATCTCTTTTTGATGTGATTATTCATATCATTCAGGTTTGGGCATGAAGCTAATAATTCGCGTTCTGTATCTACTGACCAGAGTTCATTGTCATACGTCAGCAATTCCAGATTGTCGTCTTCCTCTAACTCGATCATGTTAACAGATGTTTCGGGGATGTTATTTGATTGGATGGTCGATACTTTACAGTTGCGAAGGATTTTATGGGGATCTTCTAGTGTTTCATTCAATACCATTTTTTTAATTTCGTTACAGTTATAAACTTTCAATCTGATTTTTTCATTTGTACTTGGCTTCAGGAAGGTTAGACCTCTTCTCAACCCAAAACCCATCTTCACACTGTACACATCTAGGAATTCCCTACCAAGTATGATGGGGGTATTGAAACCTCGGATGACTCTAATTATGGACCATGCTGGTATCCTCTGAAGACTTGGATCTATGAATTTTAAGACGGTATGGGCATTTTCCACCACAGTGGCAGGTCTTTTACCTAAAACTCCTCGGACATTAATTTTTGCTGCTGCTACTCGCCTTATTTCGCTTGGGTTGGCTCCTTTACTGACAAGAAGGAATAGGTCTTCGTTCATAAAGGTGTATGGACTTCCACTGTCTAACAGCGCGGGCAGTACATGTCCGTTTATTTCGAATAGGATGTATGGTGCGAAAAGGTAATCGGGTATTTTGATGGAAACAATTTCCCTTTCAGGTGGGCTAACAGAAAATGATTTAACTTGCCTATATCCTGTATCTGTCACTAAGCTAGAAACTATAGGGTCTACATTTCGAAATTCAGGGGGGATTTCGACTTGGAATTCGACTGTATTGATGTTGATATCACTAGGTATATCATTGTTTTTGGTTACTTTCTCCCCTTCCTTTACTTCGCAATTTCCCCCTTCTTCTGAGGTCGTATTAGTATGATTAGTTGAACCTTCGTCTATGAAATGAACACTAGGTTTGGGTTTTTCTATTTCTTTAATAAGCCATTCGATTTTACTGGCCATCACTTGATAAGCCATATCAGTCAATTGACTGTTTTCAAGCATCCTGGATGCCATAAATCGAAATCGAATCTTTTTATCTTTTCCAAAATAAAATTGACCCTGATTGTAGTTCTTATTTTTATCAAATTCTAGGACTACCTGATCGAGATTGATGAACTGTAATTTGAATTTGGCGCTAGTTTCGTGGATTTTAGCGTTAATGTTATTTATTAGATTCCAATATTGAAGATCATTTAGGCTAGTGAATTTAGGAATTATCTTACCTAAGATAATACTCGTGACTCTAAACTCTTTAAGTTTCTTAATAATTTTTTCAAGATTATCAAAAAACTTTTCGGCGTGAAAATTCGATTTTTTGTGTTCGTCATTTCCAAGAATAATGATGACCTTCTGAGTATTTTTAGGCAACGAATGTATGTTAGCTAATAACGTTTCAGAATCATTGTCCTTATTACAAAGTAATTCGGAAATTTTGGAACATTTATTTACATTTGAGTTTTCCAAATTTTTATAGATTAATTCAACTGCGATTCTATCTCCCAATACAAGGTAGCCCATGAATGTGAAATAGGTTGGTCTGAATTCTAATTGATTGTTATTAAACGTGGGCTTATTATGGAATTGAGTATTGTTTTTAAATCCTATAGATGGGGTTGGCTGGAAGCCAAATTTTTGGATGGTGTTAGTATTATTCATTTCCACTGGTGACTCACTCAACTCCTCTGACGCCTGGTCACCCGAGGCAGTCAGAGAGACTAGTTTTCCGGCGGCTGTATTTCCTTATTTTCTTCGAGTTCAGAGACGTTTTCCACTACATTAATTTTAGGAGCAGGGGAAAATTTATTTGAGGGAAAGGTTCGAATAAACGTGCTTCTGTTATTGGGATTGTTTGGACCGCTTGATGGGATATTTGTTTGTTTCTTTTCAAAACCTTTTACTCCCATCTTGGCTAACAGCTCTTCCCTTTTTTCCATAGTCATACTCTGATTTAGTGATGTCCACTCTAAGTCGTCATAAGGTAATTTTGAGATAATATTTACGAATTGTTTTATAGATCTAACTTTGTTCAAGTTTATCTTAGCTTGTATGCGATCTGGAAGGTTATCTCCGAAGTGTTTCAAAATATACCTATCGCTATGATCTGTTCTGCTAAGTTTATCACACCAATAGTGGAAGTAGTCCAAAAAATTCGTGAATCTACTATTCTCCCTATTTTCTTCTTTGAACTTTTCATAATAGTACTCTTGTACTTCAACTGTCCATTCTATTTGGATAAAGATATTTTTCATGGTTTCGTATCCCATATGTGCTTTTAATTTATCCTTCCAGGTCGCACACCAGGGGGACTTATTTATCAAGGCCATGAATATGTCACCTACGATTTGATCGTCACCTAGTTTATCGTAGATACGAGATTGAAATTCTTTTACAAATTGTAAGGGACCACGAAGATCTCTTTTTGGTCCTAGGAAGGGTTCTATATCTAGCGATCATTTATGCATGTCTTGGAGGGACTTACTGGAAAAGTTTACAGAATTATTCAAGAAGCTTTTACTTCGGTTTGGCGATCTTGGTGGGAGATTAGATATTGGATTAATTTTATTCGACCTATCAGGGTTTCGTTTTCCACCTTTCCTGGAGGGGTGGTCGCTATCGGAATTATCTGAAGACGAGGGCGAACTATAAGGTGGGGAAGGAGGATTTTTTCCTGATTTTCCACCAGATTTGTTTGAAATTTTGGATTTTTGAGACTTTTCACTTTTCACTGATCTATAAGACTTTTTATCTGAATCTTTGTCGGATTTGCGTCCGTTGTCTTTTGTACTTTTCCCATTGTCTAAGTCTGTATCCTTAACGTTGTCAGTCAAATCCGCAGTATTAGATTTTTCTTCAAAGATATTACTCAACATCGGGTTAGGGCCAAAACTCTTTCTTTTTCGTATTCCTTCCTCTCGATTGAAAACACTAGTACTAGAAAGAGGGTATTGCATGATGGTTTCATCTGCTAAAAGCGACCTATTTGAGTACTCTCGATTTCGCAGGTCGTCTGATAATTCATCTTCTAAACGACCCGGGGTCATGGCATAACGGGATTTTCTATAATAACGCGATTTTTCGGCTTCTGATCTGGACGACAAACCTGACCTTCCCGAAGACTCTAACTTATCAATTTTATTAACTAAAAGCTGTAAGGTCTTATTTACAACGTGATTACCCGTATTTATCGAATTCAGCTTCCCATCTAGCTCCGAAATTTTTCTGTTATAGTCAGTAAGCTTACGAGGTACATCTACAAGTTTGTTCAACCTATCATGAATTTTTCTATTTTCCTCTTGCAATAATTCAATCTCGGACTTTCTCTTCTGTTTATTCAGATTGTCTAAGAGCTTCTGTTTTTTGTTAAGGGCGACCTTCTCCGCAATTTCGTTCTTCCTTTTTTCTTCCTCGCTTCGGATCATTTTGTTAGCCTTAATTATATCGAATGATAAGTTTATTCCATCTTTTTGAATCTCGCGGGTCGAAAGAACTGGCCCTACCGGTGGGATTTCTGACTTATTTATCAGGGACGGTCTCATCTTCAAGAAATTGGGGGTGCTTATCGAGCTACTTAGCGCATAAGTGTAAAAATCCTCCCCTTTAGGATCATTGTCTTTTTCTTCCTGGGCTTGTACAATCCGATCTGGGGAAAGCTCCCTTATCATACTCCAATCTCCTTTTGGAATAAGGATATATAGTATTTCACTCCCTTCGAATTTTACTAGAGATCCCTCCTCGGATTCTTCGTCGACTTTGATTTTCCCTTTCGGCAAGTCGGCTTTGTCTATTATAGGTAACCCCTCGAGGTTAATGCTCCCCCCAGTAAAGTGGAAATACCCCCCTTCAATGGTGAAGAGCATTTTTCTTCTGTTGGAAATGAGTCCGACAAACTAAAAGCACGACCTCGATAAGTCTTCTATAATTATCTGTCTCAACTTCACGTGAATAAAAAATATTGCGAAAAACAACACTGGTGGACGATATTTTTTTCTAGAATAGATAAATATTGACCACAACTACGAACACTGGGCAATTCAACCGCTAACGATACAAAGAAAAATAATATGGCATAAGGGTGGGGTGAAGGGTTCATACGGCAAAACAGGTGCCACAAGAGAGAAATTATCCTCACAAAACGAGTCTTTATACTATGGAAATGATCATAATAAGAGTTTAAAATAAGAAAAATTTTCGGTATCATCCCTGTCCAAGGAAAATTCAACAAAAAGGAAAAAGAAAAATAATAATTAAGTTTTGAATTGTTACAAATTTTGATTGAATAATGCGTCCCCAAAATTTTCAACTATGCCATTACGTATATCGAGGTTTCACCAAGAAACGAGTTTCGATCACGAAAAACATAGTGTTCCAAAAGAAAAAATTTATTATAATAGAGAATAATGCGCACACGAAAAATCCTTGGACTGCGTTTTGAAGGACGTACACGCACGGCCAATTCACACACCATGAATTGGCCGAACGTAAAGTAACCATCGTGTCTATACTGGACACGATGCAATTACTGCAACGACCGAGTGGAGAGTCCCTGTTCGGGCGCCATTTTGTAGTACAATTGTAAAAAAAATGTGGTATTTAGATTTCAAAATTATTAAACTGAATTGATTGGATTTGGTTCTCTCCTCAAACGACCATCATCTACTCTCGTCACACCCATCTCACCGAGTTTCCCCCTTCACCCCATACCCACAAAATTTACCAAGTAGTATACATATCGATTACCTGAGTATTATATATACAATAATAATCCGAGTCCGAATACATAAGTGATGTATTAATTCAAACACAAAAACAAAAATACCAACTTCATCTGGGTTTCATAAAAAATAACAAAATACGTATGAAATCAAAAGAAAGAGAAAAGAATAATAGTTCTAAATAGCCTGGACTTTTGTAGACGAACATACACACCAAAAACTCACAACAGTGTTTTTACACCTTGGTATTGAGATTGAAAAAAGATTTTGGAAATTTCCAAGTAAAATAGATGAAAATAACTTGTATAATAAAGCACCATTTACGAAAAGTTGAGGAGAATAATGTACCTCTGTGAACAACCAAAATTAAACTGCATCGAGTGCTCTACTTTTATTCTCCACGTAACTACAGTATCTTCATCAGAAATTGTTGTGTGTTCTACTTCCAAACCAGTTCCTTATCTTTTCACTAGTGGTGTATTCTCACTCGGCTATATTGTATTTTTGGGTAATATTAAAGTGTATCGTATTCATTTATTCATTGTATCCCCTTTCATATATCACAAATTGTGGGAGAACTCTCCTTATTAATGAGAGAGGGGGTGAGGTAAAAAAAATTTGAAGGTGGTACAAAATGGTACAAACAAACAGAAATAAATTAAGCTAAAAAAATTTTGATTTTGGCTCATTGGAGGGCTAGTGAAATGGCACCTATGATTAAGGGGCCATTTTAGGTGGAAAATGGAGGAGTACAAATGATTTCAAAGGTGGTACAAAAGAGTACAAAACAGGTACAAACAATTACAATCAAAAATTTTGAGTCTTGTGAATTTGTGGGAGGACTCTCCTCAAGAATGAGGGAGGGTGTAAAGTAAAAAAAAATTCAAAGGTGGTACAAAACAGTACAAATGAAGAGGAACAGTGTGAGTTAAACAAAGTTTAATTTTGGACTAATAGGGGGGCTGCAGAAATGGTACTTATGATTGAAGGTCCATTTCAGGTGGAAAATGGAGGGGTACAAATAATTTCAAAGGTGGTACAAAAGAGTACAAAACTAGTACAAAAGTTTCCAATAAAAAATTTGGAGTCTTATAAAATTGTGGGAGAACTCTCCTCATTAATGAGAGAAGGGGTGAGGTAAAAAAAAATTCAAAGGTGGTACAAAATAGTACAAATGAAGAGGAACACAGTGAGCTGAACAAAGTTTAATTTTGGACCATTGGAGGGGCTGGTGAAATGGTACTTGTGATTAAAGGGCCATTTTAGGTTGAAAATGGAGGGGTACAAATGATTTCAAAGGTGGTACAAAAGAGTACAAAACTAGTACAAAAGTTTCCAATAAAAAATTTATAGTCTTATAAAATTGTGGGAGAACTCTCCTTATTAATGAGAGAAGGGGTGAGGTAAAAAAAAATTCAAAGGTGGTACAAAACAGTACAAATGAAGAGGAACACAGTGAGCTAAAAAAAGTTTAATTTTGGACCATTAGAGGGGGGGCTGCTGAAATGGCACCCTATGGTTGGGGAGCTGTTTTGGGTGGAAAATATAGAGGACATACAATTTTTTCATATTCCAATAAAGTATGATAGGCACAAACCTTCAAGTCTCTAAAAAATTGATTCAACTTGTTTGGAGCAGCTAATTTTCCACATTCTTTGCATAACTGGCCTTATGAATGGTTGGGGGGGTGGGTTAAAACAAATTCAAAGGTGGTACAATACAGTACAAACAAACAGAAAGACACTGAGCTAAAAAAATTGTGGAGAAAAGTGGTAAAAATGAGTGCAAAATTAGTACAAACATTTTTAGTCAATAATTTTGAGTTGTGAAATTGTGGGTGTAGTTCCAAGGTGGGGGGTGAGGTAAACAAAATTTTTCAAGGTGGTACAAAACAGTACAAACGAAGAGGAATACACTGAGCTAAAAAAGTTTGATTTTGGACCATTGGGGGGGCTGGTGAAATGATACCCTATTATTGGGGGGCTATTTTAGGTGGGAAATGAAGGGGTACAAACGATTATTTTGGTGGTACAAAAGAGTACAAAAAAGGTACAAACGTTTAAGACCAAAAAATTTGAATTTTGTGTAATTGTGGGGGCTACCATTTCTCCAGCCCCCCCAGGTAACTTTTCTAAATTACGAGAAATGGAGGGAGGTACAAAAAATTTGAAAAGTGGTACAAAACAGTACAAAACTAGTACAAACGTTTCCAGTTAAAAATTCTGAATTTCGGGCAATTGGGGGGGCTGGTGAAATGGACCCGCATGGGGTCTGCCTTGCTTAAAAGCATAAGTGATAGGGCGGTGGTCTGTATACACAGTGAACACCCTCCCTTCAAGTGTATGTTTAAAGTACCGGATTCCTGCAAATATGGCTAGTAACTCCCGATCATAAGTGCTATACTTAATTTCGGTAGTACTAAGTCTCCTTGAGAAAAAGCCCAAGGGTTGACGGCTCTCTCCACTAATCTGATACAGTGTCGCTCCAATAGCGAAGTCTGAAGCATCAGTGGCTAGAATAATATTTAAATTTTCATCAGGATGAGCTATCATTGCTGCATTAGTTAGTTTTGCTTTTGTATTTTCAAAAGCTTTTAACTAATCTTCATTGAATGATATAGGGGTTTGGTCTTTCTTTTTACACCCTTTAGTCATATCATGAAGCACTGCCATGGTGTATGAAGCTTGGGGTATACATCTACGATAAAAATTCGTCATACCCAAAAATCTTCCAAGTCCATGCATGTCCTTAGGAGGTGGGTAGTCCAGGATGGCTTGCACTTTTTTACTTTTGGGTGAAATGCCACCTTGGCTGATGTTATATCCCAAAAAATCTACTTCGTCCGTACCAAATTCACTTTTAGCAACATTGATTGTAAGTCCAGCTTCATCTAATTTTGCTAAAAGTTGGCGAAGGTGATGTTTATGCTGTTCTTTATTTTCAGAAAATACACAGATGTCATCTATGTAGGCATATACAAAATCTAGTCCTCCCAAAAGACTGTCTATAAAACGTTGGAAGGTTTGTGCTGCAGTCTTAAGTCCATTTGGCATTTTCATAGATTCAAAGAGCCCAAATGGAGTAATTACTGCTGTCTTTTTAATGTCTTCCTCGTTCATCGGAATTTGCCAATATGCTTTATTTAAATCCACTTTAGAAAATATTTTGCTACCTTTCATTGTTACGTTAAAGTCCATTATATTTGGTACTGGGTAGCTATCATTTTTACAAATTGCATTTAGTGCTCTAAAATTGCCTGTTATTCTCCATGTGTTATCACTTTTCATAACCATGTGAATTGGCGATGACCATTCACTATTGCTTGGCCTCATTTCGCCATTTTCTATCATTTTATAGATAGCTCTTTTGGCTGCCTGTAGTTTTTCAGGTTTTAACCTTCTAGCTCTAGCTTTTACTGGTCTACAATTTGGTGGTGTGTCTAAAACATGAGTAACTTCTGTTTTGTATTTAGACTTCTTTTCTGTGGTGGATATTTCTATACCAGGAAATTCTCTGATTATTTTAATCCATTCATTTTATTCTTTAATGGTCTTAACTTCTGGTAAAGGAGTCATTTTGACAAAGCCAGTGACTTTGATTCCAGTCTCATTATCTATTAGACATTTTCTTTTTAAATTGGGAGTAAGATCAAAATGCTCTAAGAAATCAGCTCCTAAAATTGCTGTTTCAACATCTGTAACTTGCATAACCCATCTTAAGCTTCTTCTGATTCCAATATTAAATTCAACTAACTTCTCTCCAAAAACTCTTATTGGTGTACCATTCGCTGCATATAGGTGTCTCGCTGGTTCTTTCGAGAACTCTGAGTTAGTAGCAGGAATTAGTGATACTCGTACATCAGAGCCTGTATCAATTAAAAACCAAATTTGTGAGTCATGGTCTTTGATGAACAGTCGTCGAGAGTATTTACATGCGAGGTCATTAGCCGCCATTATGGCCCCGCACTCTAGTTTGACTGATTTTTATTTTGTGGTTTTGGGGCAAGTGGTTTACCACTGTCTAAGCAGGGTAAAACACAATGATAAGCATTGTCTCCATATAAGACATGATACTTACATTTGCCTTGGTTTTCTGGTTTAGAGTAGTCTATTTTTTGATGAGGATAGGATGTTCTGCGGCTTCTGCCAGCTGACCTACTCCTATTTCAACTATTTTGCCCTCTATTTCCGCTTTCATTTTGGTTTGAAAAATTTCCAAAATTATTTTGGGCACCAGAATTCGTAAAACCGCCATTTCCCAACGAGAGCCTCTCAATTTGCTTTTTGAGATTTCCAAGGGTGCTCTTAAGGTCGTTGATCTCTTTTCTTAAAGTCTGAGGGTCATTTTGAAATGAGTTAGATGGAGTGCTTTCCTTTTTTGTAAAAGATACAGCAGCTACTCTTTTTTTCGGACTTGTAAGGTCCTTTTTGAAATTGAAAATTTTCTCAGCTTTATCTGCGAGCTTTTTCAAATCATCAGTGGTTTTCACTTCAGTATCACTTTCCAGTGAAATGATCAGCCTGGATAACTCTTTTGGCAAAGCATGTCTGAAAAGGTCTGCAATGATGAGAGGTGTTAACTCTGTACCAGCCTTCTCAATCATTCATTCCATAAGCCTTTTGGGGCCTTGTTCATCTAACTCTAGTTTAGTAAGCAACTCCCTAATATTTTGCTCCTTGGTTCTGCCATAAACAGTTCTTAACTGTGTGGAAAACCATTCAAAATTGTCATTCGCAGCTGTGGGTTCACAGATATCTGGAATTCGTTCTACAATTTCGATGGGTATATCGGTGCGGATCTTTTTGAAAAGATCTTCTTTCACACCACAGGCCTTTAGTTTGGCTTTTACAACCTTTAGCTATACCTATATCTTTTCCGGAGTAAATGTGGGCAGAGTTATGCTCATCTTTTCAGTCACTAAATTGTCTTCTTCTGTGACAATTAAACTAGGCTCAGCACTTGTTGGAGTTATGCCAGGTGAATGCACTAGTGAAGTGTTATTCAGAAAACTGAGAGACAAATTTTGTCTTAAAATTTGTGGATTTTCAGTATTTTCTGTCTGAGTGTTACCACTTTCGTTTACTGTTTCGTTGAGATTTATTAAATCAGTATTTTCTAATTCTAAATCTGAATCTTCTAGACTTACACTTTGTGGTGTGTTAGACATTCAAAATTTAAAATTCTTGTTGCAATTTATTTCGAGATTTTCACTTTGTAAAATTTTCAGGTATGGACTTCTGAAATTATTCTGAATTTTTGTTCAGATTTTACAAAGTTTTCGTTGCACTCGAATCTCGAGTAAATTGAACTTGGAATTTTTAAAATTCTGTTTGGAAGTATATTTCAACTCCTTTTGCAATGGTGGATCTACTCCGAAGAGGCTTGCACCTTAATAGGAAAATTTTACAAGTAAAATATTTCACTACTCTTCCGTACAGTGTTTCCACTGGGGCTATGGGGCTCGTATAGTCTACCCAACTTATCTGACTCCAAAGGTGTTAAGTTTATTTCACGTTGGACGGTTACCACTTTAGGTAAATTAGTAGGACTAATATACCTAACTTGGATACAGTTCCAAATAATAAAATGTTCTTAAGACTGTTGATGTAGCTGTGTCTAAACAGCCATAGTTATCTGGCAATTTAGTTGCACAGATAACTCTTCAGGTGACAATAGTCGTCCGTGAGAAACAGGTACAAAATAGTTGGTGTTTTGGCGTTTTTATTACATGTATGATAGACGCACTGCGTCTATCTATGAGTATGTGAAACCGGTTTGGTTCACGATCATGAATGCAGCATCCTGCCTTGTGGCGGACACTAAAATATGTTTCATACATATTTGTACCTCTATTTATCCAAATGGCATAATAGTTTATACTGTCCCCACAGTATCAAAGAAGGATATCGACATCTCACAATCGGTGAATTGAAAGCCAAGTTGGCCTCCAAAAGTCGTCGAGCTTAAAGATCGTGCCAACATATCCACAAACTCGAAGAAGCTGTATTGTTTGTGAGAGCATCACGCAGGTATCTTAAGAAAATTGAAACGAAGGAATCCGTCCTGGAAGAGTTAATCGCCTCTCATGAGCGACTTCGTAGATGTCAGATAGGGGTCAGCGACTATTGTTTTGGTGGTAGCTCAGATGGTCTAGATGCTCAAACCACCAGAGGTGTATATGGCGCGTAAAACGTTTGAGGTTTAAACATTTGTCGGTTTTTCCAGTCTTGCGGAGATATTTATTTTTGTTCCTTATTCTTTTTTTTGACACTTTTCATTTTTTGTTTATTTTTCGGACGTAGTATGAGTCCACATTTTTCTTGATTTTTTTTCAGGAACTGTTGCTACGACCATATCCTTTCAAGACATAAGTTGGCATTTTCTGCAGCTTCTCAATCTCTTGGACATTTTTTTTAACCTTTGTGATCTAAAATATTTTCAAAATTGGGAGAGGTGTATCTGAGGGAACCAAAGAGAGGGGTTCATCAAAATTAATTTTTTTTTTAAATTTTTTTTCTCTTCATATGCCAACTTCAAAATTATTTTAGAAACGCTCATTTTATTTTTATTTTTTTTATCTAGCTTGTCAAACGTTATAATTGGGGAAATTTGAAATTATTCGTGGTGTGGGGTGCAAATATTATTAAGAATCGGTTGAGAGTGAGTTTCTGTTCCTGAGGGTTGTTCAGTTGAAACTTCACTTGATTTTTGCCTTGTGAGCAATCTCGTCGTTATTGAAATTCGGTTTATTTTGTCATTTTGACGTCGGTCATTGAAATCTGAAATAGTCCTCTGGACTTTGAATTTTGTGGAGCGGAAATCGTTATTTTCTTGTCTCTTAAACATTTTTTTTTCGTATCATTTTTGAAGTAGAATCTTCCATCGAATTGAAGTAAAGTCACCCGGGGTAAGTGAGAACGCAAAATTCACTAGTTGTACTTTGATTCCCTATAACTCGAGAACAAATTGACTCAGTGCCCTCCAATTTTGTGGTCAGTAACTTGACACTCTCTATAATAAGTATACTGAGTTACAGCTCCGTACCTTCTTTCAGTTTTTTTTTTTAAATTTTCAAAAAAATTTAGTTTTTGTTTTCACTTTCTCAAAACATGGGGTAAATGAGAACACTAGATGGGGCAAGTGAGAACGCAAAAAAATTTCTATCTTAAAAACTGCAAAAATGATTTAGAGTAAGTGAAAACAATTAATATTAAAGTGTCACCAATTTAGACCAATTTTTTTTTTTTCTTGTAGGTATTTTCCAACAAAATGTACGCAATGTTGAAAAATTATTGTATTCATAAAAAAATATTACGTCACTTACAGTAGTTTGTAAGACAAATAGTCAAAATTATAATTAAATTTTATCAAAGACGATTGCCTCTTTGTTCCTGTCTGAACCGGTTTCTTCAAATTATAGACAATATCAGACCTGGGCACAGTGGATATGTCCGGTACTTTGGGAAATATGAAAGCATTGATTGTCTTCTGGCTTCTTCGCAAATAAGACACTGTAATGGCTTCTTTCATTTCTTGTACCTGTGCCACATACCCCACTTTTCGATCTTTTTTTCCATCCAGCACAATAATAACAAAATCGTTCACCTCTAGAGGACAAATTTGTTCATCCTCCAGGTCTGAAAAAGTTTCAGAATCGTCATCGCTGGCTTCTTTCTGCAAAATGGATTCTATTTTTTTTGCTTCGTCTAAATCGCTGCAGCTACTATCGTCATCACTGCTTTCACAAACAAACTTTCTCTTTTTAGAGGGGCGGTTAGGTGGAAATTTTGATGTCTTTTTTTCACTTCTCTGATTAATGGGCGAAATTGGGTTCGGATCATCTGCCTCACTGTCAATACCTTCACCAACAATATTTCTCTTCTTGGCTGTCTTCTGGTTGTTAGTTCGTAATATCTGGAGCCTTTGCACAACCTCATCCGATGTTAAGACTTCAGCTCCGCTACAAACTTTCTTGCGAGTAGTTTTTGGCAGAGGTCGTTGCTTTATTTCTTCGAGCAGCAATTCTTCAAAAGAGTATGTGACAGAAGATGTGGAGGGGGTGCTCGTACTTGTACTGGCCAGAATCTCATGTGAAAGTGCTGATACTGATGGTGCAGATGGCAGTGAGGGTGCTACTGAATCTGTTGTAGGCTGGTTGTTTCTTTCTATAAATCGTTTGTACTGCTGAATATCGTACTCTTCTTTCTCAATGACGTTAGGGTTGTATGGGTAGATGCCTGCTTTTCGAAAACCACTGAGGCGGTTCTGAGGGTTTGAGTTGATCCAAATTTTCAAAATAATAATGGCAAATACAAGTTTTGACAGCTTACAACCATAGTGGGTTCTCTGCCACTTGATAATTTCTTCATCCCACTTCAATTTCAAAGGACCAAATACTGCCAAATCCATAGGCTGTAATTTGTGGCTTGAATGAGGTGGTAATTTCAAGATAATCACGCCAGCCTCTCTAGCTTTGAGCATCAAAGTGAGACTTATGTGTGAGGTATGGCCATCTAAAATCAGTACAACTGGTCTTTCATTTGGGATGGATTTTAAAAAACTGTTAACAAAATAATTTTCAAACACAGTAGCTTCCATCCACCCATTTTTTGTAGCTGCATAGGTTGTTCCTGGAAAGGCAGCCTCCTCAGCGGGAATCCAGGCATCCCACAGATTGCCTCCAGTAAATATGATGAGAGGGGGCAACTTATCGCCAGCCGCATTCGAACCTAGCAATACAGTAATGTTTTCCTTGCCAGGTCCATTCGTGATCCTATGAGAGGAGCACCCCCTCTCTCCCACAACTTTAATTCTTGATGGATCTAGGCAAAAGCTGGTTTCGTCAATATTATAAATCTGAGCAGGTGGGACATCGGATGTGACATCTTTCAACACTTGAAAATAGTCTGCAATAATGAACGGGTCGATGCCTTTTTTACGCGACACTTCTACAGCTTGCTGTTTTTTCAGACTCAAGTTATGCATCTTCATAAAACGATTAAAAAAGTCATCGCCAGGAAGTTCATCTTTAAACGGCGTAGATATATTATTTCTGGTTACGTACTTGCCCACGAGAGACAGCATTTCTTTTTTTGACAAGCCAAAGCCCCATTTATTCATCTTTTTCAAGCAATCAGCCAAACGTTTTTCTTCTGCAGCTGGTATGATAGTTGACCTGCCCATAGTTGCACTTTTTACGCCTCTGGAGCCTGTTATCCATTGTGACATGCTTGATTTTGGAATGTGAAATAACTTGGTTGCTGCATGCAAAGACGATCTGCCAGATTCGATCATTTCTTTAGCTTTTTGGACGTCTTCTTTACTGTAAGCTGGTCCTGCAGTTTTTCTCACGTAGTTTCGTACCATTTCTGGTGATGAAATAATAAAATACAGTAAATTATACAGAGGGGAAAAAATTGCAGGCGAAACACATGTATAAAATGAATGCACACGAGAAAACAGATGGTTTGAGCTCCCTTCTTTTGAAATCACTATATTTTTGAAAAAATACAATTTTTA
The DNA here is from genome assembly GCA_038050395.1 of Parthenolecanium corni. Lineage (NCBI taxonomy): Eukaryota > Metazoa > Arthropoda > Insecta > Hemiptera > Coccidae > Parthenolecanium > Parthenolecanium corni. Next base: position 1,069,000 of record JBBCAQ010000002.1, read on the forward strand.
TTTACATCGGTTGGTCCTAAAAAATCCGTACTTTTCTTCCCAGAGGCCCTACGTTTTTTCCTTCAAATGTTTGATTATTCCAAATGAAAGACCAAAGCATTCTGCACAACTGGTGAAAATTTCAGGTCTGTATCTCAATTAGGCCGCCTGTACGAGCTGATTAAGAGAAAGCTTTTTTGATACACCTTCCGGAAAATGGTCTATTATGACTCGAGGATTTTGATAATAAAACATGTTATGCATCGTCAATGATCATGTTGATTGAGGAGAAAAATAAACAGAAAATTCCACTAAGACCATTCCAGAAAATGAAGAACGTTTGGATGAGTAAGAAGATGAGATGGGTATAATGAGTATTACAAACCTGATATTAATGTCGTCTATTGTAGCTTTTGAAACTAGTCAAACGAAAGAGGATCTGAAGGCAATTTGATATTTCTTTTGCAAATTACTTGACTGTAGCCCACATATAAGGAGGCTGAGGAGAAGTAAACCATACGACCATAATCATCAATCTGGTAATGACAAATAAAGATTATTATTAATCACATGGTCATTAGAAATTTCAAACATTGATTAACTTTTCATTTTCAAATTTGAAATTATTTTTATCTTGAAGGTCAATTATCTTTATTAAATTAGGCACCAATGCAAATGTGGATAAACTGTGATAATAGTCTATTGAATTCTAAAAATCATTCGAATCGTGAATTCATAAATTCTACGAAGTACGACCAATTTGTTCTTGCGATCAATTGTCTTGTCTGCGGTAAAATTGTTGGAGGGGAATATTCCTATGGTGAATTTTCGTGTACCCAAATTATACATTGGCTTTTTAAAATTTATACATTTTTTCAAAGTTCTCATTCGCCCCTCATTACACGTTCTCACTTCCCCAGGGTCACATTTATTAGAGGCAAATGAGAACGCAACCGTATTTGTGTGATAAAAAACATTTTAAATCCCAAATCCACATATGTTGTATTTATTGATACGTAAATGATGTACTTACCGTGTGAAGTTCGTAGATTTCCAAGAAAAAGTTCACTGAATTGGCAAATTTTAAAATTTGAAATGAAATTGAAACGTATTTTGATAAATCACAATTTTGTAAACAATAAAAAAAGGGTGTAATAACAACTAGATCGCGCGTTTCTCATACTAATTGTTTGCATTGGGTCAGTTTCTAACGCATCTCATTGGTAGCGCTACAATATATGTGCAATATCCGGCTGATTCGTACAGCGTTCTCACTTACCCCGGATTCTCACTTACCCCGGGTGACCTTATTTTTCGTGATTTTTATTTGAATTACTGATTTTTCTCGTGAAGAATTATTAGTTTTTGGTGCCATTGAAATCGTTCGTGACAATATACGGTATTTAAATTGGTTTGGTATGTACTTTTTATTTCTTACTTCTACTTTTTTTGTGTGTAAGGTAGGAGATATGAGGTACTAATTTACCCCTCCAATATGGGGAATAATGATGTAGGTTAGAGTGTAGTGTAGTCAGAGTCACATCTTTCTCGTCATGTAAAACAGGTTTAATATTTCTTTTCTTCTCTTTTCTTTTTATTCTCCTCTCTTCATTTTTTTTTTGTAGCTCAGGTCTTCCCTTGCTGGGATTTCTGGAAGTAGTAATCGTTTAGGAGTATCTATACTAACTCTCTGTCTGCTTGCTCAACTTAGGAATATAATCAGAGATTTTTGTTTGTTGTGTCTTCGGACACCTCAAATCAATGGCAAACAGAAATATACAGGTGCGGAAAGAAAATCCCGCTTCGGAAAACAAAAAATTTCGCTTCACGTTGTGGTGCCCGAACCGAAATTCGTACAAATTCACAGATCGAACATAGTGAAGTTAAAGAGTGAGGCAATCCTAACTAGTATGCGAGTGTTAACGGGGGTTTAGAAAACAGATATGAAGATAGCCAAAAGAGGGATACTACTTCAAACAAGGTTGAACACTAGATCGCAAGCACAGCAACTTTTGAATAAGTTGTACCACGAATAAGGATAACGATCTTAACTCAAAAACTACGATAACCAACAGGGGTACTCCATCCGAAAAGGAAGAACTAGGTTAAACGATAAGAAGGGGGTGAAACTAAAAAGAAAGAAATATTCTAGAGTAAAACAGGTTACGAGACTAAATAGAATAGAGTGTAGTAAATTCGAAAAGTTTACAAGTCCTAACTGCTATACGGTTACCTTAACACTGAAATAATTAAAACAGGTTAATACAACTCACGACTTTTATTATTGGAAACGATGGCGAATACAAAACTTGAAGACTCCTGGATAGCATTGACAATCACAGTTGACACTTCTTGGATGGCATCTCCACTGGTAACAGCAATTCGAGAAGGATAGCAGAATAAAACACACGATAATGCTGACTAAACGAATTTAACGAGCGGTTACTACTCGACAAAGTTGACTATTACTACGACACGGATAATACTACACTGAGACACGGCGATACACTACTGTGAACAGGAAAACTTAAAAAGAATTTCCAAAAAGAAGCTTCAGTAGGTTCTAACCTCAAGAGAAGTTGTTAGTCCAGTAGTCAAGTAAAGAGTGATTTTATCCTTCTCAAAAAGCTGCTTATATACACGAAAATCGAAGTGGTGTGATGCCATCCGAGTGATCCTATTGGTCGAAAATGACAAAGGAAAAGGTTGGAGTTAAATTTCAAAAGAAAAATTAAACAAAGGCTAGGATCACCAATTTGATTAACTGAAATGACAAAAGGAAGTAACTAACTGAAAATGATAAAAATCAAATAAAAAGGAAAAAGTAAAACAGGAATGTGAAGACAAAAGAAATAACTTTATCCAAAATTACGAAAAAGAAAGGATAAAGAGATAACACAAAGGTTCTACTTTAAGTGGACTAAAACACAAAAGGTAAGAAACAACTGATAAACTTAAACTTCTTTTCAATTTAACTGAAACAATGAACAACATTCCATATCTCTCTGGATTTTACTTTAATGAAAAGAAAAAGAATTTACTGAATAAAAATGATATGGAAAAAGGAACGATCTAGAAAAATCGAAAAAGAAAAAGAAAGAAAAGAAGTATAGTGAATAAAAAAAAGAAAAAGAACAGGAAAGAGCATGAAAGAGGTTGAAGACCAAATTATTTCGAAAGAATAAAAATTAGAAGTGTCAATCTGGAAATAATATTACGAAAATGCAAAAAGAAAAAGAATAAACTGCAAAACATTTCAGATGAAAACAGTTCGAAATGAATTCAGGTGAAAATTTGACTAACAGAAGACAATCAGATTTATTATTCGGGCGAAAATAAAAATAAACTGTGTGGTAGGTTACGAGCTCCACAACGTTTATGTCGATAATTTGCGGTTTTCCAACTCAAAAATAGGGCGGTATGGTGGTATTGTCCATTTGTAATAAATTCAAAATTTTTACATTTGTTATTAACTTACTTTGCAATTTGGTATTGATTAGAGGGGTTACCAATTCCATTAAAAATCATACTTGTGAATTGAAAAAAATAAAAATAAACCAATCATGATGATTTTCTATAATAGGTATAGTAAAACCTCTTGATAACGGACATCAAGGGACTAGAGAATATGTACGCTAATTGGAGGTGTTTGCTCAGAGGGAGTGTCCGCTATGGGAGTGTAAAACAGAACAGTGTCCGCCAAATAAAGTTGATGCAGAATTTTAAAATTTTTTGCATTTTAACAAAAAGTAAAAAAAAAGGGTGAAACTTGAACAACAGTGTAATAATATTAACATTATTTGAAAAATGATGTGATAATTGTTTGTTTCAACCCTAATTAAGATTGTACTGCTGCCCTCTCAAACTTCAATTTTATCGGATAAGGAGAGACATTTACATTTCAAACTCATTTCTGGGATACACCCAGCACATTAGAAGCAAAAACACTGAATCTTTTATCTGTTTTCTTCTTCATTTTTGCATTGCAGTATGAGTGGCAAAATTTTTGTCCGTTCAAGAGAATGTCCGCCTATCAGAGGTTACAATGTACATAGGTACTCGTATTTTTGCCATTACACTCAATGGGACCAAGATTTTTGTCCGTTTATTTGGGGTGTTGCTTGGTGGAGTGTCTGTTAAGTGACATTCCAATCCGAATTTCGTAAGGTGGCTCTAATATTTTTTCACATTCTCAGTAGAGATTTGTAGAATTCAAATCATAAAGCCACAAAGTCTTTGGAGATTGAAATTGGACAATTTTTCCTCTTTGGTCCAAACTGCGGCTTGCATCATCCTCCAAAATGAAAATATTTAGATAGGATTTTTATTTTTAAAAATTCTATCTTTTTAATAAACAAACTAAAATTTGAATAATTTTAATCTCCTATTGCTGTTAAAAATAGCTGAGCTTAAATTTACAATGAATGCAACTTATAAAGGTAATTAGTTTTAGCCTTATTTGAAATTTGAAGTTGTCTTATACGAAAATACAATACACGACAGGAAGAACCCTGATTAATGTTGATAACTTGACTTCAGTTGAGTGGAGATCAGAAATTGGGAGAAAAACGATTTTGGGAGAACGTAAAATCATGGCTGAACTTAATTGTACTTGTTGAATTTCTATGTTTCAATTTTCTTTTGTACGTCACGTATCAAATCAATATGTTGCGCTACATCAGTGAATACTGCAATATATGTTGTTCCGTCAGTTCGTATAGTTTTATCTCTGTGGCTAGTAATTCCACGTAAATAATAACGAATTGTTCCTTGTAAATCTGTTTGATTAAACAGTATACCACCTCCACTATCACCCCTACCAACTCCAGTTTCTAAAATATAAGCAACAAACAATTTTTTAGTTTAAGATGACAGGAAAACAGCAGCATACCGCCCTATTTTTGGGTTAGAAAATAGTCATTTATTGTGATGATCTCTTTGGTTTCCATTTTTCTATAAAAATTGTATAAATTCTGAAAATTTTCCGATTGTTTTACACCCCCTAAGAAAATAAGTACTTGCCATCCCTGAGTGACAAGCTAATCCTATGAATGAGACATAGAAATTTCATGTGTGTAAAAAGGAAAGTGCTAATACTGCAAGTACACTGCATATCATTTCAAATATCCCAATGAACCTAATTCCTATGCTTGAAATAATGGTTATACTATTAGCATTACTGAAGAAGTTTGTTTACCCACTCATTAGCCTATACTTTTTCTAGGTCATCGTACGTATTAAGCATTCATTTCACGCTGAAAGAAACTCAAATCTAAAACTTTGCAGATACCAGGGATGGAAATGATCAAATCTGTTTCGTTACGGTACTGTTATAATGTACCCATCGATTCGGTACCATTATCAATATATAACATTATAACATATCGTTTTTGTCTTTTTAGCAGGTTTTTGTAAGAAAACCAGCTCTTTGCAGCCTGTGGGGACAGTGGTAACTCCAATGCCATTTGGCTAAACGCAGGTGTAAATATGTACGAGTACATATTGTTGTGTCCGCCACAAGACAGAATGCTACTCTATGATCATGAACCAAACCGGTTTCACATACTCGTAGATAGATGCATTGCGTCTATCATACATGTAGTAAAAACGCCGAAATAGTAAACTTTTTGTACCTGTCTCTCACGGACAACTATTGTCACCTGAGAAGTTATCTGTGCAAATAAATTGCCAGATAACTATGGCTGTTTAGACACAGCTATATCAACAGTCTTAAGAATATTTTAATTGGAGCTTTGCCCATTTAGGTATTTATTAGTCCTACTTATAATTTACCTAAAGAGCCTATCTGATATTCAGAGGTGGGGTCAGGGGTGTGGTCATTTTTCATTTAATGACCCAAAAATATGTTTCCCTCAAAAATCAGCAATTCGTATAACTTTATATATGTATATAGATGTATATATGTATAAATGTATACAGATATATATATATATATATATATATATATAAATCTCTATAGATGTATGTATATATATATGTTACCGTTAAAGTGTTACTGTCGTTATTGCATGAAATAACTAGTTAATTTATAAATTAACAGCAAAACAGTTAAAGTATGAAAATTTTTCTCAGTCTACCTAGATAATGTATGAAATACCTAGTTATTCTATTAATTGACGAGATATGATTAGTTGAATCATGAAATGGACCATTTATAATAAATTTCATCACAAAAGTACAGTTACAAGTGTAAAAAAAATTTAATTTAAAAGTACTAGATGCAAACAGCCGCGAGGAGCATTTTAGCATGCGTAATTGAAAAAACTGAAGATGGGTTTTACAAATTAGGAACCAGAGAAGGAATCATAAACTCTCTGTATGCTTGCTCCCAGTTTGATCTCAGCCACAAACGATTTGTCCAGCTTGATGAAGTACCCATTACCTCCGCCACTATTTTGCTACAATCAGTGGCTTTCTCATAAACTACAGGTAATGGTCAAGGCTTAGTGAGATGTCACTGCATGCAAAATTGCATAAATAAGCGTGGTTTGTGCGTCAAGAACGGAATAAAATGTAACTCTAAATGCCATGGAAGTAACAGCTGTTGCAATAAATAACGTGTTTGGTTTGTCTTCTCTAATTTTGCATCTAGTACTTTTAAATTAAGTTTTGTTTACACTTGTAACCGTACTTTTATGATAAAATTTTTTATAAACGGTCAATTTCATGATTTAACAAATAGCGGTCACAAAAATAGTGTGTATTAAAAAAAGAGCAAGAACCAACTGAATGCACATAATATAGGTAGGCTAGGCTATGTCAAATACACATAACAACAAGAAACAAATACAAGTCTGATTGTCAAGATAAGATAGTCAGGCTATTTACAAACATCAACGGAACACACTTAGTTTATGTATGAAATAACTAGTTAAAGTGTAAAAGTATTTTGATTACACACCTACCCCGTTAAAGCATGAATTAACTGGTGATTTCATACATTAACTAGAATTAATACTTTAACGGTAACATACAGTGAAAACCGCTTATAACGAAAATGAAGGGACTGAATGTTTTTTTCGTTATAAGCGGTTGTTCGTTTTATCCAATGTATCGGATAAAACGAACTTCTCGTAATAACCGATTACAACATACTTCTAGTAATAACCGATTATTACAAACTATTCGTTCTAAGCAGTTATTACGAGAAGTTCTTGTTTACCTACAAAAATGAAGACACACCTATGTAGAGTATTTGGACCAAAAGACAGATTTTATTCACTGAGTGTTCAAAATTTTGTCTCTATTTTTCCAAATTGTGGAAATCGTTGAGGCCAAAGTCTTCCACTCTTTGGATAACTCACCATTTTTTACACCCGATTGAATTTTAGAAATAATTTGACGTTTTTCTTCAGTAGAAAAAGCACGGCGCAACATTTTTATCTCGATGCAGGCAAAAATATAATTTAATTCGTTAAAACAGGGAGTAAATTGTTTGTAATATCAGGTATTTCGCTATAAAAGGATTCGTTATATCCAGTTTTTTTTAACATAAGGTTAATGGGAATTCAGCCGGGACCTTTGATTTTATTCGTTATAACAGATATTTTGTTTTATCCGGTCTTTTTGACAATGTGAGACCCTTTTGCGGATCTCGCATGTCCACGATGTGTATGTATAGTTTTTCTTACTCCCCCCACTCCGCAGACTTAAAGTCTGCATTTTTTGTCTGGGACTCGTAAGTGCCCCAAATATCAATTGTATGTACACTCGTGGTTTCCTCATTTCATTTTACTCCCTACAGACTGTACTGTACACCTAACCAACAGCTGTGGGCTTCATTACTTAGCCTAAGGCATCTATAGATAGTCACCAAGCCATGTGAAGACGAAGATTTCATTTCTGAGTATTTATAAGGGGGGTCTCGCAAGTGTCATACTTTATCTTGGGTCTCACATCTGACGTAAAATAACAATATATATATATATGCATGTATAAGATTTTTCTGGGGCTAATATTAGGAAATTCACTGAACCGAGTGTTACCAAATTTCAACCATATATTCAATCTGATAAGACCTACCTTCCATTAAAATTTCAGCCCTATTGGTCAATTTGTTCTCAAGTTATGCGCAGTTGAAGGTTTTTTCTTGTACACACGGTTTCTCACGAACTACTAAACCAATGGGGTTGAAATTTTGATGGAGGGTAGGCCTTATAGTGTAAATGTGCTGAAAGAAATTTAGTGGCGATCGGTTTAGTATTGGTCGAGTAGTTGCTGATTTTGTATAAAGAGAAAATGCGCGAATTGCGCAAGTACATGTAGTGCTAATTGCCTAACGCAACGTTTCGTAGTGGAAAAAAAATGGCACGAATCGATTCTGGGAGCATCGTTGCCTAACGCAACATTACGAAGGCAAATGCGAGCGAGCAAGCGAGTGAGTGAGTGAGCGAGTGAGTGAGTGAGCGAGTGAGTGAGTGAGCGAGTGAGTGAGTGAGTCAGTCAGTCAGTCAATCAGTGATCTGATGAGACGAAAACCTGCTTTTCCAGCGCAGGTTGCTGCGGTAGAATTTTTTTTTTTAGTGGTGGAGTGTAGCAGTAGTGTTCTTTATTTCCTCAACTAGAAACTAAAAATATTGAAAATAAAATAACACAAATAACATTTTGAAATACAAAAGTTGGGAAGTTGAAACTTAAAAGTTTAAACTGTAGATCAAAGTTTGTAATGTTATTTTATAGATAAGTACAGTTTTTCCATTTTTTGTTACATTATTGTGAAGGGCGCTACCGTTACAGTAACGTTATAGAAAATGGTTTCGGTACCGCTACCATAACGTTATAACGTAACATTTTCCATCCCTGGCAGATACTCGTATATTCGTTCCAAGAACACCAATTTGACTTTTTGATTTTTTTTTCAATTTTTTATGCATCAATCTAGCCATAGACCGAGCCAAAAATCATTTCAAAAAAAGTATCAAACCTGAAATTTTTGAATTTTTGATTATACTTGTTATCGATGACCCAAACCACTTTATATCGCTGGAACGCGTTTTTAAATTTCCCTGATTTTCTCGGGTTTGTATATGGTTTCTCAGATCGCATCACATATGGTTGTATTTAGGTTATCCTGTTCCACATTTCTTTTGTTTTTTTCTCATCATTCTGAGATGGTGGCAGTGCTGTATTTATTATTTTGGAAATGACTCTCGTAGTTATGAAATTTTCACTTGATGGTTGAAATATATTTCATTTTACTAACCATTTTTGATCCCTGCACAAAATGCATCTGCTGCGATCGAATCGGCAAATTCACTGTTTACCATTGTGCTACAATTTTTCAGGTTAATAAATGGTAAAAACGTTGTCAATAGGATAGGACTCTGCTTTTCACTTTCAGTAATACCCCAACCAGATACCTACGATTCAAAAAATTCAGACAGTGAATCAATACTTGAACATGGAAATTTTCTCAATTTCATTTTGGTTAACGAGAATGATGTTGAGTAAATACTAACTTTTCCTGTTGCATTTTCTGGAGCAATGTAATGACCTCTAAATGTCAAATCTACACATGCTGGCATAACATTTTGACTGAATGTAATTTTCTCACTTATCCAGAGGATTGCTATGTCTGCAGCATAATGTGTTGTTTGACTAGGGAGTGGCAATGTGTCTGATACAAAAATTTCTCGAATCTTCATAATGGAATGAATAAAATTAATATACCTACATAAAAGTAGTGTATACTCCTTCTAAAATAAGATGTTCACTGGCGCAGCTGACCGTTTCACACTGGTGCAACTCGAAGTTTGTTTGTATGGCCAATCAAACTGTTGTATTCTTTATGTAAACAAAAGTTGACGCAATGTATTATAACTTCTAGATGCACCTTCACTTTTTCGAAAAACTATCCAAAACACTGTGTGGCAGGTTGCGGCGTGAGCATCTTATTTTGAATGGAGTAAAGTTGGTCTTCCAAAAACCAAAGCTGTACGTAATCCATGGAAAAGGTCTCTGGTGAAGTAATATTTACAAATTTTTCTACTCTGAATCAGTTTTATTATTATTTTCTTACCCTCCTACACTGAGAGAAATGAGTAGTACTGATTATGAATTATTTAGTAACTGTTGAGAAATTAGTTAATTTGAACCTCGTATTTTTGATGTTCTGTTTATATCGATGTATCAACTATTGAGAGTATTATAAGACTTCGCTCGATGATATTAAAGATTGAAGTTAGTGGAAACAAAACATGTTTCAACATGTATTTTCTGTATTATTTGTACCCTTGAAAAGTAGTTAGGCTTCCATATTTACTTTGAATATTTTAGTGTCGTTTTCATCCTTGGACGTATAATTAAGAGTATATTTAGCCACCACAACTTCATATTTCTTTGGATCTTCTATACTTTTGGTTTGCTCGTTGATGAAACAATGTGCAGCTAGAAACAAAATAAAACATAATTACAGAAGTGCTAAACGTTACTAGATATTTTAATATTGAATATTGAAGTTGAATTCTTTGTACTCGACATTTAGTCAAAATTTTGTCCGTCCGTGATTTGTCAATGTTATACCTAGGTATGATGACGTCATCATTATTTAGTCAGAATTGTTTGTCCTTTGTCTTTAATGTTATGAAGTTTCACACCACCAAATGATACTGTAGTCTGAATTGTGAGCAACTTTTGCATAAGGCTGGGCTTATTAGCTTTGTCTTTTTTTTGCTCTAGATAACCTTCCAATATATTATGATTAAAAAACTGACAGATTTATGATGCCAAGATTTTCAAGGATATATATAAAATTTGAAAATTTCTGTAAAATCAGTTCAACTCCTTAAGAAAAAACATGTGATTTAAAAAAATTGTGGTTTAAACTTCAAACTTGATTTCCTCAAAAGTAGAATTTCTGAATACAAATTTTCCAATGGCCTTGCCTTATTTAGTGTAGCTTTTGGGATTTCAGAAATATTACTCATATTCTACTTATGAGATTCTGGAAATAACTTCATTGTAGGTATCAACAACTATTCAAAGATCCATATTTTTTTAGATCCATGATCATCTTGTTTTGAAAAAGATGGATTTTGACTAATCAAAACAACAACATACTTAGATTTAGGAAATTGACAATAATAATTTTCAACGCCCAATGTGATTTATTTCTAAAAAGTTTCATTTTCATCCTCTGTATCTTCATCTACATATATACATCCAATCATTAATATAACTACTAGTTTGAATTCGGAGCATAAATTTAGTAGATTTCAATACCCAACAACTGTACAAAAATTGTGACTGTGCAAACATATCAAATTACAGACCAATCAGCTTGACTTCAAACGTGAGTAATAGTTTCTCCAAACTAATTAATGACAGACTATATAACATACTCGACGAGGCACGAGGTACAGAACAAGCAGGTTTTGGGAGAGGTCACTCAACAATAGATCATAACTTCATCATCAATCAATTAATTGAAAAAACTAAAGAATATGATATGGACTTGTACCTGTTATTCATCGATTTTGAAATGGCATTCAACTCAGTTGATTTAACATATTTATGGAGAGCCCTTAGAAGACAGGGGATACTGCAAGATTACATTCATATTTCAGCAGAAATGTACCGAGGTGCAAGAGCCTCAATCAAATTAAACAAAAAGGGTCAAAATTATTTTGGGAACGCAACTCGCACATCTCACAAATATTTTGCAGACGCAATTAACCAATTTGAAAAGTTTGTCCTACCAAATGAGACGCGATTGGAGTTAACATTGCCATGCAAGAAGAGGATAAGCCAACTACTTTCAAAAATTCAATTCCTCTGAGTCCTACCTTCAGTAAAAATATTAGATCCCTGAATGTTACTATCGCATTGCTGAGCAAATAGACCTTAAAGTTCAGGTGCTACGTAAGAAGAAGATATGTGGTAGTCATTTGGCGTGATTTAGGCACTTTGTGCATTTTGCAAAGTGACTATAGGCACTTTGTAAAGTCCTTACTATGCCTTATTGACTTGGGGTAAAAATGATGGAAAGGAATTCTGAGTGGCTTCCAGGTAGGCAGACAACTTCATCTATTATATCGTCATTGACTTCGTACTAGTGGCGATTGAGGTTTTGGGTTCCCATCAACCCTTGATAATGCCTCTCTCACAGGCAATTTGGAAGATATCATTTTTAGCAGGTTTTCACTCAATAACCCTGCTTATTAGAATGGAGTTGATTAGTGAAATAACGATTGGGACTTTGCAAATTTTTCATTTTATAACATGGTATGATGATTACCATCAAAATCCCAAATGCTTCTCTTTTGTCAACGATTACAGACATAATACTAAACGGATTAATAGAAAATTTGGAAGATATGTTGAGAAAGTATAGAATATGGCATGGCTTCTTTGAAATTTGGATTTGATTAGACCAGTACTTTTGGAGTTATTAGGATTTGAAATGTGAGAAAATTTTATTTATGTCATGCTTTGAAGGAAACCCTACTTTTCTAGCTTAACTCGTGGCACTGGGATGTTTGTTTTATGTTCTCTAGCATTAGGTGAATAGGCTCACTTTTTGACTTATAAAAGTTGGATCTCAGACTTTAGTAAAGAGTAGACCTTAACGAGACATCATGAATGCAAAGATGAATTCTTGTTAACACATCAAAATTTGATTTCCCAATACACGAAGAGAAAAAAAGAATTATTATCACTGACCTGAAACAATCAGTTGTGCGGTAATAATAGTACCACCACAAATCAAATCAGTTAGTTTAACGGATCTTTCATAGATAGCAACATGCCACGGTGAACCTCCTCGTTCTTCTGGGTTTTCCATCCTTATTAAAACTTCTGTCTTTCGGGGTCTTCCACAATCTATAACTATGAAAATTGCATCATAAAAATAATATACAGGGTGGTGCATGAGTAGTTGCATCAATGAAAGAACCGCAATGGTGCGTCTTCAGGATGCACCATCGTATTAGCTCTAACTTAGGCTCTGATTGTGTATCCAACCATGTGAGTTTCATATTTTCTACAAAATCAAGTTTGTTTGTATTCAGAATAAAGGAAATATATTTTTAGTTTCTCAGATATTCAAAGTTCACTGGTGTATCCAGTTTTTAAGTACATTGTTCCATCCTCGGATGCGCCTTACATTGTGGGCGCGATCCAGCGCTCTAACTCTTGGTGGTCAGCATATGGCAAATAATTCGTCGCCGCATATTTAACCAATCATTCATAAGAATGGTATTAAATGAGGCCATTGAAATCAAGTAGAGCATTGAAATTGAGTCATGTGCGCGAGTGCGTGGTGTGGTTGTTTTTCCATCTTCTATAATCGCCTAGTTACCTATGCTTCCGATGTTTCTATCACTATTGTTTATCAGTTTGTAATTTGTTTGTAAAGCGCACATTGGGCCCAATTGGCAAAGTAGGTGTACAAAAGTCGAAAATTGAAAGTAAACAAATGAATATACAACATACACTGTTGGATTCAGTATTGTATGCGGTGCATAAAATCACGAAAAAAAGTTTTCAACCCCTTCTGATTGGCTAATAATGTAGGTGAAAGTTGACAAATTTTGAAACCTAAGAAAATTTGTTCTTTAAATAAAAAGTGGTCTAATTGATAACTTTGCTCTTGTTGCTACGTTTGCAGTGATTTGTTTCTTTGTGGAAAAGAGGAGAAAATTCTGTTTATCTATATGGGTAGAGTATTGACATAATTTATGCGGGTACTTACACAATTTTTACTTACAATTGAAATATACATTAATAATCAGAAATTTTCACACATGTTTAGGAAAAAGTTTTTTTGGACTTTTTTGGGCTTTCTAATTTTTCCATGATTGCCTACCCCAATACCTACTGAAAAAATCATTTTGGGTCCCGGCTGCTGCCTTTCCCAGGCCCCAAAGCCTGTTTTTAGCCGTTTTATAACTTATAATATTTCAACAAGCATTTTATTCAAAAACGAGTATTTTTTTTGGCAATGTAAAATAGATACAGACTAATACTACGTACTAACATTTATATTATGTGAATCTAAGTCCAAAAGCTTTACACTCCTGACCAAAAGTATCTAAAATGATAACCCATTTTATGGTAAAGTCAGCCTAGCCAGTTCCCATGTACTAAAAAATATTTTTAGAATTAAAAACTTGCTGCTAGTGTTTGTAGGACTAGGTTGGTTTCAGACTTGAGCTGATGATTAGCTCCTACAATATATGTGTAGATATCTGATTTAGGCTAGTGATGTGCTCCTTCAATATGGCCCATTGATTTTCATAGATCTCATACAAACATTGAAAACAAGCTTTTTTTTCTTCAGAAACCAACATTAGTATTTTTTCTAATTGAAGTACAATAATGATTGAAATCCCCCTTTTCCACCCTTTAAGGGCCCCTAGGGGCTCAATAAGAGATCATATCAAAAAATACTTCAAAAATTGGATTCTACTCCCAAAATTACATGAGGGAGAGATATAAACAGTTGTAAAAATTGAGGAATGAATTTGTTACACCTATTTTCCCAATTTGGCCCATTGTGCAGCGGAAGTTCATCTATGGTATTCTTGAGTTTGGTTATGGTTCTTCATCAACGAAAAGGAATAATTTGAACAATGAAATACCTACTTCCAATTAATTTAATGCTCCTTATTCACTGCGGACATGATGTTACAATTAGGGAGGGCAAAGACAATTGGTAGATCCATTCTGTAGTTTTCCTGACTATAAATATCAAAAAAATGAACACCTAAAATAAAATTGTGAATTTCTACTGACCTGGAACACATTCGGGTAATGGTTTGTCCCATTTGCCATTGAATTGCATATTTTGACCCTTCATTTGCGGACAGGTTTCTAAATTTGAAATAAATATATTGTTCATTTCCATGAGATATCATTATTTTCACATTTTCATATCCAAATATAAGGGAAGTAAAATAGGTACTAACTGTAGCATTTGGAAATTGGTGGATACCATTTTCCATCAAAACAAACGGATTCAGAGGCATTTCCTGCAACTTGTTGGTATCCTTCTTTACATTTGACAGTGACTCGTTCTGCATGATACACTTTTTTACCATCTTCATACCAGCATGTACGTTTATTTATATCATTGGAACATGTAAAAGTATTTTCAATGTATGTAGATGGTAAAATACAATAAGATGCTATCGTTTCAGTTCTGAAAACAATGAAAAAATTGAATATTCAGTGTAGCCATGGCCTCTGTATTTGGATTTATGAACACAATTCGCTTTGCCAAACCCAGCATATGAAAAACAAGTTTAATAGATCTGGAAAGCTATAGTCCGTATGCAACCCGCAACAATTTCACTCATGGACGATTCGGTACGTCAAGGAGAAAGGTAAGGGGAGAATAGTGAAACTAAAAACGTTTTGCGCTTGTTCTGCGTTATGAAATTTGAATACGCAGAACCAATCAAATTAGATAGTGATAAGAATATGAGCTTCGTTACCATGGAGGCACTTTTTTGCGCCGGGGAAATCATGTCTATTCTTATCGTGAACGGACTATACCATATTGTATTTGGTCATGCGCTTCACTAACGTTTATCTCAAGGCTGTACCTACAGGGTTATCTGTTGTCAATGTAAAGAGTAGTTAACCTTTCAACCTTGATACCTTGGTTTATGTTTACTTTTTTTTCTAAGGCTTTTAGACTGATAAGATATACATGACGACGACTAATATTCATGATCATTTATTATGATTTAGTATTAAAAAATGAAGTTTAAACCGTTTTTCAAACTTTATTTTCGTTAATAAAACATGGTGTCAGGTGTTTTTTTGATATTCACCTCTCAGTGCTGAAAGAATGGCTTAAAAAACATCGTCGAGCAGCTGCTTCCATGCCAAAATGTCGTTTGATACTGGCAACGTCACCCAGCAGTGGCGTCTGTTCAAACGTCAGATTTTGTTTTATCCTGACTGTAAGTTTAGTACTGATCAATCAACAGATCGTAAGAAAGTGGGTGTCTTAACGACAGCACTTGGCCATGAAGGAATCGAGATTTTAGGTACGCTTTTTAAGCCTGATGAGCAGCCCTCATGTGATGAAATCATCGAGAAGTTTGATGAATACTGCAACCCGAAGAAAAATACGGTCTTTCAGCGAAGTGTATACTTTTGTCTGGCTCAAAAACCAGAACAGTCTATTGATATGTTCATTTTCGAGCTAAAGAAGCAAGCAACGCTCTGTGAATTCGCTAAGGAGGAACATGATAAGTTACTCCGTGATATGCTTGTTATTGGTATTAGTGATGCTAAGCTTTGAGAGGAACTCCTGCGTGACCCCGAACTAGACTTGACCAAAGCAGTAGAAGCGTGTAAGTGCCATGAACAATCTCAAAACCAAGTATCGCAAATTGTGGCGTCGTCTTCCGCTACGCTCTTATCAGTTGATCAATTAAGCAATAAACGTCGACCAGCAATTGGCAATTCTGTGCCACACTGTCAAAACTGTGGTTATTCACATGGTACTTTTCGTCCCTGCCCAGCAGCCAAGGCCAGTTGCAAGAGGTGTGGTAAGGCAGGTCATTTCTAAAAAGTTTGTCGCTCTTGCCCAGTTACAAAAGCAGTCAAATCAGTTGAGAAACAAGCGGAAGAAGAGTCTGAGCAATATCAAATTGATCTTCTAAAAGTATATGGATGTCGACGCGTAAATCAAGTTAAAGCTGATGACAATGAAGAAAAAGCGTGCTATGTTGCCCTGCCTATTGGAAATACGTTTTGAAAATTCAAGCTTGATACAGCTGCTGAGTGTGATACTCTTTTTGAACAATCGTATCGAATGCTGTCACCTCATCCGCCACTTTTTCCTACTACAAACGTTCTTAAACCAAATCTTGCACCGGTATTTCACCCGCTTGGTGAAATTACTTTCTGGTGTAAGTCCCATCGCCTCAATTTTTTCATTATGCCAGATGATGAAGAAAATCTCCTGGGTTTCAAAACGTGTCGTTGCCTTGATCTCATCAATCGAGTAAGCTATTAATTAATAAATTTTTTACTCGTGACGTTTCTGTTGAAGCTAATAACGATCTGTTCAAGGGCGTTGGTAAAATAGGTACCTGGGAAGAATAAAATTTACGTATATCCAAAAGTGAGTAGTAGCTAAGCGGCCAAGACGTTTCGCATATGCCTTGGTAGACAGGCTTGTAAAGACTTTAAAAGAAATGAATCGTCAGGATGTAATCAAGCGAGTCATGGAGCCAACACCCTGGATATCAAATCTCACCGCTGTTTAAAAAAATAATAATTTTTTATGAGTCTGTCTTGATCCTCAGAGCTTGAACAAAGCAATTCAAATTCCTAAATATGCAATCCCAAAAACTGATGACATATTAGTAAAGTTAGCTAATAAAACGTTGTTCACAGTTCTCAAACTGAAGACTGGCTTTTGGCATATGGAACTCGATGAAGAGTCATCTTAACTCACCACGTCCAATAGTCCGCTTGGCCGTTTTTGTTCTAAAAGACTGTGCTTTGGAATAAACTGCACCCCAGAAATGTTAATGGCAGAAATGATGCGAATTTTTGGTGACATCGAAAATGTTTCACCTTACTTTGATGACTTGATTATTGCAACTGAAACTGACGAAGAACATGATGTTGCACTCACAGGCTTGTAATTATAATGTCAAATTCAATCCTGACAAACTGCAATTTAAGAAACCAAGCGTGCAGTTTTTGGGGCCGGTTATTTCAGCACAGGGTATGAAGCCTGCCTACAAACATGTTCGTGCCCTGGTAGAATTACTAATACCAACAGATAAATCTGCTGTCCTGCGATTTTTTGAATTTGTTAAATTTTCAGCCAGATTCCTGCCCATTGTATCACACCTCACAGCCAATTTGCGCCAGCTTACTCGAAAAGATGTGGAGTTTCAGTGGACTGCAGCATACCAAGACGAGTTCCAACACATTTAGAAACTCATCGTACCTGAACCAATCTTGACATTTTTTGATTCTAAGAAACCGGTGGTCATTCAAACGGATAGCTCAAAAGATGGTCTTGGTTCAGTGCTATTGCAAGATGATAACCCCATCGCATTTGTTTCCAGGGCTCTGACTGCTGCAGAAGTTTGCTATTTGCAAATTGAAAAATAACTTTTCGCCATTGTTTTTGCAATTGAAAGATTTCCTGAATATGTGTATGGTATCCCAGTCCTGGTGCACTCAGATCATCGCCCACTGGAGTCAATTTTGAAGACGGACTTGGACAAAGTTTCCAGTTGCCTGCAACAATTGAGACTACGCCTGCCGAAGTATAATGTGATGGTGCAGTATATGCCTGGAAAGAAAGTTTTGGTGGCGGATGCATTCTCTCTGGCATACTTGATAGACCGACGCGTTGGAATATGTTTACAGGCCTTTTTTAACAGTAAGCTCCTTCCATATACTAAATATTCAAAGGTTGGTAGGCACAATGGCATAAACTGAAGGCTTGGTACAGAGGAGAAAATCATTTGAATAGTCTAGTCACAAATAGGCAAAAATTATTTCAAGCTTTGAAATATAGATCTTCTTGAAATTCTGGAGATATGAAAGGAGACATCCTCATATTTGGAGGTTGAACGCTTCATATCTGAGTGTGGTTTAAGTGATGAGGTCACAACATTTTGTTTTCTTATTCTCTGTCAGCCTTGCTCTTCGATACATTATAATTATTCGGTAGTATATAACTATTTAATCATTACCAGTATGGATATGATGAATATTTCAAGAAACTCACTTACTTGGTATTATTTTGACATACTTCAGGTTTTTCATCATCCGAATTCAGACAGTTCGCATATCCATCACACAAAAGTTCCTTTGCCAAACACTGACCATCTTTGCAGTGAAATTCATCTGGTGAACAGCTATGAGAAAATGATTGGAATCAGTTTGTATCAGTCTTAGAGATGCGGGATCAAAAAAATTGTTTTCATTTACTGACTATTAAAGAACTCAAATTCTCTCTAGTTTTGTCAGAACTCTTAAATATCGAACGTGTATGAAGGAAAATGCATGGCCTGAGATGATCATGAGCACTGAGTGTTATCCCTGACACTTATATGAGGCATTAGAAAATTTTGAGCATCAGGAGGACAGGCCCAACAATTTTTTCATCAGTTTTTTTTTAAAGACAAGTGCGCAAGTATGTGCTCTGCTGAACACTCAACTCATGGACCTCTGTGTATGAGAAAGTTTCAATGCCTTGAGCTCATGCGCTTCTCTGACGCTTATCTCAAGGCTGTACCTTCAGGGTTATCTGTTGTCAGTACGGTGTGCAATGATTCGCTTCTAATGCCTCTTCAGAGTTAGCAGATTATATCTCATTGTCACAAAATAGGAATTATTTATTGTGATATAAGTATATATTAGGTACTGATATTGCAATCATCTATTATTGTATTTATATGTAGACAATACAAGTTAACATACCTGTTATTTTGACACAATGCAGGTGCTTCATCATCTCCATCATAACAATTTATTACGCCGTCACATAAATATTCCTGCTCTAAGCATACACCGCTTGCACAATGAAATGCATCTGCCTTACATCTGAATGAAAGCACACAAGCACACCCTAATGATTCATTTAAGTACTTAAAATTGATTATGTATTGGCAGAATTTAAAATGATGAACACTGAAGAATAATTCTCTGTAAAAAGTCAATGAATTTACTTTGCTAAAGTGAGGTGATTGGGTGGAAGAGGGGGCGCA
This sequence comes from Parthenolecanium corni, assembly GCA_038050395.1. Classification (NCBI taxonomy): domain Eukaryota; kingdom Metazoa; phylum Arthropoda; class Insecta; order Hemiptera; family Coccidae; genus Parthenolecanium; species Parthenolecanium corni. The sequence goes on from JBBCAQ010000002.1 coordinate 1,088,694, forward strand.
AAAACTGCTTCCCTTTTAAGAGGGTGCAGTTATTAATCAATTTACCTGAAATGGTGCGTGTGTGTGTGTGTGTGTGTGTGTGTGTGTGTGCGTGTGTGTGTGTGTGTGTGCGTGCGTGCGTGCGTGCGTGCGCGTGCGCGTGTATCAGCATAAAATGAAGGAACGGGTCAAATTTGGAGTAAAATAATTCAATAGTTTAGTCACAAATAGGAAGAAACTCGGTTTAGAATGGCAGATAAGTACTGTAGAAGGTGCAGTTTTCAATCAATCATGTCAATACTGAGTTGGTAGGAACAATGACATAAACTGAAGGATTGTTACAAAGAAGCAAATCAGTTCAATAGTTGAGTCACAAATAAGTAAAAATTTGTTCAAACGTATAGGTAGGTTTGAAATATATGTAGGTCTTCTTGCAATGCTGCAGATATGAGAGGGAATATCATCATATTTGGAGGTTGAACGCTTCATATCTGAGTGTGGTTTAAGTGATGAGGTCTCAACATTTTGTTTTCATATTCTCTGTCTGCCTTGCTCTTCGATACATTATAATTATTTGGTAGTATATAACTATTTAGTCATTACCGGTATGGATATGATGAATATTTCAAGAAACTCACTTACTTGGTATTATTTTGACATACTTCAGGTTTTTCATCATCCCCATCCAGACAGTTTGTATATCCGTCACACAAAAGTTCCTTTGCTAAACACTGACCACTTTTGCAGTAAAATTTATCTGGAGAACAGCTATGAGAAAATGATTGGAATCAGTTTGTATCAGTCTTGGATATGCCCGATCAAAAAAATTAATTTCATTTGCTGACTCTGAAAGAACTCAAATTTTCTCTAGTCCGGTCAGAGCCCTGTATGATGGAATATGCATGGCCATGAGATGGATTGTGAGCGCTGAGCATTATCACTGACGCTTACATTAAGAATTTAAAAATTTCAATATTGTGAGCGTCAGGAGGAGTATTCGATCACTGGTTTAATCCGTTTCCTTTTTTTTTTGTGAAATTTGCGCAAGTAAGTGCTCTGCACTCTGCTGAACACTCAACTCTTAGATACCTTATATATGAGAAAGTGTCATTGCTTTGAGCTTATGCGCTTCTCCAACGCTCATCTCAAGACTGTACCTTCAGGGTTATCTGTTGTCAATACATCAAGCAGTGATACCCTTTTATTGCCTCTTCAGAGTTACCAGATTATACTTCTTTGTACTATAATAGGTATTATTTATTGTAATATAAGTATAAACTAGGTACTGACAATGCAATTACATATTTTTATATTTATTTGTAGTCAATGCAAGTCAACATACCTTTTATTTTTACACAATGCAGGTGCTTCATCATCCCTATCATAACAATCTGTATAGCCATCACATAATCTATTCCGGTTTATGCATGCGCCACTTGCACAATGAAATTGACCTGCCTTACATCTGAATGGAAACACACACTAATGATTCATTTTTTTACTCGAAATTGATTATGTATTGTTAAATTGTAATGATAAAAGCTGAAGAATAATTGTCTGTAAAAAATTGATCAATTTACTTCACTAAATGGAGGTGATTGATTGGAGGAGGGGGGAGTAAAACCCGCTTCACGAAGGCTTGTAAGCATTTGAGAAAGCGCAGGTGTTCATCAATTTACCTGAAATGTTGTGGGTATGTGTGTATATCAGCATAAAATGAAAGAATGTTTCAAATTTGGTGGGAAATTGTTGAATACTTTAGTCACAAATAGGAAAAAATCCTGTTTAGAATGGCACATAAGAACTTTAGAGGGTGCAGTTTTCAATCAATGGTGTCAGAACTGAGTTGCTTTGAATATTTAGTATAATGGAACGAGCTTCCCCACTGCTTCTCATTGTTTATTTCCTTATCAGCTCTGTTCACATAGGGCAAGAAATGTCAGTCGCATTCTGCTTTTTAGGCGGGAAGTTTGTTTTGAGTTCGAATTATTGTGATTATTTCGAGTTATTTGTTTTCATCTGGTCGTTCTAAATGGGATTATACGCTCAATTATGCCCCGAAAAATCAAAAAAATTAAAAAACTTTTTCTTCCATCTTGATTCGATCACGCGACCTCCAGCTTACTACAAATATACCGTTTTTATGAACACCGATTGTCATAATGCAAAGCAGAATGCAACTGACGCATTGGAATATGTTTACAGGCGTTTTTTATTAGTAAGCTCCTTCCATTTACTAAATATTCAAAGGTTGGTAGGAACAATGGCATAAACTGAAGGCTTGGTACAAAGGAGAAAATCATTTGAATAGTCTAGTCACAAATAGGCAAAAATTATTTCAAGCTTTGAAATATAGATCTTCTTGAAATTCTGGAGATATGAAAGGAAACATCCTCATATTTGGAGGTTGAACGCTTCATATCTGAGTGTGGTTTAAGTGATGAGGTCTCAACATTTTGTTTTCTTATTCTCTGTCAGCCTTGCTCTTCGATACATTATAATTATTTGGTAGTATATAACTATTTAATCATTACCAGTATGGATATGATGAATATTTCAAGAAACTCACTTACTTGGTATTATTTTGACATACTTCAGGTTTTTCATCATCCGAATTCAGACAGTTCGCATATCCGTCACACAAAAGTTCCTTTGCCAAACACTGACCATCTTTGCAGTGAAATTCATCTGGTGAACAGCTATGAGAAAATGATTGGAATCAGTTTGTATCAGTCTTAGAGATGCGGGATCAAAAAAATTGTTTTCATTTACTGACTATTAAAGAACTCAAATTCTCTCTAGTCTTGTCAGAACTCTTAAATATCGAACGTGTATGAAGGAAAATGCATGGCCTGAGATGATCATGAGCACTGAGTGTTATCCCTGACACTTATATGAGGCATTAGAAAAGTTTGAGCATCAGGAGGAGAGGCCCAACAATTTTTTCATCAGTTTTTTTTTTAAAGACAAGTGCGCAAGTATGTGCTCTGCTGAACACTCAACTCATGGACCTCTGTGTATGAGAAAGTTTCAATGCCTTGAGCTCATGCGCTTCTCTGACGCTTATCTCAAGGCTGTACCTTCAGGGTTATCTGTTGTCAGTACGGTGTGCAATGATTCGCTTCTAATGCCTCTTCAGAGTTAGCAGATTATATCTCATTGTCACAAAATAGGAATTATTTATTGTGATATAAGTATATATTAGGTACTGATATTGCAATCATCTATTATTGTATTTATATGTAGACAATACAAGTTAACATACCTGTTATTTTGACACAATGCAGGTGCTTCATCATCTCCATCATAACAATTTATTACGCCGTCACATAAATATTCCTGCTCTAAGCATACACCGCTTGCACAATGAAATGCATCTGCCTTACATCTGAATGAAAGCACACAAGCACACCCTAATGATTCATTTAAGTACTTAAAATTGATTATGTATTGGCAGAATTTAAAATGATGAACACTGAAGAATAATTCTCTGTAAAAAGTCAATGAATTTACTTTGCTAAAGTGAGGTGATTGGGTGGAAGAGGGGGCGCAAAAACTGCTTCCCTTTTAAGAGGGTGCAGTTATTAATCAATTTACCTGAAATGGTGCGTGTGTGTGTGTGTGTGTGTGTGTGTGTGTGTGTGTGTGTGTGTGTGTGCGTGTGTGTGTGTGTGTGCGTGCGTGCGTGCGTGCGTGCGCGTGCGCGTGTATCAGCATAAAATGAAGGAACGGGTCAAATTTGGAGTAAAATAATTCAATAGTTTAGTCACAAATAGGAAGAAACTCGGTTTAGAATGGCAGATAAGTACTGTAGAAGGTGCAGTTTTCAATCAATCATGTCAATACTGAGTTGGTAGGAACAATGACATAAACTGAAGGATTGTTACAAAGAAGCAAATCAGTTCAATAGTTGAGTCACAAATAAGTAAAAATTTGTTCAAACGTATAGGTAGGTTTGAAATATATGTAGGTCTTCTTGCAATGCTGCAGATATGAGAGGGAATATCATCATATTTGGAGGTTGAACGCTTCATATCTGAGTGTGGTTTAAGTGATGAGGTCTCAACATTTTGTTTTCATATTCTCTGTCGGCCTTGCTCTTCGATACATTATAATTATTTGGTAGTATATAACTATTTAGTCATTACCGGTATGGATATGATGAATATTTCAAGAAACTCACTTACTTGGTATTATTTTGACATACTTCAGGTTTTTCATCATCCCCATCCAGACAGTTTGTATATCCGTCACACAAAAGTTCCTTTGCTAAACACTGACCACTTTTGCAGTAAAATTTATCTGGAGAACAGCTATGAGAAAATGATTGGAATCAGTTGGTATCAGTCTTGGATATGCCCGATCAAAAAAATTAATTTCATTTGCTGACTCTGAAAGAACTCAAATTTTCTCTAGTCCGGTCAGAGCCCTGTATGATGGAATATGCATGGCCATGAGATGGATTGTGAGCGCTGAGCATTATCACTGACGCTTACATTAAGAATTTAAAAATTTCAATATTGTGAGCGTCAGGAGGAGTATTCGATCACTGGTTTAATCCGTTTCCTTTTTTTTTTGTGAAATTTGCGCAAGTAAGTGCTCTGCACTCTGCTGAACACTCAACTCTTAGATACCTTATATATGAGAAAGTGTCATTGCTTTGAGCTTATGCGCTTCTCCAACGCTCATCTCAAGACTGTACCTTCAGGGTTATCTGTTGTCAATACATCAAGCAGTGATACCCTTTTATTGCCTCTTCAGAGTTACCAGATTATACTTCTTTGTACTATAATAGGTATTATTTATTGTAATATAAGTATAAACTAGGTACTGACAATGCAATTACATATTTTTATATTTATTTGTAGTCAATGCAAGTCAACATACCTTTTATTTTTACACAATGCAGGTGCTTCATCATCCCTATCATAACAATCTGTATAGCCATCACATAATCTATTCCGGTTTATGCATGCGCCACTTGCACAATGAAATTGACCTGCCTTACATCTGAATGGAAACACACACTAATGATTCATTTTTTTACTCGAAATTGATTATGTATTGTTAAATTGTAATGATAAAAGCTGAAGAATAATTGTCTGTAAAAAATTGATCAATTTACTTCACTAAATGGAGGTGATTGATTGGAGGAGGGGGGAGTAAAACCCGCTTCACGAAGGCTTGTAAGCATTTGAGAAAGCGCAGGTGTTCATCAATTTACCTGAAATGTTGTGGGTATGTGTGTATATCAGCATAAAATGAAAGAATGTTTCAAATTTGGTGGGAAATTGTTGAATACTTTAGTCACAAATAGGAAAAAATCCTGTTTAGAATGGCACATAAGAACTTTAGAGGGTGCAGTTTTCAATCAATGGTGTCAGAACTGAGTTGCTTTGAATATTTAGTATAATGGAACGAGCTTCCCCACTGCTTCTCATTGTTTATTTCCTTATCAGCTCTGTTCACATAGGGCAAGAAATGTCAGTCGCATTCTGCTTTTTAGGCGGGAAGTTTGTTTTGAGTTCGAATTATTGTGATTATTTCGAGTTATTTGTTTTCATCTGGTCGTTCTAAATGGGATTATACGCTCAATTATGCCCCGAAAAATCAAAAAAATTAAAAAACTTTTTCTTCCATCTTGATTCGATCACGCGACCTCCAGCTTACTACAAATATACCGTTTTTATGAACACCGATTGTCATAATGCAAAGCAGAATGCAACTGACGCATTGGAATATGTTTACAGGCGTTTTTTATTAGTAAGCTCCTTCCATTTACTAAATATTCAAAGGTTGGTAGGAACAATGGCATAAACTGAAGGCTTGGTACAAAGGAGAAAATCATTTGAATAGTCTAGTCACAAATAGGCAAAAATTATTTCAAGCTTTGAAATATAGATCTTCTTGAAATTCTGGAGATATGAAAGGAAACATCCTCATATTTGGAGGTTGAACGCTTCATATCTGAGTGTGGTTTAAGTGATGAGGTCTCAACATTTTGTTTTCTTATTCTCTGTCAGCCTTGCTCTTCGATACATTATAATTATTTGGTAGTATATAACTATTTAATCATTACCAGTATGGATATGATGAATATTTCAAGAAACTCACTTACTTGGTATTATTTTGACATACTTCAGGTTTTTCATCATCCGAATTCAGACAGTTCGCATATCCGTCACACAAAAGTTCCTTTGCCAAACACTGACCATCTTTGCAGTGAAATTCATCTGGTGAACAGCTATGAGAAAATGATTGGAATCAGTTTGTATCAGTCTTAGAGATGCGGGATCAAAAAAATTGTTTTCATTTACTGACTATTAAAGAACTCAAATTCTCTCTAGTCTTGTCAGAACTCTTAAATATCGAACGTGTATGAAGGAAAATGCATGGCCTGAGATGATCATGAGCACTGAGTGTTATCCCTGACACTTATATGAGGCATTAGAAAAGTTTGAGCATCAGGAGGAGAGGCCCAACAATTTTTTCATCAGTTTTTTTTTTAAAGACAAGTGCGCAAGTATGTGCTCTGCTGAACACTCAACTCATGGACCTCTGTGTATGAGAAAGTTTCAATGCCTTGAGCTCATGCGCTTCTCTGACGCTTATCTCAAGGCTGTACCTTCAGGGTTATCTGTTGTCAGTACGGTGTGCAATGATTCGCTTCTAATGCCTCTTCAGAGTTAGCAGATTATATCTCATTGTCACAAAATAGGAATTATTTATTGTGATATAAGTATATATTAGGTACTGATATTGCAATCATCTATTATTGTATTTATATGTAGACAATACAAGTTAACATACCTGTTATTTTGACACAATGCAGGTGCTTCATCATCTCCATCATAACAATTTATTACGCCGTCACATAAATATTCCTGCTCTAAGCATACACCGCTTGCACAATGAAATGCATCTGCCTTACATCTGAATGAAAGCACACAAGCACACCCTAATGATTCATTTAAGTACTTAAAATTGATTATGTATTGGCAAAATTTGAAATGATGAACATTGAAGAATAATTCTCTGTAAAAAGTCAATGAATTCACTTTGTTAAAGTGAGATGATTGAGCCAAGGAGGGGGCGCAAAAATTGCTTCTCCAAGGCTTGTAAGCTTTTGAGAGGGCGCAGTTATTAATCAATTTACCTGAAATGATGTGTGTGTGTGTCTGCGCGTGCGCGCGTGTGTGTGTCAGCATAAAATGAAGGAACGGATCAAATTTGGAGTAAAATAATTCAATAGTTTAGTCACAAATAAGTCAAAATTTGTTCAAACGTATAGGTAGGTTTGAAATATATGTAGGTCTTCTTGCAATGCTGCAGATATGAGAGGGAATATCATCATATTTGGAGGTTGAACGCTTCATATCTGAGTGTGGTTTAAGTGATGAGGTCTCAACATTTTGTTTTCATATTCTCTGTCAGCCTTGCTCTTCGATACATTATAATTATTTGTTATTATATAACTATTTAATCATTACCGGTATGGATATGATGAATATTTCAAGAAACTCGCTTACTTGGTATTATTTTGACACACTTCAGGTTTTTCATCATCCCCATCCTGACAGTTTGTATATCCGTCACACAAAAGTTCCTTTGCTAAACACTGACCACTTTTGCAGTGAAATTTATCTGGTGAACAGCTATGAGAAAATGATTGGAATCAGTTTGTATCAGTCTTGGATATGCCCGATCAAAAAAATTAATTTCATTTGCTGACTCTGAAAGAACTCAGATTTTCTCTAGTCTTGTGACTAGGCTATTCCTATTATCAAGATTTATAGTTATTGTGTGATAGTACATCAAGTGATGATACCCTTCGAATGCATCTTTGGAATTAGCAGATTATGAAGCTTTCCACTAATCAGTGTTTTCCTTCCTCTTTCTCTTTGAAAAATGATAAAGGCGGGAATGATAAAAATAATAATTATCACTTTCTCTTATCCTTCATAAATCAAGGGCGTATATTATGTTAATCTCTCTAGCGGTACAAGAAACATATTCAGGAGTGGCACAAGTGGGCCATTTCAGCATTGCCCTATACACAAATGGCACAATTGGGCCATTTTGGCCCGCTCTTCATTATGTTGGCATCGCCCTATACACAAGTGGTATAAATGGACCATTTTGACCCATCCCTAATTATGTTACCCCGGTAATTCCCCGCAATAAGACACTAAGGTAACATTTTCCATTCGAGCTTTACTTCTAGATATTATATTAAATTCACTTACGTGTCTCTTTTGAAGATCAGGTGACTGGATTTGCTGAAGGAATTTTCTATTCCTGCAATGAAACAAGGAGCATCAGATTTTGAACGTATTAGTAAATAAAACACCTGTACTTGCCTACTTTTATCCTAGATCAACTATCTTCATTTTCCTTCTAGCTGTGAAAAGAGCTGGTCAGTATTAGATTTTTGACCATAGTTCAAAGTTTATTCTTATTAGCTAATTGCAGAAATTGATTTATCTTAATTTATTTCAACTTTAAATATTTCTCTAGAGGTAGGTGATGACAATTGGTTGAACTTTTTTGATTAAATTTTTTGGAATGAATAAGTTGCAATGTCTATCATCAAATCTAAGAAGGACACCTACAAGCTTTTAGATACTGCCTACATTGAGACGAGAAAATTCAGGCATTCCTTCAAAAACAAATATTCCAGCGCAGCTACCCTCGCTAGAAAAGCAGGTTTTGAAATAGACCTATAGCGGTTTTATTGAACCGATAAACTCTAGTTGCGGTCAGATTCATATGGAAAGTACTAGTTGCAGTTGTGGCCCTGAGGAGTAGGTACGAGTTGCGGTTACAGGCCAAAAATGAGATTTATAAGTTGCGGTCATGCAGTGTTTGAGATTACTTCAACCAATTTTGAAAATAAAATTGAGCTAGAAAATTTATGACCAACGAGAGTATTACGAAAGTTTGAGCATCTCTCACAATAATCATCAAGTGATAAGAATAAGTTATGTTATTTATTTTGATTTTGAAATCACATTTTCCATACATTTCTGTTGTGTGGAATTGGAAATTATTAGATGCCAAAGTATTAGTTTAAATTTGTGGGCAAGAAAATACAAAATTTAAATATTATACAAATATAATGTTAGTCAACAAATGTAATTTGTAGACTCTTTTTATTCAATTTAGACATGTTCAGTCGTTTTTATTTTCATACTCATTATTCCCTTCTCACCCATATTATCGTATTTATTTACTTCAGAGTGACGACTGAGTCTTTCAAATTCATAAAACTAGTTACTCACCATGCTCTCATCAGCTATGAAGCTTATCTTACCGACCGCAACTAGTTTCCACCTGTGAACGCAACTAGTACATAGTATTTTTCATACGTGACCGCAACTAGTATATGACCGGCGGCGTCAGTTTTTCTCCTCTGACTGCAACTAGTATTCATCCTTATGAACCACTAAAATGTATGAATAAATTGAGTAAAAAATTGATTTCTATCGGAAACCTGCCAGCAAGTTTAAAAGAAATGAACCATGTATGCACAGCTCCTTTGTCTCACTTTCCCCACCCCACCCCTTTTTATTTCCTTTTTATTTTAAGACATGCCCGCTGCTTTTGCTACTTGCCGGAACTGACGAGCCAAACTGGTTCCATTGCATTGCCTGGGGTGGAACAACGAGGACGGAAGCTAGCGGCAACATTTCTTTACAACCGACTGATGGCAGGAGGAAATGGGCGGTAAGATAAGAAACGCTTTAAAAGTTGAGTCACCTCACTTTGTCCCTCGTACCCATGTGGGTTTATTGGGAGAAGTGAGATGACACAACCTAACGCTTGAAAAGAAAAAGCTGAAAGTACTCCAACACTTTTTTTTTTGCGTTGACAGGCACCCGTGGCATTCACGGCAACCCCACCCCACCAAAAATTTTGCACCACTATACAAATCAGGGAAGCGAGTCTTCCTAGAAGCACGTACCTAGTCACAAATTAAGGCGCGCGAAGCAAGCACTGTCCCATAAAGCTGTCTTCTTTGTAAGCACGTGGCTGCACAAAAGATGCCAGATACGCTGGCCGAAGTAACTAGAACGTAAACAATTTTTTGTTTCCACCCCCAAATTTCACCTCTTAACGTTTAAAAATAATAAAAATTGTATTTTCTCGACTTGACCAAATTGACGGGTATAGGACAATTCGCCGGTGACGGGCAATTCGCTGCCGACAACTCGCCACCCGGATAATTCGCCGACCATAATTCGCCGCCTAGACAATTCGCCGCCAGATGAACAAAATTTTTATTTCATGTTTCATCTTCATGATTTAAGATAAGGAGTATGTGATGACCGTTTTGTAGTGTTTTTTTTTCCAGTTTATAACGTTTTCAAGTCAGTATCAATTGTACAGTTCGTCACCCGGAGTGACGGAGCAATTTCCGCTGTATGATTCTGAGCTGAGTACTTGTCGTATTTTGATTTTTGGCCATTGTAGGGTGTTGAACCAATTATCAACCTCTCGTTATTGGTTTGATGACGGCACATTTTCAATTACCCCGCCTCTGATATAAATTTTATTTACATTTTGAAATATTTCATTTGATGGCGAATTGTCCCAGCGGCAAATTGTCTGGGTGGCGAGTCGCCGTCGGCGAACTGTCCGGTCCCCCAAACTCACAATGTTCAATAGATTGTAATAAGGACAAAAATGAATTTTATAAAAATTCTAACGCAGGAAGCCTTACTGGAAACGCAGGTTTTCAATTGATAGTACAGGGGTGTCATGAACCTTAAGAAAAGCATCGATTTTTGGCTACATTTGGTGTAAATTTCAACCCTATTGGTTCGGCCATTCGTCTGTTCTCGCGTTCAAAAGAATATATGGTCGTGGAGGGCGTAAGAAAAAAAATGTTCAAGAAACACGGTGAACAAGGAAAGCGCACATTGGGGGAAATTTTAAAAAGAAAGTGCACAAAAAAACAAAGAAAAATGCGCACAAGAAAATACTAAAAATTTGTCAAGGAAAGCGCACAGTTACCTAAGTAATGGAAGGTTTCTTCTCCTAAATTGCTCAATCAAATGCGATGGAAAAAGAATAAGGAAAAGCTGGCCGATTGAAATTAATTTGAAAATTTGCAACTTTCCGTGGTTGAAAATGTTATGCGATATTTGATAGAATTTTGAGAGTAAAAAAAATGTTGGTATTTATATTATAGAAAGAGTGAAATTGGAATTTAATAGATCTCGCTGGAATTGAATAGTAGAATAAAAATAATACGAAAATATTTTTATTCTTACTTTGGGGAATTACTTTTCCATAATCTCAACTCTTTATTTAGAAAATTCATTTTTTTTATTATTCTTCTTGTATCATAGACTTACTGCAAGTGTCACGGAGACAATTTTTTCTTTTTTTTGAGACAGAGAGAACCAAATATAATATTATGTATAACCCAAATGTCAAATATTTCGATTTTCTGGAATTTTAAATTTCAATGAAAAGCTTGGAGTGAATCTTGGTAAAAGTTTCTGTCAGTCCTAAAAAAATGGAGTCGTGTTTCACCAAGAGATTAGATGATAAATTTGAAAAAGTGCCAAAATAAGGTTGATTTTTGTGCGCTTTCCTTATCTTTTTTCCTCTCTCATTTGATGCGCTTTCCTTGATAAATAAATTCAACAAAAATGCCTACATTGTGCGCTTTCCTAATGCAGCCAAAGAAACAGTAAAATGCGAGATGGGTATTTTTGGAATCTGGAGATCATGAAATAAATAACTACACATATGATGGTCTCGTGCCCTATTGTGAAAGTCAGATCAAAATTGGATTATCCGTCGAAAACCTGCTAAAAATAATTTATAGTGTGTCTCTCTGGCCAGCAAAAACAGAAGTGAAGAAGGCTCAAAAATTGATTTACCTCATCACCTTCGTTTAAACTCCTGAAAAACCCGGTGAGCTTCCAGATAAAAATCTGGAAAGCCCACCAGTATTTTATCAGGGCCAAAGACGGAGGAAATGAGACAATCAAAGAGATGTCAATCTTCAGGGAAACAGTACATTACTGATAATTTAATTTAGAACAAGGAGAATAGAAAGACCCAAAATATGAGAAGCACATAAGTTTACTTGAACAAAAAAGCTTCTAAAATATTCTCTTTGGAAATCGAGTTCGGGATTTTACCAAAAATAAATACTTCCGTAACAATAGAAATAGAAAAATCCAACAGATGATCCTAGCTTGAACAAAATAATTTGAAAAGATAAGAGATGATTAGAATTTTCCAAAGAACATTCCTTTCTGAATTTTTAATTGACAATATATTCACAGAACAAAAGGTTTTCTAGAATCTTCTCTTTTCAAATACTAACTGGGTTTTTTCAAGATAAATTTTAGTATTGAATTCCTTATAAGAGTAATTTTAACGAGGGGTTTTTTTCTGAGATAGCTTATCATTTGAATTGCGAAGGAAAAATTGAAACTTCTTATACTCAAAAAATGGTTTCTGACTTGATAAAATAATTGGAATATGATAAGCCGTGCGGGTTTTTTCTTTTCTGTGTCTGATTGAAGTTTTAGCACAGAGAAGCAAACAGCGAAAAAAATTTGTACGTTCTTAAAGAGTTGAAAAATAATGTTCCTATGGTAGTCAGAGGGCATCACAGCTCTAATTCCCGTCTTGCATAGCAGTGTTCAAATAATACATATTATTGAAAATTCCAACTTTGAAGCTTTTCTTTAAAATTTTTGAATTTACGGACTCTTGGTACTAGGGGGGCAAGAAGAGGCGCAGCTCCCTAATGCCACGCTGGTAGATTAGTGACATATGAATTGTGGAAATAAGTGGAAGCTAGGTAATTTTTTAGATCGTTGCATTTCTCTTCCTTTTTTGAGATTTTTAGCAAGTTTTCGAAGAAAACCAGCTCTTAGTAGCCGATCTGACAGTCATTTGGGGGGAGGGGTTGGGAGATGGTCACTTTTTTCATTTTATAACCCAAAAATAAGTTTCCCTTGAAAATTAGCGATTCGTATAACTTTATATATGTCGTAGTTAATATTGATAACCAGATATTATAGATAATTCCTATTCATTTTTTATTTTACCGGGATTTTCGAAATTTCCGATTTTTTCCCAATATTGCCTGGGCCAAACAAAGAATGATCCGATTTTCAATGCTATATTAATAATGCCAGCCGGAACCGGAGGACAAAATAGATGAAAAAACGGAAACGGAAAATACCTAAGATAATATACATTTTACCTAAAGAAAGAGTTAGGCAAAATACATTTACATGAGACATCTAAAATCGGATGTAAACTTAGTCATCATAATGTAGACTATCTAGACCAATTTAATAATACCTAAACAAAATAGACAATATTATGTAGACTATCTAGACTATTTTAATAATACCTAGACTATGTAAAGAATGACCAGTCAAAATTCAAAATATATGGAATTTATCAAAATACTAGACAATATATTTTATAAAGAAATATTGAAATTGGATCGAATTTCAAACATTATCACAATAAATGAAGAACGAGATTGGGATGAGTATTTAAATAAACTGTACGCATATGATATCAGTTTTGTCAGGTAAGGTAAGACAAATATTATTATTACACTTTAATACCACTAGCAATAACAATAAGAAAATAAACGTGACAGCTTAAACAAAAATAAACACAAATTTTCTACAAAGAAAAAATAAGCTGTGTAATAAATCATAGTCCAGATAGACGAGAGAACGTTATTAAATTGTCACCACCCACCTCCCCTACCCCCACATCATATGACACTCTAATAAACTGTTTTCTGAATTTTGTCTAGGCAATATAATTTTCAACTAGATGTAATTGAAATTGTCTAGATTCTCTACATAAAAAATTTGTATAATCCATTTTATGAATTTTGTCTAGGTAATCTTAACATGGTCTAGATAGTCTACATATTCATTTGTAAATTTACATCAGGTTTTTTTATTTTCTATATTTCTCATTTGGACTATATCTTCTGGTTGGCAATTTGTATGTTGAGAATAAATACTACAAAAAAAAATACTTCTAATAAAACTTGAAGCTGGTTCATATTATTAACGTTTTATTCCGCAACATTCTAACGTACATACTAAGACTGAACAAAAAAGGACGGCAGAACGAAACCCGCTCGCTGACGACAACATTCATGAAAAAAAGATAAGAGAGGGTGCACAAAAATACGTGAACATAAAATCCCCCACAAAAAAAAGAGGTAAAATCGAAACATTAAATAAAATATAGCCCCAACCGAAATTGCGAAAGGTTGGAATACATGCATACTAAAAAAAATAAAAAATCAAAATGAATACATATATACGAAAAACAAAAATAAAAGAGTTTAAAAATTGACAAAAAATTGACTAGAGAAAAGGAGGCTCTTCTAATTCGCTCTCAGTTGGTAGTTTGACGAGATAACAGACGTCTCTGATTTTGATGGCTCTTTGAGCATCAATTACATTGACATTTCTGACCTATCCTCCTCTGTCTGGCATGACTTCGCAGACTCTTGCTAGTTTCCATCGAGCTGGGGGGCTCAAATCATCTTTTAGAAGCACTACATCATTAACGACCAAATTAGTGGTTGGTGTTTCCCACTTTGTACGCTGTTGGAGTTGGTTGAGATAATCACGCCTCCAAACATGCCAGAAGGTCTCTGTTAGTTTTTTAACGTGTCCAAACCGTGCGGACAATTTGACAGGTGACATCTCTGGTTCGGGCAACTTGGTTATTGACCGGCCGATTAAGAAATGGGCTGGCGTTAGTGTAATTACGTTTGGTACACCAGTCTTGGCAACCAGAGGCCTCGAATTGAGTATGGCCTCGATTTGAGTATGGCCTCGATTTGAGCAAAATAAGTGGTGAAACATTCAAAATTGAGAACTTGTTCACCAATGGTTCAATGCATATGATGTTTGGCGGACTTCACAGCCACTTCCCATATACCTCCTCGATGAGGTGCTCTTGGTGGGTTGAATTGCCATGAAATACCATTATTAGCTACAAAGTCGCTAATTTTGGGTTCGGCAAATGACAAATGACTGGCGGTTCCACGAAAATTTGTACCATTATAAGACCAAACAGTATGAGGCAAACCGCGTCGTGCAATGAACCGCTGGAAGACAGCTAGGAAAGCTTCAGTGCTGAGCCCAGAGGCTACTTCAATATGCACAGCTTTTATGGCAAAGCAAACAAACACTGCTGCATGGACTTTGAAGCGTACTTTGGAGCGAGTGATCATGGGCTTGCAGTTGAATGGCCCCGAAAAATCAACACCAGTAACAGCAAATGGTGCATTTTCAACAACTCGACTCTCTGGTAAATCACCAAACACCTGCTGGACGGACTCCTTTCTGTACCTGGCGCAAGTGACACAAGAGCGAAGCACAGACTTTATCACTTTTCCCATACCGCCTATGAAATGATATTTGGCAGATAGCAGGTTATACAAGAACAAATTTCCTGTGTGAAAATACAAATTATGGAAGTGACGAATTAGCATCTTGGTAAACAAACAGTATGCAGGCAAAATGACTGGATTTGCTTTATTGTATGACACCTGTGCATTCTGAATTCTCCCCCGCACTAGAATGACTCCATTGGCATCCAAAGAGGGCGCATAAGAACGTAAACGGCTGCGAGATGCCAGAAATTGACTTTTCTCTAGCCTACTGTAATCTTTTGGAAAAACTGACCTTTGAATTAAACGAATAATAACGTTTTGGCTCATAAGGAGCTCCAAAGCGGACAAAGACATACATTTAAAATTTTTACGATCCAATAGGCGCAATATACGAGCGACGGTACGAATCAATTTCAAAAAAGATGTAAAGGTATCAACAATATCGACAAAATTAGAAGCGCCAAGCGCTGCTGAAAGAAAGCACACATTAGTTTTCGGAGGCTTACACTCCAGGTTGGTATCTAAACTAAAAGGCCGAACCAAATAATTTTGAAGGTCCTGAGAAAGTAGAAAGGCTGGACCATTTAGCCACAAGTCAGATTTTAGAAACAAGGTCACCGACAGACCTCAAGTACCACAATCGGCAGGATTGTGCTTAGAGTCGATGTAATGCTAACTATCTTTTGGAAGACAAGACGCTATTCTTCTGACTCTACTAGCAACAAACGAGTTCCAATTTTTTGAGGGCTGTTGCAGCCAAGCCAAAACCATCTGCGAATCTGAAAAAGCAACAACATCTGTGAGAGAAACATCTAAAATTTGCATTACCCTATCTACGGATTCAGCTAACAACAAGGCTGCCTGCAATTCTTACCTAGGTATCGTCAAAGCCTTAATTGGCGCGACACGAGTTTTTGAAAAAATAAGGCTGCAAGTTACCTTGCTCTCTAAGGTTACCTGTAAATAAAAAACAACACAATAAGCTTTCTCCGCAGAAAGCAATTAATTTTTTCTTACCCGCAGTACCCAACTCTGAGTACTGACGCGGCACAACAAACTCTTCCAGCTGAGGGATTTCTTGCATATACTTGACAAATTCTCCTCTCAACTCAGCTGAAGCCAAATCATTCCAATCCTTCTTCTCCTTCCAAACTTGTTGCAACATCAGTTTGCCTCTGATGATGACTGGAGCTATAAAACCTAGCGGATCAAAAATACACGCTTGCACAGACAACATTAACCTTTCAATTAAACGAACATTATCACAAGAAAAACTTTTCAAACTTTCTGGAATCTTGACTCGAAAGTTGTCCATTCTGGGCGTCCATATCAAACCCAGTACAGCAATAGCAATGCATTTTTCAACATATTGATCGTGTTCTTTTCCACCAATTCTACGTCAATTATATCTAAAAACTCGACAGAATTAGCTTGATACTTGGGTAACTTGAAATTTGCTGTTATAAGCGTTTCATGGATCCATTCCCTGAGCTTCACTGCTTCTTCGACAGTATCTGCTCCCCAAAGTGAGTCATCCATGTAGAACCCATTTCAAATGGCATCTGCTACTTTTGGACTGGCAGTTTCCACTTCTCTCGCTAACATCTCAAGACACATCGTAGCCATGAATGAAGCTGGCACAGTTCCATAGGTGATCGTGTTTAATTCAAATTCTCTAATACTTTCTGCTTCGTTACATCTCCATAAAATATGCTGAAACGTTCTATCTTTTGGATCCAACCAAACACAACGGTACATTTTAGTAATATCGGCACAAAATGCAAACCTGAACGTCCTAAACTTTACCAAAATATCAAACAGATCTGGCTGAATACTCGGACCCGTTGCCAAAACATCATTCAATGAGTAGCCACTCTTGGTCCTTGATGATGCATTGAACACAACTCTTGTGCTGGTAGTTGTACTTGATGGTCGAATAACAGCTTGGTGAGGTATGAAGTATCCTGCTGGCTTCTTTCTTGGATCTAAAACTTCGATCATATGGTCTAGCTGCTGATATTCCTCCATAAATTCATTGTACTCGGGTTCAATACTCTTTCTTTTCTTCTCAGTATGTAACAAATTTCCAACAGCTTCACGTCTGTTGCATATTAGAGCTTCATCTTGATCTAAAACATAGGGATAGCTAACTTGGAAATATTCATTAGTTCTTATGTGCGTGGCTTCAAAGTGCTGCACGCAATATTTGGCTTGATCCATTCCTTCTGGACAAATCATTCTCGTGGTTGATTCAACATCCATAATTGCTTCTGGATCTGCTATTCTCGGAGCTTGCCAGAATGCTACTTTGGACTTGGTTGGTTCTTCCAACTTCATGAATTGGGCTAATTGTTCTTGAACACATTGAACTGTTAAATTACAAAATTTAGACTGACTTACACTTTCTTTACTTTCCCAAGTTTGCATGGGGCCGGTGATTGTCCACCCAAACTGAGTGTTCCGTAGGATCAGATCTTTGTAATTTCTGGTCATATTCAGCAGTACAGCTTCGTAATATTCTGCTCCTAGCAGAATTTCAACTCTTGGGATGTGCAATCTTGGCTCGTAAAATGCTGTATCTGCTAATGGTACTTCAATGAACTTTCTGAACAAATCTGTAATGACCGTTTGCTGGACAGAATATGCTAACGCCGATGCTGGTACTACTTCTGCAACCATAACTAACTCAAAACCATTAACCCTGGACCTTACCTTCAGTACGCATTCGTACTTTGCCACAAAAGGCACTCTGTTGACTCCTCTTATGGAATCCGGGCTTTCTGCCTTGACTACTGGCAACTTATACTTCCTCACAAAGTCATCGGCGACCATACTGCTTTAGGAACAACTGTCCATCAACAATCTTGCAGTGGTTTCGACTTTCCCATTTTGAATCCTTACAACCGCGGATGGCAGCAAAATCGTTTTCTTGTGAGCTACTAAATGGGTGTACAAACTCTGCTGATTCTCCACCAGTGTCTCTTGCTTGCTTGGTTCCTCCTGTGTTGCACTGGTCATCATGCTGGTGCGAGGAGTGTATTCTGGATGCAACAGAGTATGATGCTTTCTAGAACAAACTTTACATGTTAAATTAGACTTACAAAACCTTGCTTGGTGACCAGGTCTGAAGCAGTTGGCGCAAAGAGCTGCTTTCTTGATCAGCTCAAATCTTTCTTCTGGCTTCTTTGACTTGAACGTTGCGCAATCCACCATTAGATGTCGCTTGTTGCATGCTACACATTCTGGCTTGACATAATCAGTCCTTCCAACTGCGAAGGACCTTTTGTGGTTGAAGGGCTGTTGATTCTGCTCTCGAATGGGTTCGGTGTTCTTTCTTCTATCGGAATGCTGTTCAATAATTTTCCTTGCTTCATTATTGACAGCTCTTTGATCAAGGAACAAATTCAACTCCTTCCATGTGAAAAACTTCTGCTTGTTCTTGTGAATTACATCAGAATCGGCTTTTATCCTATCAATCAATCTAGAATACACAATATAGGCAATTATGCTCTCCCAATTACCTGGCTCCTCTCCACATAACTTGAGGGCTTTTAGTGCTCTAGTCACTTGGTCGAGCGAACTTCGTAGATTATCTTCTTTGATGACATTTGGTATGGCAAACAAATCTTGGAAATGCAACATAGCAATCGTCTTCTTGTTGTCGTATCTGGAATTTATCAGGCTCCAAGCCTCATCGTAAGATTCCTCAGTGCATGGCAAATCTTCTACTAATGCAGCTGCTTCACCTTTCAAATACATCTGTAAATAATATAGCTTCCTTACTTTGAGCAATGTTGGGTGCTCATGAATAGCACTCTGAAACAACGTCTTGAACTTGAGAAATGTTCGATGATCCCCATCAAATTCATGCAATTTGAGCTTTTCCAAAAACATATCATTTCGGCTTGGACCTGCGGCATCTCCTAATGTATCATTGAGATCTTGGGGCGCAGCTAGACTTTCTCTATTTTTCTTCTGGCTGAAATCAAAAATAACAGTTTCCGCGCGAGCGATATAACGCCTACACCTACTTGTTGTAGCATACAATGTATCAAACAGTTCATCTTCCAGCTGATCCACTGTTTTGGCAGTTGTGGCAACCACTGCTTTGATTTCTTCCTTCACAACTTCAGACAACAATTCCGCTGACTCCTTTAACTGTTTCTGCAGCAGCTTGAGCTGATTGCAGCTGTCCTTTGTTGTTGTCTCGCTTATTATCGTTGCTACATCTTCTATCTGCTTTAGTATGTTTCTTGTGTGGAACCTCTTGTCCCTGGCAATATCATCTTTTGTTCTAGCCATCTTAAAACTTGAAAAATTAGAAAAATAGGACGCAAATTACGGAGTCATTTCTTAAACTTAGTAAAATATGCAAAAATAAGAACTAGAAATTTGTAAATTCGAAAATCCGCTGAAAAAAAAAAGCAGAAATAGGAGGTATTATTTCAACAAATTTGAAAATCCAACAAAATCCGTAAAAATAGGAGCAGTTAATTAAATAAATTTGAAAAAATAAACAAAATATGCAGGAGTAAGAGCAATTAATTCATAAAATATATAGAAATAGGAGTAATCAATTCATAAAATAGGGGAAATAAATAAAATATTCAGCAAAAGTAGTAATTAATTCCTGTAATTCAAACAAAAATGCACTGAATTAGATTAGTATACATGAAAGAGGTAAATAATTAAATAACTTGGCTGATATCAAACAAATCAGACAATAATTAAGTGCATAACATTCACTCAGCTTGCTAAAAAGGCAATCACAAAATACAAGTAAATACTTCAGCTGTGGACAGATTAACTCAGATTAAATGTACAACAATCCTGAAAAATGTACTGAAATAAAATTTCAAATTAAACATTTAAACAACAAAATCTTCAAATCAAATTGTAAACAAAAAATTCAGCAAATGCAATAATTAATGAGAGCTGAAATAAATGTACAAGTTAAACAGGTATGGTAATCTTCGAAAAGAATAAATAATCACGGAACAAAATTCACTAAATGCAATAATCAATATGTAATACTATTCCTGGAATAAATGTACAAATAAAACAGGCATGGAAATCTTCAAAAAAAATTAAATAATGCAGGTATAAATTTTAGCAAATGTAAATAATCAATAGGGAATACTCCCTTTTACCTGGTATATTCCTTTGTCACCTTTCTCTAGAAAATACTAAAAACGAATTTCACAGCAAAGCTGACGAAAATTGCTTGAAAGAGGCTATGTTGTTACACTAAAAAGAACTAGTAACACTTTTCTTGCAGAAAATAGCTTTAAAAATTAAACTTTATACTTTGTAACACTTGCACAATCTTACATGAATTACTGCAGACAAAGGATTACTGCACAATGGACTTCTTCACTTGATTCACTTGGTGTTTAAAAAAAAAAAAAAAAAAAAAAAACGAAATTTATTAATTACTTTGAATCCGATGAAAAAAAAATACTGATATGAACTTTTCAATGCTTATACAAGCTTACTTTAATTTTATACTTGACACTTTGAAAGATTTTTCACTTCACAAACTTGAACAATGAAAAAAATGATCACGAATTTGTTCACGAATTTCTGACTTATTTGCTTGAAAAATTATTGGGTAAACTTGGAAAAATAACTTATTTAACTTGAACTTCACTTGCTTAAAAAAAAAACTGAACCGGAGGACCAAAAAATGTTGAGAATAAATACTACAAAAAAAATACTTCTAATAAAACTTAAAGCTGGTTCATATTATTAACGTTTTATTCCGCAACATTCTAACGTACATACTAAGACTGAACAAAAAAGGACGGCAGAACGAAACCCGCTGACAACACTATTCATGAACAAAAGATAAGAGAGGGTGCACAAAAATACGTGAACAATGTATAATGGCTAGACAATCATGACCTTCCAATTTATTATCAATTTTGATCACAGGTTCAGGCAGGCATTGTGAATATGGCTAGGCAAAAAATATGGTAATTTATTTTAACTAGTCGACTCGGAAAAAAATACATATACAACAATAATGCCGGCAAATTAAAAAACTGGCCAAAATTATATATTCCGTCCAGAAATCAAGATTGACTGAGACATTAACAATGTGTTAGCGTAAAATTGGATAATCAGGAATTATTGAAAAATCCTAGTCGATTTACAAAATGACATTATTAACAATTTTATTTCCTCTAACTACTAGTCATACATTTTGGCGCCATTTTGAATTATGACCAAACATTCCGGTCAGAATTTATTAAGAAATAAGTCAATCTGCAGAAACTGTCCCGAATGGATTGGCATTTGTTAGAAATGTAAAGTACTCTCAGAAAATGTAAAATATAAAATTTTGTGTGGACTATCTAGAAATTTTTGACAAAGACAAATTGTAAGTAGAATTTGTTGATAATGGCTGAGTAAAAGTGGATAATATTTGAAATTAAATTCAAATTGAGATAATGAAATTGCAGTCTGCTAATAAAGATGATTTTATATAGAGAGTGTATCCCAATGAATTTATTTAGCCAACACAACAAAAATTTTAAAATCAATGAATAATAATTTTGAATAAGAATCAAGATGTGAGATTGAACCAGGTGTGTGCAATGGAAACGTTATAGATAAGAAACAATAGAACAGAGTGAGCAAGCCTAATATATCAAGTCTAAGAATTATGCACAAATTTGTCTGTACTATCTGCAATATGGGAAGATAAGGGTACAAAATGTTGTACTCAAAATGATGAAGGCTAGATTTGTTTTACAATTTCATATTGTCATTCAGTTTGTTTTGAGTGTTTCAAATGAATTGTCCTTGTACCTAGTGCATCTGATTTTCGTGTTGGAATCTATTTTTAGCGTTATTTATTTATTATTCTGCTTAATTTAATTTGGCAATTTTTGGCGTGTTTTATGCATTTGGCGAACATTTTCAAAAATTTTTCCAGTATTTTCGAGTTTTTGTACCTTTTTTTTTAACAATTAAAATGTCAACTTGTTATCAAAGGGAAAAATATCGATGTAATTCAGATTATACTCATTTATAAGAAGATTTTAAGCCATCAAGCATGAAAACTGGTTCACTAGTCGCAGAAAAACAGTTTTTTGGCTTTTTCTCAATATTATATTCATGATGTTAGTTGCATTTAAGTATACTTAACTTCTCAATTAGGAAAAAAAAGTGAATATCGCGCAATTGAACCTACTCACTCATGTTGCTCAAGTAGAGGAAAAAAAGTAAAGTTGCCTCGTTGGCCTAGGAGAAGCGCGTCAGTAAAGTCAGCGAGCAAATTGGAAAGTAAGGTAAGCTAAAAGGGCGAGGAGGGCAACCAATTGTAAAATTTCCCCAGTGAAAGGCACTCCGATAAAAATTCATCATTCTCAGTTTTGGCTAGTATATTCCCGCAACGAATGGGAAGAGTGCAAAATGGCGCCATTTTGCGCTGTGACTAATTTTAGGCAGTCGAAACATATAATTTTTTTCTATGATTCAAATAGCCGCCATTTTTTAAATTGACCAGGATTTTTCAATAATTCCTGATTATCCACTTTAACGCTAACATGTGTTTATATGTATTTATAAGATTTTTCTCGGGCCAATATTTGGAAAATTACTGAGCCAATTGTAACGAAATTTTAACCGCATATTTTACCTAATAAGACCTACCTTCCATCGACATTTCCCCCCTATTGGTCAATTGGTTCTCAGTTATGTACAGTTGATGGTTATTTCTTGTGCACACGGTTTCTAAGGAACTGCTGAACCATTAGGGTTGAAATTTTGATGGAGGGTAGGTCATATAGTGAAGATGTGCTGAAAGAAATTTGTTGGCAATCGGTTCAGTATTGGTCGAGTAATCGCCTGTTTTGTATGGAGAGAAATTGCGCGAGTGGTGCTAATTGCCTAACGCAACGTTTCAAAGGTGAAAATACGATGGGAATTGATTCTGTGAGCATCGTCAATTTTGTTTTTCTGCAAATTATCTTTGCAGAATCCTGAAGCATCAACTTGTGGCAGGTGTTTATGATTCTTCACACCTTGTGTTACAAAACAAAAACCTACTTTTCCAGCGTGGCAGACTGCTGCTAGTGTTTTTTCTTCTGTTTTTTCCAATATTTTTTTTATATAAGGGGAGTCCTTTATTTCAATGTATCACTCTTTTAATAGATCAAATCTAACATTTTTATCCCAACTGCAATATTGAACGGGATGCAGTAACAAACAAATTGGTTTTTCCATTGCGATATTGAATGAGAATACTCGTATTATCATAGATATGCGTACTATACCTACATGAAAAAAACTTTTAAAGTAAATGCTTCTATCTTCATGCGCTCTCTAGTTTAATATTTTCAAATTCTAAGAATCCAACATTTTCCCTTGTTGTACTTGGACAAGAGCATATAAAAGGTAATAATTTTTAGAGCTCAAAATACATATATAACAATAATGCCGGCAAATTAAAAAGTGACTCAAAACTATCTATTTCTACTAAAAATCAAAATTGACTGCGACATACAAGGGTAGTTCAAATTTAAAGCGGAAAAATTGAAAATTGCCTAGCAGAGGTAAATTTTGGTGCGAATGGCAATACAGTCTGTTAGATACATTCTCCACTTACTACCCTGACGGCATAAATCCGTTCCATCTTGAAAAAAACGTCTGCGAGAATATGGAGTGAAATGGAAGTTAAGTTTTCCTTTGCACAACATTTTACTGCCTTACTACAACGCGCGACCATGTATAACCCAACACACGCACACATGTCTTTCCCAACAGATTGGGGAGAGTAGGGAGGGCGTTCCAATTTCTCGCTGATCAATTAGGAAGGACATGTGTGCGTGTATTGAGTTGTTATGGTCGCGTTGTTGTGAGGGAGTAAAAAATGTTGCGCAGCGAAATAATTTTCCTCTGGTTCACTCCAAGTTTTCAGATCCGTTTTTTTCAAGACGGAGCGGACTTATGCAGTCAGGGTAGTTGGTGGAGAATGTCTCTAACACAGGGAGTTGCTATTTTCACCGAGCCTCACCTCTGCTTGATGGTATTTAATTTTTCCGGTTAATATTTGAACCACCTACTTATGTATCACTTGATATTTCTTTTTGCCCAGACGTGACTCATCGAGCTATTTCATGTTGGCCTCATGGATAGTCGTTCTAGACGCGTCTATTTGTAGTATAGTACTTCTTTCTGTGCTTTAGTTTTACGCCCGCCTAGTTATGATGCAAAAAAATGCTCGCAAAAAAAGTTGTACCAAAGGTCTGAACTCTGAACCCATATTCACTCCCAAAAATTTCCCTTCCCATCATCAAACAATCAGAAATATTTCGTAAAGAGGAGATTAGAAAACAGATTTTAGAATTGACTTTCAAAATTACCCTAAAACTTGACATAAAAGATGAAACAGGTTCATAGTTCTTCTCTGCAGGTTCAAGTCCAGGATTTGCTAAGTACCAAAAAATTCACACCCCATTTTTATGTTCAAATTGATTTGTTTTAGTGCCTAATAATGCTAAATAAGCTGAAAATTTGATGATAATGTTATCGGGACTTGACAGGATTTACACTCAAACCAACAATATGTCCATTCAGAGATATTATCTGTAATATTTCTAATAATAT
Source organism: Parthenolecanium corni (assembly GCA_038050395.1). Taxonomy (NCBI): domain Eukaryota; kingdom Metazoa; phylum Arthropoda; class Insecta; order Hemiptera; family Coccidae; genus Parthenolecanium; species Parthenolecanium corni. Next base: position 1,113,706 of record JBBCAQ010000002.1, read on the forward strand.
TGTAATCTATCAAGAATTTCTGTTCGAAAACATATCTGTTCATAATGATAGAGGTACTCACCTGCGATCAAACCGAATTCACCAGCATAAAACGAAATTAAAAAAATGATTATTGGCCTCGAAATTTTTTTCAAATTCATTTTGCAATTAGAATTTTTTCAATTTAACAAATAAAAAAGTTGAAAAATGAAATATTGAACAATAAGTTTGGTTGCAAAATAAAGTCCTTAAAACAAAAACATATAGATACCTATGATTGAAATAAGAAGTTTAATGACTTTGAGAACACATTTTGATAGAAACTGTAATGCTAAATCGTCAATAAGCAGATGAACTTTATTCCGATTTACAGTCGAATATTCTGCGAATGAAATTGCACAAAAATCTGAAAAACGAGTTTCACGATAATAATTAATTATGTAATCGGTTCTCGTTTCATTTAGTCTTATCTTATCATTTTATTGTTGGCTGTATTACGATTCGCCCAGTGCCGTATTACCCGCTAGGAACATGAGGCAAGTGCCTCAGGCGCCAAATTTTTAGGGGCACCAAATTTTCAGAAATTTAAAAATCAAAAAAAAGAGAGGAAAAAATCAATTTGTACGTAGGTACTGAATCAAAAGCAAACTGAAAAAGACGAAAATAATATGAAGACGATAGGACATCCACTGGATTCGCCCCACTTGAATGGTGGGAATCAGTTGTCAAAACATGTTTCCATTTCACATTGGTCTTCCTATTTTCATTCTCAAATGGAAAATGTAAAAAACCTAAATGAATTTCAAAGCTGAATAATGGCTCAACTAATTAGGCTGAAATTTACAGGGTGTGTAGTAGACTACCAGCCTCATAAATCTACTCGGTAAGTTCCTAGTCAAAATATGTGGGGTTTCGTGTGTAACGTGTGCAGAAATGTAAAAAAATATTTTCGACGTTGATAATGTTCAACTTTTTGTTCGTTATCTGTGTAGAGGAGTACTAAACGCTAAATGCAACCAGTTCAAAGATTGAGAGTTAGCAGGTTCAATTAACATTAATCCGAGATATTGATATCCAAAAATATTGAAAAATATCCATATGGGAATTCCGGAAGTATGAAGTCCATGAAAACTTTATACGCGTGCAATTTAATGGGAGCACGTCTTTTCGCCGCAGCGACATTTGCCGGAAAAAAAAAAAAGTATGTTTCCAACTAAAAACCTGCTAAAAAATATCTCCCATCTTTCATCAAGCAGTCTTTATCTGGGGTACCATGAGGGCAAAATCTTAAGGAGCAACACCTCGTTGCCAATTTTGGGCGCGAGAGGCGATAGGTCTAAAAATTCGATTTTTTTAATCTCCGAATCACTGTTTATAAAAACATACTCGTAATTTGAAGCGTTGCCTTCCGAAAACGGTCTAACTACACTTTCCGTTTTTTACAGGAGAAGACTTTTTTTTAACGGGCACACACAGCGTCAGATAGAACAATGATATTTGTGTGTGGTTTTTTGAAGGGCAAACAGAGTGGTTTGAAACGTAAATTTATGTTCGTTTTATCGGCGACATTTTATATAATCAATTCCATTAAAAAACTCATTTTCGTCAAAATTGTAGTTCGACCGTTTTCTAAGGGAATGCTTCATTCTGTTTTGAAAAAAATGATTTCTGACTGAAAACTGTACGTAATTAAACTTGAACTAAATATTTCATTCGTGATCCCCCAAGGCTTACAAGGAGTGCCCCCCTCCAGGTCAACTAGGAATGATGACGACCCCCCGACAGATGTGCGCGAAAAAACATTTTTGTTATTTGATCATCCTTAAAATTCTTCTCTGAATTGAAAAAAAAATCGCCAAAAATTGTCAAAGAAGAATTGCTCCTCAAAATTTTCCCTTCACGGTACCCGAGGTAAAGATTGCGTGATGAAAGATAGGAGATCTTTTTTAGCAGGTTTTCACTTGAAAACATGCTCATAGTAGGCACATATCTCTATCTCTCATAGTCGTGAAGCTAGAGAGCTTGAAAGACTTTGAAGCCCCCTCGGTTAACCCCTGTTGGAGATAGAGATATGCGCCCAGTGACTTTTTTATAGAAAATTCAATTCGGAGTAACTTTTGTTTCAAATTTTTTCTCATATCATCAATATTTTCAGCAGCGTTCAGTCTTAAACGCTATCTACTTCCCCATTTTAGTGTAAAAACTTGACATTTTTACTCATTTTTAATAATAACTGGAGATCTAATAAAGTTAGAGGGTTTCTCAATGCATAAAAATCACGGCTAGGAATGTAAATTTCCATTATAAAAAACGTTCGAAAAAATCTCAAATACGAGTACATATAACTTATTTTATTTCCAAAAATGTGAAAAGTTCCCCGCTGTTTGCAATTTACCATAATGAGCGGAGGAGAGAGAAAATATGCACGCCACTTTTTCTGTCTCATTTTAACACTAGTCAGACATTTTCGTTCGCGTTGGGTTTATCACGAGTACTCGTTCCAGTTAATTAATTTAGTTCGATCAGTTATGTTCGCTCTTCCCCCTTTTGAATATTTTTCTGTTTTTGTTTTCAAACTCGTATCTTTGATTTAATCTGATTCCAATTTTTCTTGAGAATGGTCTTACCCCAGTTCAGCGACCACATTATATAGGCCTATGATTTTTTATATAAGTACTTGTAGGTACTTTTCCTTTTTTTTTTTTCAGCATTGGACAACTGTATCTAATTATTGGTAAACTGTCCATTAATAATTCGTCGATAATAATAATGCTGTGGTGTTCTCCGATACTTCATATCAAGTTTTTATCACATTCAATCACTAATAGTTGATTACAGTCAAAGAAAGGAGAGATCGTGTGCAAAATCACCTATTCGAGTATTTATAAAGGGTCTGGCAGGATAAGATAGGTGAAATGACTTTTTTCGAATTTCAACCTGAAACTTGGGGGTCAGGTTGACAATGATGAAAAACTAATTCAGCCCAAATTTCAGCCTCCCACCTCACCTGGTTGCCCCCTGGGGAGTGAAAATGTGTTTCGGCAATTTTGAAGGTTTCTTGCCCATATCTCTATCTGTTCAAGGCCCGATATTTCTTTTTCTGTTAACTATCTCTCTCGGTTCATGAACTCGTTATCAGATGTTCATTTTAACCATCTCAAACGTATTATCAAATATTTAAAACAGACAATAAATTTAAAATTAACTATAATAAAGCTAATGATGACCAAGTTATTTCTTGTAACGTAGATGCTGATTGGGCATCAGACAGTAATGATAGAAAGTCTGTTTCTGGTCATGTTGTTAAGTTATTCGATAATGTAATTTTATGGAGTAGCAAGAAACAGCTGAGCATTGCTTTGAGCTCAACTGAGTCCGAATACATTGCATTGTCTACCTTTATCCATGATGTGCTTTTTTGGCTTATTCAACTTTTGAATGATTTCAACATTAAAATATCTCCTCCGATTACTATTTTTGAAGATAATCAACCAGTAATAAATTTAACTAATAATCCTATAAACTCTAAACGTTCTAAGCATATTGATGTTCGTTTTCGTTATACGAAGGAGATGATTCAAAACGGATTCATAACTCTTAAATACATTTCAACTCGGTGATATTTTTACCAAGAGTTGGTAAAATAAAATTTGTTTATTTCCGTGGCTTATTAAAGGTCATTTAAAGTAAAGTAAATTTTTTTTTTTACTTATATTTTTTTTTATTCCTTAATTTTCATTTCTGCGTTTCTTTTATTTTACGCATTTTTTTTTCCTAATCTTTTTTATACCTACTTTTAATATTTTTTTTTCCTTTCTTATTTTTGAAATTCTTTTTTTAAAATATACTCCGTCAAAGGTGAGGCGGGGTGTTGAGTTGCTACGCTGACGTCATATTATTGTTTACTTTTCCCACCTTTGTCTCGTTGATAGAAACCATATTATTATAACTGAGTTTTTTGTCTCGTTAGACTTTAAAATAAATACATTTCCTTTAAATATTCTTTTGCTCAAATTAATACCTTAACAAGATATATTCAAAATTACATCTTGTGCACTTCCCTATTACAGCCATCCCATGCACACAGTATTGCTGATGCCAGTGAGTACGTTTTTCTCGGTACACGTCCTGTATTTCATCAAAATCATATTGTTCCATATCACTACTCGATTAGATTATGGAGAATAAACGATTAATTGATGTAGGCTACTTGGATAATTATACTACTTCCCTAAAGGCCAGAATCAAGTATATCCATAATTTTCTGAATGTGTCGAGTATAGTGCACTTAGTTATATCAATAAAACGAGACCTTCGCAATTTTCCGGAAAACCACCTATAACTGTTCGAACATTGGACTGCGTCAAAGCTCAACTATTAATTCACGGAGGCACGGCTTCGGTATTTGAGGAATTCCCTTCAGTCAGTGATTCGTGGACTACAATAACACTAGAAGTACCAGGTTGTGTAGGGTACGATACCACTCAAAATTTTTAGATGGACTTCTCAAAGGACCAATAATTTGAGAACCCCTGACTTGTGTCATACGACGCGTGATCGATAAGACGGCCGTGCACATATTCAACGTCATCAGATCTTAGACAAGTCTCGTACAGATGGACCATGAAAAATTCATCGTCGAGTTGATAGAGTGTGCCAATTAAGTTTTGTGAGAGATTAAACTTTTTTTTCAAGAAATTTATTCCACTGAAATTGCGATTAATAGTTCAATACTAGTGGTACAGACTGAGAGTCAAGTATCTTCCTCACTCTGATTTTTTGACATTGTTTTGATTATTCAACGTAGCCCTGAAGAGTGTCTTTGTATTCCTTCCTCAGAAACAATGAGGTACTAAGACAACCAATCCATTAGGAGTACCTATGTTGGTTTTAGACAAAATGGATTAGGCAAAATGGTATCAGCAAAATTGGGTTAGGAGAAAAGAAATTAGGAAAAATGGATTTGAGAAAATGAGTGGGAACTAGGATAAAGCATATCAGAATATTGAATAAATGAGTCAACGAATCAAGCGTCCTCGCGTTTAACATGCGCTCTTGTTTGTGTGTGTGTGTGTGTGTGTGTGTGTGTGTGTGTGTGTGTGTGTGTGTGTGTGTGTGTGTGTGTGTGTGTGTGTGTGTGTGTGTGTGTGTGTGTGTGTGTGTGTGTGTGTGTGTGTGTGTGTGTGTGTGTGTGTGTGTGTGTGTGTGTGTGTGTGTGTGTGTGTGTGTGTGTGTGTGTGTGTGTGTGTGTGTGTGTGTGTGTGTGTGTGTGTGTGTGTGTGTGTGTGTGTGTGTGTGTGTGTGTGGGTGGGTGGGTGGGTGGGTGGGTGGGTGGGTGGGTGGGTGGGTGGGTGGGTGGGTGGGTGGGTGGGTGGGTGGGTGGGTGGGTGGGTGGGTGGGTGGGTGGGTGGGTGGGTGGGTGGTGTGGTGTGTGTGTGTGTGTGTGTGTGTGTGTGTGTGTGTGTGTGTGTGTGTGTGTGTGTGTGTGTGTGTGTGTGTGTGTGTGTGTGTGTGTGTGTGTGTGTGTGTGTGTGTGTGTGTGTGTGTGTGTGTGTGTGTGTGTGTGTGTGTGTGTGTGTGTGTGTGTGTGTGTGTGTGTGTGTGTGTGTGTGTGTGTGTGTGTGTGTGTGTGTGTGTGTGTGTGTGTGTGTGTGTGTGTGTGTCGCTTCGGTCCTTGGATAAGCTTCAGTCTTGTCTTCAGCGTCTTCAACATGCACAGCTTTGGTGGTGGAAAAGTGCAACATTTCAATTTCGTTAAGAATTAAGTGAATCGAATAAAAGCGTATAAAAAAAACGGTGTGTGTATCAGGCATCAAAGGAGTTTCAAAGTTCATTATAAGTTCGTGATTATTATACTTCCATTTGGAATTGGAATTTCTAAAATTCACTCTCATAACGAAGATAAAGATGTTATAAACGCATCGAAAAGATAAAAATTGGCGAATTATGATTCAACTTGACCAACAAGTTTTTAGCGTCGAATGAAATTATCTCAATCCTCTGCTTATTTTGTTGGTGTTGAGCTCAAAGATCTCCTATAAATAGCCCAACTCGTAATTTCAGTTGCTTCCAAGCAATGGAAGTTCATTCATGTTTGTTCTGTCTTATTAACAAAATTTTGATTGACATCCATTTGGCGAGTTTACATTGAAAATTTGACGTATTGGCATTGAAAATTGGATAAAATGTTCACTTATTTGCTTATAATTGGTTTAATTTACACAAGAAGCGCGGTCTCGTATCCAAATGCTGAACGTAAGTCGTATTTTAATTGCTAAATATTATTGAAAACATACAATACAATCAAAATCTGAGGCTATACATATAGATCCCATTTTTGAATTTATTGAGTTATATTCCATCTCACTGCCATTCTGAATGAAGAAGATCAAACTAGTTTTTTCTATTTTTCTGTAATTGAAAAGTAAGAAGAGGATTTCGAATAAAATTTACTTTTGAAAATTATGCGTTTTAAATTTGCATGGGAGAAAAATTAATGCATAAATCGAGTCAACATGATGAAATTGAGAATCTATATAATTATATGTCTTGAGAAAAACTTGAACCTTCAGTATGCCGAAAGAGATGTATTTGCAGTACCTACACAGAAAGGCTAACAGAGAGCACCGTATGTAGCTATTTTAATCCCCTTCTCAATCCCCTTCTCGCCATTCTCGGATTTTTATACCAAATATCAGTTCCTCTAGATTCCCTATTTACCGTCCGTCCTTAGAATTTGTAATTGATTTGATTAATCTAGAAAGTGATGAAAAAGTTCTAAAATAGCTGTAGCCTTCACAAAGAGTCATGAAGTAGAAGATAAATTCTCTCTTAGTTGTACATCACTTGAACGAGTAAATAAAAAAGGTTCATTAACTTTTCTTGAGAGAAAACATTTTCAAATCAAACTTGAAGCTTACAATGTTTCATGATTTATGTACATAAACTACCGAATTCAATTTGTAGCTCAATTTTTAAGCTATAAAAAAGTACTAAAAATATTAGAAAATATCTACAATAAATAATCTATAATATTGAACTCGTTTTCCTATTCAAAATAATGAAAATGACTACTTCTCTCGGTGTGTACCTACTCTTATAAATCAATTTTTCATAAATATCTGCCTGTGGTTATTATAGATCTTTCAGATTTTGACTTTGCAGGGATAGACAATGAACGGGAACAATTTGTAATTTTAGGATTCTATGGTATCTAAATAAACGAAAATAAAATAAATAAAAGCAGGGATTCATTAGACCTTTATGAGTGGGCTGTATTTTTTATTGTACTGTAATATGAACGTACTTGTATTATCATCACAGATAATGCATGCATGTACCAGTTTGAATAAATTAATCCGCGAAGGTAAAGTTGTATATTGTGGTAGCGAAGTTGACACAGGTACTGCTAAAGTATGCTGTCCTCGAAGTTTTCGTCAATTTAACAAACAAGCAAAAGGACCACCCAAAACAGATCCGTACTCAATTGCCATTCAAAGTAAGTACCTATATAACGAGTGTCAATCATCATACTATTTGTACCCATATTATAGATGCTACAGCCAAAGGGGGTAAACTTGCAAAAATATCGAGGACAATCATCCCAAATCATCCTCCTATCGTAATTAGGTTGCATAATAGAAATCAGCATGGAAACTTTGTTAAATCATCATTTTAACGGTTTCTTATTTATCCCTTGAGCCTTGTTTTTTCTCTTTTTCATAATAAGTTTTCTTGGCGCAGAGTTCAAAAACGCCTTGGAAGTTTGAACCAGAAAATTTTTCAAAAATATTTATTCTTAATCTCTTCCGCATTAGGCCCTCTTGGGATTACGAGAGGGACTATACGAGTATTAGAATTTTTATATTTATGAAAAAAAAATACATATATTGACCCACAGAAAATAAGTTTTTCATGAATAAAAATGTATTTACTTGTATAAATTAACACATCATAAATTACTAATATATGGATACGAAGATGGAATACTCACCAAGTGAAGATATGCGATCGATTTCTGGAGAATAAAACTAGAAGGGGTATTCACCTCGTATAGGTAGCTTGTGCGGTATACTCGTGCATGTGTTTTCAATGTTCTATATTCTGCTTGTCTTTTTCTAATACCTATAAAATAATTTTTTAATTTTTAATCACGCCAAGAATGCTATGAGTACTCGGACGCCAGATACGTGACAAAGATCACACTTTCGGATATTCTAACCCAACCACCTATCAAAAGACGAGATCTCGATTGTGTCAAATCAAAACCTCTAATTATTGGAGGAGTTAAAGCCCAGCTGAAAGAATTTCCGCATATGGTAAGTATGGACCGATAACTTCAGTTGATACCGAACACTTGGCCATTCCTACTTTTGCAAACGAGTTTTCAGAAGTTCTTTCATTCGGTATTAGGCAAACCGAGGCACCAACACTTTTAAAATAAATAAATACAAATTTCAAATTGGTGCGGAGTGCGCCTTAATTTAAAAGTCGATTTATTGCAGGTAAAATATAATACTTATGTGCATTAAATTTGAGGGCACAGCATTCTAATTTCCTATACTCTACAGCCTGCTCTATATTTTAAACCAAATAACTTTTGTACAAATAATTATATTGGTATGTATTCATTTTTCACATAACATAATTCAATCGTCCTTCAGAATTATTATCAGCCTGTATATGTTCAAATATAAGATTATAGCTTAAAGCGCAAAAGGTTAGAAAATTGACGCGAGGAGCAATACCTAATAGATGTCCTACAAGTTCTCATTCTATTCGAGAATATCTATGAAAATAATATTTTCTCCATTTCTCGAACTAATCAGTCAATTATCAGCTTTCCGCTTCTGCAGCTTTGAATAGATTTGATTGGGGAAACTTTCTGGCGTTATTTGATAAAAATACTCACGATGACTCATTTTACAATTTATAGGCGCTGATTGGATATACTAATCGACCAGATAGTCCAATTAATAAAACTAAGTGGGCTTGTGGCGGATCATTAATAAGCGACAGATATGTGTTGACGGCCGCCCATTGTATAAGATCTGGAGAGTGAGTATATTTATGAATTAAATCTATTCGGGGGGGGGGGAGCGGACGACTAATAAACCTAGTATCATTAAACCACAGACTGTTACATTCCTTGTATTGAAAATCGATCATTCAAAATTGAAAAATTGAAATTAATGTACCTATAGTATATTTTTCTTAATCGTGTGAGGAAATTTCAGGTAAATTTTCATACTAAATTTAAAAAAAATCAAATTTTTAAATTTATCTTGACTTAATCAAAAATATTGATTTTTGATATTTCTGCAGCCGATTTTCAATTTGATCCATTTTTTCTGATTTTGATTCAAATTGATCAAAATCGATTTCATAATTTTGAAAAATTGGCATGTCTAATCTGAACAGAATATGTTTCGAAATAAACCCTTTGCTAACTAAATTTGTACAATCACAATACATATAATAAAAGTTAATTCCATGCCAATTCGAAGCGGCTTAGTGATAATTTCAAAAATGTTATCACTCTTTTAACATTAATCAATCTGTCTTGTCACAAACTATCGATACTAGTTTCTTTAGCATGGAATTGAGGTTATACTGCTCGATTGATTGTGGACATACTATCAATATTTCAATATCAAGTACAGAAGCTGTTTAAAATAGCCTACATCTGTATTTGAAACAACTTCAACAATACTCGCACTATATAATGTTTCATTGGAACTATTCCATAAACGTGTAAGCCTACATTCTATCCTTGTTTGTCAACTATGGATTAGGCCAAACGAAATGCCCCAAGTTTGCAAATAAAAATGGTTATATCTAAACGGCATTTTTTTACATTGTTAGATTCGAGGCTGCGTGGGTGCGATTGGGCGAACTAGTGCTGAATAACGACACCGATTCCTCACAGCCAAAAGATTTTCGTATCATAAAACGAATTCCACATCCTCAGTATACAGGCTCGTCGATCTATTTTGACATAATACTTCTGAAACTGCAAGAAAATGTTCAATTCACACCTCATATGCGACCAATTTGTTTATATACCTCTTCGGACTTGGCTCCAACTTTACATAACAATGCTTTGATTACAGGATGGGGTAAAACTGCTACAGGTTCGTCCATATTTTTAACCATATGGTATGTGTATCTATGCTGTTTCATTTCTATACTCAAAAGCACTTTATGCGCCATTTCCAATGCTAAACCTATTATTTGTAGAATTATTTCAACCTGTAGAAGAACAGAATATGTACTTCAATTATCCACCATGGCACAGTTTGCGTAAAATTATAGTTTTTGTCCAACAATTTTAGGCGAGGAGATCAGCGAAACTCTTCTGAAAGCTGAAATTAGTTTTGCAGCCGACAGTGAGTGCACCGCAACTTACAAAGGCGAAAAGAAATTGGCAATGGGATACGATCCGACTACGATGATTTGCGCCGGTGACAAATACAAAGGCAGGGATACTTGTGATGTAAGTGAATAGCTTTGGCATTGCTCCAACTGCATAATTTGTACCTTCGGTAATTTGCATTGTACCCATACGTATGTACAGCATAATGAAGTGAGTAGATGAGTCACTCTCCATTTACCCTGTATTAGGGGCAAAAAAAAATCTAGTGTAGTAAACCCCGCTAAAAAAGCAGGTTTCAAATGGAACTATAGGGGTATCATGAACCATTGAGAATTCATGTTTCAGGATTATGCGAAAATTCGTTAAGAACTGAATTTCTGTCGGAAATATGCCGACAAGTTTCTAAAAAAATTCACGTTTTGAACTTTCAAAACTACTTTTTGTGAACGCTAACCAAAAGATTGGCTTGCCACTTGAATGGTACATTCTAGAAACTTCTATTTGCACATTATATTAATTTCAGCTCGATCGGTTTTGTACTTTCCCTATTAGTAGCTATCATATCTGATAAATCCATTAGAATTCGAAGTAATCCATTGAACCTCATCAAAAAGAAAATTCATCGGTTCTGTTGGTTAAATTTTTGCTAGTATTTAGACTCCAGGGAACCATAATTATATAATAAATGATCGAATCCAAATTTTCCACTGAAATTCTTAGCATCAAATCTGACCTCTGAAACAAATTTGAGCCCTATTGGTTCAATAGTTCGTCGTCCTCGCGTAGCCAAGAAAATTCCACGTTTTGAAAAGTTGAAAATCACTTTTCACAAGAACCAACCAACTGGATTGACTCAAAATTTTAATAGTAGATTTCCGAAACTTCAATTAATGCAGCTCGATCCGATGAGTAGTTTTGCTGTAGGTAATTAGCTTTTGAAGTCGAAATTTTTGATTTTCATACACCCTCTCTGCACTCTTTCGCCACCACATACATCAACAAATAAATAAATAAATGATTAATAAAGAAACGACAAAATACCAGATAGGTATTTTTGGACTTCTGAGATCGTGAAACGAATAATTATGAGGGTCTTATGCCTCTTTCTGAAAGTCAGAACAAAATTAATAGGTTTTTTGTTGAAATCCTGCTACAAGACAGCCTATTACAACTGAGATGTGGAATGGGATGCTTCAACCAAGGTAGAATAGGAAACCACTCCCTATAGTTGATAGGTACCGAATACCTATACTTAGTTTCATTATTTTAACCAAGTTACTCATCTGGCTTTCTTCTACGAGTAGTACAAATGTGTGACCGTATATCAGTTTGCGTCTAGATAATTGAGTGGAATGTTGAAAATAGGGCGATTCTGGTGGACCATTGCAAGTGCCGATTCCGGATTGGACGTGCTTGTACTCGCAAGTTGGAATCACATCATATGGAGGATTCATTTGTGGCCAGAAAAATGTTTCTTCCATCTATACCAAAGTATCTTCTTATATTCCGTGGATCCAATCGATAGTATGGCCTTGAATCGAATTTTCGACTTCCTCTCGCCGCAATTTTACATTACTTACTGTTATAATTTCTTATATTTTACTCTCACTTGAGAATATAAATGTAAACTATAACTATTTGTTAGTTATACTAGCGCTGAGAATGTTTTGAATATAATTATTTTTTTTTTTTTACTAAGAACTTCAGAGACGCGTGATCTCTATACGTATACCTACCTGTCGCGGTTGATTCTATAAATTGAGATTCCCTTACCTATTTTCCCGTTCATTATTACAGGTGAATTTATGGAGAGAGTTATTTCCCCTTACTCCCCCTAAGAGATGAAATCACGCTGCACTGAGAAATTATTGTTTCATAGAAAAGTCCAAAGAGGATTTTTCAATGGGAGAAAAAATATTCCCCCGCTGTTTGGAAAATAAAAATTCGCTATATTTTTGCGCCAAATATAGTGAATTAGTCATGTTTGGCAAAAATCGCTCAAGTTTGGACAGCAGGTCAAACCGAATGTACCGCGTCGTTTTAAAATGTTCGGCCAAAATTTTCAAAAATTTGATTTCCTCAGTGGGTGAGAAGAGGAAAATTGAGGCCAACTTAATGAATGCAACGAATTTACAATTTTTGCAAACATTTTCAGACATATTCTCTTTACATGTGGGCAAAAATGTTCGTTAACCATGTTTGGCGAGAAAATATTGAACACCCTCTCCAAAACTGATACAACTCAAAAAAACCGTTTTTTCAGGAGTGCTATTTGAAATTTTCAATTCGAAAACTGTCAATATTCAATCAATTTTTAACGAATTTTGTTCATTCAAAACCCAAATGACTCCATGTATAGTGTAGTTTTTGAATGTGCTGGTCTTTTCCCCATAAACAATCCACCAATAGCCCCCCCGGCAAGTTGTATCACTTTTGTACAGGCAGCAATGACACTTTTCAATGTTTTGTGTGGTTATTTTAAGTGAGATGTATCAGTTTTGTAGAGAAATATTGAGTTGTATCGGTTTTGTAGAGAAATATTGAGTTGTATCGGTTTTGTAGATTGCCAAACTTAGTCATTTTATATGGAAAAGTTGAGTTGTATCAGTTTTGTCCATTGAATAGCTACACATTTCTGAAATTGTATACTGAAACAACTCTCCTGGAGTGGTCTGGGGGTGGAATTTCACCAAGGTGAATATGGGGGATTAAAGTAGAACCCTTATAGACTCTTTCTTCACTGCTAACTCAAAACTCAATTTTTGTGAGTTGTATCAGTTTTGTAGAGGGTGTGCGATGTTCAGGTGATTTTGTGATTTTATATTCCTCTATGGGTACGAGTAGGTACTATTAGTCCGGGAGCTCACATACATAAAACTCACCTCATGAGGTACAAAATTTTCAAATATCACATTAGATGTGGAACACCAAGTACTACTATATAATCTTTGTCTTACAAATGAGACTGAGGCTTTTCACAATTATAAGGCTCCAAAATTTTGAAAAAGGGTCAAAAATTTTTTCGATAAGGTACATGAATGGAATTAGTGTCATTTGATAGGACAGATATTAAATAGTAATAATCCATTGAGTAAGACAAAAAATTTGTTGGCTTTCTGTCTTTAAGACAAATTTTGAAATTTGAAAAAAAGGGTCAAAAATTTTATCATAAGGTACATAATTGAAACTGGTGTCATTTTGTTAGGATGGATGTCAAAAATCAAAATCCACTCAATAAGACAAAATATTTGTGGGCTTTGGAGCTTTAAGACAAGATTTTAGGGCTCTCTGTCACCATATAGTACATGTATATTTTTTTCAAAAGTACAAGTTTTTACCTGACCCTACATAAATAAAAGTAATATTATTTGATATAAACAATTATGATAATAAATGCCCATTCAGTAAGAAAAGTATATAGAGGGCTTAAAAGCTATAAGATATCATTTCATCATATCCATAGGTGACACTTAGTCTAGCAGAACAAGATAGGTGAAATGACCTTTCTTGAATTTTGACCTCAAACTTAGTAGTCAGGTTGACCATGATGAAAAACTAATTCACCCAAAATTTCAGACCCCCACCTCGACCGGTTGCCCCCTGGGAAGTGATAATGTGTTTTGGCAATTTTCAAGATTTTTTGCCCATCACTTCTTTGATAATTATTCAATCGATTTAAAATTTTCATAGTAGTTAGTCCTTTATGAGCCTTATCTACCACCAGAATTTATTTATTCCAGCTCCAGTAGTTTTCCAGTAACTCCAGGTTGAAATTTTGGAGCTTTTTACCCTATGGAGTCTACAAGTTGAAATTTTCACTGATGATAGCTTATCTAGTCTAAATTACACCCATATAATTTATTTTCTAAAATTCAAGGTGGACCATGTAATTATAGTGCATTATTTGATATGAAATATCAGGTTTTTTTCTCTATTTTTAGCATACTGCAGGCATTTCAGACTTACCAAAGGCCATATTGCTATTTTTAATGATAACTACCTGTCTGGACCTAGTTTCTTTATCCAACCTTCCTCCTCACCCCTTTAACCCACCTCCCCTCTAGAAAATCACAATTCACAATATTTAAATCAAAACTATGGGTACAATTCAATGAAAATATTGATTTTTCACTAGATTTTCTCGAGAAAAGTTTTTAGCCACTATTTTGAATTTTATAAAGTAGAATTTATTGCAAAATAAAATTTATTTTGTTTTACAGTTAATAATGAAATACTTAATATAGTGTAGAGCAAAAAAATCCTCTCTATCTGTTATAACTTAGCTTTTGAGCTACTATTTAAAAAAAAAAATAGAAAACTATTGACCACCACTGAAAAACAAACTTCAGACAACTATTTCTTAGCTAATTTTTGTCATAGATAGTCTTATTGTAAAAGAATAAGTTAATCTAATAGAACATTGATAGAGATAGGAATGTTTACTTTGTTATATTAATTTGCAACTTCAGTAATAATAATCATAATATTAATAATAATGAAGGGTTGCTGTAAAGTAGTGCCTATAACTCCTCATTAAAACAACAGCACATACAAAAATATAAAATGCTTTCAGTTCTAGGTAATACCATAGAGCTGAAAGGCTTTTCTTGTTTGTCTTATATATCTATTTTTCCAATATACTGTCATGGTTATGTATTGATATATTCAAGAAAAAATTCAAAATGGCGGCTAAAAACTTTTCTTGAAAAAATCTAGCTGAAAAATCAATATTTTCATTGAATTGCACCCATAGTTTTGGTTTATATATTATGAATTGTGTTTCAGAGGAGAAGTGGGTTAAAGGGGTGAGGAGGAAGATTGGATAAAGAAACTAGGTCCAGACAAGTAGTTATTATTAATAATAGCAATATGGCCTTTGGTAAGTCTGAAATGCCTGTAGTATGCTAAAAATAGAGAAAAAAACCTGATATTTCATATCAAATAATGCACTATAATTACATGGTCCACCTTGAATTTTGTAAAATAAACTATATGGGTGTAATGTAGACTAGATAAGCTATCATCAGTGAAAATTTCAACTTGTAGACTTCATAGGGTAAAAGGCTCCAAAATTTCAACCTAGAGTTACTGGAAAAGTACTAGAGCTGGAATCAATAAATTGTGGTGGTAGATAAGGCTCATAGAGCACTACCGGACTATATACTTTATTCCAGTTAAAAGTTCCATCGAGGTAACAAGCATTTGAAGAAAGCGATTGGTTATTCATTAAATCTTGAGACGTCATGGAACTCTTGACTGGAATGAAGTATATACATACATAGTTGTTATTTTCTTATAAATGTTCATCGAAAATGCCAAGGTTACGCTCGCTTACTTTTTATTTATTTTTTTTTTAAATACCTAATCGTACCTTAATACCCGCTTCATGATCCGTTAACGTGATTGAAGATATTCGAAAGGAATTTTGAGCTGTGATTGTGATTTTTTTTTTTCGCAAGTTAGTATAAACATTTCAAACCCTGTGGTATACCTAATCGGAAGTTGAATTTCATTATTTTGGTAAGTAAGTTACCTCTTTTGGTCATTAATTTATTACAGAACTCATAGAAGATAACACATTAACGATGTCACAGTGATGAACTGAAACTTGCGTTCAGTAGCGTAACCAGGAATAAATTTTTGGGTGGACCAAGTGAGGGCCATCAATTTTCAGGGATAATCCCCTGGAAAAATTCCATTTTACTGAAATTTTTTGGGTGGGCCAGCCAATTTATTGGGAGGGCCCGGCCCACCCGGCCTTACCTGGTTACGCCACTGCTTGCGTTTTATTTATTTCTCTAAATAATTTGATGTCTCAAAGAGGGATTTTTTAAACAAAATCAAGTTTAAAAACACATTTTTCAAAATTGAAAAAAAATTTAAAAAATGAGTGTGTCCAAGACAAAATATTTTAGTTAAAAACATCTACATATAAATGTACTCGTATAAAATAAAATCCAATATCCGCGGAGGTCTGTCCCACACTCGAAATTTGTAAACAAATTGTTTTTACTTTTGCGATTATTTTCCTTTTACTGAACGTAGAAAGCTGAATTTGGTCTCATTAGAAAGAAAAAACTATTGGAAATCTTTTTCTTGCAGTCCTCTCCCTCATTGGAAATTTGTTGGCGAGTATTTCTTTGAATCAAAAATACCTACGAAAAAAGATAAATTAAGAATACTGTCGAGGGAAAAACACCCTAAAACTGGTGAGAGGTATGTATACCCATAGAGTAAACAATCAATCATGAAGTGAAAAAATAAAAATCGAAAGAAAAATAGTAAATACACGGGCAATGGAAGACAAATAGAATATTTATGATGTTTGAGTGACGATCGATGAATGATTGAAAGAAAAAAAGGAGAAAGAGACTGGGGGGGAGGTTTGTTGCTGGTCACTAATAGCTAGATTTCTCATAATTTGGTAGTAAAATATTTACATTGAAATTTATTTATTGATGAGGCATGTTACCGAGGATTTCGAGAAGTAGCATTTTGAACCGATTGGCGATTATTGTGAGATAATTTTATATTCCGTTATGTAAATGATTGTAAATGATTTCAAAGGTCATCTACAGTTCTAATTGATCTCTTTTTGTCATATTTATTCTAATTCAGACTTTAACTATAATTAGAAAACTGGTAATTTATTTTCTAGGCTACCTAGTGTTTTATTTAGCCGCACGCGTCTTAGGCTCATTGACTGCTAGTAAATTTTATAATGTAATTTTATCTCAAAATGAACATTCTCTGAATCTGACTTGGGGGGGTCATTTAAAAAATTTCGGAGGTCCCATTTGTTTAAAAACAAAAATCGAGGAGAAGTTGAAAAATTGAACGTATCCATGAATTTTGATTGAAATTTCAATTTTTACTAGGAAACATGGACTCGCCATGAAAACAACATAACAGACCCCCCCCCCCTCCACCGACTATGGTTGACGTTTGCACCGATAAAGTTGAGCTTGATGATTTGAAAATCTGATTAAAATTTTATGAGAATTGATTTTTTTGGTTCGCCAGCAATTAGCACCTCCTTACAAAGGTTAACAATTGAAGGCACCAATGTAAAATGATGAGATATGAGTGTTCTTGAAATCTTGTGATCATAAAACCAAAAACTATGTACATACGAGCCCTACCTATTTTCCTCAGTCAAATCAAAATGATGAGGTGTTTCATCTCAGAAAATTGCTGAAAATTAGTGACATTACTTTGTAAAAGCAGATTTCAAGGTATCTTTCTCGGTACTCCACACAGAAACTTTATTTCAGCGGTGTACTCGAGGGAAGAGTTGAAGGCTCCCCTTAGGTTTCAAGTCATAAGTCTCTTCAAAATAGATAGAACTGAAAATTTTTTAGCATACATATTCTAAGGATTTCTTAAGTCGGCTTACACAAAATATATCTTGAAGCATAAAAATAATATACACATCGCATTAAAATTTCAAGGCTAATACCACTATCTTACTCGAATTCTGACCGTCCTTCACCCCACCTCAGTAACCCAAATACGCGATGAATCGGCCAACAAAACATCCAGTATTTCTTGTAATGCCTTACCTAAATTAGGAAGTCTACCTTTGGTTTCTTTCGAGTGATATATGCTTCCTTTTTTTTCTGAATTTCGCACCGAATCGGTTTCACCTATTATGTTACTTTTGAAGGGCTTTGAAAAAAAATGTAGAAAAAAATTAAATTGAAATTAACAACAACATACGCGCATAGAGAATATATTTGGGAATAACATATTCAAATTTGATCAAATTCGGTACTAAACTCAGCGAAAAAAGATTAATCTAAAGCGTACTTCTGAACGAAAAACTCATGAAAATTTCATTTTGGCTGCCAAAACGCAAATCCGCGAAACGTACGTCAAACACATTGCCCATGTTTTGTCTACAATAGTTGACATATCATGCAGTTTTTTGGACGTCGATGGTGACTTCCTAGCTAAGGTAGACTACACCCGTGAGAAATACCATGAAAAAGCATATTTACGTAGGCCATCCCCAAAGTATCTTTGCACTTTTTTCTCATCTTTTGGTAAGGCTGGGAAGGTAATTTCTGCTGCACATGTTCGTAGCTTTATTATCCAACTTTGTAGTGCCTCCATTGCTGTGACTATTTTCATTCTACGCAAGTTTGATTATCGGCAATTTGTAAATGATCAGTCCTTGTAATGCTAGGTTAGGAGAGTAGTCATTAGATTTTTATAAATTTGGAATTGAAGTAAGCAGAAGGCAAATGTTGGAGGTGATGTGGGTAAGTCGTGAAGGGAGAAATGCATGAAATAAGAGATTTTTCTGTAACTATAAAACTAACACGTTTACTAGGGTGGTCCTTATTTGTAGAAGGAGAAAAATTTTCTTTTGCAATTTCTGCTCCCACCCCCCAGATTTGTCCCATTTCATAAAAAAAAATTTCATAAAAATTTCAGCCCCCTAGGTTAAAATTAAGTGGTGCCTCAAGGGGGTTGAAAATTCATATATGCAAATACTTGCATTATTTCACATTATCATTTGTATCACATAGAAATAGACGAAAACATATATTTTCTCCTTCAACTCATTAGTACAATGAAGTGTGACGCATAGAAAATAGATCTGGGGGATTTGAGAGGTTTGGCCCTACCCTTAATATAACCTAAAAATCACTATAATATGTCTTTTTTGTCAAAAAAATGTTTTTCTTATTATGAATGGCAGTAATGAAAATATTGCGAATAATCTTGAAAAGAAAGACTTCCTTTACCTCAACTAACCCCCCTTCCTTCCATTCATACGTTGACATCCTAGTATCATAGTTTTCAGAACCACCCCTCGTGAGTAGAGAATACACATATACTTATTACCGAATTTAGTTTTTGTTCTTCCTATTTTGGTTAAACAGTTGACAAGCTGTAAGCAGATGATGTGAAAAAGATAAATTAGAGTAGAACACATATCTCTTATCAAGAATTGGTTTTGTACTACTAATTTCATGCACTTTTCAAGTTTTAAGATAAATCAATAAAAATTTATACTTGAATTGAATAATATTTCTATTATTCACTAGAGCTGGGTAAAATCAATAGAACAAAACAAATTCTTGGTAAGAAATATGTGTTCTATTCTAATTTATCTTTATTGCATCATCTGCTTACAGCTTGTCAACAGTTTAGCCAAAATAAGAAGAACAAAAAGTAAATTCTGTTACAGGTACATTCTTTACTCATGAGGGGTGATTTTGAAAACTTTAGTACTAGGATGTCAACGGATGAATGGAAGGGGGGGGGGTAAGTTGAGGCAAAGGAAGTCTTTCTTTTCAAGATTATTCACAATATTTTCATTACTGCCATTCATAATGAGAAAACATTTTTTTGATAAAAAAGACATTATAGTGATTTTTAGGTTATCTTAAGGGTAGGTCCAAACCCCCTCAAATCCCCTAGATCTATTTTCTATGCGTCTCACTTCATTTTACTAATGAGTTGAAGGAGAAAATATATGTTTTTGTCTATTTCTATGTGATACAGATGATAATGCGTGAAATAATGCAAGTATTTGCATATTTGAATTTTCAACCCCCTTAAGGCACCACTTAATTTCAACCTAGGGGGCCGAAATTTTCATGGAATTTTTTTTCATGAAATGGAAAGAATCTGAGGGGTGGGAGGTGAAAAATTCCAAACTTCAAAAATAAGGACCACCCTAATGTTTACAAAAACTATAAAAATGGTAAGTTGGAGGTATTTTCACGACAATTACCTAGTTGAAGATTTGATTAGGCCAAACCATGTATTTTTTCAGCTTATTACACGTTTGCTCCAAGTGGAATATTAATTTTTATACAGACATGGACTATACCTCCTTCAATTTCACTTTTTATGCCGCTCCTGCCGCTCCCAGTTTGCATTAAAAATGTAAAAAGAGAAGAAAAACAGTAATGCCCTACTTATAGAAGATCCGCATGTACAGTCAAGCAATGGCTGAATGGTTTATGAATGAAAAAAAATTTTCTTCCTCTTGTAGTCTGCCTTTCCATGGAAATAACCCCCGTCTGCATGTTCTTCTTCAGTGCTCATTAAATGAATGTGTAAGGGGATGGGTTTGTATTATATTTTAACAAAATACGAGTAGGAGCATTGTATCATGTTGGTAAAATCGATAATTTGCCTCTTGCTGTATCTGTGATTCCAAAAGCTTTTACGGTTCCGTTCTTCCACGTATACATAATTGTATCGTCGTCATACGGCACGCCATGCACCGCAAACAGACGCCTTTTAGCTTCATTATTAATAAATTCCTTTACTCTGAAAATTATCAATTTTTTTTTCCTTTAGGTATATTTTTGTTTTCCCAAAGTCGTTTGCTTTTTGGCTGGTGAAGAGGAAATGAAAATATTGTTTTTCCCCGTAGGCACTTCATGGAAATTCCTTGTGGCAGAGAATTGGATGCTTGAAAAACCAAAGTGGAGTTTGAAAGTAGAGTACACATATATTCAAAGAGGAAGGGTTTGTGGAAAAGTTGATAAAAGGTCTAATCCAAATCGTTTGTGAAAACTTCGAGGAAAAGTCTAATCATAAAAGTTGGTCTTGAGTTGAATGTCCTCTCCCGCCATTCGGTTTGTAATTGCCTTTATTTCATCTTCCAGCACCATTGATGAGAATAAAAAAAAAGTTGAGAAATAAAATCATATAAAATAACAAAATTAAATAACTTAAATAAAACCTTGCCATTTTTGAAGAGAATCATGAGTCTTCAAATAGACTGGGCCACATGAGGCATATACACATATTGGTGATTTTTTGTGCTGAATCCGAATCTGCTAGCGGTTTTGCTCCATGACGCTATTTAGACCTATTTTGTAGAGTTCTTAAAAATAATCTCCAAATAAAAAGCAGCATCAGGTATCAGTCATCAAATTGACCCAATTTGTTCAATTTTTCACGCTGAATCCGAATATGCGACCCGTTTTGCTCTACGTTGCGATTTAGATCCATTTTGGAGCATTTTCCACTTTTTTCCGGCCATAACTCGCTGAGCGAGAGCCACTGCCAAAAACTGCTTCCGGATTCGGGTTCAGCGACCTCGAAAACTCTTTTACCAGTGCTCAACTTGCAAATTTATTTCCTGAGCAGAAAATCAGAAAATGCAAAGTTTTTGAATATATTATATTAGGAGAAATATTTATTCAATTGAAATATATTAGCAAATCATCGAATTATCTCTCTATAAGCTACCAAATGATGAAAAAAATTTGGCTGAAAAAAGCTGTGTTCATTAGGACATTGCATATTTTAAAATATTCTGCGGATTAAAATCAGCATCGGGTACCAGTCATCAAATTCACCCAACACATGTTTAATTTATTTAATTCTTCACGCTGAATCAAATTCTGCAGCTCGTTTTATCTCTCTGGTAGAACAGACTAGAAAAGGTAGTGAACCAAAGAGATGGCAACATGACTGTCAAGGATGGCGGAGGAATGAAAAAGGTACCTACATGTGTACCAACGCAAAAACGCCGTATTCAACTCCGAGAAGGAAAGTGGACAGACATTCGAGTGTACCAGACAGTACACTCGAACGGTATCTACTTGTATGTTAAAATTTTGAAAACATTAGAACAACCTTGAGTACTTTGAAGTTTTAATTTAATTTGGTCTTCTCTTGAATTCATTCATTCATTTTGCATGCATAATGTAAACAATAGTAGATTACACGGCGATTACTTTTCAAACTGATCGTGTATAGTATTTTAATTTATTACGTATGGAAAATACCACCTATCCGCCCCATTTTTCGGTTGGAAAACCGCAAATTATCAGAAGCGGGATTTTTTATTTTCCGCACCTTTATATTTCTGTTTACCGTTGATTAATTCGTTTATCATGATAATTTGCGATTTTCCAACTCGAAAATAAGGTGGTTTCCGTTCGTAATAAATTTAAATAGTATACACGATTAGTTTGAAAAGTAATCGCTTACTTTCCTCACCAATTGTGTAATCTACTATTAATTTATTACAAACGGAAACCGCTCTCAAATTATCAAGATAAACGAATTAATCAACCGCAAACCGAAATATACAGGTGCGGAAAACAAAAAATCCCACTTCACGTTTATCTCAATAATTTGCGGTCTTCCAACTTGAAAATAGGGCGGTATGGTGGTATTGTCCATTTGTAATAAATTAATAGTAGATTACACGATTGGTGCAGAAAGTAAGCGATTACCGATTGCCATTATTTGCACGAGGCAATCACGATTACTTTTCAAACTAATCATTTATACTATTTTAATTTTTTACAAATGGAAACCGACCAATTTTCAAGTTGGAAAAGTGCAAATTATCATGATAAACGAATTAATCAACAGCAAACAGAAATATAAAGGTGCGGAAAGCGAAAAATCTCCCTGCGGAGAACAAAAAATCCTGCTTCTGATAATTTGCAGTTTTCCAACCCGAAAATAGAGCGGTATGGTGGTATCTTCCGTACGTAATAAATTAAAAATTTTTACATTTGTTATTAACTTACTTTGCAATTTGGTATAGATTAGAGGGGTTACCAATTCCATTAAAAATTGTATTTGTGAATTGGAAAAAATGAAAATAAACCAATCATGATGATTTTCTGTAATAGGTATAGTAAAACCTCTTGATAATGGACATCAAGGGACTAGTGAATATGTCCGCTAATTGGAGGTGTTTGCTTAGAGGGAGTGTCCGCTATGGGAGTGTAAAACAGAAAAGTGTCCGCCGAATAGAGTTGATGAAAAATTTTAAAATTTTTTGCATTTTAACAAAAAGAAAGAAAAAAAAGGGTGAAACTTGAACAACAGTATAATAATATTAACATTATTCGAAAAATGACGTGATAGTTGTTTGTTTCAACCCTGATAAAGATTGTACTGCTGCCCTCTCAAACTTCAATTTTATCGGATAAGGAGAGACATTTACATTTCAAACTCATTTCTGGGATACACCTAGCACATTAGAAGCAAAAACACTGAATCTTTTATCTGTTGTTTTCTTCATTTTTGCATTGCAGTATGAGTGGCAAAATTTTTGTCCATTCAAGAGAATGTCCGCCTATCGCAGAGGTTACAATGTACATAGGTATTCATATTTTTGCCATTACACTCAATGGGACCGAGATTTTTGTCCGTTTATTGGAGGTGTCCGCTTGATGGAGTGTCCGTTAAGGGACATTCCGATCAAAATTGCGTAAGGTGGCTCTAATATTTTTTCACATTCTCAGTAGAGATTTGTAGAATTTAAATCACGAAACCACAAAGTCTTTGGACATTGAAATTGTACAATTTTTCCTCTTTGGTTCCAACTGCGGCTTGCATCATCCTCCAAAATGAAAACATTTGGATAGGATTTTTATTTTTTAAAATTTTATATTTTTAAGAAACAAACTAAAATTTGAATAATTTTAATTTCCTATTGCTGTTAAAAATATCTGAGCTTAAATTTACAATGAATGCAACTTATAAAGGTAATTAGTTTTAGCCTTATTTGAAATTTGAAGTTGTCTTATACAAAAATACAATACACAATAGGAAGAACCCTGATTTATGTTGATAACTTGACTTCAGTTAAGTGGAGACCAGAGATCGCGAGAAAAACGATTTTGGGAGAACGTAAAATTATGGCTGAACTTTATTGTACTAGTTGACTTTTGATATTTCAATTTTCTCTCGTACTTCATACATCCAATCAATATATTGCGCTATATCTGTGAATACTGCAATATGTGATGTTCCGTCACTGCGTATAGTTTTGTCCTTGTTGCTAGCAATTCCACGTAAATAATAACGAAGTTGTCCTTGTAAATCTGTTTTAGGAAACAGTAAACCACCTCCACCATCACCCACAACCACTCCAGTTTCTAAAATATAAACAACAAAAAATTTTTCAGTTTAAAACGACAGGAAAACAGCAGCATACCGCCCCATTTTTGGGTTAGAAAATAGTCATTTGTTGTGATGATCTTTTTGGTTTCCATTTTTCTATTAAGATTGTTTAAATTTTGAAAATTTTCTGATTGTTCTACATTCCTTGAGAAAATTAAAACTTGCCATTCCTGATTGACAAGCTAATCCTATGAATGAGATATAAAAATTTCATGGGTGTAAAAAGGAAAATGCTAATACTGCAAGTACACTGCATATTATTTCAAATATCCCAGTGAACTTAATTCCTATGCTTGAAATAATGTTCATGCTATTAGCTTTACTGAAGAAGTTTGTTTACCCACTCATTAGCCTTTACTTTTTCTAGGTCATCGTATGTATTAAACATTCATTTCACGCTCAAAGAAAGTCAAATTTAAAACTAAGACCAATCTGACTTTTTATATTTTTTTCAATTTTTTAAGCATCAATCTAGCCATAGACTGAGTCGAAAATCATTTCAAAAAAATTATCAAGCTTCAAAGCACGTGAGTGCAAGTGATCAGAATGAAAGAAAAAATTGAAACTTTCCATCGTCCCTATATTATCGAGAACCATATGTAGAAATTTACGATGTAGCAAAGTCCTGATATCGAGAAGATACCAATATACATATCGACATTTTAGCCTTCCAACGATATTGGAGTGATCAATGAATGTCAGCGCGTAATTTCTTTATCGCACTGTTACATACGTACAACTGAGGGCTGGGGGTACAATCAGAGCTTAAGCTTCCCCTCAACGGAACCAGGTTCAAACGATGAACCTGAACTTAGGCATAAAGAGAGTGTGCAAACAAAAATAGACTGTGGTTCAGCTAAACCATCATAATCGCTGACGCAGCAACAAAATAGTGGGAATTCCGAGTATTCGCATCTGTGGTTGTCAATTCAGTGTCGTTGATCGGACTCTTACTCAACTTGAACTGGGTTTAAGTGGAGCTCAACTTTTGAACTCGCATTGTACACCCTAATTTTTCGAGTTGAACCTGGTTTTTGTTTGAGCTCCACTTGAGCTCTGATTGTACTCCCGGCCCTGAATGTCGAATGAATGCTGGGCCAGTTACGACTTACGAGTACACTCGTATATGGTTGTGTTTAGGTAATTCTGTTCCACATTTTTTTTGTTTTTTTCTCATCATTCTGAGATGGTTCCAGCACTGTATTCATTATTTTGGAAATGACTCTCGTAGTTATGAAATTTTCACTTTATGATTGAAAAATATTTTATTTTACTGACTATTCTTGATCCCTGCACAAAATTTATCTGCTGCAATTGAATCGGTAAAGTCTTTGTGTACCATTGTGCTACAATTTCTCAGGTTAATGAATGGTAAAAACTTTGTCATTAGGATAGGACTCTGCTCTCCGCTCTCAGTAATACCCCAACCAGATATCTACAATTCAAAAAATTCAGAAAGTGAATCACTACTTGAACATGGAAATTTTCTGAATTTTATTTTGGTCATCATTAATGGAGTTGAGTAAATACTAACTTTTCCTGTTGCATTTTCTGGAGCAGTGTAACGACTTCTAAGGGTCCAATCTACACATGCTGGCATAACATGACGACCGAATGTAATTTTCTCACTTATCCAGAGGATCGCTATGTCTGCAGCATACAGTGTTTCTGTACGAGCGAGTGGCATCATGTTTGGTACCAAAATTTCTTGAATCTTCATAATGGAATGAATAAAAATAATATACCTACATAAAAGTAGTGTATACCTACTCCTTTCAAAATAAGATGTTCACAGACGCAACTGACCGTTTCACACTGGTGCAACTCGAAGTTTTTTCGTATGGCCAAACTGCAGTTGTATTCTTTATTTGAACAAAAGTTGACGCAATATATTGTAACGTCTGGATACACCTTCACTTTTTCGAAAAACTATCAAGAAAACTGTGTGGCAGGTTGCGGCGTGAGCATCTTATTTTGAACGGAATAAAGTTAGTCTTCTGAAAACTAAAGCTGTACGTAATCCATGGAAAAGGTCTCGTGTGAAATAATATTTACAAATTTTTCTACTCTGAACCAGGATTATTATTATTTTCTTACCCTCCTACACTGAGAGTAATGAGTAGTACTGATTATGAACTATACAGTAACTGTTGAGAAATTAGTCAATTTGAATCTCGTATTTTTGATGTTCTGTTAATCAATTTATCGACTATCGAGAGTGTGATAAAACTTCACTTTTATCGAGTATTCTCGATGATATTTCAGTATATTTTGTTGTTGGTTCTTCATAATAGAAGGTGAAAGGAAACGTATTTTCTCATTAATTATTCGAATAATTCTCAAAATAAATTTTCCCATCGCAGTTACTGAAATTATATTTTATTGTTGATATTCTTAATATTTGCAGCGCTTTTCACTAGCTTGGAAAATGAATTTCACAACTTTTGTAGTAATTTCTACTACAAATCTCAAATGTTCACAGTTTTTCTATCCAAAATTTAAAAACTACTAATTTTCTCTCAGTGTACTCGTATTTTGTGTAGGTATCGTTTAAGATACATATTATCCAAATCTTTTGAATCGGTATTTCCTATAGATTATCTAAGGGTCAATTTTCTGTAAAAATAAAGGATGGGCGGGGAAACCAAAACACTTAAAAATCTTTTTAATTTGATAGTATTTTCATTTTTGCTACTTTGTTTTACTCGTACGTTCGATTGTATCTATGCCTTTTTCCTCACAAATTTTTCAATATTTATCTATATAATATCGATAAATACACTTCCTACAGCTTTTGTATTCAACATCGAAATATCGATAGTATGTCCACAATCGATCGAGCTCTAACCTAAATTCATGCTAAAATAAGCTAGTTTCAAAAGAAAACCTGCTAAAAAACGGTAGCGAGACAATTCGATTAATGAGAGAAGAGGCAAGAATGAAAGATTGAAGTTGGTGAAAACAAGACATGTTTCAACATGTATTTTTTCTACTATTGGTACCCCTGAAAAGTAGTTAAGCTTACATATTTACTTTGAATATTTTAGTGTAGATGTAATCCTTTAACGTATAATTAAGAGTATATTTCGCCACCACAACTTCATATTTCTTTGGATCGTCTATACTGTTGGTTTGCACTTTGGTGAAACAAGTCGCAGCTGGAAACAAAGTAAAACATAATTACAGAAGTGCTAAACGTTACAAGGTATTCTAATATTGAATATCGAAGATGAATTCTTTGTACTAGACATTTTGTCAAAACCTTGTCCGTCTGTGATTCCTCAATGTTATATCTAGGTATGATGACGTAATCGAGCCTGTATACACATATGATAATGAGACAGCATACCCTGTATGATGAGAATTGATGAAGATGAATCCTTCGTACTACCTTTAGTCGAAATTTTGTCCGTCTGTGATTCCTCAATGTTATGTTATACCCAGGTATAATGACGTCATCATTATTTAGTCAAAATTGCTTGTCCTTTGTCTCCAATGTTATGAAGTTTCACATCACCAAATGATTCTGTAATCTTAATTGTGGGCAACTTTTGCTGAAAGCTGGTCTTCTTTTCTCTATCTTTCTTTTGCTCTTGAAAACCTTCCAATATATTATGACTAAAAAACTGAAAGATTTATGATGCAAAAATTTTCCAGGATATATTTAGGGTCATATGTAAAATAAAATTTGAAAATAAGTATTATACCTCATAAAAAATATGAAAAAAAATTTTCCATATAAGTAATTAAAAAATTCTCGTAAAATGGTTTAGTGAATATACCTACATAAACATATAAATAATTATAATCAGGTTATATACAACAAATTTTGACCCATTTAAATGAGGTGAAGTCATTCTAAAATACATATTTCTCAAACTTTTTCAAATTGAAATACGAGTACAGCCAAAATTCTTGACTTTCTTATCTTTTTGTAATTACCACTCCCTCGGTTTTTCTGATACCAGTTGCGTTCTAGCGGGTAACGGGTGGGGTTGTAACGGCAAATTTGAGGCCATTACAATCGTGTGGTCGACGTTCGTTTTTCGCCAAAATGATTTATCCCTCGTAATTCCTATTCTACCTGTTTTTCTAAATATCACGTCTCTACCGTGTTTGCTAAACGCTACCCATCCAAAACTGCTAGCGTTTTCTTTTTGTCTCATACTAGATGTCATAATAAATTTTTTGCACGTTCTCCTCGTACATTGCATATTGTGAAATAAATTGTTTGCGAATTGTCGCAGTTTCTTGTCATATAATCAGACGAGAAGAAATTACAATACATATGTTCAAACCGCCTCCCCTAGTGCCAAAACAAATTGTATAAGAAACTCCAGTGCCCTTAGTTTTCAACCACCAGATTTGGTAATATTTTCTCTCTCATGATCAGGTTAGTGTCTTTTTTTGACGTTTTTTCATACTTATGGTGTTTTTTCGTAAAAAAAACAATTTTATCAAGATTCACAACAAAAACTGAAACGTTTTTTAATGCGTGATTCATTCTCTATTTTTCTGTCTATAATTGGTCGTGGTATTTTATATGTATCCCATATTATGAGGAATTCTTTACCTGCAATTCCACTCTCATGGTAAAGAAAAAAAATAGAGTTATTTGGTTTTATAATCCCCCGCCCCTCCCCCAGAATGTTAGTCTAGGTATGCCACTAACTGATACATAATTTTTGAGTACATCATTGAATTCAGTGATGAATTTTACATTAGTGGAAATCCTTTTAATGTGGTTAGCAGAATTCTATGAAGAATTATATACGTGTACGTACAATCTGAACTTTCAAGGGCATTTTTCTATATTTATTTCAGAAAAATTTATTTTCAACTTTTTTCAATTTCAAGTTGCAATAACTCGGTCAGTTTTAGAGCTAAGAAGATGGCGGACCTATCCACGGATTCAGAAATAAATTCTGTATCATATCACGTTTACCATCTGAAGATGCGATCCTAGAAATCCATTATTCAGAAGTCGGTTATTTGAATCCATAGGGGACCAAAATTTTTAAATTTCAAATTCAATTTCTTTTCAATCGTTTTACTCGTACATATTGTACTCGTAGTATGCGAACTGGCAAATCGAACGTGTAGCCATTTCTTATATAAATGACCGAGAAAGTAAATAACCATATAGTTACAGACTCGGCCAAACAATTTCAGAATTTAAAATAAGATGGCGCAAAATTAAAGTTTATGAAAAAGTCGTCTGTAAATTGCATAATGAAATTATGGAAAATACAAATTAATTTAGCAAACCCTTTCAGGAACATTTAACAGCATCCTTGGATGAGCTCAAAAGATAAATTCGAAAAAAAGAATCAAATACGAAATTGTATTGCATCGTACAAGAATCATAAAGATAATGACCAAACGAAAAATTGTAAGAGGTACAAAAGAAATTCCTTTAAGCGTGAGAACTTGCGCCAGAAGTTCGATAACCAATCAATTTCAACTTTTAAAGTTAATAAAATTTCTAGAAAATTCGATGTAAAATTGGAAAAATTCTCTAATGACATAAGAAGAAATTAAATTATGTCGTCATTTAATTCGCACTTGAAAATATTTGAGGTACAATGTCACTTCCTGATAAAAATGATAACAAACTGGAGTTCGCAGGGGAAAAAAGTTGGATTTTTCGACTTTGTAAACAGTAAACTGGAAAGTGCATCAAGATAAAAGCATTGACCTGAAAACTGTTTTTAATTCATATTAAAGATGAATTCTTTTTACTAGACCCTCAGGTAGTCAACAGTTTTGTGTCCTGAGATTCCTCAATGTTATGATGACGTCAACATATGTAGCTATGACAATGCGGTCGATGACGTCATAATATCTAGGTATAACATTTTAGACTCTACTAAATGATGACGTCGTCATACGTAGGTATAAAATTTCAGAAACATGGAGATATACATTCTGACTGAAGAATGATGACGTCATCATACTATGTATAATATTTTGTAGATGCAGATGGCGTCATAATACCTAGGTATCACATTTTAGACACCACTAAATGATGACCTCATCATATGTGGGTATAACATTTCAGAAGCATAGAGATGTACATTCTGAATGAAGAACTATGACGTCATCATACTATGTATAACTTTTTGTAGACGCAGATGATGACGTCTTAATACCTAATTACTTATAACATTTGAGACGCAAGGAAATAATGACGTAATCATTCTAGTTTTCTTTTTAAATTTATTAGAAAAATATATAAGTACCTATGCGCTTCGTATTTAAAAAAATTTGTTTTTTAAAGAAACAATTATGGGTACTTTTTATAAACTACTGTTGTAAAAGAGAATTCATCTTTTGCTTTCACAAAACTTCGGTGAAGGCTGTAGCTATTATTATAGCCTGAAGACATTTATACGAAATCCAAAAAAAAAAAGGCGTACGAGGGTCTGCCCTCATGTGTAAACATTCAGCTGAAAGAATACGTGTGTGTCATGAAGCAACGTGCCACAGAGAATGCGTGTATGTGTGTCTTTGTGTCACGCCGCCACAGATAGTGTCTACCTATGTGTGTGTGTGTGTGTGTGCGCGCGCGCGTGCGCGTGTGTGTGTGCGTGTGTGAGAAAGTGAACTCGGGACTCGGCACTAAAAGTATATAAAATTGCACCATGCTATTTTTTTATGCAATTTCAACTTTTCCATTTCAAATTATTTTTTTACACACTGGGAAGAAAACTAGTGAGCAGGAATGTTTACGCATTAAAAAAATTTTTAGTCGTAAAAATTTTTTTCACATTTTTTCAAATACGAGTATGTACATATTTAAATTTTTGTGCTCTTATTTTCATCATTTTTCTCAGTCCATTTTGTAGGCTGCATCCGAGATGCGTCCCAAATGGGGTATTTTCTAATTTTTGAGGGGGCAGATGCGTCCTGGAATTGGCACACTAGTTGCGTCCCTACCTGCATACTAGATGCGTCCTATAATTCTGTTGTTTTTTTCCCGTGTATAATATTTTTGCTGGGCGTTCACACAACTCATCAACCGCCTTTTGCTTCAGTCGACTGCTTAAAATTTGTCTCTGTAAAATATGGCTATTTTCTGGTTCGTGGTTGTGACAAGTTATTTCTGACATTTCAACATTACTCTTTTTTTTAAAAAATGCGGAACAGGATTTTTCTGCACAACACCACCTTTCCACAATACAAGCTAATAGCTTATGAAAACAAAATTTATATCCATTATTTATGGGGTGTGATTTTTCAGCCTGATAAAAAAAGAGGAATGCACGGAAAAAATGAGGCATATGAACAGAAATAAATATAATGCCCGAAAGTTCAAACATTCCCCGAAAAAATAGTATGTCGCCCGTAAAAAAAAGAGATCAAACGGAATAATTATGTCTTATAACTATGGAACAAATAAATCACGAAAAATAAATGACATTTGCACGGGGAAAGAACAAATGTACGAAAAATCTGTACCCCGGAAAATAAGTGATTTTCACAAATTGTCAAAAAATGATTAAAAAAACAATAAATCTCAAAATTTTGAAATTATTGGACAAGAAGGGCTTTTTTAACCTTTGATGGTCGTCCTCGCTTCCTTTTCTGGCCCAACGGTACAGTTTTTGCCTCCAGTGGCACTTCAACATCTTTACGTCTGATCAACATACCCACAGAATGCTTGCATTGATTTTTTTTTTAATAAAAAAAGGACAAGTGCATTGCCCTATAAGAAGAGGATAAGTCAACTACTTTCAAAAATTTAATTCCTCTGAGTCCTACCTTCGATAAAAACATTAGATACCTGAATGCTACTATCACATTGCTGAGCAAATAGACTTAAAAGTTTAGGTGCTACGTAAGAAGAACATATGTGGTAGTCATTTGGCGTGATTTAGGCACTTTGTGCATTTTGCAAAGTGACTATAGGCACTTTGCAAAGTCCTTACTATTCTTTAGTGACTTGAGGTAAAAATGATTGAAAGGAATTCTTAGTTGCTTTCAGGTAGGCAGACAACTTCATCTAGTATATTGTCAGTGACTTCGTACTAGCAGCGATTAAGGTTTTGGGTCCCCATCAACCCTTGATAATGCCTCTCTCACAGGCAATTTGGAAGATATCATTTTCAGCAGGTTTTCACTCGAAAACTCCCCATATTAGAATGGAGTTGATTAGTGAAATAACGATCGTGACTTTGCACATTTTTCATTTTATGACATGGTATGATGATTAGCATCAAAATCCCAAATGCTTCTCTTTTGTCAACGATTACGGACATAATACTAAACGGATTAAAACAAAATTTGGAAGATATGTTGAGAAAGTACGAGTATATAATATGGCATGGCTTCTTTGAAATTTGGACTTGATCAGTTCATTACTTTTGAAGTTTTGCGATTTGAAATGTGAAAAAAATTTTTCATGTCATGCTTTGAAGGAAACCCTACTTTTCTAGCTGAACTCGTGGCGCTGAGATTTTTATTTTATGTTCTCTTGCATAAGGTGAATAGGCTCACTTTTTGACTTATAAAGACTTAGTAAAGAGTAGCTAAAGACCTTAACGAGACATCATGAATGCAAAGATGAATTCTTGTTAACATGTCAAAATTTGATTTCCAAATACACGAAGAGAAAAAAAGAATTATTATTACTGACCTGAAACAATCATTTGGGCGCCAATAATAGTACCACCGCAAATCAAAACAGGTTGTTTATTTGATATGTCATAGATAGCAACATGCCACGGTGAAACTATTTGTTTTTCTGGCTTTGCCCCCAACATTAATAATTCTCTCTTTCTGGATTGTCCACAATCTATAACAATAAAAATTGCATCATAAATATAATATACAGGGTGGAGCATGAGTAGTTGCACCAATGAAAGAACTGCGATGGTGCGTCTTCAGACTGCACCATTGTATCAGGACTAACTTAAGTTCTGATTGTGCATCCAATCCTGTCAGTTTCATATTTTCTAAAAATCAGGTTTGTTTATATTCAGAATAAAGGTAAAATATTTATAGTTTCTTAGATGTTCAAAGTTCACTGGCGTATCCAGTTTCGAAGTTCATTGTACCATCTTTGGATTCGCCTTACATTGAGTGCCCAGTCCGGCGCTCTAACTCTTGCTGGTCAACATATGACAAATAATTTATCGCCGCATATTTCACCAATCATTCATATTTTTGTAAGAATGGTATTACATGAGGCCATTGGGACCAAGTAGATCATTGAAATTGAGTCATGTGCGCATGTGCGTGTTGTTGTTTTTCCATCTTCTGTAATCGCTGAGTTACCTATGCTTCCGATGTTTCTATCGCTATTGTTTATCAGTTTGTAATTCATTTGTACAGCGCGCAGTTGGCCGAATAGGCAAAATAGGTGTACAAAAGTCAAAAATTGAAAGTAACCAAATGAATATACTACGAGTACATACTCTGTTGGATTCAGTATTGTATGCGGTACATAAAATCATGAAAAAAAAAGTTTGTCAACCTCCGCTGATTGCCTGATAATGTAAGGTGAAAGTTGACAAATTTTGAAACTCAAGAAAATTTGTTCTTTAAATAAAAAGTTGTCTGTGGTTTTTGATAACTTTGCTCTTGTTGCTACGTTTGCAGTGATTTTTGTTTCTTTTTCAAAAAGAAGAGAAAATTCTGTATATGTTTAAAGTATTGAAATAATTTGTGCGGGTACTTACACAATTTTTGCTTACTATTGAAATATACATTGAAAATCAGTTTTCACATTTTTTTAAAAAAAGTTTTTTTTTGACATTTTTGGACCTTCCAATTTTTCCATGGTTGACTGCCCCAATACCTACTGGAAAAATCATTTTGGGACCTGCCAGCCTCCCTCCTAGACTCCAAGACATGTTTTTAGCTGTTTGATAGCAATTAATATTATTTCACCATTCAAAAACGAGTATATTTGGTTTGGCACTAAAATAAATACAGACTAATACTATGTACTATCAAGTATATTATGTCAATCTAAGTACAAAAGCTTTCAACTCCTAATTAAAAGTATCTAAAATAATCACCTTTTTTTCTGGTAAAGTTAGCCTTGCCAGTTTCCATGTACTAAAAAATATTTTTAGCTTGAAAAACTTGCTGATAGTGTTTGTAGAACTTAGTTGGTTTCAGACGTGAGCTGATGATTAGCTCCTACAATCTAGGTATCTGATTTAGGCTAGAGATATGCTCCTCCAATATGGATCATTGATTTTTCTAGATCTCATACAAGAATTGAAAACGAGGTTTTTGTTTTTCAGAAACCAACATCAGAATTTTTTCTAATTGAAGTTCAATAATGATTGAAATCCCCCTTTTCCACGCTTTAAGGGCCCCTAGGGGCTCAATAAGAGATCATATCAAAAAATTACTTCAAAAATCGGATTCTACTCCCAAAATTACATGAGGGAGAGATATGAACAGTTGTCAAAATTGAGGAATGAATTTTGTACACCTATTTTCCCAATTTTGCCCATTGTGCAGTGGAAGTTGATCTATGGTATTCTTGATTTTGGTTATGGTTCTTCATTGACAAAGAGGAATAATTTGAACAAAGAAATACCTACTTCCAATTAATTTATTACTCCTTATCCACTGCGGACATGATGTTACAATTAGGAAGGGCATAGACAATGGGTAGATCCATTCTGTAGTTTTCCTGACTATAAATATCAAAAAAATGAGCACTTAAAATAAAATTATGAATCTCCACTGACCTGTAACACATTCGGGTAATGTTTTGTCCCATTGGCCATTTGGTAAACATCGAATGAATGTAAAGTGAACCTCACGTTCCCAATGATAATTGTTTTCACACTCCGGATAAACCTTAGTACCCTCAAGTATGAATTCACTACATTTAACATTGGCTTTTGATTGTTGGTCATCACACTTGAATTGCATATTTTGAACCTTCATTGGCGGACAGGTTTCTAAATTTGAAGTAAATATATTGTTCATTCTCATGAAATTTTATTATTTTCATATTTTCATATCCAAATAGAAGGGATGTAAAATAGGTACTAACTGTAGCATTTTGGAATGGGTGGATACCATTCTCCATTGTGACAAACATGTGCAGTGTTATTGTTTCCTGTAAGTGATCGGTATCCTTCATTACATGTTTGAGTGACTTGTGTCGAATGATGATACACTTTTTTATCATCTCCAAACAAGCATGTACGTTGATTTACATCCGGAGATACTGCCGTTGGAGATACTGCCGTTGGAGATACTGTCGTTGGAGATACTGTCGTTCTAATTCCGTTCGCATAGTTTTCAAATATGCTATAGGCAAAACACATTATATAATAATCATTTACATCATCAATAATGAATGAGATGTCATTTTATCATTTCTGTTTAGCAAGTTGGCATAGTAAAGGACTTGGGCGGTTTTTGGTGCGTGAGTATAGGCTGAAAGAACGATCATTGCTTAGCATTTTCAATTATCAATGCAATTTCTTTCCGAGTGGAATTATTTATGGAATAACTTTTCATGGAGATTTCTGCAAATTTTGGTGTTTTCCAGTTTCTTTCAAATTTTTTTTTCTTTTTTGGGGGGGGGGTTTGGTGTTTTACTGTAAAATAGAAAATTTTTCCGGCGTCCCATTCACTATAATTCAAACTTCCTTTTCAAAATTACTCATCCTATCCTTAAGGGGAAAGAAGTTAAATAGCTGCAGCCTTCACTGAAGTTTCGTGAAGGCGAAAGATGAATTCTCTTTTACAACAGGAGATTATAAAAAGTATCCAAAAATGTTTCTTATAAAAACAAAACAATTCATCTTCAATAACTGTTTTAACTCTATGACGTCATCATCTGTGACGTCATCAAAGAATGACAAAATGTTATATATAGGTATGATGACGTCACCATCTGAGGTTACTAGGTTCTATCTGGATATAATGACGTCATCATCTGTATTTACTATGTAATAAATATATATGATGACGTCATCAAGGAAGGACAAAAATTGTAGAAAAAATTCTTCTTCAATTCATCTTCAAAGAGTGTATGATGACGTCATCAACCACTTTTTAACATAGGAACCGCAGATGGTGACGTCATCATACCTATATACAACATTTTGCCTTTCCTTGATGACGTCACAGATGATGACGTCATCTTTTGATGACGTCATCAAGGAAGGGCAAAATGTTGTATCTAGGTATGATGACGTCACCATCTGCGGTTCCTATGTTTTATCTGGATATAATGACGTCATCATTCTTCTTCAATTCATCTTCAAAGAGTGTATGATGACGTCATCAACCGCTTTTTAACTGTGTGACGTCATCATCTGTGACGTCATCAAGGAAGGACAAGATGTTGTATCTAGGTATGATGACGTCACCATCTGCGGTTCCTATGTTATATCTGGATATAATGACGTCATCATCTGTGTTTACTATGTAATAATTGGGTATGATGACGTCATCAAGTACGAACAAAATGGGACATTATGTTATGGTGGGACAAATGTTAGGGGGGCATTATGTTTGAAACAGGAACGCCCAGTACAAAAGAATTCATCTTCAATACTTACAAATCTTGTCTCTACCTATGAGAAAATGATATGAATCAGTTTGTATCAGTCTTGGAGATGCCCGATCAAAAAAATTGTTTTCATTTGCTAACTCTGATAGAACTCAAATTCTCTCTAGTCCTCCAGAGCTCCAAAATATCAAACGTCTATGAAGGAATATGCATGACCATGAGATGATCATGAGCGCTGAGCATTATCACTGATGCTTACACTTAGCATAAAAAATCTTGATATTGTGAGGAGCAGGAGGAGTGTCCCAATGATGTTTTCATCAGTTATCTTTTTTTTGTGACATGTGCGCCAGTGTGCGCTCTGCTGAACGCTCAACTTATGGACACTCTTTATATGAGAAAGTCTCAAATATTAGAGCTCATGAGCTTCTTTAACGCTCATCTCAAGGTTGTGCCTTGAGGGTTATCTGTGGTCAATACGTCAAGCAATGATACACTTTTAATTCCTCTTCAGAGTTAGCAGATTATACCTCATTGTCACACAATAGGAATTATTTATTGTAATATAAATATATACTAGGTACTGATGCTGTAATCATCTATTACTGTATTCTTATGTATATGTTGCAGTTAATATTAATTACCAGATATTATAGATGTAAGATTCTTAGAAAATAATGAAGAATCATGCAAACACATCTATCATCTTTCTATTCTTAAAATCCATCAACAGATGAATATAATCTAAATCTGGTATATATACGAGTATGAGAGAACTCTGCAACTCACTATATCAGCAAGTGCGAAACACAGACAGAAACTGTGGTTATTTGAGAATGTGTTCACATATTCTTACATCCCCATTTTTGAGAGGATTCTACCGCACCAGGGAAAGCCTTGAGCTGATCGTTTACCAATCTTGGCATTCCGTCTTCCTCAAGATCATCCCACTAGCTTGGCATGTGTTGATGGATTTGTAAGATTCTTAGAAAATAATGAAGAATCATGCAAACACATCTATCATCTTTCTATTCTTAAAATCCATCAACAGATGAATATAATCTAAATCTGGTATATATACGAGTATGAGAGAACTCTGCAACTCACTATATCAGCAAGTGCGAAACACAGACAGAAACTGTGGTTATTTGAGAATGTGT
The DNA here is from genome assembly GCA_038050395.1 of Parthenolecanium corni. Classification (NCBI taxonomy): domain Eukaryota; kingdom Metazoa; phylum Arthropoda; class Insecta; order Hemiptera; family Coccidae; genus Parthenolecanium; species Parthenolecanium corni. The sequence goes on from JBBCAQ010000002.1 coordinate 1,151,621, forward strand.
TCACATATTCTTACATAGATAATTCCTAGTCATTTCTTATTTTGCTTTGATTTTTTCAATTTACGTTTTTTCCTAATATTGCATAGGCCAAACAAAGAATGATCCGATTTTCAATGCCATATTAATATTGCCTGCCGGAACTGGAGGACAAAATAGATTCAAAAAAACGGAAACAAAAAATATCTTAGATAATTTACATTTTACCTAAATAAAGAGTTAGGCAAAATAAATTTTCATGAGACATCTAAAATCAGATGTAAACTTAGACATCATTATGTAGACTATCTAGATCAATTTAATAATACCTAGACAAAATAGACAATATTATGTAAACTATATAGACTATTTTAATAATACGAAGAAAAAATAGACAAAACCAAATTTTACGTATTTGTTATGTAGAATACCTAGACAATGTAAAGAATGACCAGTCAAAATTCAAAATATATGGAATTTATGAAAATGCGAGACACTATTTATTTTATAAAGAAATATCGAAATTGGATCAAATTTCAAACACTATCACAATAAATGAACAAATCAGAGTCCAGATAGACGAGAGAACGTTATTAAACTGTAACAACTACCTGCCCACCCGTCCATCAAAACATAATAAGTAAATTGTTCTCACCCACCCGGCGTCATATGACAATCTAATAAACTGCCTTCTGAATTTTGTCCAAGCGATATAATTTTCGAATTTCGACTAGGTGTCATTGGAATTGAATGGATATTCTACATAAAAAATTTGTATAATCCATTTTATGAATTTTTTATTCGTAATATTAACATGGTCTAGATAGTCTACATATTGATTTGTAAATTTACATCAGGTTTTTTTATTTTCTACATTTTTCATTTGGACTATATCTTCCGGTTGGCAATATGTATAATGGCTAGACAATCATGACCTTCCAATTTATTATCAATTTTGACTACTGGTTCAGGCAGGCATTGTGAATATGGCTGAGCAAAACATATGGCAATTCATTTTGACTAGTCAGTTTAGAAAAAATGCGTATATATCAATAATGCCCAAATTAAAATACAAGCCAAAATTATATATTTGTACTATAAATCAAGATTGACTGCGACATATTCAATACAAGTTAACATACTTGATTTCTTTACATAAGTCAGGTCCTTCATCATCTCCACCATAACAATCCTGCATGCCATTACATAACATATTCCTGTTTATGCATGTGCCATTTGCACAACGAAATTCATCTGGCTCACATCTGAATGAAAGCACACATTATTGATTTATTTTTGTACTCAAAATTGATTATGAATTGGTAAAATTTTGAATGATGAAAACTGAAAAATAATTCTCTGTAAAAAAATCAATCAATTTACTTTGTTAAGGTGAGGTAATTGGATGGGGAAGGGGGCGCAAAACCTGCTTCTCAAAGGCTTGTAAGCTTTCGAGAGTGCATAGTTGTTGATCAATTTACCTGAAATGATGTGGTGGTGTGTGTATATCAGCATAAAATGAAGGAACGTTTCAAATTTGGTGCAGAATGATTGAATAGTTTAGTCACAATTAGGAGATGAGCACTTTAGAAGGTGCAGTTTTCAATCAATAGTGTGAGAACTGAGTTGGCAGGCAAAATTGCATAATTGCTTTATCTTAAGGGTTGGTACAAAGGAGCAAATCAGTTGAATAGTTGAGTCACAAATAGGCACAAACTTGGTTCAAATGTATAAGTTACACATATAGGTCTTCCTGCAATCCTGGAGATATGAAATGAAAAATCCTCATATTTTGAGGTTGAACGCTTTATATCTGAGTACCCTCTAAGTAATTAGTTATCAACATTTTGTTTTCATATTCTCTATCAGCCTTGCTCTTTGGTTCATTTTTATTATTAGGTAGTATATAACTATTCAAACATTACCGGTATGGATATGATGATTATTTCATGAAACTCACTTACGGGTTATTACATACTTCGGGTTTTTCATCTTCCCCATCTTCACAGCTAATATATCCGTTACACAGAAGTTCCTTTGCTATACAATGACCACTTTTGCAGTGAAATTTATCTGGTGAACAGCTACGAGAAAATGATATGAATCAGTTTGTATCATTCTTGGAGATGCCAGATCACCAAAATTGTTTTCATTTGCTGACTCTGAAAGAACTCAAATTCTCTCTAGTCCTGTCAGAGCTCTAAAATATCAAACGTCTATGAAGGAATATGCATGACCATGAGATGATCGTGAGCGCTGAGCGTCATCACTGATGCTTACACTTAGCATAAAAAAATCTTGATATTGTGAGGATCAGGAGGAGTGTTTGAACATCGGATATCTTTTTTTTGTGACATGTGCACCAGTATGCGCCCCGCTGAACGCTCAACTCATGGACACCCTGTGTATGAGAAAGTCTCAAATCTTGGAGCTCATGAGCTTCTTTAACGCTCATCTCAAGGCTGCGCCTTCAGGGTTATCTGTGGTCAATATGTCAAACAATAATACACTGTTAATGCATTTTCAGAGTTAGCATTATACCTCATTGTCACATAATAGGAATTATTTATTGTAATATAAATATATACTAGGTACTGATAATGCAATCATCTATTACTGTATTTTATTTGTATACAATAGAAGTTGACATACCTGTAACCTCGACACATTGCATAGGCTTCATCGTCTCTACCATCACAATCTGTATAGCCATCACATAACATATTCCAGTTTATGCATGCGCCATTTGCACAACGAAATTTATCTTTCGTACAGTTTGGATGATATGTAGGTGAAGGATATGGATATGTAGGTACTTTAACAATTGTATTTTTTGGTGGGCAAATACTTAATGGTATGAATTCACATCTGAAAAATTGGTAATATTTGGTTTTTAAATAAAAATGACGAGAAAATAATACCTGGTTTATTTATTATTAGAATTACATTTTACGCGTGCGTGTTCATTTTAGTCTTGCCTTTAACATGCAACAGGCAACGCTCGCAGCGCTTTGTTATCGGATTCTTCCAACATATCAATTTTGTTGAGAATTGAGTGAATCAAATAAAAGGGTATAAAAAAGAACACTGTTTAGTTAATTTTCTTCTATATGCAACACTTAGGAATGCATAGTATTTCCAGTTACATATTTATAAGTCCAGTCTCTGAGTGCCTTACAAGATTACTAAATATCAGAAATTTCAGATTTGTAAAATTAAATTAGGTGAAAAGTGTGAGCCCAGAGTGTGTATGAAAACTGATTGTTTTGTTTGGAAAAGAATGAACTACTTTATCATAAGGCATTTAACAAATTTTAGGGGACAGTCAATTACTTGGAAAAAAGTTGTTACACAGAAAATTTAAGCAGCTTCTATAATTTGCTAACTGAAAGAACTCATATTCTCTCTACTCCCTTGACTAGGCTATTCGTATTATCAAGATTTAGGAATATTGCGTATTAGTATATCAAGTGATGATACCCTATGAATGCATCTTCAGAGTTAGCAGAATATGAAGCTTTCCACCTATCAGTCTTTTCCATACTTTTTCTCATCAAAACATGTTCAATGCGGTAGTGATAAAAATAATAATTATCGCTCTCTCTTTTCCTTCATAAATCAAGGGCATATATTATGTTAATTTCTCCAGCGGTGCAAGCTAACTTATACAGGAGTGACACAAGATGGCCATTTTTGCATCGCCCTATACACAAGTTGCACAATTGAGTCATTCTGGCCCGCTCTTCAATATGTTGGCAGTGCCCTATACACAAGTGGCACAAATGGTCCAATTTGACCCAACACTAATTATGTTATCCTGGTAGTCCTCGGCGATAAAACACTAATATAACATTTTAAATTTGAGCTTTACATCTAGATATATTAAATTCACTTACTTGTCTCTTTTGAAGATCAGTTGACTAGAGTTGCTGAAGGCATTTTCTATTCCTGCAGTGAAGCAATGAGCGTCAGATTTGAAATGTATCAATAATCAAAATACCTGTACTTATCTATTTTTATTTTAGATCAACTACTTATCTTCATTTTCCTTCTAGCTGTGAAACGAGCTAGTCAGTATTAAATTTTTGACCATAGCTCAAAGTGTATTCTTATTAGCTAACTGCTGAAACTGATTTATCTTAATTTAATTCAACTCTAAATATTTATTGAGAGGTTGCGGGGTGAAAATTGGTTGAATTATTTTAGTGAAATTTTTTGGAATGAATAAGTTGCAATGCCGATGATCAAATCTAAGATGGAGTACACCTTCAAGAATTGAGACACTGCCTACATTGATTAGAGAAAATTCAAAAATTCTTTCAAAAACAAATATTCTAGCGCAGCAGGCCTTGCTAGAAAAGCAGGTTTTGAAGTAGACCTACAGGGGTTCTATGAACCACCAAAATGCATCCATAAATTGGTTAAAAAATCGATTTCTATCAAACCTGCCAGCAAGTTTGAAAGAAATGAACCACGCACAGTTCCTTTGTCTCACTTTCCCCACCCCATCCCTTTTATTTTATTTTTTATTTTAAGACATGCCCGCTGCTTTTGCTACGAGCCGGAACTGAAGAGCCAAACTGGTTCCGTTGGGTGGACCAATGTGGATGGGAGCACAGGACCTTGCGGTGACATCTCCTGCTACCAACAGGTGGCAGAAGGAAATGGGCGGTAAAAAGCGCATTCACAGTTGAGTTACCTCACTTTGTCCCTCGTACCCACATTGGTTTATTGGGAGAAGTGAGATGACGCAACCTAACGCGTGAAAAGAAAAACCCGAAAGTACTCCACCACTTTTTTTATCTTTGTATTGACAGGCACCGGTGGCATTCATGACAACCCCACCCCACCAAAACTTTCGCACCACTATACAAATCAGGGAAGCGGGTATTCCTAGAAGCAGTTACCAAGTCGCAAATCAAGGCGCGCGAAGCAAGCACTGTACCACAAACCTGAGTCTTCTTTGTAAATACGTGGCTGCACAAAAGATGCCAGATATGCTGGCTGAAGCACCTAGAACGCAAGGAAATTTATGTTTCTGCACCCTGTATTTTCTCGACTTAGTCAAATTGACAATGTCTAATAGATTGTAATAAAGACAAATGGAAATAATAAAAGAAAATTCTAACGCAGGTTTTCGATTGATAGTACAGGGATCTCATGAACCCTAAGAAACATATAGATTTTTGGCTACATTTTTGCTAATATCTACTAAACCGTCTAACCGATCAACTTGAAATTTCTATCAGATGCAGATCTGATTGATATTGACCTCTGGTGTAAATTTCAACCCTACTGGGTTCGTTCGTTTGTCTGTTCTCGCGTTCAAAAGAATATGTGGGCATGGAGGGAATAAGAAAAAAAATGATATAGAAATAGTAAAATGCGAGATATGTATTTTTTGAGACTGGAGATAATGAAACGAATAACTATGATGGTCTGGTGCCTATTTGTGAAAGTAAGACCAAAATTAACTAATAAAGAAACACAAAAATGCGAGATTGGTATTTTTGGAATTTGGAGATCATGAAACAGATAACTATGATGGTCTCGTACCCGATTGTGAAAGTCAGACCAAAATTAAGAGGTGGTTGTCCGTCAAAAACCTGCTAAAAATAACATAGAGCACATTAGTGTGTCTCTCTGACCAGAAAAAACAGAAGTGGAGAAAGCTCAAAAATTGATTTACCTATCACCTTTGTTTGAACTCCTGACAAACCCAGTGAGCTTCCCGATAAAAATCTGGAAAGCCCACCAGTATTCTATCAGTGCCAAAGACAGAGGAAATGAGACAAACAAAGAGATGTCAAGCTTCAGGGAAACAGTACATTACTGATAATTTTATTTAAAACAAAGAGAATAGGAAGACCCAAAGATATGAGAAGCAGATACGTTTACTTTAACAAAAAACTTCTAGAATATTCTCTCTAGAAATCGAGTTGGGGATTTTACCAAAAATAAATACTTCCGTTGTAATAATAGAAATAGAAAAATCCAACAGATAATTCCAGCTTGAACAAAATAATTCGAAAAGATAAGAGATGATTAGAATTTTCCAAGGAACATTCCTTTCTGAATTTTGAATTGACAACATATTCACAGAACAAAAGGTTTTCTAGAATTTTCTCTTTTCAAATACTAACTGGGTTTTTTCAAGATGAATTTTAGTATTGAATTCCGTATAAGAGTAATTTTAACGAGGGGTTTTTTTCTGAGATAGCTTATCATTTGTATTGCGAAGGAAAAATTTATACTTCTTATACTCGAATAATGGTTTCTGACTTGATAAAATAATTGTAATATGATAAGTTATCGTCCGAGTTATTTCTTATCTGTGTCTGATTGAAGTTTTAGCACAGAGAAGCAAAAAAATTTCTACGTTCTTAAAGATTTGAAAAATAATGTTCCTATGGCCGTCAAGGGGCATCACAGCACTAATTCCCGTCTTGCATAGCAGTGTTCATATAATACATATCATTCAAAATTCCAACTTTGAAGCTTTTCTATAAAATTTTTGAAGTTACGAACTCTTGAGACTAGGGGGGCAAGAAGAGCGCAGCTCCCTCATGCCACGCTGGTAGATTAGTGAAATATGAATTGTGGAAATAAGTGAAAGGTTGGTAATTTTTTAGATCATTGTATTTCTCTTCCTTTTTTGTGATTTATAGCAGGTTTTTGAAGAAAACAAGCTCTTTGCAGCCGATTTGACAGTCAGTGGGGGGATGGGTGGTTTGGTCATTTTTCATTTTATGACTCAAAAATAAGTTTCCCTTGAAAATTAGCGATTCGTATAACTTTATGTTGAGGTGTCCGAAACACAGAAAAACAATATCTTCGATTATTTTCACCAGGAACAGCATAACAGAAAAGTAAAATTTAGAAACCTCCGTCGATTAATATTTTCGAAGTCCAAGTAAGTAAAAGACCTAAGCTACATAAAAAAAGAGAAGAGAGGAATGAGTATGAGAAGAGAGAGATTTACCTACCTCTACATGACGAAGAAACGTTTACCACCCTACATTATTATTCCCCATGATGAGGGGCAAACTAGCACCTCATACCTCCTACTTCACAACAAAAAGAATTTGAAAGAAATAAGAAATACATACCGGTATAATAATCAAGTATAATTTCAGCAGAAAAAATCAACTTCAGTTCCAAGAACGACGAACAAAAAAATATAAATGGAAAAAAAAAATCAGTCTTTCCAAAAACGAAAAATAAATTCAAAAACTGGAAATTCTACTCCCAAAATACTTCAAAGTCACAAATGACAAAACGATTCCGATTTATGATAAAAATACAAGTTCAAAATGAGAACAGGAAAATAAACAATTTCGAACACCGAAAAATAAATGACAAAAATAGCAAAGACAACAGAATTTCAAAATTTCAATAACAACTTGAGATTTCTAACTTTCAAAATCAAGTGAGAATGATCGTCCGCAACATCCTCAGACTCACCTCACAACCGATTACGAATATGCACTCCACTCACATGCGCGCTCAACCTGTCAGAGTGAGTAGACTTTCAAAAGAAAAACTTACCTCAAATAATTTGGAAATCTCCCTAATTATAAACATTTGACAGGTCTAATGAAAAAAATTAAAATAAAGTGAGCGATTCCAAAATATTTTGAAGTTGGTATGCAGAATAAAAAAAATAAAAAATAAATTTATAAATTTAGATGAACCCCTCTCTTCGGTTCCCTCAATGTAATACATGTATGTATTGTCATTTTACGTCACATGTGAGACCCAAGATGAAGTATGAAACTTACGAGACCCCCCTTATAAAAACTCAGAAATGGAACCATCGTCTTCACATGGCTTGGTAGCTATCTGTAGATGCCTTAGGCTATATAATGAAGCCCACAGCCATTGGTTAGGTGTACAGTACAATTTATAGGGAGTAAAATGAAATGAGTGAACCACAAGTGTACGTACATTTGATATTTGGAGCACTTGTGAGTCCCAGACAAAAAATGCAGATTTGGGGTCTGCGGAGTGGGGGGAGTAAGAAAAACCATACACACACTTCATGAACATGCAAGACCCATAAAAGGGTTTCGCAAGTGTTATGATTTATCTGTTTTGTGTCTCACATGTGCCCAAAACATCTCTATGGCCAATATTTGGAAAATTACTGAACCGATTGTAACAAAATTTTAACCGCATATTTTGCCTAATAAGACCTACCTTCCATCGAAATCTCAGCCCTGTTGGTGGATTGGTTCTCAAATTATGCGCAGTTGAAGGTTTTTGCTTGTGCACACGGTTTATAAGGAACTGCTGAACCAATAGGGTTGAAATTTAGATGAAGGGTAGGTCATATAGTGAAAATGTGCTGAAAGAAATTTGGTGGCAATCGGTTCATTGTTGGTCGAGTAATCGCCTCTTTTATAAAGAGAGAAATTGCGCAAGTAGTGCTAATTGCCTAACGCAACGTTTCAAAGGTGAAAATACGATACGAATCGATTCTGTGAACGTTTCGATTCTGTGAGGGTCATCAGTTTTGTCTTTCTGCAAATTATCATTGCAGAATCCTGAAGCATCTGTTTATGATTTTTCACACCCTTTGCGACAAAACAAAAACCTAATTTTCATGCGTGGCAGACTGCGCTGGAGTTTTTTCTTCTGTTTTTTTCAATTTTTATTTATTCAGGGGGAGTTCTTTATTCCAATGCATTACTCTTTTATTACATCAATTCTAACATTTTTATCCCATCTGCCATATTGAACGGGATACAGTAACAAACAAACTGGTTTTTCCATTGCAATATTGAATGAGAATACTCGTATTATCATAGATATTCGTACTATACCTACATGAAAAAAAGTTTTGAAGTAAATGCTCCTATCTTCATGCGATCTCTGTTTTACTATTTTCAAATCCTAAGAATCCAACATTTTCTTACTGCGCACTCCAGTTTGTTACATAATAACATATACTTTCTGCTCCTTGTTGTACTTGAATAAGAGCATATACATGTAAAAGGTAATAATTTTTTAGAGCTCAAAATTTCACGAATAAGTATTATAATATCTTTATTCTATGTAGCTACCAGTCAAGTGAAATACTGTACTCGTGATAAAACTTGACCATGACTTCATATACCTATACTCGTACACGCGGAGAGGTCAGGACTAATTTTGGTGTTTGAGTATGATTCTATGAGTATTTAGTGGAGTTTTACTCATTTAATGGGCTATATTTCAAAGAATTAAAGTTGCAGGAGGTACCCGGCTAATTTTATCTGACCCCTTCCTTGAAAAAAAGTCTGTATACGAATTTAAAATTTTCTCTTAGGCTTACGAAAAATGTTTGAAATTTTGTATAAAAAGTTTCAGCAAATAAGAGACTAGTTTTTGCTTATAACTCTTCTACTATCAATTTTTTGAAGAAATGTTCAAGAACAAAAATTGTTCCAAATCAAATTTGGTACGACTTTTTCTCGAGCATTTTTTTGCATCTTCACTAGGCGCAAAACTAAAGTACAGAACAAAAGCACTATACTACGTAAATAGATGCGCCCAGAACGACTATCTATGAGGCAAACATGAAATACGTATACTTACATGAAACACGCTCGATGAGTCACGTCTGGGCAAAAAGAAATGTTAAATGATAAATGATATACTTACTCGTATATATACGAACACCTAGGTACCTGTGCGAGTACATTTGTTTGGAAAATAGTGCTTTTTTTCTGTACCTTAGTTTCGCTCCTTAGTGAAGATGCAAAAAAATGCTCGAGAAAAAAGTTTTACCAAAAGTCTGAACTCTGAATTCATATTCACTCTCAAAAATTTTCCTCGCCATCATCAAACAATCAGAAATATTTATATGTAAGTTTAGAGGAGATTGGAAAACAGATTTGAGAATCGACTTTCAAAATTACACTAAAACTTGACATAAAAAGATGAAACAGGTTCATAGTTCTTCTCTGCAGGTTCAAGTCCAGGATTTGCTAAGTACCGAAAAATTCATACCCCATTTTTATGTTAAAATTGATTTGTTTTAGTGCCTAATAATACTAAATCAGCTAAAAATTGAATGATGATGTTATTGGGACTTGACAGGTTTTAGACTCAAACCGACGATATGTCCATTCAAAAATATTATCTGTAATCTTTCTAATAATATTATAATATATCATGATTTTTTGTTCAAAAACATATCTGTTCATAATGATATAGGTACTCACCTGCGATCAAACCGAATTCACCAGCATTGAATGAAATTAAAAAAATGATTATTGTCCCCAAAATTTTTTTCAAATTCATTTTGCAATTAGAATTTTTTCAATTTAACAAATAAAAAAGTCGAAAAATGAAAAATTGAACAAGAAGTTTGGTTGCAAAATCAAGTCCCTGAAACAAAATTGTATAGATACCTATGATTAAAATAAGAAGTCTAATGACTTGGAGAACACATTTTGATAGAAACTGTAATGCTAAATCGCCAATAAGCAGATGAACTTTATTCTGATTTACAGTCGAATATTCTGCGAATGCAATTGCAGAAAAATCTGAAAAACATAATATCAAAGTTTCACTATAATAATTAATTATATAATCGGTTCTCGTTCATTTAGTCTTATCTTATCATTTTATTATTGACTGTATAAAAATTCGCCCAGTGCTGTATTCCCCGCTAGTATCATGAGGCACGTGCCTCAGGTGCCAAATTTTCAGCAATTTAAAAAAAAAAAAAAAGAGAGAGAGGAAAAAATCAATTTTTACCTAGGTACTGAATCAAAAGGAAACTGCAAAAGACGAATATAATAGTTGCAGCCTTCACTGAAGTTTTATGAAGGCGAAATATGATTTCTCTTTTACAACAGGATATCATAAAAAGTATCCGAAAAATTGTTTTTAAAAAATAAAATTGTTTTAATATGAAGCCTATAGAAAATATTAAACAGTGAAAAAATGAAACAGTACCTACCTATACTACAAAATTTTTTCGCGAATAAATAACAAGTCATGACATGAAATAAATTATTTTTCGGATTTTGCATTTTACTAACCAATTACTCATATTTAGAACATTTACGAAAATTATGATATACTAAGTGTGGCAGATACAATTTCTTGAATTTCCTTGCAGAATTATATAATTTCTGACGTCATATAAGATGTTATAAATAGGTATGATGACGTCATCATAACATTGGATTCTGATGATGACGTTATACTAACATTGGACTATAACGAAAGGACTAAACTAGAAATATTATGTTTTGAACTTGACTAAAAAACAGTAAAAAGAAACTTCAAATCCTATGTTATAAGAATGTATGATGACGTCATCATAACATTAGACTCTTATGATGACATTATCTCATCCTATGTTATAAGAAGGTATGATGACGTCATCCTAATATTGGACTATTGCATAATCTTCGAATCCTATGTTATAAGTAGGTATGATGACGTCATCATAACATTGGGCTCTGATGATGATGTCAGCATAAAATTGGACTATCACAAAAGGACGGACATTATGCTTTGAAATTCTGGGATGCTGACGTCATCATAATCACGGAAGGACGGACATTATGCTTTGAAATTCTGGAACGCCCAGTACAAAGAATTCATCTTCAATATGAAAACGATAGTACATCCACTGGATTCGCCCCACTTGAATGGTGGGAATCAGTGGTCAAAACTTGTTTCCACTTCACATTGGTCTTCCTATTTTCATTCTCAAATGGAAAATGTAAAAAACCAAAATGAACTTCAAAGCTGAATAATGGCTCAATTAATTGGGCTGAAATTTACAGGGTGTGTAGTAGACTACCAGCCTCATAAATGTACTCGGGTAAGTTCCTAGTGAAAATAATTAGGGTTTCGTGTGTGACGTGTGCAGAAATGTAAAAAAAATATTTTCGACGTTGAAAATGTTCAACTTTTCGTTCGTTATCTGTGTAGAGGAGTACCAAACGCTAAATTCAACCAGTTCAAAGAATGAGAGATAGCAGGTTCAATTAACATTAACCCGAGATATTGATGTACAAAAATATACAAAAATATCCATATGGGAATTCTGAAAGTATGAAGTCCATGAAAACTTTATACGCGTGCATTTTAACGGGTGCACGTCTTTTCGCCGCAGCGACATTTCGCCGCGAAAAAAAAAATTATAAGCATGTTTTCAAGTAAAAACCTGCTGAAAAAGATCTCCCATCTTTCATCAAGCAGTCTTTATCTCGGGTACCATGAGGGCAAAATCTTAAGGAGCAACTCCTCGTTTCCGATTTTGGGGGCGGGGGGCGATAGGTTTAAAAATCGATTTTTTTAATCTCCGAAACACTTTAAAAAAACATACTTAATATTTTTTTGAAAAAAAAGATGACTGAAAACTGTATGTAATTAAACTCGAATTAAATATTTAAATCACAGGGATACTGTGATCCCCCAAGGTTTACAAGGAGTGCCCCCCTCCAGGTCAACTAGGAATGATGACGACCCCTCCCCCAGATGTGCGCGAAAAAACATTTTTGGTATTTGATCATCCTTAAAATTCTTTTCTCAATTGAAAAAAAAATCGCCCAAAATTGTCAACGAAGAGTTGCTCCTCAAGATTTTGCCCACACGGAAACCGAGGTAAAGACTAGCTTGATGAAAGATAGATCTTTTTAGCAGGTTTTCATTTGAAAACCTGCTTATAATTTTTTTTGCGGCGCAATGTCGCTGCGGCGAATTGTTCGCGGAGAATTGAAGGCCCCCCTTAGGTTTCAAGTCCAAAGTCTCTTCAAAATAGAAAGAACTGAAAAATTTTTTAGCATTCATATTCTAAGGATTTTTTAAGTCGGCTTACACAAAATATATCTGGAAGCATAAAAATAATGTACACATCGCATTAAAATTTCAAGGCTACTACCACTATCTTACTCGAACTCTAACCAACCCGCACCTCAGTAACCCAAATACTTGATAAATTGGCCAACGAAACATCCAGTATTTCTTGTAATGCCTTACCTAAATTAGGAAGTCTACCTTTGCTTTCTTTCGAGTGATACATGCTTCCTTTTTTTCCCCTGAATTTCGCACCGAATCGGTTATACCTATTATGGTACTTTTGAAGGGCTTTGGAAAAAAATGTAGAAAAAAATTAAATTTAGAAAAACAACAACATACGCGCATAGAGAATATATTCGGGAATAACGTATTCAAATTTCATCAAATTCGTACAAAACTAAGCGAAAAAATGGCGAATCTAAAGCGAACTTCTGAACAAAAAAATCATGAAAATTGTCATTTTGGCTACCAAAACGCAAATCCGCAACACGTATATCAAACCCATTGCCCATGTTTTGTCTTTAATAGTTAACATTATCATGCAGTTTTTTGGACGTCGATGGTGACTTCCTAGCGAAGGTAAACTAAACCCGTGAGAAATACCATGAAAAAGAATATTTACGTAGGCCATCCTAAAATTATTTTGGCCCTTTTTTTCTCACCTTTTGGTAAGGCTGGGAAGATAATTTCTGTTGCACATGTTCATAGCTTCATTATTCAACTTTGTAGTGCCTTCACTGCTGTGACTATTTTCATTCTACTCAAGTTTGAATATTGGCAATTTGTAAATAATCAGTCCTCGGAATGCTAGGTTAGGAACGTAGTCATTGGATTTTTATAAATTTGGAATTAAAGTTAGGAGAAGGCAAATGATGGAGGTGATGTGGGTGAATCGTGACGGGAAAAATGCATGAAATAAGGGATTTTCCTGTAACTATAAAACTAACATGTTTACAAAAACTATAAAAATGGTAAGTTAGAGGTATACCCAGTTGAAGATTTAATTAGGCCCAACCATATATTTTTACAGCTTATTACTCATTTGCTCCAAGTGGAATATAAATTTTTAATTTATTACATACGGAAAATACCACCATACCGCCCTATTTTCGGGTTGCAAAACCGCAAATTATCAGAAGCAGGATTTTTTTTTTTCCGCACCTTTATATTTCTGTTTGCCGTTGATTAATTCGTTTATCATGATAATTTGCGGTTTTATAACTCGAAAATAGGGCGGTTTCCGTTCGTAATAAATTAAAATAGTATACACGATTATTCTGAAAAGTAATTGCTTACTTTTCGCACCAATCGTGTAATCTTCTATTATACAGATATGGACTATACCTCCTTCAATTTCACTTTTTATACCGCTCCCAATTTGCATTTAAAAAAAAAAAAAGAGAAAAAAAATAGTAATGCCCTACTTTATAGAAGATCCGCATTTACGGCTAAACAATGACTGAATGGTTTATGAATGAATAAAAATTTTCTTCTTCTTGTAGTCTGCCTTTCCATGAATATAACCCCCGTCTGCGTGTCCTCCTTCAGCGCTCATTTCATGAATGTGTAAGGGGATGGGTTTGTGTTGTATTTTAGCCACATGAGAGCATTTTATCATGTTGGTAAAATCGATAATTTGCCTCTTGCCGTATATGTGATTCCAAAACTCTTACGGTTCTGTTCTTCCACATATACATAATTTTATCATCGTTGTACCGCACACAATGTTCTGCAAATGGACGCCTTTTAGCTTCATTATTAATAAATTCCTTTACTCTGAAAATTATCAATTTTTTTGTCTTTTAGGTAAATTTTTGTTTTCCCGAAGTCGTTTGCTTTTTGGCTAGTGAGGAGGAAATGAAAATATTGATTTTACCCGTAGGCTCTTCATGAAAATTCATTGTGGCAGAGAATTTGATGCTTGAAAAGCCAAAGCTGAGTTTAAAAGTAGAGTTTATTCGAAAAGGAAGGGTTTATGAAAAAATTGATAAACGGTCCAATCAAAATCGTATGTGAAAACTTCGAGGAAAAGTCTAATCATAAAAGTCGGTTCTGAGTTGAATGTCCTCTCCCGCCTTTTGTTTTGTATTTGCTTTTATTTCATCTTCCAGCATCATTAATGAGAATAAAAAACAATTTGAGAAATAAAATCATATAAAATGTTGGAAACAGACGACCAGTGCGAGAGTCAATATGCCTTTGTGGAAATACACTGCAAACACGGTGTGAGGCTAATGAACTCTACTACCCTCTGAAAGAGTGAAGCAGAGTTCATGAACCATAAGTATGCAGCTATGTGACTGACGCAATAAGCATGATGCAAGAATAAAATTGTAGAAGCTTATTATTTCATCAGCCTCTGCAAGCTTGAACTTGCAGCTGGGCGTCATAGAGGAGTAAATGAGTCCATAAATACTGAACTTTACGACTTTGTTTACCAAGAGCTTGTGAGAGCTCTTTTGCTCCGCAGACTATATTATGTGGAGTAGCTGGAGAGCTTCTTCAGTTCTCTGAGAGAGATTTGTCATATCTGGTAGCTAGGTACAGTAAGGTTCAACTACCTAGTGATTTTTCTTTTCTTTGCCTTTAGTTTAGCCTTTAAATAAAGTTCTTTTTCAGTCTATTAGTGCAGCCTTTTATTTCCTTTGGAACTGGGGTGGTCTGTGTGTGAGTCCAGACGCCCCGTTCCAACATAAAATAGAAAAATTAAATAAATAAAACCTCGCCATTTTAGAAGCAAATCATGAATCTTTAAGTAGACTGGGGCGACATTAGGAATATATGTAATTTTTGCGCTGAATCCGAATCTACTAGTGGTTTTGCTCCACGACGCTATTTAGACCTATTTTGTAGAATTCTTCAAAATATTCTCCAAAAAACACCATCAGGTAGCTAGTCATCAAATTGACCTAACACATGACCTGTAATTTATACAATTTTTTACGCTGAATCCGAATCATCGACCCGTTTTACTCTACGTCATGATTTAGACCCATTTTGGAGCATTTTTCACTTTTTTTTTTAGCCATATCTCACTGAGCGAGAGCCGCCGCCAAAAACGGCTTCCAGATTCGGGTTCAGCAACTGCGAAAACCCTCATACCACTGCTCAACTTTCAAATTTATTTCCTGAGCAGAAAATCAGAAAATACAACGTTTTGGACATATTATATTGGGAGAAATTTTTGTTCAATTGAAATATACCTTATCGAATTATCTCTATCTAAGCTACCAAATGATAAAAAAAAATTGGCTGAAAGAAGCAGTGTTAATTTGGACATTGCATATTTCAAATTAATCCCCGGATAAAAATCAGCATGGGGTACCGGTCATCAAATTGACCCAACACATGTTAAATGTATTCTATTTTTCTCGCTGAATCTGATTCTGCAGCCCGTTTATCTCTCTTTGGTAGAACAGACTAGAAAAGGTAGTGAAACAGAGAGATGGTCACATGTCAAGGTAGGCGGAGGAAAGAAAAAGATACAAGTGTACCAACGATGAAACGCCACATCTAACTCCTAGAAGTAAAGTGGACAGACATTTGAGTGTACCAGACAGTACACTCGAATAGTGTCTATGTTAGAATTTTGAAAACATTTGAACACCCGTACTTTTGAAGTTTGAAATTAATATGGTCTTTTTTTGAATTCGTTCATTCATTTTGCATACAGAATTAAAAATTTTTACATTGTTATTACTTTGCAATTTTGTATTGATTAGAGGGGTTACCAATTCCATTAAAAATTGTATTTGTGAATTGGAAAAAATGAAAATAAACCAATCATGATGATTTTCTGTAATACGAGAATTTTAATACAAATCTCGTAAGGTGGTTCTAATATTTTTTCACATTATCAGTAGAGATTTGCATAATTACAAAGCCACAAATTCTGGGGATATTGAAATTGGACAATTATTTGTCTTAGGTCCAAACTGCGGTTTGCATCATCCTTCAAACTGAAAACATTTAGATAGGATTTTTATTTTTAAGAGTTTTATCATTTTAAGAAACGAACTAAGATTTGAATAGTTTTAATTTCCTATTGCTGTTAATAGCTGAGCTTCAAAATTCAACTTCAGTTAAATAAATTTACAATGAATGCAGCTTATAAAGGTAATTGGTTTTAACCATATTTAGAATTTGAAGTGTTCTTATGTAAAAATACAATACACGACAGGAAGAACCCTGATTAATGTTGATAACTTGACTTCAGTTAAGTGGAGATCAGAAATTGGGAGAAAAACGATTTTGGGAGGACGTAAAATCATGGCTGAATTTTATTGTTCTAGTTTAATTTTGATTTTTCAATTTTCTCTCGTTCATTATACATCCAATCAATATATAGCGCTATATCTGTGAATGCTGCAATATATGTTGTTCCGTCACTGCGTATAGCTGCATCTCTGTTGCTGGTAATTCCACGTAAATAATAACGATTTATTCCTCGTAAATCTGTTTGCATAAACAGTAAACCACCTCCACTATCACCCTTATCAACTCCAGTTTCTAAAATATAAACAACAAGAAAATTTCTGGCTTAAGATGACAGGAAAACAGCAGCATACCGCCCTAATTTTGAGTTAGAAAATAGTCATTTATTGTGATGATCTCCTTGGCTTCCATTTTTCTATAAAGATTGTATAAATTTAGAAAATTTTCCGATTGTTTTACACCTCCTGAGAAAATCAGAACTCTCATCCCTGATTGACAGGCTAATCCTATGAATGAGATATAGTGTGTAAAAAGAAAAGTGCTAATATTGCAAGTAGACTGCATATTATTTCAAATATCCCAGTGAACTTAATTCCTATGCTTGAAATAATGTTCATGCTATTAGCTTTACTGAAGAAGTTTGTTTACCCACTACTTTTTCTAGGTCATTGTACGTATTAAACATTCGTTTCACGCTGAAAGAAAGTCAAATTTAAAACTTCGCAGATACGCATACTTTTTCCAAGAACACCAATCTGACTTTTTAGTTTTTTTCAATTTTTTATGCATCAATCTAGCTATAGGAGCCGAAAATCATTTCAAAAAAATTATCAAACCAGGAATTGTTTTTTGATTTTTTGATTATATTCGATGACCCTAACCCCTTTATATCACCGTAACGCGTTTTTAAATTTCCCAAATTTTCCCGGGTTATGTAGGTATAGATTCTCAGATCGCATCACATATGGTTGTGTTTAGGTAATCCTGTTAAACATTTTTTTTCTCTCTCATAATTCTGAGATGGTAATTCTGAGATGGTGGCAGCGCTGTATTCATTATTTTGGAAATAACTCTTGTAGTTCTGAAATTTTCACTTTATGGTTGAAAAATATTTCATTTTACTAACTATTCTTGATCCCCGCACAAAATGCATCTGCTGCAATAAAATTGGCAAATTCTTTGTTTACCATTGTAAGACAATTTTTAAGGTTAATGAATGGTAAAAACGTTGTCATTAGGATAGGACTCGGCTTTCCGCTTTCAGTAACACCCCAACCAGATATCTACAATTCAAAAAATTCAGACAGTGAATCACTACTGGAACATGGAAATTTTCTGAATATAATTTTGGTTATCAAGAATGGAGTTGACTAAATACTAACTTTTCCTGTTGTATTTTCTGGAGCAATGTAACGACCTCTACGCGTCCAATCTACACATGCTGGCTTAACATGTTGACTGAATGTAATTTTCTCACTTATCCAGAGGATTGCTATGTCTGCAGCAAACAGTGTATCTGGATGAACGAGTGGCATATTTTCTGGTACCAAAATTTCTCGAATCTTCATAATGAAATGAATAAAATTAATATACCTGCATAAGAGTAGTGTATATTCCTTTCAAAATAAGATGTTCACAGGCGCAGCCGACCGTTTCACACTGGTGCAATTCAAAGTTTGTTCGTATGGCCAATCAAACTGTTGTATTCTTTATGTAAACAAAAGTTGACGCAATGCATTGTAACGTCTAGATACACCTTCATTTTCTCAAAAAAATATCCAAAAAACTGTGTGGCAGGTTGCGGCGTGAGCATCTTATTTTGAATGGAGTAAAGTTAGTCTTCCGAAAACTAAAGCTGTACCTACGTAATCCATGGAAAAGGTCTCTTGTGAAATAATATTTACAATTTTTCTACTCTGAACCAGTTTTATTATTATTTTCTTACCCTTTTACACTGAGAGAAATGAATAGTACTGATTATTAACTGTACAGTAACTGTTGAGAAATTTGTCAATTTGAACCTCGTATTTCTGATGTTCTGTTTATCGATGTATCGACTATTGAGAGTATGATAAAACTTCACTTTTATCGAGTATTCTCGATGATAATTATTTCAGTATATTTTGTTGTTTGTTCTTCATAATAGAAGGTGAAAGGAAACGTCTTTTCTCATTAATTACACTACTCAACACACAAAAATGTACTGGAATGGGAAGAGGTGATTTTTTATGAATTTGCTACGTAGAATTTAATGGCATTATCCGTTTCTCTCCATCAGTTCCCAGTTTTTAGTAAATTAATTCTAAACATACACCTAAATTTCCCTTTTGTCAGACACAATTTATTTAAATGGTTGCACTGATAATTCATTGTTCCGATCTTTCTGATAAAAAAATACAACTCAACAATTCCAATGAACAAACGAAGTGAAGAAGTGAACGCACACACTGGTGGAAATAGGGGGGCTTGGAAGGGCTAAGCCCCCAAAAATTAAAACTAGCCCCCCCCAAAAAAAAAAATTTTATTCTTAATTTTTTTAGATTTATTTGGGAGAGGGAAGGTAGGACCGTGTGAAATTTTTTTACAAACAAACATACGTACAAATGACTAATCTTTATCGGGGCTACAGCCCCCTCAAAATTCCGGGTCTATTTCCGCCAGTGACGCACATAACCAATTTTGTACACATAAGGGATAAACTCATAGTATTCACAGCTTTCAGATAAGTAGGACCGATATCAGTAAGTTTTTATTACATTTTGTAATCTGATCAAAACTTGGAGTGAATTAGACGTACACAGAAACAATTGGACAAGTAATCCGGCACGGTTATTATCCAGTCTAGCAACATTTGTCGTAGCTAATTCATTTCTATTAAATGAAGTTCAAAATTCATGAACATTCTACTATAAAATTATATAGACAGAACATTCTCGATCGACTTTGAATGAAATAGATTAGCAGAAAAAATATTTTCTTTTCTGTATTGCTGATAACAAAACGAAGTGAATATCAGTGTGACCACTGATAGTAACACAAATTTCTCCACAACCGCACTGAAAACTGAACATCAAAATGAGCTTCAGAATTTTACTAATAACTTCTAAACGAAGTAGTCAAACGGTTTGTAATTTTTATAGGTGAAAAAAGAAGTTTTAACCTACATCTTAACATAGTCTCCGATGAAAAACAAATATTAAGGTGCCCTTTTGGCTATTTTGTGACTTTCACTAACAAATAACTCAGAAATGGGACCTGACAGAGAAAAACTGAGAACGGTATTGAATTTGACGTGAAAAACTCCTTCAGACTCACCTATTCCTCTTCCAGTACATTTCAAACACTTTCATTTTGTTGAGTAGTGTTATTCGAATGATTCTCAAAATAACTTTTCCCATTGCAGTCACGGAAATAATAATTTATTGTTGATATTCTTAATATTTGCAGCGCTTTTCACTAGCCTGGAAAATGAATTTCATCACTTTTGTAGCAATTTCTACTTCAAATCTCAAATGTTCACGGTTTTTCTATCCAAAATTAAAAAATTACTAATTTTCTCTCAGTGTATCTTGTGAAGGTATCGTTTACGTTACATATTATCCAAATCTTTTAAATCGGTATTACCTATAGATTATCTAAGAGTCAATTTTCTGTAAAAAAATATGGGAGAGGCGGGGAAACCAAAACACTCGAGAATATTTTTTATGTGATTACATTTTTATTTTTGCTACACGGGTTTTGTTTTACTTGTACGTTCGATTGTACCTACATTTTTCTTCACATTTTTCCTCACAAATTTTCCAATTTTTATCGATACAATATCGATAAATATACTATACCTATACAGCTATATTCAACATCGAAATATCGATAGTATGTCCGCAATCAATCGAGCTGTAACCTAACTTCATGCTAAAATAAGCAGGTTTTCAAATGAAAACCTGCTAAAAAACAGTGGCGAGACAAATCGATTAATGAGAGAAGAGGCAAGTATGAAAGATTGAAGTTAGTGGAAACAAGACATGTTTCAACATGTTTTTTTTATACTATTGGTACCCCTGAAAAGTAGTTAGGTTTCCATATTTACTTTGAATATTTTAGTCTCGCTTCTATCCTTTATCGTATAATTATTAGTATATTTAGCCACCACAACTTCATATTTCTTTGGATCTTCTATACTTTTGGTTTGCACTTTGATGAAACAATGTGCAGCTAGAAACAAAATAAAACATAATTACAAAAGTGCTAAATGTTACTAGATATTTTAATATTGAATATTGAAGTTGAATTCTTTGTACTCGACACTTAGTCAAAATTTTGTCCGTCCGTGATTTGTCAATGTTATACCTAGGTATGATGACGTCATCATTATTTAGTCAAAATTGTTTGTCCTTTGTCTCCAATGTTATGAAGTTTCACACCACCAAATGATACTCTTAAGAAAAAACATGATTTAAAAAAATTGTGGTTTCAACTTCAAACTTGATTTCCTCAAAAGTAGAATTTCTGAATACAAATTTTCCAAATGGCCCAATATTTAGTGTAGCTTTTGGGATTTCAGAAATATCACTCATATTCTACTCACTGTCGAACGGGGTGACTTTACATTCAAGGGGCCACTTAACCCACTTCGTTTTAGCCCAATAAATAAATTGCCAGGCAAAAATTAAAACCAAAATACGATTTGGATCGAAGCAGGTAGAAGGAGGAAAATAAAAAAAAAGATCGCCGCCCCTACCTCACTTCACCCAGTAACAGAACAAGAAAATAAAGCGGCAATATGGTTTTTTCCTTTTTTCTTTTTCGTCTTTTTTTTTAACCACAGACACTCAAAAAATTCAGTTTGGTTTCACACGGTTGAAGTTGGTACTCGACTAGTTTCTTTTCAATCGTATGTCTGAGTACAAACATCCTCAAATTTTGCCTCCCCACCCATCAATAACCGTCAATAACAAATTGATGGGTAAAGTCGCTCCATTGAGGGGTGACTTTACACAAATTTTTTGAAAAATCATAAAAAATAGAAGGAAGGCTGCAAACTCAAACCTTTTTTACAATTGTGTTGAGAAATGTTAAACCTAAATTTTAAAACCAAATTCACTTCAATAGCTTCAAAATTGGACGAGTTATTAAGGGACAAAGTTGAAAAACATTAAAAAAGTGTGTAAAGTCGCCCCATTCGACGGTATGAGATTCTGGAAATAACTTCATTGTAGGTATCAACAACTATTCAAAGATCCATATTTTTTCAGATCCATGAACATCTTGTTTTGAAAAAGATGGATTTTAACGTATAAAAACAACAACATACTTAGATTTAGAAAATTGACAATAATAATTTTCAATGCCCAATGTGATTTATTTCTAAAAAGTTTCATTTTCATCCTCTGTATCTTCATCTACATATATATGTTACCGTTAAAGTATTAATTCTAGTTAATGTATGAAATCACCAGTTAATTCATGCATTAACGGGGTAGGTGTGTAATCAAAATACTTTTACACTTTAACTAGTTATTTCATACATAAACTAAGTGCGTTCCTTTGATGTTTGTAAATAGCCTGGCTATCTTATCTTGACAATCAGACTCGTATTTGTTTCTTGTTGTTATGTGTATTTGACATAGTCAAGCCTACCTATATTATGTGTATTCAGTTGGTTCTTGATCTTGTTTTAATGTACTTCATCAAGCTGGACAAATTGTTCGTGGCTGAGAGCAAACTGAGAGCGAGCGTACAGAGAGTTTATGATTCCTTCTCTGGTTCCTAATTTGTAAAACCCATCTTCAGTTTTTTGCGTCTGTATCTGGATGTTGGAGATACTGTACGTGTTCAAGTTCCTGATGTCGACAGGAATAAAACAGAAAACTGAAGATAGATTTTAAAAATTAGGAACCAGAGAAGGAATCATAAACTCTCTGTACGCTTGCTCTCAGTTTGCTCTCAGCCACGAACAATTTGTCCAGCTCGATGAAGTACCTATCACCTCCGCTACTATTTTGCTACAATCAGTGGTTTCCTCACAAGCTACAGGTAATGGTCAAGGCTTTGTGAGATGTCACTGCATGCAAAAGTCTATAAATAAGCGTTGTTTGTTCGTCAAGAACGGGATAAAATGTAACTTTAAATGCCATGGAAGTAACAGCTGTTGCAATAAATAACGTGTTTGTTTTGTCTTCCCTAATTTTGCATCTAGTACTTTTAAATTAAGTTTTGTTTACACTTGTAACCATACTTTTGTGATAAAATTTTCTATAAACGGTCCATTTCATGATTTAACTAATTGTATCTCGTCAATTTATAGAATAACTAGGTATTTCATACATTATCTAGGTGGACTGTGAAAAATTTTCATACTTTAACTGTTTTGCCGTTAATTTATAAATTAACTAGTTATTTCATGCAATAACGACACTAACACTTTAACGGTAACATATACATCAAATCATTAATATAACTACTAGTTTGAATTCGGAGCATAAATTTAGTAGATTTCAATACCCAACAACTGTACAAAAAAGGTGGCTGTGCAAACTTATCAAATTACAGACCAATCAGCTTGATTTCAAACGTGAGTAAAAGTTTCTCCAAACTAATTAATGACAGACTATATAACATACTCGACGAGGCACGAGGTACAGAACAAGCAGGTTTCGGGAGGGGTCACTCAACAATAGATCATAACTTCATCATCAATCAATTAATTGAAAAAACTAGAGAATATGATATGGACTTGTACCTGTTATTCATTGATTTTGAAAAGGCATTCAACTCAGTTGATTTAACATATTTATGGAGAGCCCTTAGAAGACAGGGGATACCGCAAGATTACATTCATATTTCAACAGAAATGTACAGAGGTGCAACAGCCTCAATCAAATTAAACACGAAGGGTCAAAATTATTTTGGGGACATAACTCGCATATCTCACAAATATTTTGCAGACGCAATTAACTAACCGTCGAACGGGGTGACTTTTCATTCAAGGGGCGACTTTACCCACTTCGTTTTAGCCCAATAAGTGAATTGCCAGGCACAAATTAGAACCGAAATACGATTTGGATCGAAGCAGGTAGAACGAGGAGGAGAAAAAAAAGATCACCACTCCTACCTCACTTCACCCAGTAACAGAACAAGAAAATAAAGCGGCGATATGGTTTTTTCCTTTTTCTTATTCGTCTTTTTTTTTTTAACCACTTACACTCAAAATATTCAGTTCGGTTTTCGCACGGTTGGAGTTGGTACTTGACTAGTTTCTTTTCAATCGTATGTCTGAGTACAAACATCCTCAAATTTTTCCTCCCCACTCATCAATAACCTGTCAATAACAAATTGATGGGTAAAGTCGCTCAATTGAGGGTTGACTTTAAACAAATTTTTTGAAAAATCATAAAAAATAGAAGGAAGGCTGCAAACTCAAACTTTTTTTTACAATTGTGTTGAGAAATGTTAGACCTAAATTTTAAAACCAAATTCACTTCAATAGCTTCAAAATTGGAAGAGTTTTTAAAGGACAAAATTGAAAAACATAAAAAAAGTGTGTAAAGTCGCCCCATTTGACGGAATCTAAAAAGTTTGTCCTACCAAATGAGACGATTGGAGTTAAAATTGCCATGCAAGAAGAGGATAAGTCAACTACTTCCAAAAATTTAATTCTTCTGAGTCCTACCTTCAGTGAAAATATTAGATCCCAGAATGCTACTATCACATTGCTTAGCAAATTGACTTCGAAGTAAGAAAGGCATATGTGGTAGTCATTTGGCGTGATTTAGCCACTTTGTGCATTGTGCAAAGTGACTATAGGAACTTTGCAAAGTCCTTACTATTCCTTAGTGACTTGGGGTAAAAATAATTGAAAGGAATTCTGAGTTGCTTTCAGATAGGCAGACAACTTCATCTATTATATCATCATTGACTTCGTACTAGTGGCGATTGAAGTTTTGGGTCCCCATCAACCCTTGATAATGCCTCTCTCACAGGCTATCTGGAAGATATCATTTTTAGCAGGTTTTCACTCGAAATCCCCCCATATTAGAATGGAGTTGATTAGTGAAATAATGATCGGGACTTTGAACATTTTTCATTTTATGACATGGTATGATGATTAGCATCAAAATCCCAAATGCTTCTCTTTTGTCAACGATTACGGACATAATACTGAACTAATTAAAACAAAACTTGGAAGATATGTTGAGAAAGTATAGAAAATGGCATGGCTTCATTGAACTTTTGACTTGATCAGTTCAGTGATTTTGGATTTATTGCAATTTGAAATGTGAGAAAATTTTTTTAAATTCATGCTTTGAAGGAAACCCTACTTTTCTAGCTTAACTCGTGGCGCTGGGATGTTTGTTTTATGTTCTCTAGCATTAGGTGAATAGGCTCACTTTTTCACTTATAAAAGTTTGATCTCAGACTTTAGTAAAAAGTAGACCTTAATGAGACATCATGAATGCAAAGATGAATTCTTGTTAACACATCAAAATTTGATTTCCCAATACACGAAGAGAAAAAAAGAATTATTATTACTAACCTGAAACAATCATTTGGGCGCCAATAATAGTACCACCGCAAATGAGACCAGGTTCTTTTCCTGATATGTCATAGATAGCAACATGCCATGGTGAACCTGTTGGTTTTTCTGGCTCTGCTCTGAGTATTAAGTCTTGTCTCACTTCGGGTCGTCCACAATCTATAACAATAAAAATTGCATGATAAAAATAATATACAGGGTGGAGCATGAGTAGTTGCATCAATGAATGAACCGCGATGGTGCGTCTTCAGGCTGCACCATTGTATCTGGACTAACTTAAGCTCTGATTGTGCATCCAATCCTGTCAGTTTCATATTTTCTAAAAATCAGGTTTGTTTATATTCAGAATAAAGGTAAAATATTTATAGTTTCTCAGATGTTCAAAGTTCACTGGCGTATCTAGTTTCTAAGTTCATTGTTCCATCTTCCGATTCACTTTACATTGTGTGCCTGGTCCGGCGCTCTAACTCTTGCTGGTCAACATATGGCAAATTATTTATCATCGCATATTTCACCAATCATTCATATTTTTGTAAGAATGGTATTACATGAGGCCATTAGGACCAAGTAGAACATTGAAATTGAGTCATGTGCGCATGTGCGTGTTGTTGTCGTTTTTCCATCTTCTGTAATCGCTGAGTTACCTATGCTTCCGATGTTTCTATTGTTATTGTTTATCAGTTTGTAATTCATTTGTACAGCGCGCAGTTGGCCGAATAGGCAAAATAGGTGTACAAAAGTCAAAAATTGAAAGTAACCAAATGAATATACTACGAGTACATACTCTGTTGGATTCAGTATTGTATGCGGTACATAAAATCATGAAAAAGAAAGTTTGTCAACCTCCTCTGATTGCCTGATAATGTAAGGTGAAAGTTGACAAATTTTGAAACTCAAGAAAATTTGTTCTTTAAATAAAAAGTTGTCTGTGGTTTTTGATAACTTTGCTCTTGTTGCTACGTTTGCAGTGATTTTTGTTTCTTTTTCAAAAAGAAGAGAAAATTCTGTATATGTTTGGAGTATTGAAATAATTTGTGCGGGTACTTACACAATTTTTGCTTACTATTGAAATATACATTGAAAATCAGTTTTCACATTTTTTTAAAAAAAGTTTTTTTTTGACATTTTTGGACCTTCCAATTTTTCCATGGTTGACTGCCCCAATACCTACTGGAAAAATCATTTTGGGACCTGCCAGCCTCCCTCCTAGGCTCCAAGACATGTTTTTAGCTGTTTGATAGCAATTAATATTATTTCACCATTCAAAAACGAGTTTATTTGGTTTGGCACTAAAATAAATACAGACTAATACTATGTACTATCAAGTATATTATGTCAATCTAAGTACAAAAGCTTTCAACTCCTAATTAAAAGTATCTAAAATAATCACCTTTTTTTCTGGTAAAGTTAGCCTTGCCAGTTTCCATGTACTAAAAAATATTTTTAGCTTGAAAAACTTGCTGATAGTGTTTGTAGAACTTAGTTGGTTTCAGACGTGAGCTGATGATTAGCTCCTACAATATAGGTATCTGATTTAGGCTAGAGATATGCTCCTCCAATATGGATCAATGATTTTTGTAGATCTCATACAAGAATTGAAAACGAGGTTTTTTTTTTTCAGAAACCAACATCAAAATTTTTTCTAATTGAAGTTCAATAATGATAACACTTAAAATAAAATTATGAATCTCCACTGACCTGTAACACATTCGGGTAATGTTTTGTCCCATTGGCCATTTGGCAAACATCGAATGAATGTAAAGTGAACCTCTTGTTTCCAATGATAATTGTTTTCACACTCCGGATAAACCTTAGTACCCTCAAGTATGAATTCACTACATTCAACATTGGCTTTTGATTGTTGGTCACGACACTTGAATTGCATATTTTGAACCTTCATTGGCGGACAGGTTTCTAAATTTGAAGTAAATATATTGTTCATTCTCATGAAATTTTATTATTTTCATATTTTCATATCCAAATATAAGGGATGTAAAATAGGTACTAACTGTAGCATTTTGGAATGGGTGGATACCATTCTCCATTGTGACAAACATGTGCAGTGTTATTGTTTCCTGTAAGTGATCGGTATCCTTCATTACATGTTTGAGTGATTTGTGTCGAATGATGATACACTTTTTTATCATCTCCAAACAAGCATGTACGTTGATTTACATCCGGAGATACTGCCGTTGGAGATACTGCCGTTGGAGATACTGTCGTTCTAATTCCGTTTGCATAGTTTTCGAATATGCTATAGGCAAAACACATCATATAATTATCATTTACATCATCAATAATGAATGAGATGTCATTTTATCATTTCTGTTTAGCAAGTTGGCATAGTAAAGGACTTGGGCGGTTTTTGGTGCGTGAGTATAGGCTGAAAGAACGATCATTGCTTAGCATTTTCAATTATCAAGGCAATTTCTTTCCGAGTGGAATTATTTATGGAATAACTTTTCATGGAGATTTCTGCAAATTTTGGTGTTTTCCAGTTCTTTCAAATTTTTTTTTTTTTTTTTTTTTTTTTTGGGGGGGGGGGTTTGATGTTTTACTGTGAAATAGAAAATTTTTCCAGCGTCCCATTCACTATAATTCAAACTTCCTTTTCAAAATTACTCATCCTATCCTTAAGGGGAAAGAAGTTAAATACCTACAAATCCTGTCTCTACCTATGATAAAATGATATGAATCAGTTTGTATCAGTCTTGGAGATGCCCGATCAAAAAAATTGTTTTCATTTGCTAACTCTGATAGAACTCAAATTCTCTCTAGTCCTCCAGAGCTCCAAAATTATCAAACGTCTATGAAGGAATATGCATGACCATGAGATGATCATGAGCGCTGAGCATTATCACTGATGCTTACACTAACTTATGGACACTCTTTATATGAGAAAGTCTCAAATATTAGAGCTCATGAGCTTCTTTAACGCTCATCTCAAGGTTGTGCCTTGAGGGTTATCTGTGGTCAATACGTCAAGCAATGATACACTTTTAATTCCTCTTCAGAGTTAGCAGATTATACCTCATTGTCACACAATAGGAATTATTTATTGTAATATAAATATATACTAGGTACTGATGCTGTAATCATCTATTACTGTATTCTTATGTATATGTTGCAGTCAATATTAATTACCAGATATTATAGATAATTCCTAGTCATTTCTTATTTTGCTTTGATTTTTTCAATTTACGTTTTTTCCTAATATTGCATAGGCCAAACAAAGAATGATCCGATTTTCAATGCCATATTAATATTGCCTGCCGGAACTGGAGGACAAAATAGATTCAAAAAAACGGAAACAAAAAATATCTTAGATAATTTACATTTTACCTAAATAAAGAGTTAGGCAAAATAAATTTTCATGAGACATCTAAAATCAGATGTCAACTTAGACATCATTATGTAGACTATCTAGATCAATTTAATAATACCTAGACAAAATAGACAATATTATGTAGACTATCTAGACTATTTTAATAATACAAAGACAAAATAGACAAAACCAAATTTTACGTATTTGTTATGTAGAATACCTAGACAATGTTAAGGATGACCAGTCACAATTAAAAATATATGGAATTTATGAAAATACGAGACAGTATATTTTATAAAGAAATATTGAAATTGGATCGAATTTCAAACACCATCACAATAAACGAACAAATCAGAGTCCAGATAGACGAGAGAATGTTATTAAATTGTAACAACTACCTGCTCACCCATCCACTGAAACATAATAGGTGAATTGTTCTCAACCATCCCACCACACCAACCACCACATAATAAATTCTCAATTACCACAATAACCACCACATTCTCTTCAAATACACACCTACCTAACCAACCACAGGCAATTTTAACATTAACTATAGGTCATATGACAATCTATAAACTGCCTTCTTAATTTTGTCTAGGCGATATAATTTTCGACTAGGTGTCATTGAAATTGACTGGATACTCTACATAAAAAATTTGTATACCCAATCCATTTTATGAATTTTCTATAGGTAATATTAACATGGTCTAGATAGTCTACATATTCATTTGTAAATTTACATCAGGTTTTTTTTTCTACATTTTCCATTTGGACTATATCTTCCGGTTGGAAATATGTATAATGGCTAGACAATCATGACCTTCCAATTTATTATCAATTTTGACTACCGGTTCAAGCAGGCATTGTGAATATGGCTGGGCAAAACATATGGTAATTCATTTTGACTAGTCAGTTTGGGAAAAAAATACGTATATATCAATAATGCCCAAATTAAAATACAAGCCAAAATTATATATTTTGACTATAAATCAAGATTGACTGCGACATATACAATACAAGTTAACATACTTGTTTTTTTTACATAAGTCAGGTGCTTCATCATCTCCACCATAACAAGCCTGCATGTCATTACATAACATATTCCTGTTTATTGTGAAGCCCACATTCTGTTAGTCAGATTATTTTTATTTTTTCGCCTGAATAATATACCAGATAGTCTTCTGTTGATCTATTTTTCACCTGAATTCATTTCGAACTGTTTTCATCTGAAATATTTCGCACTTTATTCTTTTTCTTTTTGCATTTTTGTAATATTATTTCCAGATTGACACTTCTAAATTTTTATTCTTTCGAAACATTTTGGTATTCAATCTCTTTTCACAAGCCTGTACGTCATTTTCAAACTTTTTCCTGTTTTTTCATTATACTGCACTTCTTTTCTTTCTTTTTCTTTTTCGATTTTTCTAGATTATTCTTTTTTCCATATCATTTTATTCAGTAAATCTTTTTCTTTCATTAAAGTAAAATCCAGAGAGATATGGAATGTTGTTTATTGTTTCTATTAAATTGAAAAGAAGTTATATTTTATCAGTGGTTCTCTTACCTTTTGTGTTTAGTTCATTTAAAGTAAAACCTTTGTGTTATTTCTTTATCTTTCTTTTTCGTAATTTTGGATAAAGTTATTTCTTTTGTTTTCACATTCCTGTTTTTACTTTTCCTTTTTATTTGATTTTTATCATTTTCAAATAGTTACTTCTTTTAATCAAGTTTGTGATCCTACCTTTTGTTTAATTTTTCTTTTGAAATTGATTCCAACCTTTTCCTTTGTCTTTTTCGACCAATAGGATCACTTGGATGGCATCACCCCACTTCGATTTCGTGTATATAAGCAGCTTTTTGAGAAGGATAAAATCACTCTTTACTTGACTACTGGACTAACTACTTCTCTTGAGTTGAGAACCTACTGGCCTTCCTTGTTGGAAATTCTTGCTAAGTTTTCCTGTTCGCTCGTAGTGTATCGTCATGTCTCAGTGCAGTATTATCCGTGTTATAGTAATAGTCAATTTTGTTGAGCAGTAACCGCTCATGCTAAATTCGCTTAGTCAGTATCGTGTGTTGTATTCTGCTATCCTTCTCGAATTGCTGCAGCCAATGGTGATGCCGTCCAAGGAGTGTCAACTGTGATTGTCAATACTATCCAGGAGTCATTGTGTATTGCATCTGCTATCATCTTCAGTAATAAAAGTCGTGAGTTGTATTAACCTGTTTTAATCATTTCAGTGTTAAGGTAACCGTATAGCAGTTAGGACTTGTAAACTTTCAAATTTACTACACTCTATTCTATTTAGTCTCGTAACCTGTTTTACTTTCGAATATCTCTCTTTTTAGCTTCACCCCCTTCTTTATCTTTTAACCTAGTTCTTCCATTTCAAATGGAGTACCCCTGTCGGTTATCGTAGTCTTTGAGTTAAGTTCGTTATCCTTATTCGTGGTATAACTTATTTAGAAGTTGCTGTGTTTGCGATCAAGTGTTCAACTCTGTTTGAAGTAGTATTCCCTTTTACCGGCTATCTTCATATTTGTCTTTTAAAACCCCCGTTAACACTCGCATACTAGTTAGGATTGCCTCACTCTCAAACTTCACTACATTCGATCTGTGAATCTGTACGAACCCCGGTTCGGGCACCACATTATGTATGCGCCATTTGCACAACGAAATCCATCTGCCCCATATCTGAATGAAAGCAAACATTAATGATTCATTTTTGTACTCAAAATTGATTATGAATTGGCAAAATTTAGAATGATGAAAACTGAAGAATAATTCTCTGTAAAAAAATCAATCAATTTACTTTGTTAAGGTGAGGTAATTGGATGGGGAAGGGGGCGCAAAACCTGCTTCTCAAAGGCTTGTAAGCTTTCGAGAGTGCATAGTTGTTGATCAATTTACCTGAAATGAAGTGGTGGTGTGTGTATATCAGCATAAAATGAAGGAACGTTTCAAATTTGATGCAAAATGGTTGAATAGTTTAGTCACAATTAGGAGATGAGCACTTTAGAAGGTGCAGTTTCAAATCAATAGTGTGAAAACTGAGTTGGTAGGCAAAATTGCATGATTGCATTATCTTAAGGGTTGGTACAAAGGAGCAAATCAGTTGAATAGTCGAGTGACAAATAGGCACAAAATTGGTTCAAGTGTATAAGTTACACATATAGGTCCTCCTGCAATCCTGGAGATATGAAATTAAAAATCCTCA
The DNA here is from genome assembly GCA_038050395.1 of Parthenolecanium corni. Lineage (NCBI taxonomy): Eukaryota > Metazoa > Arthropoda > Insecta > Hemiptera > Coccidae > Parthenolecanium > Parthenolecanium corni. The sequence goes on from JBBCAQ010000002.1 coordinate 1,183,698, forward strand.
TATTTTGAGGTTGAATGCTTTATATCTGAGTACCCTCTAAGTAATTAGTTATCCACATTTTGTTTTCATATTCTCTGTCAGCCTTGCTCTTTGGTTCATTATTATTATTAGGTAGTATATAACTATTTAAACATTACCGGTATGGATATGATGATTATTTCATGAAACTCACTTACGGGTTATTACATACTTCGGGTTTTTCATCTTCCCCATCTTCACAGCTAACATATCCGTTACACAGAAGTTCCTTTGCTATACAATGACCACTTTTGCAGTGAAATTTATCTGGTGAACAGCTACGAGAAAATGATATGAATCAGTTTGTATCATTCTTGGAGATGCAAGATCACCAAAATTGTTTTCATTTGCTGACTCTGAAAGAATTCAAATTCTCTCTAGTCCTGTCAGAGCTCTAAAATATCAAACGTCTATGAAGGAATATGCATGACCATGAGACGATTGTGAGCGCTGAGGGTTATCACTGATGCTTACACTTGACATCAAAAAATTTTGATATTATGAGGAGCAGGAGGAGTGTTTGCGGTTATCTTTTTTTTTATGACATGTGCGCCAATATGCGCTCTGCTGAACGCTCAACTCATGGACAACCTGTGTATGAGAAAGTCTCAAATCTTCGAGCTCATGAGCTTCTTTAACGCTCATCTCAAGGCTGCGCCTTCAGGGTTATCTGTTGTCAATATGTCAAGCAATGATATACTGTTAATGCCTTTTCAGAGTTAGCCGATTATACCTCATTGTCACATAATAGGAATTATTTATTGTAATATAAATATATACTAGGTACTGATAATGCAATCATCTATTACTGTATTTTATATGTATACAATAGAAGTTTACATACCTGTTATATCGACACCTTGCAGAGGCTTCATCGTCTCTACCATAACAATCTGCATAGCCATCACATAACTTATTCCAGTTTATGCATGCGCCATTTGCACAACGAAATTTATCTTCCGGACAGTTTGGATGATATGTAGGTGAAGGATATGTACTTGTAGGAAGAACAAATACATTTTTTGGTGTGCAAATACTTAATGGCATTAATTCACATCTGAAAAATTGGTAATATTTGGTTTTTAAATAAAAATGACGAGAAAATAATACCTGGTTTATTTATTATTAGAATTACATTTTACGCGTGCGTGTTCATTTTAGTCTTGCCTTTAACATGCAACAGGCAACGCTCGCAGCGCTTTGTTATTGGATTCTTCCAACATATTAATTTCGTTGAGAATTGAGTGAATCAAATAAAAGCGTATAAAAAAGAATACTGTTTAGTTAATTTTCTTCTATATGCAATAATTAGGAATGCATACCGTCGAATGGGGCAACTTTACACACTTTTTTTATGTTTTTCAACTTTGTCCTTTCATAACTCCTCTAATTTTTAAGCTATTGAAGTGAATTTGGTTTTAAAATTTAGGTCTAACATTTCTCAACGCAATTGTAAAAAAAAGTTTGAGTTTGCAGCCTTCCTTCTATTCTTTATGATTTTTCTAAAAATTTGTGTAAAGTCACCCCTCAATGGGGCGACTTTACCCATCAATTTGTTATTGACGGGTTATTGACGGGTTATTGATGGGTGGGGAGGAAAAATTTGAGGATATTTGTACTCAGACATACGATTGAGAAGAAACTAGTCAAGTACCAACTTCAACCGTGTGCAACCGAACTGAATATTTTGAGTGTTTGTGGTTAAAAAAAAAAGACGAATAAGAAAAAGGAAAAAACCATATCGCCGCTTTATTTTCTTGTTCTGTTACTGGGTGAAGTGAGGTAGGGACGGCGATCTTTTTTTTATCTTCCTCCTTCTACCTGCTTCGATCCAAATCGTATTTCGGTTCTAATTTTTGCCTGGCAATTTATTTATTGGGCTAAAATGAAGTGGGTAAAGTCGCCTCTTGAATGAAAAATCACCCTGTTCGACGGTAGTATTTCCAGTTACATATTTATAGGTCCAGTCTCTGAGTGCCTCACAAGATTGCTAAATATCAGAAAATTCAGATTTGTAAAATTAAATTAGGTGAAAAGTGTGAGGCCAAAGTGTGTATGAAAAGTGATTGTTTTGTTTGGAAAAGAATGAACTACTTTATCATAAGGCATATAACAAATTTTAGGGGACAGTCAATTACTTTGAAAAAAGTTGTTATACAGAAATTCCTTCCCAATGCATTGACCACTTTTGCATTGTAATTTATCTGGTGAACATGTATGAGAAAATGATTGGAATTTATTTGAATAAGTCTTAGAGATTCTCGATTTAAGAAGCTTCTATAATTTGCTAACTGAAAGAACTCATATTCTCTCTACTCCCTTGACTAGGCTATTCGTATTATCAAGATTTAGGGTTATTGTGTATTAGTATATCAAGTGATGATACCCTATGAATGCATCTTCAGAGTTAGCAGAATATGAAGCTTTCCACCTATCAGTCTTTTCCATAACTTTTCTCATCAAAACATGTTGAATGCGGTAGTGATAGAAATAATAACTATCGCTCTCTCTTTTCCTTCATAAATCAAGGACGTATATTATGTTAATCTCTCCAGCGGTACAAGCTAACTTATACAGGAGTGGCACAAGTTGGCCATTTTTGCATCGCCCTATACACAAGTTGCACAATTGAGCCATTCTGGCCTGCTCTTCAATATGTTGGCAGTGCCATATACACAAGTGACACAAATGGTCCGATTTGACCCAACACTAATTATGTTATCCTGGTAGTCCTTGGCGATAAAACACTAAGGTAACATTTTAAATTCGAGCTTTACTTCTAGATATATTAATTCACTTACATGTCTCTTTTGACGATCCGGTGACTGGAGTTGCTAAAGGCATTTTCTATTCCTGCAGTGAAACAATAAGCGTCGGATTTTAAACGTATCAATAAGGATAATACCTGTACTTATCTTCTTTTATTCTAGATTGACTATCTTCATTTTCCATCTAGCCATGAAAAGAGCTGATCTGTATTAAATTTTTGACCATACCTCTAAGTGTATTCTTATTAGCTAACTGCTGAAACTGATTTATCTTAATTTAATTCAACTCTAAATATTTATATAGAGGTTGGGGTGAAAATTGGTTGAATTGTTTTACTGAAATTTTTTGGAATGAATAAGTTGCAATGTCGATGATCGAATCTAAGAAGGAGTACACTTTCAAGATTTGAGACACTTCCTACATTGAGTAGAGAAAATTCAAAAATTCTTTCAAAAACAAATATTCCAGCGCAGCAGGCCTTGCTAGAAAAGCAGGGTTTGAAATAGACTTACAGGGGTTCTATGAACCACCAAAATGCATGCATAAATTGGGTAAAAAATTAATTTCCATCGGAAACCTGCCAGCAAGTTGTCAAGGTTAATTATCTCACTAGAGAGTGATACGGAGATTAAATCAGTAGATGACTTGGAGAAATTAGCTGACAAAGCTGAAAAAATCTTCAAGTTTGAGAAAGAAGTTATCACTCTGAAAAAGCAAGTACATGCTGTGTCCTTTACCAAAAAGGAGGGTAATTTCAGGAATGAGTCAAATAATGATCCACAAACCTTGAGAAAGGAAATAAACGATTTGAAGAGCACCATTGGTAATTCAAAGAAACAAGTGGAGAAATTGTCACTGAATCAAGGCAATTCTGGTGGCCAAAAATCAAGTAATTCATCCAATGGCCAAAAGCCCTCTCCCCAACAGAAAATTGACTATAGTAAGCCAGAAAACCAAGGAAAGTGTAATTATCACATATTATATGGTGATAATGCTTTTCATTGTGTGCTACCATGTGTAGACAGTGGAAATTGCCCCTCACCCAGAAAATAAAAATCAGTTAAACTAACAGACCTTGCATGTAAATACTCTCGCAGACTGTCCATCCAAGACCATGACTCACAAACTTGGTTTTTGGTTGACACAGGTTCTGATGTATCATTAATTCCTGCTAAAAACACAGAGTTCTCCGAAGAACCAGCAAGACACTTATATGCAGCAAATAGTAAACCAATAAAAGTATTTGGAGAGAAATTAGTTGAATTCAACATTGGAATCAGACGTAGCTTAAGATGGATCATGCAAGTCACAGATGTTGATACAGCAATTTTAGGTGCTGATTTTTTAGAGCATTTCGATCTCAGTCCAGATTTAAAGAGAAAATGTCTAACAGATAATGAAACAGGAATCAAAGTCACTGGCTTTGTCAAAATGACTCCTCTACCAGAAGTTACAACCATTAAAAAAGAAAATAAATGGATTATAATGATCAGAGAATTTCCTTGTATTGAATTATCATCCACAGAAAAAAAGTCTAAATACAAAAATGAAGTTACACATGTTTTAGACACTCCACCAAATGCCAGACCAGTAAAAGCTGGAGCCAGAATGTTAACTCCTGAAAAACTCAGAGCAGCCAAAATTGCTATCTATAAGATGGTAGCAGATAGCAAAATGAGGCCTAGCAATAGTGAATGGTCATCACCAATACACATGGTCACAAAAAGTGACTTAACATGGAGGGTGACAGACAATTTTAGAGCACTAAACGCCATTACAAGGGCTGATAATTATCAAGTACCAATTATAATGGACTTTAATACAGTGAAACCTCTTAGCAACGGAAACCTTGGGACTGGAGAAAATGTGCGCTAATTGGAGGTGTCCGCTTAGAGGGAGTGTCCGCTATAAAAGTGTGAGAAGGAAAGTGTCCGCTAAATAGAGTTTATTTAAAGTTTCATTTTATTAAACAAAAAAAAAAAATTGAATTTGGAAAACAGTAAGTATATAAGCACATAATAGGACATATGAAAATTATTTAAAAAATGACGTAATTATAGTTTGCCCGTTCCGCGAAAGCTCGAACACTTAATTTTTCATCTTCATGAACTTTTAAAACTTCAATTTTATCCGATAAGGAAAGACTTAGAACTCATATTCACAATACACTGAAGCGATAACACCGAATGAACAAGCTATGACATACCTACAGTTTCATTCAGGCTTAGAATAGATATGTCTTATCTTACTTTTTTCCTTTTTTTTCTTCATTTTTACGCATTTATAGTATTTGAATGGCGAAATTTTTGTCCGTTTAATAGAATGTCCGCCTATCAGAGGTTACAATGTATTTTTGCCATAACCCTACACGGGACCAAGATTTTTGTCTGTTTATTGGGGGTGTCCGCTTAATGGAGTGTCCGTTTAGGGAGGTTTCACTGTACTACAATGCGTGGCAGTAAAATTTTTTCTAAAGTGGATCTAAATAGAGCATATTGGCAGATTTCTATGAACAAGGAAGACATAAAGAAAACAGCAGTTATTACTCCATTTGGGCTCTTTGAATCTATAAAAATGCCAAACGGACTTAAGACTGCAGCACAAACCTTCCAACGTTTTATAGATAACCTTTTAAGAGGACTAGATTTTGTATATGCCTACATAGATGACATCTGTGTATTTTCTGACTGTGAAGAACAGCATGAACATCCTCTTCGCCAACTTTTAGCAAGATTAGATGAAGCTGGACTTACCATCAATGTTGCTAAATGTGAATATAGCAAGAGTGAAGTAGATTTTCTGGGATATAACATAAGCCAGGGTGGAATAGCACCTAAAATTAAAAAAGTGCAAGCCATCCTGGACTACCCACCTCCTAAGGACATGCATGGACTTAGGAGATTTTCACGTATGACAAATTTCTATCGTAGATGTATACCCCAAGCTGCACAGACAATGGCAGTGCTTCATGACATGACAAAATGGAGTAAAAAGAAAGACAAAACCCCTATATCATTCAATGAAGTGCAGTTACAATCTTTTGAGTCAACAAAAGCAAAACTAGCTAATGCAGCAATGATAGCTCATCCTGATGATTTGAATGTTATTCTAGCCACTGATGCTTCAGATTTCGCTATTTGAGTAACAGTGTATCAGATTAGTGGAGAGAGCCGCCAACCCTTAGATTATTTCTCAAGGAGACTAAGTACTGCCAAAAATAAGTATAGCACTTATGATAGGGAGTTACTGGCCATATTTTCTGGAATCCGGTATTTTAAACATATGCTTGAAGGAAGGGTATTCTCTGTGTATACTGACCACCGTCCTATCACATATGCATTTGAGCAAGGCAGCGACTATGCTTCCCCGAGGCAAATAAGGCAGCTGAATTATATTGGCCAGTTTACTTCTGACACTTGATACATTAAAGGCAAAGACAATGAGTCTGCTGACGCCCTTAGTCCAGTTGGTCAGATTAGTATAAAATCAATATTATCTTATGAGGAAATAGCACAGGTGCAGTCAAAATGTAAAGAACTGAAAGATCTGTTGCAAAATAAACAAACTTCACTAAAATTTGCGATGAGAAGCATACCAGATAGTGATGTATTACTTTGTTGTAATGTTAGCACTCAACACACAAGACCATTTATTCCTAAAGAATATAGAATAATGGCAATGAAAAGTGCACATGACCTCTCTTATTTTAAGAGGGTTTTTTTTTTTGAGATAGCTTATCACTTGAATTGCGAAAGAAAAATTTATACTTCTTATACTCAGATAATGGTTTCTGACTTGATAAAATAATTGGAATATTATTAGCTATCGTGGTTTTTTCTTTTGCGTCTGATTGAAGTTTTAGCACAGAGAAGCAAACAACCAAAAACATTTCTCCGATCTTGAAGAGTTGAAAAATAATGTTCCTATGGCAGTCAAGGGGCATCACAACACTAATTCCCATCTTGCATAGCAGTGTTCATACGTAGGCTGTTCAAAAAAGACTGAGACACGTGTTGTAGCGCCTGCTGGCTGCGCTATACAGCAAAACTAATTGAACAAGGTGAAAGAGCGTTCAATTTTGTCCCGATATACCAAATTTCATAGCATAATGTTCCCATAGATTGATATTGTGAGCAATTAAACAAAACGAATAAAAGAAAACCCTTTAATATTTTGCCATGCAAAATCTTAATACGCAATCAAATCCGGGCGTTCCTTCTTGCGTAAAAAACAAACTTAATGGTGAACACCTGTGCGACTCTACTGGCCAATGACCCAACTATCACAATACACAAGTTGTCTAAAGTCCCACTGATTGGGTCTGGGTTGGTTCATGCAATTTTACAGGACCATTTTGGAAGTTTTGTGTGTGTATGCCAAATGGGTTCCATAACTGTTGAGTAAAGAACCAAAAAAGCCTCAAAAATAGGAGACTTTTTGACCTCCAGAGTTATTGAAATTGTTATCCATCCACGGTATACCCCAGATTTGAACCCCTTGGACTTCTTTATGCACCAACAGCTGAAGAAGACCATGTAAGGGGTCCGTGGAGAAGGGGTAGTAAGAAAAACCATACATACACCTCATGGACATGCAAGACCCACAAAAGGGTCTCGCAAGTGTTATGATTTATCTGTTTTATGTCTCACATGTGCCCAAAACATCTCTAGGGCCAATATTTTGAAAATTACTGAACCGATTGTAACAAAATTTTAAGCGCATATTTTGCCTAATAAGACCTACCTTCCATCGAAATCTCAGCCCTATTGATCAATTGGTTCTCAAGTTATGCGCAGTTGAAGGTTTTTGCTTGTGCACATGGTTTCTAAGGAACTGCTGAACCAATAGGGTTAAAAATTAGATGAAAGGTAGGTCATATAGTGAAGATGTGCTGAAAGAAATTTTGTGGCAATCGGTTCAGTGTTGGTCGAGTAATCGCCTCTTTTGTATAGAGAGAAATTGCGCAAGTAGTGCTAATTGCCTAACGCAACGTTTCAAAGGTAAAAATACGATACGAATCGATTCTGTGAAAGTCTCGATTCTGTGAGGGTCGTCAGTTTTGTCTTTCTGCAAATTATCTTTTCAGAATCCTGAAGCGTCAACTGATGGCAGGTGTTTATGATTTTTCACACCCTGTGCGACAAAACAAAAACCTACTTTTCTAGCGTGGCAGACTGCGCTGGAGTTTTTTCTTCTGTTTTTTCAATATTTTTTTATTCAGGGGGAGTTCTTTATTTCAATGCATTACTCTTTTATTACATCAATTCCAACATTTTTATCCCATCTGCAATATTGAACGGAATACAGTAACAAACAAACTGGTTTTTCCATTGCAATATTGAATAAGAATACTCGTATTATCATAGATATTCGTACTATACCTACATGAAAAAAAGTTTTGAAGTAAATGCTCCTATCTTCATGCGATCTCTGTTTTACTATTTTCAAAGTCTAAAAATCCAATATTTTCTTACTGCGCATTCCAGTTTGTTACATAATAACGTAAAGTCTACGTTCTGCTCCTTGTTGTAATTGAACAAGAGCATATAAAAGGTAATAATTTTTTAGAGCTCAAAATTTCACGAATAAGTATTATAATATCTTTATTTTATGTAGCTACCAGTCAAGTGAAATACTGTACTCGTGATGAAACTTAACAATGACTTCATATACCTATACTCGTACAGGCAGAGAGGTCAGGACTAGTTTTGGTGTTTGAGTATGATTCTATGAGTATTTAGTGGAGTTTTACTCATTTAATGGGCTATATTTCAAAGAATTAAAGTTGCAGTAGGTACCAGGCTCATTTTACCTGACCCTTTCCTTGAAAACAAGTCTATATATGAATTTAAAAGTTTCTATTAGGCTGACGAAAAATGGTTGAACTTTTGTAAGAAAAGTTTCAGCAAATAAGAGACTAGTTTTTGCTTATAACTCTTCAACTATCAATTTTTTGAAAAAACGTTCAAGAACAAGAATCAAATTTGGTACAACTTTTTCTCGAGCATTTTTTTGCATCTTCACTAGGCGCAAAATTAAAGTACAGAACAAAAGCACTATACTACGTAAATAGATTCGCCCAGAACGACTATCTATGAAGCAAACATGAAATACGTATACTTACATGAAACACGCTCGATGAGTCACGTCTGGGCAAAAAGAAATTTTAAATGATATACTCGTATTTATACGTACACATAGGTACTCGCACGAGTACTTTTGTTTGGAAAATAGTGCTTTTTTTCTGTAGGTACCCTAGTTTCGCTCCTTAGTGAAGATGCAAAAAAATCCTCGAGAAATAAGTTGTACCAAAGGTCTAAACTCTGATCCCATATTCACTCTCAAAAATTTCCCTCGCTGTCATCAAACAATCAGAAATATTTATATGTAAATATAGAGGAGATTAGAAAACAGATTTGAGAATCGACTTTCAAAATTACACTAAAACTTGACAAAAAAAGATGAAACAGGTTCATAGTTCTTCTCTGCAGGTTCAAGTCCAGGATTTGCAAGTACCAAAAAATTCACACCCCATTTTTAAGTTAAAATTGATTTGTTTCAGTGCTTAATAATACTAAATCAGTTAAAAGTTGGATGATAATGTTATTGGTACTTGACAGGTTTTAGACTCGAACCGATGATATGACCAGTCAGAAATATTATCTGTACTCTTTCTAATAATATTATAATCTATCATGATTTTCTGTTCAAAAATATATCTGTTCATAATGATAGAGATACTCACCTGCGATCAAACCGAATTCACCAGCATAAAATGAAATTAAAAAAATGATTATCGGCCCCGAAATTTTTTTCAAATTCATTTTGCAATTAGAATTTTTTCAATTTAACAAATAAAAAATTTGAAAAATGAAAAATTGAACACTAAGTTTGGTTGCTAAATAAAGTCCCTAAAACAAAAACGTATAGATACCAATGATTAAAATAAGAAGTCTAATGACTTGGAGAACACATTTTGATAGAAACTGTAATGCTAAATCGCCAATAAGCAGATGAACATGCAATTTCAAAAAAATATGAAATACATGATATCAAAGTTTCACTATAATAATTAATAATGTAATTGGTTCTCGTTCATTAAGTCTTATCTTATCATTTTATTACTGGCTATATTAAGATTCGCCCAGTGCCGTATTCCCCGCTAGGATCATGAGGCACGTGCCTCAGGCGCCAAATTTTTAGGGGCACCATATTTTCAGCAATCTAAAAATCAAAAAAAAAAGAGAAAAGAGGAAAAAATCAATTTGTACCGAAGTACTGAATCAAAAGCAAACTGCAAAAGACGAATATAATATGAAGACGATAGGAGATCCACTGGATTCGCTCCACTTGAATGGTGGGAATTAGTGGTCAAAACTTGTTTCCACTTCACATTGGTCTTCCTATTTTCATTCTCAAATGGAAAATGTAAAAAACCAAAATGAAATTCAAAGCTGAATAATGGCTCCACTAATCAGGCTGAAATTTACAGGGTGTGTAGTAGACTACCAGCCTCATAAATGTACTCGGGTAAGTTCCTAGTCAAAATAATTAGGGTTTCGTGCGTGACGTGTGCTGAAATGTAAAAAAATATTTTCAACGTTGAAAATGTTCAACTTTTCGTTCGTTATCTGTGTAGAGGAGTACCAAACGCTAAATTCAACCAGTTCAAAGAATGAGAGATAGTAGGTTCAATTAACATTAATCCGAGATATTGATATACAAAAATATTGAAAAATATCCATATGGGAATTCCGAAAGTATGAAGTCCTTGAAAACTTCATACACGTGCAATTTAACGGGAGTAGGTACGTCTTTTCGCTGCAGCGACATTTCGCCGCAAAAAAAAAAGCATGTTTTCAAGTGAAAACTTGCTAAAAAAGATCTCCCATCATTCATCAAGCAGTCTTTATCTCGGGTACCATAAGGGCAAAATCTTAAGGAGAAACTTCTCGTTGCTGATTTTGGGGGCGAGGGGCGATAGGTCTAAAAATTCGATTTTTCAAATCTCCGAAACACTGTTTAAAAAAACATGATTTTGTTTTGAAAAAAATGATATCTGACTGAGAACTGTATGTAATTAAACTTGAATTAAATTTTTCAATCACAGGGGTGCTGTGATCCTCCAAGGCTTACAAGGAGTGCCCCTCTCCAGGTCAACTAGTAATGATGACGCCCCCCCTCACATGTGCGCGAGAAAACATTTTTGATATTTGATCATCCTTAAAATTCTTTTCTCAATTTAAAAAAACATCGCCCAAAATTATCAAGGAGGAGTTACTCCTCAAGATTGTGTTCTCACGTAACCCGAGGTAAAGACTGCTTGTTGAGAGATGAGTGAAAACCTGCTTTTTTTTTTTTCATGCGGCAAATAGGGTGGCGGCAAAAATGTTTCGCGGCAAATTGTTATGTACCACAATTTAACAACATGCGACAAATCATGAAAATAATATTGATAGTGGAAACATCAATTATTATACACTCAAATGTGGAAGTTGATGGTATTTAAGCCTGAACGCTGCGGAAAATATTGATAATATCAGAAAAAGTTTGAAACAAAAGTTGTTCAACATTGAATTTCCCAAAAAAAAAGTTCTTGGGTGCATGTCTCTATCTCCCGAGTACATGACAATTTGCCGCGAGCACTTTGCCGTAATGACTTTTCAACACAAACGCATTTCACCGCAAAACAATTTCGCCACCAGCCCCACTCGCCGCAGCAAAAAAAAAAGAAGAAAACAGCTCTTGTACAAGTACATTCGGCATGAAAATATTAGCATTACCTATTTTACTTTATAATTAGCACTGCTTAACAATCTGCATTTTTCCCCTTCAAGGATGTAGTCTACCTTTGTTTTTTTCAAGTGATTCACAATTAACCATTTTTTTGCTGAGTTTGGCTCCAAATTGACTAAATTTGGATATGTTACTCTTGATCATATCATGAAAATTTATTATTTTTACCCGTAGGTAATCCATGGAAATTCGTTATACTCGTTGTAGATAATTGGCAGCTTGAAAAACCATTTATAACTGGAACGACCACTCGCCGCTAAAAATATCTGACTAGTGTTGAAAAGAGACTGAAAAAGCGGCGCGAATGTTTTCTCTCTCTTCCGCTTATTATGGTAAATGGTAAACAGTGGGGAACTTTTCACATTTTTGGAAATAAAATAAGTTCAATTCGAGATTTTTTCGAACTTTTTTTTTTATTGGAAAGCTATATTCCTGGCGCAGATTCTTATGCATTGAAGAACCCTCTAACTTTATTAGATCTCCAGTTATTATTAAAAATGAGTAAAAATGTCAAGTTTTTACGCTCAAATGGGGAAGTAGACGGCGTTTAAGGCTGAACGCTGCTGAAAATATTGATGATATAAAACAAAGTTTGAAACAAAAGTTACTCAGAATTAAATTTCCTATAAAATAGTTGGTGTGCGCATATCTCTATCTCCCATAGGGGTGAAGCTAGAGAGCTTCAAAGACTTTGGAGCCACCTCAGTTCACCCCTGTTGGAGATAGAGATATGCGCTCAGTGACTTTTTCATATAAAATTCAATTTTGAGTAACTTTTGTTTCAAATTTTTTTTTCATATCATCGATATTTTCAGCAGCGTTCAGCCTTAAACGCTATCTACTTCCCCATTTTAGTGTATAAAATTGACATTTTTACTCATTTTTAATAATAACTGGAGATCTAATAAAATTAGGGGGTTCCTCAATGCATAAAAATCACGGCTAAGAATGTAGCTTCCCAATAACAAAAAAAGTTTGAAAAAATCTCAAATAGAACTTATTTTATTTCCAAAAATGTGAAAAGTTCCCCGCTGTTTACCATTTACCATAATGAGTGGAAGAGAGAGAAAATATGACCGCCACTTTTTCTGTCTCGTTTTAACACTAGTCAAACATTTTCGTTCGCGTTGGGTTCATCACGAGTACTCTACTCTTTCCAGTTAATTAATTCAATTCTATGAGTTATGTTGCTCTTCCCCCTTTTTGAATATTTTTCTGTTTTTGTTTTCAAACTCGTATCTTTGATTTCATCTGATTTCCAATTTTTCTTAAGAATGGTCTTACCCCAGTTCGCCCACCACAATATGAGTATATAGGCCTATGATTTTTTATATAAGTACTCGTAGGTACTTTTCCCTTTTTTTTTTTCAGCATTAGACAACTGTATCTAATTATTGGTAAACTGTCCATTAATAATTCGCCGATAGTAATAATGCTTTGGTGTTTTCCGATACTTCATATCAAGTTTTTATCACATTTCTATCACTAATAGTTGAGTACAGTCAAAGAAAGGAGAGATCGTGTGCAAAATCACCTATTCGAGTACTGTATTTATGAATTTTAGTTCGACCAATGTTCCCACAGATGCGGTGCGTATTATCGCCTCTCGCATCTCATCGTTATAGCTTTACTATCTTGAGTAATGAGCTACCTGCGAATAAAAAACAATGTCCCATGCGGTTAACTAGAAAAGTGCACATTCAGTAAAATTTCGTAAAGAAAATACACGAAAAAAAGGCAGAAAAGCAGACACATGTTTATTATTGGGGTTTGTCACAGAAATTGTAGACGGAAAACGTAATTCTTGGATTGTTGTTATTGAAATTCCGTCAGAAAACGATTTAAGTAATTGAAGATTTATTCAAAATTACATCTTGTGCACTTCCCTATTACAGCCATCCCATGCACACAGTATTGCTGATGCCAGTGAGTACGTTTTTCTCGGTACACGTCCTGTATTTCATCAAAATCATATTGTTCCATATCACTACTCGATTAGATTATGCAGAAAAAACGATTAATTGATGTAGGCTACTTGCATATACTACTTCCCTAAAGGCCAGAATCAAGTATATCAATAATTTTCAGAATGTGTCGAGTATAGTGCAGTTAGTTATATCAATAAAACGAGACCTTCGCAATTTTCCGGAAAACCACCTATAACTGTTCGAACATTGGACTGCGTTAAAGCTCAACCATTAATTCACGGAGGCACGGCTGCGGTATTAAAGGAATTCCCTCATATGGTGAATTCAGTCTGTGATTCGTTGACTACAATAACACTAGAAGTACCAGGTTGTGTCATATACGACACCACTCAAAATTTTGAGATGGACTTCTCAACGGACCAATAATTTGAGAACCCCTGACTTGTGTCATCCGACGCGTGATCGATAAGACGGCCGTACACATATTCAACGTTATCAGATCTTAGACAAGTCTCGTGCAGATGGACCATGAAAAATTCATCGTTGTGTTGATAGAGTATGCCAATTAAGTTTTGTGAGAGATTGAACTTTTTTTTTCAAGAAATTTATTCCACTGAAATTGCGATTAATAGTTCAAGACTAGTGGTACAGGCTGACAGTCGAGTATCTTCCTTACTCTGATTTTTTTGACATTTTTTTGATTATTCAACGCGGCCCTGAAGAGTATCTTCGTATTCCTTCCTTAGAAACAATGAGGTACTAAGACAACCAATCCATTAGGAATACCTATGTTGGTTTTAGGAAAAATGGATTAGGCAAAATGGTATCAGCAAAATAAGGTTAGGAAAAAAGAAATTAGGGAAAATGGATTTGAGAAAATGAGTGGGAACTAGGATAATGCATATCAGAATATTGAATAAATAAATCAACGAATCAGGCGTCCTCGCGTTTAACATGCGCTTTTGTTGCGTGCGTGCGTGCGTGCGCGCGTGTGCGTGTGTGCGCGTGTGCGTGTGTGCGTGTGTGTTGCTTCATTCCTTAGATAAGCTTCAGTCACGTCTTCAGCGTCTTCAACATGCACAGCTTTGGTGGTGGAAAACTGCAACATTCCAATTTCGTCAAAGTTCATTATAAGTACAAGATTATTATATTTTGTTCAACTTTTTTGGTTTTTCCCTTCGATTTGGAATTGGAATTTCTAGAATTCACTCTCATAACGAAAATAAAGATGTTATAAACGCATCAAAAAGATGAAAATTGGCGAATTATGATTCAACTTGACCAACAAGTTTTTAGCGTCGAAAGAAATTATCTCTTTCTCTGCTTATTTTGTTGGTGTTGAGCTCAAAGATCTCTTATAAATAGCCCAACTCGTAACTTCAGTTGTTTCGAAGCAGTGGAAGTTCATTCATGTTTGTTCTGTCTTATTTACAAAATTTTGATTGACACTCATTTAACGAGTTTACATTGAAAATTCGACGTATTGGTAATGAAAATTGGATAAAATGTTCACTTATTTTCTTATAATTGGTTTAATTTACACAATAAGCGCGGTCTCGTATCCAAATGCTGAACGTAAGTCGTATTTTAATTTCTAAATATTATTGAAAACATACAATACAATCAAAATCTGTGGCTATACATATAGATCCAATTTTTGAATTTATTGAGTTATATTCCATCTCGCTGCCATTCTGAATGAAGAAGATCAAACTAGTTTTTTCTATTTTTCTGTAATTGAAAAGTAAGAAGAGGATTTCAAATAAAATTTACATTTGAAAATTATGCCGTTTGAAATTTGCATGTGAGAAAAATTAATGCATAAATCGAGTCAACATGATGAAAGGGTCTAGCAGGATAAGATAAGGTGTAATGACCTTTTTCGAATTTCAATCTGAAACTTGGGGGTCAGGTTGACAATGATGAAAAACTTATTCAGCCCGAATTTCAGCCCGAATTTCAGCCCCCCACCTCAACTGGTTGCCCTCTGGGAAGTGAAAATGTGTTTGGCCATTTTGAAGGTTTTTTACCCATAACTTTTTTCATAATTGTTCATTTGATTTGAAGTGTTTATGGTAGTTAGTTCTCTATGAGCTCTATCTACCAGAAAAATTTTGCGGTTCCACCTCCAGTAGTTTTCCAGTAACTCCAGCTGGAAATTTTGGAGCTTTTTCCCCTATGGAGTCTACAAGTTGAAATTTTCACTGATGATAGCTTATCTAGTTTACATTACACCCATATAATTTGTTTTCCAAAATTCAGGGTGGACAAGGTAGTTTTTTGGCATTGGAATATCAGTTTTTTCTAGTGGCGTCTGCTCTGGGTGTGCAAGGTGTTCACTGCACACCCAACCAAATTCAAAAAGAAATTTTGTCTGTGATTATGGTGATGAATAAATTATGTGTATTTTGTAAGCATATGGAATATATTAGAAGGTGTTGTGACAGAAAATTCAACATAATAAATTTTTATTTAAGACGACAGAAAAACCAGTTGCGCCCACCTGGAGGGTTAAGTGGTGCGGTCACACCAGGCCTCACAATTTAGGGGCCCCATCAGATGGGAATTTTGACCGCCCTTTACTACCAATATGTTGAAAAACATGGAAATGAACAAAATTATGAGGGGACCACTTTGCTGAAAAGGGCCTCACAAGTGATCTTGCACCACCTATTTCAAAATACGTGTGTTTCACTGAGAAAAACCTTGGTTTGAAGTTCAACATAATAAATTAAATATACTGAAATGAAATTTATCAGAGACAGATGTAGTATTTTTTTTTTAAATTTCTCCTTCTTTTGAAGTTGAAAAGGTTAAAACAATGATCTTTTTACTGAGAAAATATATGTATGAGTACAATAGTGCATTATTGCAATAATTTTCAAAGTTACAGTAAGGTAACTTTTTACCAACTGATGCAATAATCTGTTCAAAGGTGACTTCTTAGTTAATTAGTGAAGAAAATACGTACATACAAAAAATGGATGATAAGATAAGTTAATCCTTTTGTTAAGTAAAAGCAGTGTAATAATATCTTATCACTAATTGTTCTGCAGAGCAATGTGTGGTTTTTTTTCATATTTTTGAATCCAGAAATGTTAGGTGATTAGTGATAAGATATTATTACACTGCTTTTACTTAACAAAAGGATTAACTTATCTTATCATCCCTTTTTTTGCATGTACATTTTTCTTCACTAATTAATTAAGAAGTCACCTTTGAACAGATTATTGCATCAGTTGGTAAAAAAGTTACCTTACTGTAACTTTGAAAATTATTGCAATAATGCACTATTGCACTCATACATATATTTTCTCAGTAAAAAGATCATTGATTTAACCTTTTCAACTTCAAAAGAAGGAGAAATTTTTAAAAAAATACTACATCTGTCTCTGATAAATTTCATTTCAGTATATTTAATTTATTATGTTGAACTTAAAACCAAGGTTTTTCTTTATCTGTTGTCTTAAATAAGAATTTATTACGTTGAATTTTCTGTCACACCACCATCTAATATATTCCATATGCTTACAAAATACACATAATTTATTTATCACCATAATCACAGACAAAATTTCTTTTTGAATTTGGTTGGGTGTGCAGTGAACACCTTGCACACCCAGAGCAGACGCCACTAGAAAAAACTGATATTCCAATGCCAAAAAACTACCTTGTCCACCCTGAATTTTGGAAAACAAATTATATGGGTGTAATGTAAACTAGATAAGCTATCATCAGTGAAAATTTCAACTTGTAGACTCCATAGGGGGAAAAGCTCTAAAATTTCCAGCTGGAGTTACTGGAAAACTACTAGAGCTGGAACCGCGAAATTTTGCTGGTAGATAGAGCTCATAGAGGACTAACTATCATAAAAATGTCAAATCAAATGAACCATTATAAAAAAAGTTATGGACAAAAAACCTTCAAAATGGCCAAAACACATTTTCACTCCCCTGGGGGTAACCAGTTGAGGTGGGGGGCTGAAATTTGGGCTGAATTAGTTTTTCATCATGGTCAACCTGACCCCCAAGTTTCAGGTCGAATTTCGAAAAAGGTCATTTCACCTATCTTATCCTGCTAGACCCTTTAGAATCTATATATAATTATATGTCTTGAGAAAAACTTGAACCTTCAGTATGCCGAAAGAGATGTATTTGCAGTACCTACACAGAAAGGCTAACAGAGAGCACCGTATGTAGCTATTTCTATTTTAATCCCCTTCTCGCCATTCTCGGATTTTTATACCAAATATCAGTTCCTCTAGATTCCCTATTTACCGTCCGTCCTTAGAATTTGTAATTGATTTGATTAATCTAGAAAGTGATGAAAAAGTTCTAAAATAGCTGTAGCCTTCACAAAGAGTCATGAAGGTGAAGATAAATTCTCTCTTAGTTGTACATCACTTGAACGAGTAAATAAAAAAGGTTCATTAACTTTTCTTGAGAGAAAGAAAACATTTTCAAATCAAACTTGAAGCTTACAATGTTTCATGATTTATGTACATAAACTACCGAATTCAATTTGTAGCTCAATTTTTAAGCTATAAAAAAGTACTAAAAATATTAGAAAATATCTACAATAAATAATCTATAATATTGAACTCGTTTTCCTATTCAAAATAATGAAAATGACTACTTCTCTCGGTGTGTACCTACTCTTATAAATCAATTTTTCATAAATATCTGCCTGTGGTTATTATAGATCTTTCAGATTTTGACTTTGCAGGGATAGACAATGAACGGGAACAATTTGTAATTTTAGGATTCTATGGTATCTAAATAAACGAAAATAAAATAAATAAAAGCAGGGATTCATTAGACCTTTATGAGTGGGCTGTATTTTTTATTATACTGTAATATGAACCTACTCGTATTATCATCACAGATAATGCATGCGCTAAATCAATTAAAACGCCCGAGAAATTCGACTGCGTCGTCGCAACCAAATGTACCAGTTTGAATAAATTAATCCGCCAAGGTAAAGTTGTATATTGTGGTAGTGAAGTTGACACAAGTACTGCTAAAGTATGCTGTCCTAGAAGTTCTCGCCGATTTGTCAGACAAGCAAAAGCACCATCCGAAAAAGATCCGTACTCCATTGCCCGTCAAAGTAAGTACCTATATAGCGAGTGTCAACCATCATTACTATTTGTACCCATATTATAGGTGCTACTGCCAAAGGGGGTGAATTTGCAAAAATATCGAGGACAATCATCCCAAATCATCCTCCTATCGTAATTAGGTTGCATAATAGAAACCAGCATGCAAACTTTATTAAATCATCATTTCAACGGTTTCTTATTTATCCCTTTAGCTTTGTTTTTTCTCTTTTTTATAATAAGTCTTCTTGGCGCAGTGTTCAAAAACGCCTTGGAAGTTTGAACCAGAAAATTTTTCAAAAATATTTATTCTTAATCTCTTCCGCATTTTGCCCTCTTGGGTTTACAAGAAGGACTATACGAGTATAAAAATTTTTCTATTTATGAAAAAAAATAAAAGTATATTGACCCACAGAAAATAAGTTTTTCATGAATAAAAATGTATTTACTTGAATAAATTGATACATTATAAATTACTAATATATGGATACCAAGATGGACTAGTCACCAAGTGAAGATATGCGATAGATTTCTGGAGAATAAAACCAGAAGGGGTATTCACCTCGTATAGGTAGCTTGTGCGGTATACTCGTGCATATGTTTTCAATATTCTATATTCTGCTTGTCTTTTTCTAACACCTATAAAATAATTTTTTAATTTTTAATCACGCCAAGAATGCTATGAGTACTCGGACGCCAGATACGTGACAAAGATCACACCTTCGGATTTTCCAAACGAACCACCTATCGAAACCCGAAATCTCGACTGTGTCAAATCACAAGCTCTGATTTATGGAGGAGTTGAAGCCCAGCTGAAAGAATTTCCGCATATGGTAAGTATGGACCTATAACTTCAGTTGATACCGAACACTTGGTCATTCGTACTTTTGCAAAAGAGTTTTAAAAAGTTCTTTCATTCGATATTAGGCAAACCGAGGCACCAACACTTTGAAAATAAATAAATACAAATTTCAAATTGGTGCGGAGTGCGCCTTAATTTAAAAGGCGATTTTTTGCAGGTAAAATATAATATTATGTGCATCAAATTTGAGGGCGCAGCATTCTAATTTCCAATACTTTACAGCCTGCTTTATATTTTAAACCAAATAACGTTTGTTCGAATAATTATATTGGTATGTATTCATTTTTCACATAACATAATTCAATCGTCCTTCAGAATTATTATCAGCCTGCAGTATAAGTTCAAATATAATATTATACCTGAAAGCGCAAAAGGTTGGCGAATTGACGCAAAAAGCAATACCTAATAGATGTCCTGCAAGTTCTCATTCTATTCGAGAATATCTATGAAAATAATATTTTCTCAAGTTCTCGAACTAATCAGTCAATTGTCAGCTTTCCGCTTCTGCAGCTTTGATTGGATTTGATTGAGTAAACTTTCTGGCGTTATTTGATAAAAATACTCACGATGACTCATTTTACAATTTATAGGCGCTGATTGGATATACTGGTCGACCAGATAGTCCAATTAATGAAACTGAGTGGGTTTGTGGCGGATCATTAATAAGCGACAGATATGTGTTGACGGCCGCCCATTGTATAAAATCTGGAAAGTGAGTATATTTATGAATAGAATCTATTTTTGGGGGGGGGGCAGACGACTAATAAACCTAGCATCATTAAACTACAGACTGTTACATTCCTTGTATCAAAAGTCGATCATTCAAAATTGAAAAATTGAAATTAATGTATAGTATATTTTTCTTAATCGTGTGAGAAAATTATAGGTAAATTTCCATGCTTTATAAAAAAAATCAAATTTTGAAATAAATCTCGAATAATTCAAAAATATTGATGTATATCAAAACCGCATTTTTTTACTTTTTTAGCTTCGAGGCTTGGTGGGTGCGATTGGGCGAACTTGTATTGAATAACGACACCGATTCCTCACAGCCAAGAGATTTTCGTATCATGGAACGAATTCCCCATCCTCAGTATACACCCTCGTCGATGTATTTTGACATAATGCTTCTGAAACTGCGAGAGAATGTTCAATTCACACCTCATATGCGACCAATTTGTTTATATACATCTTCGGTCTTGGCATCAGTTTTACATAACAATGCTTTGATTACCGGATGGGGTGTTACTGCTCTAGGTTCGTCCATATTTTTAACCATATGTTATGTGTATTTATGCTTTTTCATTTCTATACCCTTTCGATTCTTTCAAGAGCCGTCCGATTGGCTGAAATGCCTATAAAAGCACTTTATGCGTCATTACCGACGCTAAACCTATTATTTGTAAAATTCTTTTAACCTGTAGAAGAACAGAATATGTACTTGAATTATCCACCATGGCATAGTTTGCGTAAAATTAAAAGTTTTTGTCCAACAATTTTAGGCGAGGAGAGAAGCGATCCTCTTCTGAAAGCTAAAATTAGTTTTGCAGCCGACAGGGAGTGCACCGCAACTTACAAAGGCGACAAGAGATTGGCAAAGGGCTACGATCCGGCTACGATGATTTGCGCCGGTGACGAATTCGAAGGCAGGGATACTTGTACTGTAAGTGAATAGCTTTGGCATTGCCCCAACTGTATAATTTGTCACTTTGGTAATTTGCATTTTACCCATACGTATGTACAGCATAATGAAGTGAGTAGATGAGTCACTCTCCATTTACCCTGTATTAGGGGCAAAAAAAATCTAGTGTAGTAAACCTCGCTAAAAAAGCAGGTTTCAAATGGAACTGTAGGGACCTCATGAACTATTGAGAATTCATGTTTCAGGATTTTGCAATAATTTGTTAAGAACTGAATTTCTGTCGGAAATACACGTACATGTATGTCGGCAAGTTTCTAAAAAAAATTCACGTTCTCAACTTTCAAAACTACGTTTTGTAAACGCTAACCAAAGGATTGGCTCTCCACTTGAATGATACATTCTAGAAGCTTCTATTTGCACACTATATCAATTTCAGCTCGATCAGTTTTGTACTTTCCCTATTAGTAGCCATCATATCTGATAAATCTATTAGAATTCGAAGTAATCCATTCCTTCTAAAGCTCATCAAAAACAAAAATCATAGGTTCTGTTGATTAAATTTTTGCTAATTTTTAGACGCCAGGGAACCATAATTATATAAAAAATGATCGAATCCAAATTTTCCACTGAAATTCTTAGCATCAAATCTGACCTCTGATGCAAATTTGAGCCCTATTGGTTCAATAGTTTGTCGTACTCGCAGCTAAGAAAATTCCACTATTTGAAAGGTTCAAAATCACTTTTCACAAGAACCAACCAACTGGATTGACTCAAAATTTTAATTGTAGATTTCCGAAACTTCAATTAATGCTGCTCGATCCGATGAGTAGTTTTGCTGTAGGTACTTAGCTTTTGAAGTCGAAATTTTTGATTTTCATACACCCTCTCCGCACCCTTTCACCACCACATACATTAACAAAGAAATAAATAAACGATTAATAAAGAAACGACAAAATACCAGATAGGTATTTTTGGACTTCTGAGATCATGAAACGAATAATTATGAGGGTTTCATGCCTCTTTCTGAAAGTCAGAACAAAGTTAATAGAAGGTTTTTTGTTGAAATTCTGCTACAAGACAGCCTATTACAACTGAGATGAGGAATGGGATGCTTCAACCAAGGTAGAATAGGAAACCGCTCCCTATAGTAGATAGGTATCAAATACCTATACTTAGCTTCATTATTTTAACCAAGTTACTCATCTGGCTTTCTTCTACGAGTAGTACAAATGTGTGACCGTATATCAGTTCGCATCTAAATAATTGAGTCGAATGTTGAAAACAGGGCGATTCTGGTGGACCATTGCAAGTGCCGATTCCGGATTGGACGTGCATGTACTCGCAAGTTGGAATCACATCGTTTGGAAAATTCATTTGTGGCCAGAAAAATGTATCTTCCATCTATACCAAAGTATCTTCTTATATTCCGTGGATCCAGTCGATAGTATGGCCTTGAATCGAATTTTCGACTTCCTCTCGCCGCAATTTTACATTACTGACTGTTATAATTTCTTATATTTTACTCTCACTTGAGAATATAAATGTAAACTATAACTATTTGTTAGTTATACTAGCGATGAATATGTTTTGAATATAATTATTTTTTTTTTTTACTAAGAACTTCAGAGACGCGTGATCTCTATACGTATACCTACCTGTCGCGGTTGATTCTATAAATTGAGATTCCCTTACCTATTTTCCCGTTCATTATTACAGGTGAATTTAGGAAGAGAGTTATTTCCCCTTACTCCCCCTAAGAGACGAAATCACGCTGCAATGAGAAATTATTGTTTCATAGAAAAGTCCAAAGAGGACTTTTCAATGGGAGAAGAAATATTCCCCCGCTGTTTGGAAAATGAAAATTCGCTATATTTTTGCGCCAAATATAGTGAATTAGTCATGTTTGGCAAAAATTGCTCAAGTTTGGACAGCAGGTCAAACCGAATGTACCGCGTCGTTTTAAAATGTTCGGCCAAAATTTTCAAAAATTTGATTTCCTCAGTGGGTGAGAAGAGGAAAATTGAGGCCAACTTAGTGAATGCAACGAATTTACAAGTTTTACAAACATTTTCAGACATGTTCTCTTTACATGTGGGCAAAAATGTTCGTTAACCATGTTTGGCGAGAAAATATTGCACACCCTCTACAAAATTGATACAACTCAAAAAAAACGTTTTTTCAAGAGAGCTATTTGAAATTTTCAATTTGAAAACTGTCAATATTCAATCAATTTTTAACGCATTTTGTTCATTCAAAACCCAAATGACTCCATGTATAGTGTAGTTTTTGAATGTGCTGGTCTTTTCCCCATAAACAATCCACCAATAGCCCCCCGGCAAGTTGTATCACTTTTGTACAGGCAGCAATGACAGTTTTCAATGTTTTGTGTGTTAATTTTAAGTGAGATGTATCAGTTTTGTAGAGAAATATTGAGTTGTATCAGTTTTGTAGATTGCCAAACTTATTCATTTTATATGGAAAAGTTGAGTTGTATCAGTTTTGTCCATTGAATAGCTGAAATTGTAAACTGATACAACTCTCCTGGAGTGGTCTGGGGGTTGAATTTCACCAAGGTGAATATGGCGGATTAAAGTAGGACCCTTATAGCATTTGAAGGAAGCGATTGGTTGAAACACGGTTGAAATCAAAAATTCTGTCTTCTCATTCATTAAATCTTGAGACGTCATGGAACTCTTGACTGAAATGGAGTATACATACATAGTTGTTATTTTCTTATAAATGTTCATCGAAAATGCCAAGGTTACGCTCGCTTACTTTTTATAATTTTTTTTTTTAAATACCTAATCGTACCTTAATACCCGCTTCATGATCCGTTAACGTGATTAAAGATATTCGAAAGGAATTTTGAGCTGTGATTTTGATTTTTTTTTTTTTTTTTTCGCAAGTCAGTATAAACATTTCAAACCCTGTGGTATACCTAATCGGAAGTTGAATTTCATTATTTTGGTAAGTAAGTTACCTCTTTTGGTCATTAATTTATTACAAAACTCATAGAAGATAACACATTAACGATGTCACAATGATGAACTGAAACTTGCGTTCAGTAGCGTAACCAGGAATAAATTTTTGGGTGGGCCAAGCGAGGGCCATCAATTTTCAGGGATAATCCCCTGGAAAAATTCCATTTTACTGAAATTTTTTGGGTGGGCCAGCCAATTTATTGGGAGGGCCCGGCTCACCCGGCCCACCCGGCCTTACCTGGTTACGCCTCTGCTTGCGTTTTATTTATTTCTCTAAATAATTTGATGTCTCAAAGAGGGATTTTTTAAACAAACTCAAGTTTAATAAAAACACATTTTTCAAAATAAAAAAAAAAATTCAAAAAAAGAGTGTGTCCAAGACAAAATATTTTAATTAAAAACATCTACATATAGGTATGTACTCGTATATAATAAAATCCAATATCCGCGGATGTCTGTCCCACACTCGAAATTTGTAAACAAATTGTTTTTATTTTTGCGATTACTTTCCTTTTACTGAACGTAGAAAGCTGAATTTGGTCTCATTAGAAAGAAAAAACTATTGGAAATCTTTTTCTTGCAGTCCTCTCCCTCATTGGAAATTTGTTGGCGAGTATTTCGTTGAATCAAAAATGCCTACGAAAAAAGATAAATTAAGAATACTGTCGAGGGAAAAACACCCTAAAAATGGTGAGAGGGATGTATAGAGTAAGCAATCAATCATGAAGTGAAAAAATAAAAATCTAAAGAAAAATAGTAAATACACGGGCAATGGAAGACGAATAGAATATTTATGATGTTTGAGTGACGATCGATGAATGATTGAAAGAAAAAAAGGAGGAAGAGACTAGGGGGGGGGGGGTTGTTGCTGGTCACTAATAGCTAGATTTCTCATAATTTGGTAGTAAAATATTTACATTGAAATTTATTTATTGATGAGGCATGTTACCGAGGATTTCGAGAAGTAGCATTTTAAACCGATTGGCGATTATTGTGAGATAATTTTATATTCCGTTATGTAAATGATTGTAAATGATTTCAAAGGTCATCTACAGTTCTAATTGATCTCTTTTTGTCATATTTATTCTAATTCAGACTTTAACTATAATTAGAAAACTGGTAATTTATGTGCTAGGCTACCTGGTGTTTTATTTAGCCGCACGCGTCTTAGGCTCATTGACTGCTAGTAAATTTTATAATGTAATTTTATCTCAAATTGAACATTCTCTGAATCTGACTTGGGGGGTCATTCAAAAAATTTCGAACATCCCATTTTTTTTAAAACAAAAATCTAGGAGAAGATGAAAAATTGAACGTA
Source organism: Parthenolecanium corni (assembly GCA_038050395.1). Taxonomy (NCBI): domain Eukaryota; kingdom Metazoa; phylum Arthropoda; class Insecta; order Hemiptera; family Coccidae; genus Parthenolecanium; species Parthenolecanium corni. The sequence goes on from JBBCAQ010000002.1 coordinate 1,209,110, forward strand.
TCCGTGAATTTTGATTGAAATTTCAATTTTTACTAGGCAACATGGACTCGCCATGAAAACAAGATAGCAGACCCCACCCCCTCCACCGACTATGGTTGACGTTTGCACCGATAAAGTTGGGCTTGATGATTTGAAAATCTGATTAAAATTTTGTGAGAATTGATTTTTTTGGTTCGCCAGCAATTAGCACCTCCTTACAAAGGTTAACAATTAAAGGCACCTATGTAAAATGATGAGATATGAGTGTTCTTGAAATCTTGTGATCATAAAACTAAAAACTATGTACATAAGTGCCCTTCCTATTTTCCTCAGTCAAATCAAAATGATGAGGTGTTTCATCTCAGAAAATTGCTGAAAATTAGTGACATCACTTTGTAAATGCAGATTTCAAGGTATCTTTCTCGGTACTCCACACAGAAACTTTATTTCAGCGGTGTACTCGAGGGAAGAGTTGAAGGCTCCCCTTAGGTTTCAAGTCATAAGTCTCTAAAAAATTGATAGAACTGAAAAATTTTTTAGCATACATATTCTAAGGATTTCTTAAGTCGGCTTACACAAAATATATCTTGAAGCATAAAAATAATATACACATCGCATTAAAATTTCAAGGCTAATACCACTATCTTACTCGAACTCTGACCGTCCTTCACCCCACCTCAGTAACCCAAATACGTGATGAATCGGCCAACGAAATATCCCGTATTTCTTGTAATATGCCTTAGCTAAATTAGGAAGTCTATCTTTGCTTTCTTTCGAGTGATACATGCTTCCTTTTTTTTCCTGAGTTTCGCACCGAGTTGGTTATACTTACCTGTTATGTTACTTTTGAAGGGCTTTGAAAAATATTTTAGAAAAAAATTAAATTGAGAAGAACAATAACATACGCGCATGGAGAATATATTTGAGAATAACATATTCAAATTTGATCAAATTCGGTACAAAACTTAGCGAAAAAATGGTGAATCTAAAGCGTGTACTTCTGAATGAAATACTCACGTAAATGTCATTTTAGCTGCCAAAACGCAAATCCGCAACACATATGTCACAAACATTGCCCATGTTTTGTCTATAACAGTTAACATTATCATGCAGTTTTTTGGATGTCGATGGTGACTTCCTAGCCAAGGTAGACTACACCCGTGAGAAATACCATGAAAACGCATATTTACGTAGGCCATCCCCAAAGTATCTTTGCACTTTTTCCTCACCGTTTGGTAAGGCTGGGAAGATAATTTCTGTTGCACATGTTCATAACTTCATTATCCAACTTTGTGGAGCCTCCACTGCTGTGACTATTTTCATTTTACGCGAGTTTGAATATTGGCAATTCGTGAATAACCAGTCCTCTGAATGCTAGGTTAGGAGAGTAGTCATTAGATTTTTATAAATTTGGAATTAAAGTAAGCAGAAGGCAAATGATGGAGGTGATGTGGGTAAGTCGGGAAGGGAGAAATGTATGAAATAAGGGATTTTTCTGTAACCATATAAAACTAACATGTTTACAAAAACTAAAAAAAATGGTAAGTTAGTGGTATTTTCATGACAATTACCTAGTTGAAGATTTAATTAGGCCCAACCATGAATTTTTACAGCTTATTACACATTTGCTCCTAGTGGAATATTAATTTTTATACTGACATGGACTATACCTCCAACAATTTAACTTTTTATGCAGCTCCCAGTTTGCATTAAAAAAAAAAAGAAGAGGGAAAAAAGAACAGTAATGCCTTACTTATAGAAGATCTGCATGTATAGTCAAACAATGACTGAATGGTTTATGAATGAAAAAATGTTTTCTTCCTCTTGTAGTCTGCCTTTCCACGGAAATAACCCCGGTCTACATGTTCTTCTTCAGCGCTCATTAAATGAATGTGTAAGGGCATGGGTTTGTGTTATATTTTAACAAAATGGGAGCATTGTATCATGTTGGTAAACTCGATAATGTGCCTCTTGCCGTATCTGTGATTCCAAAAGCTTTTACGGTTCCGTTCTTCCACGTATACATAATTGTATCGTCGTCGTACCGCACACCATGCACCGCAAACAGACACTTTTTAGCTTCATTATTTATAAATTCCTTTACTCTGAAAATTATCAATTTTTTTTCCTGTAGGTAAATTTTTGTTTTCCCGAAGTCTTTTGCTTTTTGACTTGGGAAGAGGAAATGAAAATATTGTTTTTACCCGTAAGCACTTCATGGAAATTCATTGTGACAGAGAATTGGATGCTTGAAAAACCAAAGTGGAGTTTGAAAGTAGAGTACTCGTATATTCAAAGAGGAAGGGTTTGTGAAAAAGTTGATAAAAGGTCCAATCAAAATCGTTTGTGAAAACTTCGAGGAAAAGTCTAATCATAAAAGTTGCTTCAAGTTGAATGTCCTCTCCCGCTTTTGGGTTCGTTTTTGCCTTTACTCGTATTTCATATTCCAGCATCATTAATGAGAATAAAAAACAAGTTGAGAAATAAAATCATATTAATTAAAAAAATTAAATGAATAAAACGCTGCCATTTTTTATTTGCCTTTACTCGTATTTCATATTCCAGCATCATTAATGAGAATAAAAAACAAGTTGAGAAATAAAATCATATTAATTAAAAAAATTAAATGAATAAAACGCTGCCATTTTTTATGTAAATCATGAGTCTTCAAATAGACTGGGTGACATGAGGCATATAGGTGATTTTTGGTGCTGAATCCAAATCTGCTAGCGGTTTTGCTTATTTTTTAGAGTTTTTCAAAATAATCTTCGATTAAAAAGCAGCATCAGGTAGCAGTCATCAAATTAACCCAACACTGTGTAATTTTTTCAATTTTTCACGCTGAATCCGAATATGCAACCCGTTTTGCTCTACGTCGCGATTTAGACCCATTAGGGAGCATTTTACACTTTTTTTCGGCCATATCTCGCTGAGCGAGAGCAGCGGCCAAAAGCGGCTTCCAGATTCGGGTTCAGCGTCCTCGAAAACCCTCATACCAGTGCTCAACTTTCAAATTTATTTCCTGAACAGAAAATCAGAAAATGCAAAGATTTTGAACATATTATATTCGGAGAAATTTTTGTTCGATTGAAGCTTCAAAATTTAATTTAAGTTAAATAAATTTACAATGAATGCAACTTATAAAGGTAATTACCCTATGGGCAAAATATTTTGAAAACGGATCCGTTTTATTCCGGGTTATAATCCGTTTCTGGATTATAACCCGGAATTTTCCTGTTTTCTGGCTTCTAAAACGGATTTTGAACGGATTGTAATCAGTCTTGCCGGAAATGAGTCCGGATTATTTTCCGTGAAGGCTGTTTTATGATATTTGTTGACCTCGGTTATAATCTGTGAAACCGTTTAGCAAGCAGATTTAGAAAAATTGCCCAAAAATTATCACTGATTATAATCAGGAAATCCGTTTTACAAACGGATTTGGAAAATTAATCAAGATGACAAAAATAACTGCAAATTTTCAGATCCGATGATCGAAAATAAAAACGGACTGACAACGGATAAAATTCACATTTTCTGGATCATTTTCTCATTTTTTGCCCATCGGGTAGTTTTAACCTTATTTGAAATTTGAAGTTGCCTTATACAAAAATACTATACACGACAGGAAGAACCCTGAATAATGTTGATAACTTGACTTTATTTAAGTGGAGATCAGAAATCGGGAGAAAAATGATTTTGGGAGAATGTAAAATCATGGCTGTATTTTATTGTACTCGTTGAATTCCGATGTTACAATTTTCTCTCGTACTTCATACATCCAATCAATATGTTGCGCTATATCTGTGAATACTGCAATATATGTTGTTCCGTCACTGCGTGGAGTTCTATCTCTGTTGCTTGTAATTCCGCGTAAATAAAAACGAAGTGGTCCTTGTAAATCTCTTTTAGGAAACAGTAAACCACCTCCACTGTCACCCTGATTAACTCCAGTTTCTAAAATATCAACAACAAAAAATTTTTTAGTTTAAGACGACAGGAAAACAGCAGCATACCGCCCTATTTTTAAGTTAGAAAATAGTCATTTATTGTGATGATCTCTTTGGCTTCCATTTTTCTATAAAGATTATATAAATTTTGATAATTTTCCGATTGTTTCACACCCTGTGAGAATATCAAAACTTGCCATCCCTGATTGTCAAGCTAATCCAACGAGTGAGATGTGTGTAAAAAGGAAAGTGCTAATAGGGCAAGTAAACTGCATATTATTTCAAATATCCTAATGAACCTAATTCCTATGCTTGAAATTATGGTTATACTATTAGCTTTACTGAAGAAGTATGTTTACCCAGTCATTAGCCTTTACTTTTTCTAGGTCATCGTACGTATTAAACATTCATTTCACGCTGAAAGAAAGTCAAATTTAAAACTTCGCAGTTACGCGTATATTTTTTCCAAGGAGACCGATCTGACTCTTAGACTTTTTCTCAATTTTTTATGCATCAATCTAGCCATAGACCGAGTCAAAAATCATTTCAAAAAAATTATCAAGCTTCAAAGCCTATGAGTGCGAGTGATCAGAATGAAAGAAAAATTCGAAACTTTATATCGCATCATCCCTATATTATCGAGAACCCTATGTAGAAATTTACGATGTAGCAAAGTCCTATGTAGCCCAAAAAACTGATATCGAGAAGATACCAATATATATTTGACGTTTTAGCCTTCTAACAATAATGGAGTGACGCAATGAATGTCAGTGGCTTAATTTCTTTATCGCATCGTGACATTGAGGTTTCCGAAGACACAACAAACAAAAATCTTTGATTAGACTCACGAAGTTGAATAAGCAAGACAGCAGAGTTAGTTTTGGAAACCCCTAAAAGATTAAAATTCTAGAAGCTACAGCAAAGGAGAGACCTAAGCTACATAAAAAAATGAAGAGAGGAGAATAAAAAAAAAGAAAAGACAAGAAAAGAAATTTTCAACCTGTTTTACATGACGAGTTCAGGTATTACAAATGTTGACCAAAAATATCACATCTAACCTGGATCGTTATTCCCCATGTTGGAGGGGTAAGACTAACACTTCATACCTCCTACCACACAAAACAAGAATAAGAGTAAGAAATAAGAGTACATACCAAAACCGAATTTCATATACCGTTTATTGACACCAAGTAACTCGAATGGCATAACAAATAAAAACTCTTCACGAGAGAACAAAACAAATGGCTAAGTTCAAAATAAAATTCACGGATAATATTCCAAAAATACAAAAAAAAAATGAAATGAAGATTCTACTTCAGCAACGAAAAACACGAGAAAATAAAAGAGTCGCAAAAATAACGATTTCTGCTCCACATAAAAAAAATACTTCAAGGTTCAAAATGACAATATTTCAACGATTTCAAAGACTGGATGACAGGATGACAAAATAACCCGAATTTCAAAATTACGACCGGTTTGCTCAACAGGCAAAAATCAAGTCAAGGATTCATAAATCTCAACTGAACAAGTGTTCAAGAGATGACATTTCCTCACAACCAATTCTTAATAATATTGCACCCCACTCACATGCGCGCTAAGCTTGTCAGAGTGAGTAGACTTCCAAAAATTAGACTTACCAAAAATAATTTCAAACTTCCCTAGTTATAAACGTTTTGACAAGCTACAAAAAAAAGAAAATAAAAGGAGCGTTTCTAAAATAATTTCGAAGTTAGCATAAAAATTTTAAAAAATTAAAAATAAATCAAATTTTGATGGACCCCTCTCTTCGGTTCCCTCAGATTCCCCTCTCACAATTTTGAAATATATTTTAGATACACCAGGTTAAAAAAAATGTCTAAAAGATTTAGAGGATGCCGAAAATGCCAACTTATGTCATTACTGGAATTCGGTCGCAGCAACCGTTTCCGAAAAAGTCTTAAGTCTACGAGAGTATGTGGACTCAAACTTAAAATACTACATCCGAAATAAAAAAAAAAAATTACGAAATAATAAAAGTGTCACGAAAAATAGAGGAAAAAAATAAATACCTCCAAAAGAAAATTGAAAACCAACAAACGTTTGACCCGAAAACGTTTTATGTGCCGAACACTCCTCCGGCATTACATGCATCCAAGCCGTCTGAGCTACCACCAAATTGGTAGTCACTGAGCCCTATTTGGCGCCTTCTTAACCGTTCGTGCGATACTATTAATTCTTCTAGCACTGACTCTGTAGTTTTGATTTTCTTCAAGTATCGCCGGGATGCCCGTAGAAATAGGACCGCATCCTCAAGCTCGTGTATGTGTTCACATGCACGTCTCGCTCTACGGCTTTTCGAAGCCAACTTGGCTTTGAGCTCGCCCAATGTTAGGTGACGATATCCCTCTTTGATTTTCTCCCATTCATTGTTAGCTTCGGGTAATCGGTTTTCAACCCTGTATCGACCATAGTCCATTATTGGACTCTCACCATTTAAAAGTTCGTTTTCAATTTGCTCAATTTCTACCGATGGTTGTCATCGTGGCATACATGCTGGAGTGGCGATGACACTTCCCAACTCGCTAGGCTCAGATTCCGATACTTCATCTTCTTCTTCTTCAGTTTCTTCGGGGATTGGACAGTGGATGCTCCCATTTCTTCGATCATTACATTCGGGTTCCGGACTCGGTGACTGCGATTCCTGGCCATTAAATTCGGTGAAGTCGAATTCTGCATGGCTCTCGTCACTTTCCATTTTGTTTTCTAACTTGATCCAAACCGTTTCATCCGACCTACTAACAGTTACAACCGGACTATATGTTGCACGTCCTTCTTCAACGACGTTGTCATCCATCCATGTAATGTCGGAGGAGTTGTTCTATCAAGCCTTGAGTTTGTGTGTACACGCTTCTACGGGATCGTCCTCTAGCCTGTCTAAATCCTCTACGCATTAGTGGCGTACCATCGATCACTGGCATCGACCTTGCTTGCGGGCTATCCGCTTCCCGTATTTCCGGTGATTCATTGGTATCTGGCATGACACCGATTTCCATAGCGTAATTTCGAAGTCCATTCTCCCAATATCGACGGATTTTCTCGTTTATGCTACCATACAATTCTTCTGATATATTAGCTTGAGCGTCTCCCATATCGATTGCAGAACCGAAAAGAGTTTATAAGCCACAAAATGGGACAATCGATTTTGAACAGCTTTTACAGTTATGGGGAAAGCGTGGCTCAAAAAAAGATAAGTGTGCACGAATATTATACTTATGTCTTCTTTTTAGCCGACCACAATTTCTTCGATTTCCGTTGACTAATCCTGTTTTTCTTTCTGCTTTCAGGTGCACGAACAATCAGCTTCAATCGCGACACAAGATGGACCTCGGAGGCCAATACAAACACACGATGAACCCAAGGGGGCCAGGCGCGCTTCACACATTAAAGTCTCGGAGACCAACCTAAATCTCAGCTTCCAAAAGAAAGCCTATCAGATTAGTATCAAGATTTCATTAATAATTCCCGAATTTCAACAAATTTCTGAAAAGAAAACAATTTTTTTCTTTTGATTTCAGATGAACATCTCAACGGAGATGTAGCCAAAAAAAATTTCGATTTCAAGATTTCAAAATTTCCAAAGTACGATTGCGATTTTGAAGGTGGAGAAAATTTCAAAAAATAAAATAGTACAAGTTCAAATCATATTACCTGAATTTTGTCGACAATGAACAGTTCACAAAAATTAATACCAAATTATTTTAATTCTGTTTCGGATTCAACGTGAAGTTGAAGAAACGATATGGTACACTCACGATCAAAAATGGAAAATGAACAAAAATTTTCCAAGTTCAAACGTTTAACGAGACAATTCCGGATCGATGTTACTCCGACAAATGAACAAAACCAAGTGAAACGTTCAGCGTATTGAGATGAAGCTCTCGATAGCTTCGTCAAACAACCAAGATAATTTCTCCAGATCTAACAAGACTATCTGTTATCGTATTTTGATATTTGTTACCATTTTTGAACAACTTACCATTGTTGTAGTATTTTCGATCGCTGATAGCTACAGTTGTAGCACCCATATTTACTCTATTTTCACGATATAACTCAAATTACCCTTAATAAAAAACAATGAAACCTGTGCTCTTATCGCACATATTTCTCGATCATATCTCCATTATACCAGCTTCGTACATTTCTTGACATGAAAATTTATCCAAATGAGAAAACGTTTGTCGATTTTCATGAACGTGATATAATTTTTTCTTCACGACCTAAACAAAAATGTCACAAAAAAAAGAAAACATGAAAATACAAACGATTATGGATATGAAAGTAAAAAAAATGAACAGAATGACATCATATTAGGTTAAAAAAATAAACACTGAGAAAAAAAATAAAAAATATGTACAAGTAGAGAATTGAACACAAAATGTTTTCTGAGCTGTAGCTGGTTAAAAACATGAGCGATTTCAAAAAAATAACCATAATACCCTGATCGATTTCCACACCGCTTCTTCAACCCCGCATCTTGAATCGAAGTTGGTAGTGTTTACGGATCAAGTGACCCATCCCATTGCGGAATGTCACTTCCATCAATCCGGGATTGATGGAATGTATATACCGCTCCAGGAATCTGGCTCCGATAATTATCCGTTCCAGAGTAAAATCTGGAGTGTGGCCAATGTGTGGCACTAAATACGCTGTAGTCACCAGTGGATCGGACAGGTTGTCGACGAATGGGAAAAGCGTAATATGATATTCTTTCTTCAATCCGAAGAACACAAATGGCGCTCCATCGAGCACGCAATTAACGTTTGGCAGGGCGTTCGTACAGGTATTGATGATATACGATGCATCATCGAACTATTTCGCCACTCTTTCGCCAAAAACGTTCATGGGCACTGTCATTGACAAGTGCACCATGGCCTTACTGGGCATATTCTCGTTCACACGCATACATAAAATTATGTCCCGGCCATATTCTCTGAGGACTTTGTAAAGCCTCTTGGCCAAAACACGTATTGTCCGGGAATAGCGGTACCAACGGTTCAGCAATTGGCTCCATTTGAACATTCTGTTCGATAACCGGCGCCAGCTGTTGTATGTTTAGGGCAATTTCTTCAGCTAGAACCTGCTCCGCCCAATTTTGGATACCTTCCGGTGCATTCTGCCCCTTTTCAAACTCTTCAATTGCTCGATCGTAGATTTTGTTTTTTACATCGTTCTCATCACCTACAGAATTTACAAGTTTACTATTACCTATCGGTTCGCAAAAACGATCATGAAATTTTTCCCATAATTTATTTTCAAAGGTAATCTTACAATGATCAGGTTTAATTGAACTTATATCTACAGTATCGATTATTTTTGAAGTCCCCGAACAATTAACACTTTGACTTTTAATATTTCTATCCTTTTCAAACTTAGTCTCACTCAAATCACCCTTCTTCCCGATTTTAAATGATGAAAGGTTTAAATTCGATTTATTTTTTTTCAAAAATTTGGGTATAAATTTCATCTTGTTTTGATTTCGAACAGGATTTTACTTTTTTACTTTGAGCAATTTCACTCAGAATGGATTCGCGGCGATTAGTGATAACCTTATTCTTATTCACAAAACGTTTTGCAAAACCATTAGATTTGTGTAAGATATTCTTATTTTTATGTTTTCGACTCTTTACAATTTCAGGGTCGATTATAGTAACTAAATTAATAAGATTAACTTCTTTACCGCTTTCAGATTCCATTTTCTCACTATCGTGGATACTGTACTCTTCTACATCCATCACTATTTCCTGCTGTAGTTCCGCTTCAACTTCAGCATTTTGTTGAAGCTCGATATCCAGTTGTTGCTCTTCAGCCATTGCAATTGGTGGTTCTACTGCTGATTCCGGCTTAGCACACGGATTGTCGATTCGCCGGATGCGGATAACTGGTTCATCGAACCGTCTGATTCGGACAACCGCTTAATTTAGTTGATCCTCAATCTGCTCTCGCAATACTTCCTAAATTTCAAAACAGGTATTTACAATTTGGCACTAACAGTAAATACCAAATATACCGTTTACACGAACGCACCGGTTATGATAACGTTTATCGACATTCAAAACTGGATAATATTACACGGACTTTATAGGTTACGATATTATAGGGCAAATAGGTAAATTACCTGACAGTTACCACAACTTAGATCCATCGCAGTTTCCTGTACACGGGCTGCTGCAACTTGCGCAGCTCGGCGAGCATTTACCTATCATAACACAACAACGTTTTTTGAATCAGAAACATTTCATCTGATTAAATGTATGAAAAGGGCTCAAGAGATTGTTTACATACTTCAGCGATTCTGTTATCGATGCGGGCACAAAATCTACCGCAACGAGCTTTGTAAGAGATTAACTCCTCTTTCAAAGTTTCCAACACTACCTTTTTGTTGTTTAAAGCTGGTATCGCTTCATCCATAACATCTTCTTCTAATTTGACGATTTTGGAGGTAGGGCTTAATTCCGCCTCCTCTATCGTTTGTACCCGAGCGTTCAGGACCTCATGACTACAATCGACGAGTACAATACGATTACGGTCTACAAATTTGCCACACAATATTGGTAGCTCAAACGTAAAGTACATTGCGTATTCGCCTAACAGAAAATTTTATCATCAGAAACGTTTAGCGTCGATACTGTTTAGATCTAGTTATAGATATTGAAACTTACTCTGTCCATCACGACAATGAAAAAGATTTTGAATCGATCTCTCCAAATCCTGCTGTTCAATGATATTACTAACGTTATGATTTGCCGTAGCCATCACAAACGATCACAGCAAACAAAAAATCTTACTTTCAAAACGTTTGCGAATACTTGCGATGATCTTAACTACTTCGATAATGGTTTTCACACAAAATTTTACCAAAAATGTTACAATTTTCAAAGTAAAACACAATATTTGACGGACGCTAACTTTTCAACCATGCTAGTCATTCTCAAATGCGCATTTTCTCGGATACAAAGAGAAGTGGCGAGATCAACCACACTAAGGTTGGTTTGCGTCTGTGGTTTCCATCTGTGACAATGGAACGTATTTTGTCTGTGTTCGCAATTTCGTTTCGTTTGTTTATTGTTCGCACGGATCACGTCGAGTGTGTATGGGCTTAACTGTTTCATCCTATACTCGTTGCTTGTGATCACATGTTTCACAGAATACATTGTATTCTTCTCACGAGTTCCAGATAACAAAACAATAGAGTTCGTTTTCGTTATTGGTTTGGTTTCAGATGAAACTAGTTTTTCTGTCGTTCTTAAGTGATTTTAGATTTTGGAGGATAATTGAAGGAGAATATTTAGGATTTAAATATATTTTTCTTTCTCGACTTCGAAATTATTCCATCGTTTTACAAATTTCACAATTTCACATAAGTACAGTCTCGTTCAAAAGAAAACATTTCTCGCTAATTTCATTATAATTAGGAATTTATTTGGATGATTACAATTTCTATACTTTCTGTAGGTGTCGGATATGCCTTTCATACTGGTTTCCAGCATCATCTACGAATTGATAAGCATTTTGGCCAAGTATTTTGGATATCGTATACGGGCCTTTCCATTTGTGAAATAACTTGCCTGTCTGTCTCTTTGCTGCATTCGATAGCTGAACAAATTTAGCAAGTATTTTATCTCCGATAGATAATCTCACAAATCTGTTGTTGAGTTTCGAATAGAATTTCTTTCGCTGTTCGAGCATCTTCTTCGTATTTTCTACAGCTCTGCTCTTTATTTCAGCGTATTCTCGATCTGAGATGTCAATTAATTTGCCTGAAGTTTCAAACGTTTTCTTGAGAAATAGAGTGACTAGAGCGGTTCCGGTAACGACATGTTCCGTTTCATTTAATCGTCGCTCGATTTTCAGAAGATGCTCATCCCATTTATGGTGATCAGATGGGCAGTAAATTCTGAGACAGTCACCTATAACTTTCATTCTCGTCTCCACAGGATTACTTTGAGGGGTGTAGACTGAAGTAAGTCTAATTCTCACACCTTTCTCATTCCAGTACTGCTTCCATTTCGGTGATGTAAATGTTAACGCTCTATCGGTTAAAATTATTTTGACTTTGCCATATTCGGATATAAATTGATTTATGGCATCACAACAGTCATTCATAGCTGTCTTAGCTACGGGATACAGTCGTGTGAATTTTGTAAACACATCCATAATTACAATTAATTTAGTGTTACCTTGATCGGTTTTCGTAACCGGTCCAAATATATCTACCAATATCATCTCAAGCGGTTCTTTTGCTTCTATAGACTTAAATTGACCAACAGGAGAGTAATTAATAGCTTTGTTTTTAGGACAGGTCATGCAGTTCCGGCAGAAATCGATTACTTGATCCTTACACTTTGGCCAATCGAAATGACAGCGGATCACTTGTAATGTTTTCTTAACACCCAGATGAGAATAATGATCGTGATAAAATCGGATAAAATCTGCTCTTACACAAATCGGAGGATAAATTCTCGACTGTCCGTCACAATTGATATAGTAAGCTATACCGTTTAGAACTTCTACATATCTCGCTTTCTCTTTCACTGCTTTCCTGACTTCAGGACACCGTTTTTGTAAATCGTTCATGTAAGCCATTATAGCCTCCAGTGTATTTCCACCATGTCCGTTGTCACCTATGAACATGACGGGTGGGTACGTCGTGTCTTTTGGACCGTTTATGACTTCGAAGTAGCGGGATAGAGCATCGGGCGCAATGTTATCTTTTCCCAGTATATGCTCAATCGCTTTGATGTCATAGTTGTTAATGTAGAGTCTCCATTGGTTCACTCTTTGCGATGTCGATTCTGCGGTTTTCAGGAAGTACGTAAGAGTGTGATAGTCGGTTTTCCAGTATATCTCATAACCGAGTAACATGTAGCGATTTTTCTGTAGGGTGTAAACCATAGCTAACAACTCTTTGTCAAACGTTTGGTAATTTTGTTCGGCCTTGTTGAGCATCCAGCTACACATTGCTACGACATCTTGTTTGCCATTGTCTCTTACCTGCATGATCATTCCAGCGACTGCGTAATTCGACGCATCAGTCGCGATAAAAAATGGCTTAGACCAGTCGGGGTGAACATTTAGTAATCGTTTTGCGATCTGTCTTTTTAGCAAGTCAAATGCAATTTGATGTTTCCCCTCCCAGACAAAAGGCGTGTCGATCCTCGTGATCTCTCGGAGAGGTACCTCTAAATCTGAGCATCTATGGATATGATTCCGGTAATATCCTACGACTCCAAGAAAGGATCTGACACTCTTTTTGTCTGTTGGTTTCGCATATTGGGTGATTGCTTTGGCACGGGCTGGGTCCGGACTTATCCCTTGCCTGTCAATGACATATCCGAGGTACTTAGCAGAGGACTCAAAGAAAGAACATTTGTCCAGTCTTATGGCCATATTTGCCTCATTCGCCTTTTTTAACATGATATCCAGGTGTTTCAGATGATCTTCAGCGGTTGCTGAATGTATCAAAATGTCATCCACGTAGGCGCAAGCGAATTGGTCACATCCTGCCAAGACTATCTTCATTATTCTTAAGAAAGTGGGCATAGAGTCCTTGGTTCCAAAGGGTACTTGATTGTGTACATACGGTGTTCCTTTATACCGGAAAGCGGTATATTTTCTCAATTCAGGTGCAAGTTGAATTTGCAAAAATCCTGATCTAAAATCAATTTTTGAGAAATATTTGGAACTGTGAAATCGAGTCTTAATTTCATCGATTTTTGGAACCGTTACTCCGTGTGCTTTCATGAACTTATTAATTTCTCTACAATCTAAACAGAGTCGTAATTCTCCGTTTGGTTTTCTTACAGCCAGTAGCGGTGAATAATAGTCACTGCTTTCTTGTACGACGATTTTGTTGCCTAACCAGCTATCCATGACAGCGTCAGCCTCGCCTTGTATGCTTTTTGGTATCAGCCTTTCCTTTGGATCCATTTTCGGGATACTCGGATCCATCCGAAATTTGTGGAAACCAGCTGTGCAACCTCTAATTTTATTTTCAAACATAGGATTCACATTGATTAACGTTTTCAAAAATCGATTTCGGACATTGTCGCTTTCTTCTAGTTTCAAGCTTTCAACGTCTTTTCGTACTTCTGGATCGATTTTTAGATCTTCGGGTATGGTTAGTAGGATCGCATCCATACCTCGCATTTCGTGGTAAATGTATAGCTTGAAGGGCGTTCTATCATCATTTTTTGGGTTTAGTCTCCAATCGGCTATTTGATACTTATGATCCACTACTATGCCATAGAGGGTTCCTAGAATCTCTTGTCCAACTATAATTGCGATATGCAATTCTTTCACCACTTTTAATGGAATACTAATCGGGTGTTTTCTACCGTTTATGTCGATTATATACATGTCAATTCTACAAATATAGATCATTTTTAGAGTCGTTGCTCCCGCTGCAACCTTAATACTGTTATCTATATGTTTCACCTTGTAGATTTTTAATTCTGGGTGGTTTGCTTCGATGATGTCTAGCTCCTCTTTGGTGATGAATGATTCTCGAGAGCCACTATCGAGCATGATAGAGTACGTTTTATCGTCAATATGCACGGGCATGTACATATGTTCTTTACGGTCTCTATCTATTGCGGAATAATTTTTGTCATCTGGGCCAGAATACAATTCATTTTTGCCCAGGCACGATACAATATAATTCGAATCGTTTTCGAGATCGTTTGACAAACCTTCATCATCGAAATCAGAAGGTGCTGTAAAAACATCTTCGTCTCCACATGGAGTAAATTCTTCGGATCCGATTTCAGATTTGTCATCCGATGGTGGTGATTGTTCTTCTTTCTTTTCGTGTACAGCTTCTTCTTGTTTCTGTACTTCATTGGTATTTGTTAGCGGTGGTAGAGTGAATTCTGAACCGGTAAATGTTAGCCCATCCATCTTACCTCGACTGCCAATCATATAGACAGCGCACATTTGTGGTTCAGTGCCTGAAGGTATAAATTTTTGGATTGTATTGGCTAACTCCAAGTCCATTTTTGCTGCGCCTTCGAAGGTATAGCGCATATGGTCCTTTCCACCTTCTGTGGGGATTTCAAAATAACCGCTCTTCCCATTGATTTTTGAATCTTCACCAAACGCTGGTGTGGGTGTCATCTTCTTTTCTACATCGAAAATGAACATTCGACTTAGGTTATTTTTAAGCTCCCACAGTTTACTGTTTACTAGTTTTATTCGGCCACAATAAGCGCTTTCTCGTCTCTTTTCCGGACGCATCGGTATCGTAGCTACAATAGCTGTTTTTATTTTGATTTCATCAAACAGATACTGCAAAAGTTGTTTCAGCTTGTCAGTGAAATCGTCTAAGTCAAAGTCTCTGTTGTCGATCATATATTCCGTCATACCGATTATGATCTCATCGTCCTTACAACTACAATCTTTTGCTGCATTCAGGAGCGAATATGGGCGGTAGATTTTCAGAAATGCTTTGACTTTTGGATCAACTTTTCCGTATAAGTTCGAATTCTTGGATTTTACAAGCCAACTCAGAAAAGAAGGATCCCCAAACACACGGTAGTTCAGCCACCTCGGGGTTACAGGATTCTCTTCGAGGGACAAGACGTGAGGCATAATTTCCACGGGTTTGGAAATTGGTTTTACATCCTCTGTCTTACTGACGTTGAACATCTCCTTTCGAGAGTCGAATTCATTAACATAATCGTTTTTCGCAAACGTTTTTGTAACTCCCAATTTTACAAAGTAACAGTTTTCACTGCTTTCGGTTTCCGGCAATTTGGGCTGCTCTACAAATTTCTAGAGCTTACCGTCTTCAGAAACGTTTACTGCAGTTGATTTCTCAACTGGGTTTTGCGATACAATTTTACTCTTAGGTCGCTCTTTCTTTTCTTTTACTTAAGCTTTGTCAACTAAAGTATTTGTCTTATTTCTAGTTTCAAATTTCACGCGCAACCTGGGTTTACTCTTTAGACCAGCTGTATGGTCACCTACAGCTGCCATTACTCGTTTTCCAAGCTATCTTCATTGTAAGAGTGTGCTGCATTATCGGTTGTGTATGCATCTGTTTCGTTCCCGATACCGGTGACAGCTACAGCCTTTGAGCGGGTAAATGAACATTTTGGCTTCTCTTTCTCATTCTTCTCTTCACGATATGCCATTGAGAACTCATTAACGATTTTATGATCGGCTCTCTCGCGTTCAATTTGGCTCAACACCACATTCAATGCTCTAGGACTATCAAAGTCCTTTTCTCTCACCGAACAAATGTAACTTAGTGGCGCTTTCTGCGTCACGTATACAAATTGGTCTGCTGCACTAACTTCACATTCGATTAATTTTGTGTTTATGATTTGCAGATATGCTGCTATGTTCTTTACTCCAACAGATTCTCGCGTCCAGCTCAAGATGCGGTTGCATCGAGCACTTTTTGCGCTTTTCAACCACGCTACTTGAAGAAACCATCTCTTCATAATAGGGTAAGGTACCTTTCTTGGCATTGTAGTCGATCTGCTGTATAGTTCTTCTTTGAAAAGTTGGCGAAACAATACCCCTCCCAGCTTTTCATCACCTTTCATATGATCAGTTAATCCTTCGAATTAGTCGATTAACATGGGTGGTGAACGGGTATCGTTCTCCTTATATGGGTCAATTTTAGATGAATCTAAGGCGGGCAACTGGATATTATACCGATTTCCGCTACCATCTCTCTTAGATCAATTTAGTCTTCTGCTGCGTCTGGAATATTCTCTATCCAATTTCGAGGAGTTGGATTCTTCATCATTGATGTAGTCATTCCACAGCTCTTCCTTATCCGGTTCGTAGTTGTCGTCTGACGAGTGTTGGTTTCTTCTGGAATGACGTGAATCATCCATGTTCCGACGGGATCGATCCCAATCATCATCGTATTGACGCCTACTTCTATCATTGTCGTCATTTCTGGAATCTCTTCGACTTCTATATCCATCTCGATGGTCAGGTGGCTGTCTGTTATCTTCAGGATCCAAGTTTCTCCGGACACGGTAACCGTCACGTCCAGATGGTCTTCTATCTGGTTCACAGTCTCGGTCTCTTTCATCCCAGTAACAGTTTCTTTCGTCACAATAACAATCTCTATTATCGTTTCTGTCTCCTGATCGTCTAGAATATTCTTTGCGACGCTGATCTCGACGTTCTTCAGCTTCTCGCCATTTAGATGGTGGTGAGTAATGTTTGCTGCGACTATTTCCCCTTTCGGGTACTTCACATCGAGCATCTCCCGTTTGTTTGTCTTGATCACTCTTATCTCCTTTTCCACCTTCTGTTTCAGTGTTTTCCATTTCCTCGTGCTTCAATAGAGTGGTTGAAGCTGCTATCTTCGGATTGCCTGAGAAGCTTTCCAGGCTATCTCTTACTGGTGGTTTGGCACCTCTAGGTAAGTCTTCACGATAGTGATTCATGCTTTCAGAGTAATACCTAGGATGTGTAGGTGTTTCGCTTTTCACCTGCAGCTCGTACATCTTCAGCTTACGATTTATTTCATCCATCTTCTTCATATCGTTTTCACGTCCGCTTTGTTCATCCGTGAGATACTCTGATAGAATATTCTGGTATTCCTTCTGTCTATCGATAGACTCTTTCAGCTTCTGTTTCAGGGTATCCTTGTCTAAAGCATCCATATCTTCAACCTCGATTGCTTCGGGTATCTCGATCTGCTTCTTCTTATATTTTTCCACAATCTCTCGGCTCTTCTCTATATCCACTGTGAAGAGCTCTCTCTTTTCTTTCGGAGATAAACCATATAGAGGTGGTTCATGGTAATGCGAACAAGTCGCACCTCTATGATCTTTATGACCAGTATAGCAATCGATGAAGGCTCTGACAGGTGGATTTGGAATTGGTGTTCTCTCATCTTCGGATTCTTCATCGTCATATTGGATGTGTTTTCTTCCATCCCTATATCTCGGTGTTTCATCTTCACGTCTGAAACGTCCATCCGGATGTCTATATCTACCAGTCATTTTTAAACCGATTACTCAGATACGTTTATCGAGATAAAAGTCCGATCAATATTGTCTTAGTCGGGTTAAATAGGAAAATCTGTGAACAAAAACGTTCCCCGATAGATAAGTTCTATGGGTTTCATAAAAAAATTTAAGTACACACACAAAAATATATGAAAAGTAGAATACCTCATGGAATAAAAAATGTTTACGAATCAAAACTGGCAAGAATATTACAGCTGCTAATTTTGGTAAGGAGGTATTTGGTTCATATACTTCTATGGGGTTGTTCGAAAATATGGGGACTACACAATTAGATCACACTATAGAGAGTCAACCAAATTACGTTAATTTCAACTTACAAAAAAATGTCTCAAGTTGTCTAAGCAACAAAAATTCCGAAAAATAGCAAAATTACAAAATTATTTCAAGAAGATTTCAAAACTGGATAATAACAATTTCAGCTAAATGGATATAGTCAACATCCAAAAACAACATTCTGTATTTAGGTTGAAGGATAAAATAGGATAAATAGGGGATGTAGCCTAAAAGGTCACCGCTTAGCAAACAGCGGCGTCTAGAATGGATATTCAGGGAGTTACACACTATGAATAAGCCAGGCAGGAAAGGACACAGTCGCCAGTCACATTTTTAAGGAAAGAAAATGGACAAAACCAAAGGGAATTTCAATTTTGGGGGGGACAAAAATTCTACTAAAAGGAATAAATCAACGGCTAAATCGATATCCAATGAAAAATAGACTTCAGGAGTCACAGCGGTTCCGGTTAGGATCTGACAGTCCTGGTTGGATAACCTAAGGAAAACGTTTTGCATAGAACTCCAGAATCAATCTATTAGAAGCTAACAAATAGTAAAAAAAGGATAACCCTACAGGAATAGTAAAATAAAATTTAGGAATCACGAATATTATTTCTAACGGATAAACGATTTTAGTTCGCATCACAGGACAGAGAGAAACCAACCCCTCCATCCTGTCACGGTCGCCAGATAATTAGAATATCCAACCGTCGGGAGTGGCCTCATTGATTAATCTGAGGTGTCCGAAGACACAACAAACAAAAATCTTTGATTAGACTCACGAAGTTGAATAAGCAAGACAGCAGAGTTAGTTTAGGAAACCCCTAAAAGATTAAAATTCTAGAAGCTCCAGCAAAGGAGAGACCTAAGCTACATTAAAAAAATGAAGAGAGGAGAATAAAAAAAAAAGAAAAGACAAGAAAAGAAATTTTCAACCTGTTTTACATGACGAGTTCAGATATTATAAATGTTGACCAAAAATATCACATCTAACCTGGATTGTTATTCCCCATGTTGGAGGGGTAAGACTAACACTTCATACCTCCTACCTCACAAAACAAGAATAAGAGTGAGAAATAAGAGTACATACCAAAACCGAATTTCATATACCGTTTATTGACACCAAGTAACTCGAATGGCACAACAAATAAAAATTCTTCACGAGAGAACAAAAAAAATGGCCAAGTTCAATGTAAAAGTCACGGATAATATTCCAAAAATACAAAAAAAATTAAATGAAGATTCTACTTCAGCAACGAAAAACACGAGAAAATAAAAGAGTCGCAAAAATAACGATTTCTGCTCCACATAAAAAAAATACTTCAAGGTTCAAAATGACAATATTCCAACAATTTCAAAGACCGGATGACAGGATGACAAAATAACCCGAATTTCAAAATTACGACCGGTTTGCTCAACAGGCAAGAATCAAGTCAAGGATTCATAAATCTCAACTGAACAAGTGTTCAAGAGATGACATTTCCTCACAACCGATTCTTAATAATATGGCACCCCACTCACATACGCGCTCAGCTTGTCAGAGTGAGTAGACTTCCAAAAATTAAACTTACCAAAAATAATTTCAAACTTCCCTAGTTATAAACGTTTTGACAAGCTACAAAAAAAAAAGAAAATAAAAGGAGCGTTTCTAAAATAATTTCGAAGTTGGCATAAAAATTAAAAAAAATTTAAAATAAATCAAATTTAGATGGACCCCTCTCTTCGGTTCTCTCAACGTACTATACGTACAACTGAATGTTGAATAAATGCTGGGCCACTTACGACTACGAGTATACTCGTAGTGATATCTGAGAAACCATACAAAAACCCGGAATTTTTGATTTTGATTTTTTGATTATACTTGTATTCAATGACCCGAACAACTTTATAACGCTATAACGCTTTTAATTTTCCCAAATTTTCCCGAGTTTGTGTACCAGTATATGGTTTCTCAGATCACAATTATGGTCGTGTTTAGGTAATTCTGTTCCTAATTTTTTTTGTTTTTTTCTCATCATTCTGAGATGGTCGCAGCGCTGTATTCATTATTTTGGAAATGATTCTCGTAGTTATGAAATTTTCACTTTATGGTTGAAAAATATTTTATTTTACTAACTATTCTTGATCCCTGCACAAAATGCATCTGCTGCAATTGAATCGATAAATTCTTCGTGTACCATCGTGATACAGGTTTTCAGGTTAATAAATGGTAAAAACGTTGTCAATAGGATAGGACTCTGCTCTCCGCTCTCAGTAGTACCCCAACCAGATATCTACAATTCAAAAAATTCAGACAGTGAATCTCTACTTGAACATGGAAATTTTCTCAATTTCATTTTGGTTAACAAGAATGATGTTGAGTAAATACTAACTTTTCCTGTTGCATTTTCTGGAGCCTTGTAATGACCTCTAAATGTCCAATCAACACATGCTGGCATAACATGTCGACTGAATGTAATTTTCTCACTTATCCAGAGGATTGCTATGTCTCCAGCATAATGTGTTGTTGGACCAGGGAGTGGCAACGTGTCTGGTACCAAAATTTCTCGAATCTTCATAATGGAATGAATAAAATTATTATACCTACATAAAAGTAGTGTATACCTACTCCTTTGAAAATAATATGTTCCCGGGCGCAGTTGACCCTTTCACATTAGTGCAACTCGAAGTTTGTTCGTATAGCCAATCTAACGATTATATTCTTTATGTAAACAAAAGTTAATGCAATGCATTGTAACATCTAGATACAGCTTCACTTTTTCGAAAACTATCCAAAAAACTGTGTTGCAGGTTGCGACGTGAGCATCTTAGCCTGGTTTCACACGGTGTCGGCTATCGGCGTATATCGGCCGACTTTTTATCGGGTGAAATATTATCGGGTGAACTTCTCTTCACACGTAGCCGATTTCACCCGATTTTTATTGGACAAATATATGACAGCCAAAAGTAGGTATCGAATCAGTCTGTTTTAATGTTGTATCGAAGTTAGTTCAAAAATGAATGTTGTTAATTTCAATGAAAAAAAAAAAAATTGGTGAGTTACATTTTATACAGACAACTGCAAAAAAGAAGAAGAAAACGAGCCAAATGGGTGCACCCGTTGAATGCTGCCCGATTAAGTAGGGGGGTATTTTACACCCTCTTTGCAGAAATTAGCCAGGACGAAGAAAAATTTTTTAATTACTTCAGGATTTCCATTACATCATTTGAAGAATTACATGGAAAATTACGCGTTCATCTGCAAAAGAATGATACTAATATGCGTGACTGTGTGTGTCCTAAGGAAAAGTTGGCTGTTACTCTTCGGTAAGTGAAACCAAGAGTTCTGTATCAATTTGCATCATAAACACGAATAGAACAACACTTCTTCAAGAACAAACTCAAGTCACAACTGATTAAAAAAAGCTGGAAATAGTTTGAAAAATGTAGGCTGATTGATTATCGGCCGATAATCGGCTGTCGTGTGAAGGAAACAATAAACATACATAGCCCTTTATCTCAATTGTCCGCCCGATATCGGTGGTTATCGTAGGGGAAGCCCGACAGCAAAACATCTAGCACCGATATCGGGTCGGATCGTCAACGTGTGAAAGTGTCCATATACTCTCATGTCCCAATATTTTCCCCGATAAAAAGTCGGCCGATATACGCCGACAGCCGACACCGTGTGAAAGAGGGCTTATTTTGAACGGAGGAAAGTTAGTCTTCCAAAAACCAGAGTTCTGAAGCCGTAAGATATGACTTCAGCTTTCGGGTTTTAGCTTCTGACGTTCAAAATAAAACTTGGGCTTTCAACTTCCAACTTTTAAACAGAAATTTTGGCTTTTGGCTTTCGCTTGTTTCGATTAAAATTGAATAGCATTTGGCTTTTAGCTTTCGGCTTTCGGCTTTTGGCTTTTCACAAAAATATACTTTCTTACAGGAAATTTTATCCTGAATTTGAAAATTTAGGTGAAAATTTTTATTTTTAATTTTTATTAATTATTTGATTCAAATCTCTGTTTACGCACTTTAATTTTGTGATTTGTGATTTTTTTTTTGTTGTAAAAAGCTAAAAAGCCGTATAAAAGCCATAAAAATACTGCTTTGGCTTTCAGCTTTTGGTTTTTTTGATAAAGCTTTCGGCTGTCAGCATACTGGTTTTTTCTTCAAAAATCAATGGCTTTTGGCTTTTAGCTTTCGGCTTTTAGCTTTCGGCTTCTGGCTAGCTTCCAAACTCTGGTTTACGCAATTCACTTTTGTAATTTGTGATTTTTTTTTTTTTTGTTGTAAAAAGCTAAAAAGCCGTATAAAGAGGCAAGAATGAAAGATTTAAGTTAGTGAAAACAAGACATGTTTCAACATGTATTGTTTCCACTATTGGTACCCCTGAAAAATATTTACTTTGAATATTTTAGTGTAGTCGTCATCCTTGGTCGTATAATCAAGAGTATATTTACCCACCACAACTTCATATTGTTTTGGATGGTTTAAACCACGGAGTTTTGTGTTGATGAAACAATGTGCAGCTAGAAACAAAGTAAAACATAATTACAGAAGTGCTAAACGTTACTAGGTATTCCAATATTGAATATTAAAGATGAATTCTTTGTACTAGACATTAAGTCGACATTTTGTCCGTCCGTGATTCCTCAATGTTATACGTAGGTATAATGACGTCATCATTATTTAGTCAAAATTGTTTGTCCCTTGTCTCCAATGTTATGAAGTTTCACACCACCAAATGATACTATTGTCTTTATTGTGGGCAACTTTTACAGGAAGCTGCGCTTATTTTCTCCATCTTTCTTTTGCTCTTGATAACTTTCCAATCTATTATGACTAAAAAACTGACAGATTTATGATGCAAAAATTTTCCAGGATATATTTAGGGTCATATGTAAAATAAAATTTAAAAATTTCTATAAAATCAGTTCAGCTCTTTAAGAAAATAACATGTGATTTTGAAAATTTGTGGTTTTAGCTTCAAACTTAATATTCTGAAAAGTAGAATTTCTGAATTCAAATTTTCAAATGGCCTTGCCTTAATTAGTATAGCTTTCGGTATTTCAGAAATATCACTCATATTCTACTCACGAGATTCTGGAAATAACTTAACTGTAGGTATCAACAGTTATTCAAACATCCTTATTTTTTGAGAGCCTTGAACAAACTGTTTTGAAAATAATATATTTTGACTTATCAAAGCAACAAGATACTTTGATTTAGGAAATTGACAATAATCTTTTTCAACGCCCAATGTGATTTATTTTTAAAAAGTTTCATTTTCACCCTCCGTATCTTCATCTATACACATCCAATCATTAGAATAACTACTAGTTTGAATTCTGAGCATAAATTTAGTTGATTTCAATACCCAAGAACTGTACAAAAAAGGTAACCGTGCAAACATATCAAATTTCAAAACAATCAGCTCGACTGCATGTGAGTAAAATTTTCTCCAGTCTGATTAAAGACAGACTATATTACGTACTCGACGAGGCACAAAGTACAGAACAAGCAGGTTTCCGGAGGGGCCATTCAACAATAGATCATATCTTCATCATCAATCAATTAATTGAAAAATCTAGAGAACATATGATATGGACTTGTACCTGTTGTTCATTGATTTTGAAAAGGCATTCG